>JAVGWX010000015.1:34152355-34752355 GCA_036924085.1 Ariolimax columbianus
AGAAATCAGAAGTAAAGGTAGTAACTAAGTAACAAAAAATCTCCAGATGTTGTATAAAGGTGAATAAGACGGAACTAAAATAAGAACACTCATTTCAATACTTGGATACCAACATAATATCTGATGGGAGACGTACTTATGAAATAAAGAACAGAATAATCCAAACACCAGTATTCTAGAGTATGAGGGGAATCTTGCGCTAAGAAAATCTTTTACTGGAATTAAGGAAGAGATCTCTTAGATGCTAAGGGGAATCAGTACTGACATAAAGCAGCGAGTCGTGGACAATCAGCAGGAAATCCCATGGATCATTGGAGACAAAGGACATGTGATTTTAAAGAAGAATGTCGATATTATCGTGGACTGAAAAGAAAGCTAATAATGTGGCTCTTGTGGAGGCACATGCACAAAGATAAACATATGTCAGGGAAAGGTAATCATACTTTTTCGTGATAGTCATGAGAAGAGATGGGTTGGAGTACACGATTACAACGGGCAGAATCGCATGGAAGAAGAACAGAGGTAGGCAAAGAGATAAAATAGTGAAAAGCTTGAAGGAATGGCTTGTGAGACGATCAACGGCGGAACTGATAAACGACACTTGATAATAGGAAATAGAGATCTATAATCACCAATGCCATCAGGTAGGGCATATGATGATGATGTATACATAATGAAATTGTCAATGGTGAATGAGGTAATGGTAGTTCAAGCATATCAGTGTAGTGATTGAGCGCAAACTTTTAACTTCAGTTCGTCTCTAACAATTTCATTCCCCGACAGTAGTCTACCTTCTTTGGAACACACCTTGGCTTAGAATACTGCAGTCACTAACAATCTGTGACAAGGATGATGTCGGCGGTCCTCATCGACAACGATGGACAGCTATTATTATGTATACTCGTCACTACTTTATGGCGCAGAAACATGGACAATAAAAACAAGTTGGAAACGAGTATTGAAGCGTTCGAAATGTGGCATATAGAAGATTGGGTCTTTCTTGGACAGAGAAGAGAACAAATGTGGAGGTATTGGAAAAGTTGGGTGGGAAATGGAATTAATAACCGAAAACAGGGTTAGACAGTTAAGTTATTTTGGCCATATAACAAGACATACCTCCTTGTTGAAGAACGTACTAGAGGGTAGGGAGGAAGGCAGTCGTCCAAGATTCAGACAATGTTTTAAATGGGTTGATAACATCAGGAGATGGACTGGAAAAGGGCCTGTCAGGTTGCACCATTACGGCAAGAGCACGCTAGTGATCTTTTGCAGCCGACTTTCGACGAGGAGATGAACTGAACTAACAACTTCATTCCTCGACAGTAGTGTAACTAATATGGGATGCAAGTATCTTTAGATTAGTCCAAGACCATTTTAGTGAATCATTGATTTTCCTATGGTTTCAAAGTTGAAGAAATGACAATGCTAAAGAAATAATAATTGCAAAACAATGATTTAGCAAAGCTTCCCTATTAGGATGCCAAATTTAGTAGTACTGCTATGCTCCCAGTGGAGCGAAACGAGTAATAAGATGATGACGATACTGAAAATCGCGAACATTAAATGCGTCCATGATGCGACGTTTGTGTTGACTTAGCATAAGAATGGGCACCGTTAAATATTATACTTCTCTGACAAACAACACATCATAGTGCCATAAAAAACATTGACGTCAGGGATGAGGCATTAGAGCCCTCACTATACGAAGTGTTCGCTTACTCTAAAGTAGGGTGACAAACTGATGTCATACTCACCTTGAAGGAGAGGAAACTTACGTTCTCGTCAGGCAAAATATACTGATCGGACAATGTTAGTCAGGGTCTGGAAATATATACAGACAAGACCTTAGCCTCACTTCCACGTAGTTCTCCATGGAAATGGGCTGTTTCATGGCAGTCTGGCTAACAAGGTGAGGGATCGACGTGATCCCCTTAGTAGTGAACGACACGATGATGAAGTCAACCCATAGCACACCCACCTGGACTCCAATTGATCTTCACCAGCATGCTCGGGATGTGAAGAAAGCTACAACAATCCACAACGTAACGCCTTTTTCAGGGCGCACAAAAGAATAAACCACTCATTTTGGACACTCAATAGCAACAACAACAATAACAACATTCTCTGGCTTGCATTCACTAATTGCGAGTCATCTTCGATTGATTTTAGCTTTACGTCGGGAAATCCTAAACTTTATCTTCTGTGGAGTCGCGTTCACAAAAAATGTCGCACATTCCTGCGTTAATTAAATACCAACAAATTTAATTATAATGTGAAGGTCGTAATAAATACCTAACAATCCGATCAGGTCTAAATAATTCAATAACGATAACTCACATTTGCTGAAAATGATATTCCCTCCCTTGATCCTTTCTAGCCTCCTGTTGAATACCAGAGTATCGGTCCAGTTATCAAGACTCGACCTAACCCTCCCTTACTGTACACTCCGACAAGCCCGTTCACCAGAAACCGAATTGACAGTTGTATGAAAAAACAAAACAGACATCCCAGTCTGTAAATTAATCAATATTGTTATTCCTTCTTAAACGTTATATCTTTTTCTGTTGATTACTAACCTTTTACTTTTTCTAAGCAGAAATTAATTTTTTTTCTCGCTGACAACAGAAACGTATTAAATTACTACGAAACAAAGAGAGTAACTAAAGTTCAGTAAAAACGTCTACGTGTCTGTATTCCACACACACAAAAAGGAAAAAAAGAGACAGTTAATGAAACTTTTCAAGGAAGGAATTTAATCTGTTGATTGGAAAAGTATTCTGTAATGAATGAAAGACTTTGTCACAATGGAGATGCTCGCCTCTGGTAACAATGAAGTGAGTTCCTATTGTTTTGGCATACATCTATTGCATGGATACACGGTGTCTGTATGTCTATATTCGTGTGTTATCAGGTAATTAATCCACCTCCAGGGGTCGCTGTGGTCGAGAGGTAAAGCACTAGCCTATCAAAAAGATGAACGGAAACGGGAAGGGTTCGAGCCCCGATGGTTTCAAGCCACCACTGGTCTCAAAGGAGGTGGAACTAGAGTGCCGCCTACATCCTGAATTCCCTCCAGTCGTCTTGACTTATCATCTTGCCACTGGCCCACGGTAGCTCGGGACCAGACAGTGAGGTTGATGCCCAGCGCAGCTGCTTTCTCACTATAATCCAGATACAGTGCAAGTGACGTCATCAAGACAAGAAACTGTATGATAAGGCTGCCATTATCGTTTGCGATGGTAAACTAACAATTTAAAGTAAAGTAAATGAAATTAATGTAAAGTAAAGTATTGTAAAGTAAGGTAATGCAATGTAATGTACAGTAATGTAAAGTAATGTAATTTAGTGTAAAGTAATGTAAATTAATGTAATGTAACGTAAATTTACGTAATACAAAGTGAAGTGAGGTCATGTAAAGTAAAGTAATGGAAAGTAAAATAATGTAAAGTACAATAAAGTTATGTAAAGCACAGTAAAACCATGTAGCGTAAAGTTATGTTACGCAAAGCAGTGTAATGTAAGGTAAAGTAATGTAAAGTACAATTACGCAAACTAAAGCAAAGTAATGTAATTTAAAGTAAGTAAAGTTATGTAATGTGATGTAATTTTGAGTACAGTGCAGTAATGTATAGTAAGATTACAGTTAAGTAAAGTAAAGTAAAGTAATATACAGTAAAGTAATGTACAGTAAAGTACTGGTGGACACATTCTGTTTCACTGCAAATCGGGCTGCGAAATAGGGATAGACACTGTTATCCCCAAAGTGGTGATCTTACTGGCATGTCTAGCATTGCGTTGTAGCCAGGACAGCTAATTTAATGTTGTACCCTCGGGATTTAGGAAGAGTCACTGTCACCTGGTACAAGAGAAACATCGTCACGAATGACGACCTAAGAGCGAATAATTTTAAAAAGAACAACACCTGGATGAAGTCTAAGGGGGAGAGATAACGTCAAATCGTATCTTTCAAACATGTCATAAAAGACGAGCCAAGAGAGGTATTTATGGAGCTTGCCCGGTGAGCGAATCCACAAGCAGTTGTTATAAGGTGAACTCAGTTCAGACAGACGTCAATAAGGTTGGCAGGAGAAATGCCACATAAATTCATTGAAAGTGTCTGAAAAGCTCCATCATTGATGTCCGCTTCTGGAAGTTTCTTGCACATAATTGTTCTTCCTGTCGAGGAGAATCATCAAAGATGCTCAGTCCGCAGAACGAAACTCCATCGCCAAGACTCGGAGAAAGCGAACCCCTCGAATGAGCAGAGCACACGACGCAGCCACATCCGATTCCTCACGCGTGTGCTAGGAGTGTGGCAGGGTTTAGCGTTCCTAGAATGGACTTGGGATCAAGATGCTGATCAGTGCATGAGCTGCAGTGGTCAGCGACCCATAGCTGACTGCTATCGTCAGGGCCAGCGAACCAGAGCTGCCAAGACCCTTCTACACCTACACGCGGTGATCCTGGATAACAGGGTGCAGCAGGGCAGACTGGCTAAGGAGAAGGTATCGAAGAGGGAATGCTAACCTGGTACTCAAAAAATGCTTGCTGAAGTCGGATGTGTTGGACCGAAAGGTGCAAATATCGCAGTCAAGCTGTAAACTACGACACAACGCATTCCGTTCTCTGGACTACATTCTGCTACTTAAGCCCTTTCATGGCTTGGTAGCGGAAGATTGAGAACGAACGAAGAAGAAGAACAAGAACAAGAAGAAGAAGAAGAAGAAGAAGAAGAAGAAGAAGAAGAATGGACTTTACAGTCATTAAGAGAACACATCTCGCAGCACAAGTCTGATTCTATCGCTGTCTTTCCATGAGATGGGCAACTATCATTAGCAATATTTATTAGAATTACTATTCCGATCGCTAACACCAATGGGAAAAGCTTTTGCAATCTCTGGCACCACAACACCAGAAAGAAGAAGATGTGTAGAATCAGAAGGAGAAAAGAAAAAAAGTAATCCTATGGTCAGAGACAAACACTTTATGGATATAATCCAGAAGAGTGTCGCTTGCAATCAAGGACACGTTTTCTTCTAATTGTACAGCTCACAATCCAGAAACCTGAGGACAATCGCATCGAAAGAAGCGTCAAAGAAATAGGGAGAAATGGAGAGAAATCAAAGAAGAACTTGCGAGAGGGCATAATAGGGTACAACCTGTTTGGATAGTACTGGACAGATTACAAACGGGGGTGTCTAGATGTAGATTGAATTTGAAAAAAAAATGGGAAAATGTGAACGACTATAGTTACGAATGCAGAACCATCCAAGACCCCTAACATATTTATAACATCTCATGGTAACAAATGAAAGAGCATCCAGCGAAACTGATTTCTGGCCCAATACTTTGTGAGATTACCAGACACGGGAAGTAAATACAGTAGTCTTATAAGTCTTATGACTATCATTACTATTATTACTGTAATGAATTTTATTTTATGGGGCTACCAAATATGTCACGCAGAAAGTGTGACTACATAAACAATCGATTCCAAATATCGCGTATGTACTATCGACGTGGCGAAAGTGGTTAAGCCGTCGGCCTCGTGTTCAGGTGGTGTGGGTTTGACTCCGGACTCAGCCGTCTTTTTCACGGGTGCTTGATGCAGAGTTCCCTGCATCTCGTAGCCGCCCCTTAGTCGTCTTGTCCTTGACTTGCCACTGGGGTCGGGCGGCTCGAGACGAGAGAGTGAGAATAAAAAGTAGCGCATTTAATCCTTACTAAAAATAGTGCAAGCAACATTAATGATGCCATCATCATCTACAATGGACGGCGGCATTTGCCTTTGATTTACTATGGACGTGCTGCCTACGAGGGACGAACTACAAATGTGGCCAAGTTCTTCAGATGTAAGGTAAAATGTACCAAGAAAAGATGTCAATATGTCAAAATAAGGCGACGCTTTATACGACGCTTGTTCAAATGAAACCGGACCTGCTTTCACCGAGTGAACATACGTACTATGCGCATGATGACGTCACTTCTGGTGTAAACAGCCAATGCCAACCGTCAAGTTAACAAAAATGTCCGTATTCTACGACTCATAGTTTCCTCAGCAGACCGTTGAAAACATGGCGGGTGGGATACAGAATCCGTCCAGAGTTTATCAGCGAGTGGTGATTTGGTTTCTAACAGCTGAAGGATGTCGATAAGTTGACATTCATCGCAGAATGCAAGCAGTGTATGGTGACCCATATGGCGAAGCGAATTTTGGCGATGGCATCTTCTGATCCAACAATATGAGCCTGATATGGTATCGGAAGATCTTTCGTTAGCTCACATCCTTCTTTAAACATCGTTGTCCAGTTTTTCTCTGTTGTCTTCGACACACTTTTATCACCATAAACTGTCTGCATTCTGCGATGAATGTCAACATGTCGATATCCTTCTGCTGTTAGAAACCGAATCACCGTGGACGGATTCCGTTTCACACCCGTTATGTTTTCAACGGTCTGCTGAGGATACTATGAGTTAGAGAATGATGAAATTTTGCAAACTTGACGGTTGGTATGTATTTACACGTGAAGTGACGTGATCATGCACATCCTACTTATATTCACTTGAAGGAGTCCGGTTTAATTTGAAAACGGGTCGTACGTACTTACTTCACTTTCCATACTCCGGTCATCTAACAAAGATTTGGACCTGGAACTGCCCTGAAAAATCTTTCATTTCCTGCCTTGAGATCCGCACATGGTTCTTGCATTCATGGGCAGTTAAACAGGTCTTCTAAGCCTTGGTCGGCTCCGTATTAGCAGACAGGGCCGTCTGCATTTCAATATTGTTTCTAGTTCAATCCACACGATTTTAGACTAATGGGAACAAAAACCTGAAAATAGAGTACAGTGAACAAAACCTGATTGTATACTAGCGTAAACAAAAACCTGAAAGTAGACTAAAGTGAACAAAAACTTGAGTGTATACTAGTGTGAACAGGACCTGAATGTACAATTAGCGCGAACAAAAACCTGAATATAGAATTAGCGTGAACAAAAAACAAGAATATAGAATTAGCATGAACAAACTGAGGAACTATGGGGGGGCATGCGGCAGGAACATGACGCAGGCGCACAGCATACATTAAAATGGAGGCCTACATGAAAATCCAGATGAAGCAACGTGCTGGAATTGAATTCCCGAAGGGTGAAAGTTGCGTGTCCGTCAACATGCATCGAAGAAGAACTGTGGTAAATGGTGACGTCTGTGTGGATGTCAGTTCTGTCAGGAGATTCTGTCAGGAGGTTGACTGTAAAAGTCTACATCCCAGAAAACGAGGAACCTTCAGGACAAGGCTCACCAATCTCAACTGAACGAACTGATTCATTTCAGTCGCCGTGTCAAGCACAAAGGAATTGCCACAATTCTTATGGTTTCGATTACGCGAATCTCTCAACATTATCCATGATCTGCGTGGGTGTAGGATAGTGTGTTTGAGAAGTGTTCTTAGCATTCTGACACTGGATATGAAGCATCACCGACAGCATATGTGTTAAGAAGACGTTAAGAAGCGAACAATTTGTCCCACGATGGCGCTAGTGTGTTGAACGGGAAGGTGACTGCATTAAAAAATAATCACACATCACCTAAACGACATTCAAAGCTTTAAGAATATGTGTAAATCTCGTAGATTAATTATATTATCACCTCAAACACAAAACTTTTCAAACGCCCTTGCATGTCATCATCCTCTGGTTGATCAGTACTGAGACTGGTTGTAAGGTTGTCTGAGTATGTCTATCCATTTGACCTTATCGTCTGGTTGATCAGTCCTGAGACTGGTTGTAAGGTTGTCTATGTCTTTCCATTTGACCTTATCGTCTGGTTGATCAGTACTGAGACTGGTTCTAAGGTTGTCTGAGTATGTCTATCCATTTGACCTTATCGTCTGGTTGATCAGTCCTGAGACTGGTTGTAAGGTTGTCTATGTCTTTCCATTTGACCTTATCTTCTGGTTGATCAGTTCTGAGACTGGTTGTAAGGTTGACTATGTCTCTCCATTTGACCTTATCTTCTGGTTGATCAGTCCTTAGACTGGTTGTAAGGTTGACTATGTTTCTCCATTTGAATCTATCCTCTGGTTAATCGGTCCTAAGACTGGTTGTAAGGTTGGCTGAGTATGTCTCTCGATATGACCCTATCCTCTGGTTAATCGGGCTTGAGACTGGTTGTAAGGTTGTCTGAGTATGTCTCTCCATTTGAACTTATCCTTTTTTTGAATGTCCTTGCATGCATGAAATGCAAAGGTGAGTCTTGGTCGCCCGGTCCTCTCTTTCCTTGAATCTTGCCCTCTAGTACATTCTGTAGAAGACTTTCATGTCTCATATTGTGATCCAGCCAGCTCAACCGACGTTTTTGTATCATATACAATATTTGTCTTTGTGTACCAACTTCAGTGAGTACATTGTCATTAAGTCTTCTTTCTGTCCAACTCACTCTTTCCATTCCAACGTAGTACCACATTTCAAACGCTTCCAAACTTTTTTCATCCTTCTTTGCTAGAGTCCATGTTTCAGCCCCACATAATGCAATTTGCCATACATGAGGGGCGATTACTCTTTTCCTCAGTTCTATCCTAATAATCTTTGAGGTTAACAATTTATGTGTTTCTCTTAATCCCTCTTTTGCCACTGCATCCTTGTCTTAATTTATGTCTCATTGCGGGCATCTTCTTTTATGGTTTTGCCTCAAATATGTAAACTCTATACTTGTTAGATTATTTCTCCATTGAAAGTTAAAGGAACTAAAATACTTCGCCCACATCAAACGATATACTGGTTTAGGAAAAACGATACAGGAGGATGTAGTACCTGACAAGCGAGGCAGATGCCGAGAAGATGGTTAACATGACATGAAAGAGATTCACAGGATGACCCTGACAGAAGATGGAGAGCTTCTCATAGATCAAGAGTCTTACAGATAATCTGTCATGAGATCGTGGTTCTGTGAAGGACATGCAACATCATGATGATGAAAAAGTATGCAGTGTTACATATTTGGGAGTTTATGCTAGTAATGGAACAAGACATGAGGTAGTCCAAGTGACAGTAAAATACATAACATAAGTACGATCGCGTATGGAAAAAGGCTTGCGACTAGCGACACATCGGGGAATTGATTCTGGTCAGACCACTAAAAAGCTCCATTTGGCGCTTAACAGCACACATGGATCGAAAACATACTAACAACTAATCAACTAATTTAATAATGAATTAACTATAATTAATAAACTAGCTAACTGATCGACTGGCTGACTGATTAGCTGACTGAATGAGTGATTGATTTGACTGACTTATTGATTGATTTGACTGACTGATTGACTGACTCATAGACCAATTGCCTGATTGATTGGTTGACTGATTGACTAACTGGCTGACTAATTGTCAGACTGATTGATTGTTTTACTGACTGCCTGATTCATTCGACTGACTGATTTATTGACTGACTGGCTAACTGATAGACTAACTGATTTGACTGACTTTCTGACTGTTTGACAGATTAACTAATTTTGCTGACTGACTGATGTATTAACTGACTGATTGACTAATTTTGTTGACAGACTGATTGATTGACTGATTGATTTTACTGATTGACCGAGTCAACGACTGACTGATTTGACTGACTGATTTACTAATTTGACGGACTGATTCACTGATTGGCTGACTGATTGTCTGACTGACTGACTAATTGACTGATTAACTGACTGACTGATTGATTGATTAGACCAACTAGACTAACTGATTAGACTAGCTGACTGATTGACTGAGTGATTGATTTGACTGACTGATTGACTAATTTACTGGCTGATCGGCTGACTGATTTGAGTGACAGACTGAGTAATTGACATACAAACTCAGTACTAACTTACTGAATAACTAACTATTGACCGACTGAGTAACTTCTGAATGACTGACTGATCGACTGAATGACTGACTAATCGACTGGTTGTTTAACTGGCTGATTAACTAATTAGCTAATCTACTAGCTAACTGAGCGATTGATTTACTGACTCACTGAATGACTGACTGACTGACCAACTAATTAGCTGATTAACTAACTCGCTCACTAACTTAATAGCCTTCTAACTTAGTGAAATACTTAATAATTTACTAACTAATAAACTGAAGGACTAATTAGTTAACAAAATAATTTATTAACTTATTAGTTTGTTAACTAATTAACTTATTAACTAATTAACTAACTAATGTACTAAATAACTAATTAGGTAACTATATTAATGTACTAACTAGTTTACTGACTTACGTATTAACTTATTAACTAGTTAACTAATTTACTAATTTAGTAACTAACTAAAATGACTGACTGACTTGCTGACTGGCTGGCTGACAGACTGACTGGCTGATTGGTTGGCCCACCCTACAAACACAACCAACTAACCAACGAACCCAACAAGCAGCGAACCAACTAAGCTACAAATCAATCAACCAACCTACAAATCAACCAATCATCCAGTCAACCAACCAACTAACTAACTAACTAACTGATTTACGTGGGGATGAAGACTAACGTCTGGTCAGGTACAACACATTGATCAGACAAGTTGTTCAGGGGCAGGCAAAATATACTGTCCAAGACCCACATCTCGGCTTCCTGGTAGCACTTCCTGGAAACGGGCTGTTTTCATGACATCCTGGCTAACGAGGTGAGGGACCGACGTGATCCCCATGGTAGTGAGAGACACACAGATGAACAAAAGCATGCTCACAAAAGAGTAAACCTACTCATTGCTGGCATTCGAAACAAAAACTAACTAACATTGACAAATTTGAATGAACGAACAAAGATGCTAAAGCAGGACTAACAAAACCATATAGTCTCAGAACTGACTACGCCAAATTTTCGGCTCAGCACCATTCTCCTAACAAAATACGATTAGTATGTCCAACTATAATGTGAAAGCGACCCTACAATAAGAAATGAAAAAATGTCATCTGTAACAGGATATGTCTATCACATAGCGACGTCAACAAATATCTCTTATCACATGTCTCGTGTGAGATGGCTATATGTTATACCAAGAACTGATCTGTGGCTAAGAACACTCGAGTTTCAACCTCCCTGTGGATAGAAAGCTGAGATGGATGGCAGACACGCGAGGGAGCTAAACAAACAATTTATATAGACGCTGTGGAGTTGATGGGCCTCGAAGGGAAATAAAAGAACAGGTTGTATGGAAAGAGGGATTAAAACTATGGGCATGTAAATTATCAAGGCGACGGTCTATAGGTATGTGATTATACTTCATTTACTGATCAGACATGTTAGTCCGCGTCAGGTAAAATATACTGATCAGATATGTTAGTCCGGGTCAGGTAAAATATACTGATCAGACAAGTTAGTCCGGGTCAGGTAAAATATGATGATCAGATATGTTAATCCGGGTCAGGTAAAATATGATGATCAGATATGTTAGTCCGGGTCAGGTAAAATATACTGATCAGATATGTTAGTCCGGGTCAGGTAAAATATACTGATCAGACAAGTTAGTCCGGGTCAGGTAAAATATGATGATCAGATATGTTAATCCGGGTCAGGTAAAATATGATGATCAGATATGTTAGTCCGGGTCAGGTAAAATATACTGATCAGATATGTTAGTCCGGGTCAGGTAAAATACGATGATCAGATATGTTAGTCCGGGTCAGGTAAAATATACTGATCAGATATGTTAGTCCGGGTAAGGTAAAATACGATGATCAGATGTTAGTCTGGGTCAGGTAAAATATACTGATCAGATATGTTAGTCCAGGTCAGGTAAAATATACTGATCAGATATGTTAGTCCGGGTCAAGTAAAATATACCGATCAGACATGTTAGTCCGGGTCAGGTAAAATATACTGATCAGACATGTTAGTTCGGGTCAGGTAAAATATATTCGCCGAAACCCCCACCTTGACTTTTTCGTAATTCCCCCTGGATACGTGCTGTTCTTTTTGTCAGCCTGGCCAACTAGGTGGGGAACTGGCGCGATTCCGGTAGTAGTTCGGCGACATCCAGATGAAGCCAGGCCTAGCACAACAGTCTGTGGGATCCCTGTCTAGCTTCACCAGCACGTTCTAGGTGTGAGGAAAGCTACGACAACCCGCCACTTAATTCCCTTTATAGGATGGCCAAAAGAGTACACTTAGTCATTGTGGGCATTTACACCACCCCCACCCCCACCACCACCAACCAACAACCAACAACCAACAACCACCAACCAACAACCAACAACAACAACAACAACAGCAATAGCAGCAACAACAACAGCAGCAACGACAACAACAACAACAGCAACAGCAGCAACAGCTTCAGTAGCAACAGCAGCAACAACAACAGCAATAGCAGCAACAACAACAGCAGCAACGACAACAACAACAACAGCAGCAACAGCTTCAGTAGCAACAACAACAACAACAACAGCAATAGCAGCAACAACAACAGCAGCAACGACAACAACAACAACAGCAGCAACAGCTTCAGTAGCAACAACAACAACAACAGCAGCAACGACAACAACAACAACATCAGACTTCAGCTGCTTTGGTCTTCTGTTCTAATGAACCTTGTTAGGTGCAACATAGCCATCTCATTTTTCTCTTTTCATGTGAGTTACTATCCAGTTCATGTATGGTTGTACTGTGCGTATTTGTTTTCTGAGGGCATTCCTTATATACCTAAATGTCAATGAGGCCGAAAACTAAAATAAACAGTAACCAAACTGTAAGCTGCCAGGCATATCGTTAGAGACGACTAAGCAGGGCTGCACATGGGGTTGGCTACTTCAATCTGTAGAAACGTTAAACCTTCACAATTTCTGTAGATATAGACAGATCATCGTTTGATGGCAGGGCATGTATTTGTTGAAGATATATAGTTCGCAGGGAGCTTACACAGTTTTGATTTGAATGATTCTTTAACTATCTAAACTGTGTTTGACTGGGCTCTTAATTCTACAAAGGAAGATAGTTTTCGTCCTTATTTATCAACTGGCCCTCAATGGAGCTTAGGGCTCAAACAGATACTATCCATCTGTTTCTATTGTGTGCCGTCTTTATGAGCTCTATCCACGAGACCACAACTTCTCAATTACTGCTTGATCGTTCCCTGGGTGTTTTGGCTTTCGCAGTCTCATTCGATGTGGGTTCTAATCTTGCGCATGTCTGGTTGTATTTGAAACAGGGACAAAGAAATCCGAGCTGGGATTCCAAACCAAAGTGGCCATTATAAGCTAACTGCAACTTGTCTTTTTTCTGATTAAAAAATTTGACTCTGTCTCGGGATGCCAGGAAGTGAAAATATGAGTGAGAAACTATCATTTACCAAAAGTTGTTGACACAGTTTAAATGTGCCTGTCCTTTTGAACAAAGCCCATCCTTGTTCCTAAGGTAACTTTTCATTGTCAGAAATCAGGTCATGGGAAAGTTGACTAGGTAACGGACAGAAACTACATTTTTTATTATTGAATCTTATTATGCATAGTTATTAAGGATTTGTTAACAGACGGACACGTAAACCTAACATGTCAAACTTAGGAATAATTTAAAGACTCATTGCTGAAATCCTGGGAAGGAGAGTAATCTTTCTAATCATTTATAAGAATGGTGGGAAAATTCAAACAACCAAATTCACCAGAACGGGAAGTGAGGAAAGCTACTACAAACTGACTCTTAACACCCTCTTCGGGGTGCACAATAGAGTAAACTTATTCATTGTGGGCATTAAACAACAACAACCACAACATCAACAAAAACAACAACTAGTACTGTAACGGAGTAGAGTTGTTTTGGAAGGCAAGACGAATCCAAAAATTGTGCTTCAGCGCATTTGTGTTTAGGTCGAATGAATTGTTCGTGCAGCAGGACATGTGTTCATCATGAAGTGAGGTGTATCTTGGTCGATAAGTTTCCTCTTAATCTGAAGTGAGGTGTATCTTGATCAGTGTGTTTGTCCTATCTTTGAAGTGAGGTGTATCTTGGTCAGTATGTTTGTCCTATCTCTAAAAAGGAGGTGTATCTTGGTCAGTATGTTTGTCCTATCTCTAAAAAGGAGGTGTATCTTGGTCAGTATGTTTGTCCTATCTCTAAAAGTGAGGTGTATCTTGGTCAGTATGTTTGTCCTATCTCTGAAGTGAGGTGTATCTTGGTCAGTATATTTGTCCTATCTCTAAAAGGGAGGTGTATCTTGGTCAGTATATTTGTCCTATCTCTGAAGTGAGGTGTATCTTGGTCAGTATGTTTGTCCTATCTCTAAAAGGGAGGTGTATCTTGATCAGTATGTTTGTCCTATCTCTAAAAGGGAGGTGTATCTTGGTCAGTATGTTTGTCCTATCTCTAAAAGTGAGGTGTATCTTGGTCAGTATGTTTGTCCTATCTCTAAAAGAGAGGTGTATCTTGGTCAGTATGTTTGTCCTATCTCTAAAAGTGAGGTGTATCTTGATCAGTATGTTTGTCCTATATCTGAAGTGAGGTGTATCTTGGTCAGTATGTTTGTCCTATCTCTCAAGTGAGGTGTATCTTGGTCAGTATGTTTGTCCTATCTCTAAAAGTGAGGTGTATCTTGGTCAGCATGTTTGTCCTATCTCTAAAAGGGAGGTGTATCTTGGTCAGTATGTTTGTCCTATCTTTGAAACGGAGGTGTATCTTGGTCAGTATGTTTGTCTTATCTCTGAAAGGGAGGTGTATATTGGTCAGTATGTTTGTCCTATCTCTAAAAGGGAGGTGTTTCTTGGTCAGTATGTTTGTCCTATCTCTAAAACAGATGTGTATCTTTATCAGTATGTTTCATATGTGCTTGAAGTAAGGTGGGATCGTGGTCAGTATGTTTTCACTTACTCTGAATTGATTTCAGGTCTTGGTCAGTATGTTTTCACTTACTCTGAATTGAGTTCAGGTCTTGGTCAGAATGTTTTCCCTTACTCTGAATTGAGTTCAGGTCTTGGTCAGAATGTTTTCCCCTTACTCTAAAGTGAGCTGGGATCTTGATCAGTATGTTTCTTACAAGCGAGAAAAGAACAGACCGACTGCACTTTCATGCATCTCTAGAAGGGCGACTACAGAGAGCTGTGCATGGAACTTGCAAAATCATCATTTAACAAAAATGTTTAAGAAATCACGTCTTCTAAAGCACTGTCGCAGGCTTCCTGAATGAGGCCGACTGTATTTGTGGCAGTGGTAGAGCACTCGCTGTTCATTGCAAAAGATGTGGGGGTTAACTCCTTCTACCGGCATCTCCAGATGACCCAGCTGTAAATGGATACCTGGCTGACGACGATTGAAGGAAAATGTCAGCGAGGAAGGTAAATGACCACCCAACTTTACAAAAGCTCTGGTAGGACAATGAAGACTTTTCTTCTTCTTCTTCTTCTTCTTCACTTCTTCTTCTTCTTCTTCTTCTTCTTCTGCGTTCGTTCTAAATCTCCCGTTACCATGCCATAAACAGGGCTTTGCAAGAAGCAAGATGTAATTATGAGAAAGGAATTCACCGTGTCGCTAGTTTACAGCGTGACTGCGATATTTGCACCTTTCGGTCCGACACATCCGTCTTCAGCACCAATGAAGGCTCTGACATACCACCCTCGGCGTCTGATATAGTACTACCTTTCTCTTTCATTCCATATAGTGAAAAAGGGATAGGAAAGGAGAAAGAGGAAGAGGTCAATAAAAGACAACTACAGAGGGATGTACATGGGTCTAGCTTCCTCATTTACGTAATCCCAGTGCAGTTGATACCGTCACTGCATATTCTGAGATACAGTTTTTCTGTAAAGAAAGCATTTGAAGTAGCACTCCTTTATTCTCATAGGAAAGACAAGACGAATCAATACAGCGCAGATGTCTGGCACTGACGGTCTGACTGTGTACCTGATACTCGTAATTATGAGGGCGAGTCAGTAAATAAGTCACAAATAATAATCTTAAAACAGAAACTATTTCTTCTTCTCCTTTTGTTTCTTTCTCTTCTTCTTGGTTCTCAATCTGCCACTACCAAGCCATGACAATTGTTTTGCATGTAGCAGGATGTTGTCCAGAGAACTGGATGTGCTGTGTTTTTTTTGTGTGCGCTCAAAAAAGGTTAAGTGGCAGGTTGTGGTAGCACATCCCGAGCGTGCTGATGAAGGTGGACCACGGTCCTCAACGACGTTTGTGTTATGCTTGGCTTCGTCTCCGCGACGCCCACGTCGATCCATATTTTGTTCGTCTTTCTTGAAAATAGCCTGTATTTAGGGAAACGCCGCATGGAAGATATGTACGAGTCTTGGTCTGTATATTGTGCCTGACCAGATTAGCGTATCAGTTCCCCCTTGGTGCAAATAAATTTATTCATGAACTTTTCAAGGGGAGTAATTCCTAGTCCGAGTTATTCTTGCGAGGTCTCTGTAGCGAAGTTGTCAAGCCGTTTGCCTCGTGTTCAGACGGTCGGGGCTCAATTTCGAGCTGCGACGGTCGGTCCATGATGTCTATTTTTTTTCCGGAGATTCCTGGATTCATCTCTGGAGCTACGGATTCGTGCGATGCTCTCGAGAGAGACCGAGCTAAAATGGGGAAAAAACCCGAGGTAATGAAGTCGAACCCCCGCTTAAAGTTTTTCTTCTTCTTTCTTTCTTGTGGGCAAAGCGTGTTTCGCATGTGTTGAGTTTTCTTTCTATTAATTCCAACACCAACTGCCTCATATGCTTTGCTGATCTCAATTATACATTTCCCAGTCTCTCTGACGTTGTGACAATGACTATGTCATCAGCAAACCTTAGATGAGTTAGAATTTGTTTGTCCAATTAAGGGCGTTATCTACCGAACAAATTTTTCTGAAGACTTTGACATGGAAGAGTGATCAGATGTTGTGTATACTTGTCTTTGTGTCTTGTCAGTGGACAAAAGACAATCAGGCAGCAGCATCCCCGAATAACTAATGTTCGGTCAGCTGATGGAGGGCCTGCCGTCTGGTTGATGACTAAAGACTGCCTGAGGGTATCTCTGACACGTTTCAACATCGATGCAAATTCATAGGAATACTGAGCACAGGGCAGCAAGGCATGGTGTAGAACCACCATAGTGGACGCCTTCATTGCTGAGAAACATCGGCCGTCCGAAGCACAGAAAAAACGCACTTTGAAAAAAGACAAAACAGCTGAAACGCACATGTCCAATTCTGACCTTAGATGCTACATATGTTGAGGGGGCTTCTGTGCCAGAATTGGACTATACAGCCACCTCCAGACTCACCGGTGAGGCGCAGCACAATATGTCTGACTGCTGTTGTCATCCTCGCTTGGGATGGGCGTCTAATATTATTATAACCGTCTTTATTGTGTTACTTATTATCGTTATTCTGAGCAACACGCAGATGAAGACAAGCATAACACAACAGCCTGGAGGACCCCGGTCCACCTTCATCAGCACGCTCAGAATGTGAAGGAAGCTACTACAACCCACCACCTAATGCTCTTTCTTTTCATCGCGCACAAAAGAGTAAACAAACTCAATGTGGGAATTCAACAACAACGGCAGCAACATCAGCAGCAACAGCAACGACAACAACCACAGCAACAATAACAACAGCGGCACCAACATCAGCAGCAACAGCAGCGACAACCACCACAGCAACAATAACAACAGCGGCACCAACATCAGCAGGAACAGCAACGACAACGACAACCACCACAGCAACAATAACAACAGCGGCACCAACATCAGCAGCAACAGCAACGACAACGACAACCACCACAGCAACAATAACAACAGCGGCACCAACATCAGCAGCAACAGCAACGACAACCACCACAGCAACAATAACAACAGCGGCACCAACATCAGCAGCAACAGCAACGACAACGACAACCACCACAGCAACAATAACAACAGCGGCACCAACATCAGCAGCAACAGCAACGACAACGACAACCACCACAGCAACAATAACAACAGCAACAGCAGCGACAACCACCACAGCAACAATAACAACAACATCACTATCATTTGCATTCCGTAAAACCGTGCACAGAAAGAATGGAACATGACTTATACAATCGACTTCACTGCATCTGGGCTCCTTGATATGTACTCAGAAACTATCCTAGCTGAAAATATCAACGATAGAGCACGAACTGCGTAGAAAATGAACAATCGATTAGAGAGGAGAACTGATGGGTTTGAAATTTAGAAGATTAGAGCACATCTAATGGAAAGGATGCGATGCCGCAAACGGTGCTGCTCTTTCTTGCACACATTCTGGAAGACGCTTCTCTCATTAGATTTGTCTTACGAGAACCATTCTTTCTAGTCATGGGCTGTAGTTACATCCCTTTTTATTTCCTAAGCACAACATACTATCGTCTGACAAGACGAACGGATAACATGGATGATGGATTATGAAAATTATTAAAACAAATAAAGATGTCTTGTAGAAATTAGGGATGCAAAGAAAATTGATGAACGAAAACATATTCACACAGATGAGATATTTTGGCAACAGTAAGCGACATCTTGTCTTGCTGGAAACAGTACGGAAAGTAATGTCGAAGATAAACGGGGAAGAGAAAGGCAAGGATATTACTTAATATGGAAAGATAGATAGAGAAAAGATGGACAGATTGCATCATTTATCAAGGTATGAGAAAGAGGACGCTGGACATCGATTACAGCCGATTTTCAATACGGAGATGGCACCTGAAATCAATCATTTAGTCTAAATCGGTCGAAATGTCCGTGTTGTTGTTGTTGTTGTTGAATGTCCACAATGAGGATGTTTACTCTTGCGAACGCTCTCAAATAAAAGTTAGGTCGAGGGTTGTAGTTGCTTTCCTCGCATCCCGAGTGTGCTGATGAAGATGAGACGGGGTTCTCGATGCGGTCATGTTATGCATTGATTCATCTGCGCGTAGCTGACTACTAAGTTAATCACCATGATTCCCACCTCGTCGGCCAGACTACCATGAAACAGCCTGTTTCCAGGGAGAACTGCCTGGAAGTGAGGTCGGCGTCTTGGTCAGAATATTTCGCATCACCTTGATTAACATCTTCCGATCAGTATGTTTTGTCTGACTAGACGTGTCTCCTCTTCCCCCCTAGAATTGCCCGATCAGTATGTTTTGTCTGACCAGACGCCAGCCTCTTCTCCTCGAAATGTCCGATCAGTATATTTATTCTGACCATTTGTGTCTCACTCCCCTTTGAAATGTCCGACCAGTATGTTTTGTCTGACCAGACGTATCTCCTCTCCCCCCTTGAATTGCCCGATCAGTATGTTTTGTCTGACTAGACGTGTCTCCTCTTCCCCCCTAGAATTGTCCGACCAGTATGTTTTGTCTGACCAGACGTGCCTCCTCTCCCCACTTGAATTGTCCAATCAGTATGGTTTGTCGGACTAGACGTGTCTCCTTTCCCCCTTGAATTGTCCGATCAGTATGGTTTGTCGGACTAGACGTTAATCACATCTTCTCGTTGAAATGTCCTAAAAAGTATCTTTTATCTGACCAGACGTTAATCACATCACCCCTTCGAAATGTCCTAAAAAGTATGTTTGTCTGATCAGGTGTAACTGGCCACTCGTCAAAATGTCCTATAGATTACGCTAATCTTCTCTTATAAAAGTTTTTATATTCCATCCATTATTGCTATTTGAACCCAGCGAGTTGAGCATGGCGAAGTGTTCAGGAGCGTTCTACAAAGAGGATTTTAATAACGTGTCTGAAAGTCGTTCCGTGTTTCAATGGCATCACACTCACGCCCTGTTGTCGCGTGCAACAAACGACGTCTGTGTTGGGTAGATCGCGTGAGGAAGGCAATCCTAGCTTCACACACGGACCCGAGCATTGGTCCACACACACTGGATATATAAGAAAGTGATATTGTGTAATTAAATTGAGATTCTCTGGAAGGAAGCAGGGAGGAGGGTTGAATGGGGTAGTGGGTATGGGGGAATGGAAAGACCAAGACTAATGAGATTTAATACGACAAATGAAAGATTTATGAAGAAATAAAAAAAAGCAAAGAACAATGAATTACGAATAATGAAAGAAACAAAAAAAAATGTCTAAGATTTTGAGAGCACATACGGAAAAGTCTAAAAAAATTAACAGAACAGATTTAATTAATTAATTCGGAGATACAGAACAGGGAAAAGAGAGAAAAATGGCTAGATAACTATCATTTGTGGTATATTTTGATAATGATATGGTGATAAGGCTAGTATCATTTGTGGTATTTTGTGATTGTGATATGGGGATACGGCTAGTATCATTGGTTGTGTTTTGTGATAGTGATATGGGGATACGGCTAGTATCATTGGTTGTGTTTTGTGATAGTGATATGGGAATACGGCTAGTATCATTGGTTGTGTTTTGTGATAGTGATAAGACTATTATCATGTGTAGTATTTTTAAAATCCTGATATGGTAATAAGGATAGTATAATTTGTTGTAGTTTGTGATAGTGATATTGTGATAAAGCTAGTATCATTTGTTGTAGTTTGTGATAGTGATATTGTGATAAAGCTAGTATCATTTGTTGTAGTTTGTGATAGTGATATTGTGATAAAGCTAGTATCATTTGTTGTAGTTTGTGATAGTGATATTGTGATAAAGCTAGTATCATTTGTTGTAGTTTGTGATAGTGATATTGTGATAAAGCTAGTATCATTTGTTGTAGTTTGTGATAGTGATATTGTGATAAAGCTAGTATAATTTGTTGTAGTTTGTGATAGTGATATTGTGA
This sequence comes from Ariolimax columbianus, assembly GCA_036924085.1. Classification (NCBI taxonomy): domain Eukaryota; kingdom Metazoa; phylum Mollusca; class Gastropoda; order Stylommatophora; family Arionidae; genus Ariolimax; species Ariolimax columbianus. Next base: position 34,173,068 of record JAVGWX010000015.1, read on the forward strand.
TAAAGCTAGTATCATTTGTTGTAGTTTGTGATAGTGATATTGTGATAAAGCTAGTATCATTTGTTGTAGTTTGTGATAGTGATATTGTGATAAGGTTAGTATCATTTGTTGTAGTTTGTGATAGTGATATTGTGATAAAGCTAGTATCATTTGTTGCATTCTATGATTGTGAAATGGTGATGAAGAAATTATCATTTGTGATATTTTGGGATGATGATGATAAGTTGGTAGGACTAGTATCACTTGTTATATTTTATGATTGTGATAAGGTGATACGGATACTATCATTTGTGGTATTTTATGATTGTAATATGGTGATAGAGGTAGTATCATTTACGGCATTTTATGATGCTGATATTGCTAGTATTATTTTGTGGTATAATATTCGTTGTAATACTAGAATTTTTTGTTGGATTTGAATGGTGTTAATGATGATGATGATGGTGATGATGATGGTGATGATGGTGATGATGATGATGATGATGATGATGATGATGATGATGATGGTGATGATGATGGTGATGATGATGATGATCATGGTGATGGTGATGGTGATGATGGTGATGATGATGGTGATGGTGATGATGATGGTGATGATGATGAGGAAAATGATGATGATTATGATGATGATGATGATGGTGATGATGATGATGATGGTGATGATGGTGATGGTGATGATGGTGATGATGATGGTGATGATAGTGATGATGATGATGATGATGGTGATGATGATGGTGATGATGATGGTGATGATGATGGTGATGATGGTGATGATGATGGTGATGATGGTGATGATGGTGATGGTGATGATGGTGATGATGATGAAGGTGATGGTGATGATGGTAATGGTGATGGTGATGATGATGGTGATGATGGTGATGGTGATGGTGATGATGTAGATAATGGTGATGGTGGTGATGGCAATGATGATGATGGTGATGATGATGGTGATGATGGTGATGGTGATAATGTAGATAATGATGATGCTGATGATGGTGATGATGATGATGATGACAGGGATGATGATGGTGATGATGTAGATTATGATGATGGTGATGATGATGATGGTGATGGTGATGGTGATGGTGATGATGATGGTGATGATTGTGATGATGGTGATGATGGTGATGGTGATGATGTAGATAATGATGATGGTGATGATGGTGATGATGATGATAATGACAGTGATGATGATGGTGATGATGTAGATTATGATGATGGTGATGATGATGATGGTGATGGTGATGATGGTGATGATGGTGATAGTGATGATGGTGATGGTGATGGTGATGATGGTGATGATGGTGATGATGGTTATAGTGATGATGGTGATGGTGATGATGGTGATGATGATGGTGATGATGATGGTGATGATGGTAATGGTGATGGCGGTGATGTAGATAATGGTGATGGTGGTGATGGTGATGGTGGTGATGATAGGGATGTGATGATGATGATGATGATGGTGGTGATCATGATGGTGATGATGGGGATGTGATGATGATGATAGTGATGATGGGGATGATGGGGATGATGGTGATGATGATGATGATGATGATGGTGATGATGATGATGGTGATGATGATGATGGTGACAAAGGTGATGATCATCATCATTAGTCCCGTAACCTGAAAGGTCATTGAGGCACAAATACTGCAGATTGTTGGGCCAGTTCCCGCCATTCCGCTCGGTTTTGTGCCAGGATATTTGTTCTAGCTAAGAACATTCCTGTCCACTCTCTGATGTTGTCTTCCCATCTCTTTTCTGCCACTCTCTCTCTCTCTCTCTCTCTCTCTCTCTAATGCTTCCCAGGCACAGTACCTTACAGGACCGTCTGAGTCAGCCCAGACAATCTTGAAACATGCCTATACCATGTGAGCTTGCGTGCTTTTACCATAGTCAATAGGTCTTTATATGTCCCAAACTGCCTTATTCGTGACGTGGTTTAGACACGAAATGACAATGATTTTTATAAAAATCATTTTAAGATGGAAAATGCGACACCAAAATACCAAAACAGATGTAAAAAATCAAGTAAAATCATAGGGCAAAAGTTCCGGATATTACTGTCTAAGCACGTGAAAATGGATTTTTTTAAAAACGATGTACAATAAGACATGTGTACATTCCTGCCAGAATTAAATAAACAAACAAACAAAAAAGGAACATTCTAACAACTGAGATGAAATGCCCGTTTGACATCCAATACGTGATCAGAACTAAATCTCTTTGCTCATAACAAATGGCACAGGAACCTGATAGTACCAAATTATGTTTAAGACATAGTTCAAGACACAAAGTGTTCTCACAGAGTGAAAGTCAAGGCCGCCAACAGAGTGACAAATGGACTATGATTAAACCGGGTTTTCTGACACCACTGGAGGCAGCGAAGGTAATCCAGACAGCCAAAGTCTGATGGTGTGCGCAAACCAAAGATACATGTTACACAATTTTCATTACTGGCAATGACAACTGAATAACTAGTCGATAATTGCTTGTAATCTATTTGCGCCACCTTGACGAAGAAATTTTACACGATATAATGACAATAAGTATCACGGACAAGGTGATCAGCGTCAGTCGACAACCAACAAATCCACAGAATCGATATCTTCATATCAAATGTCACAGGAAAGTAATATCAAACGCACTAATCCGACTTGCCTCTAGATGACAATATACAGCAACTGGTAATAACACGCTTCAAGCATTCCTATATATCAGTAGCATATATTCAGCTTCTTTATTTGAATTTGAAGCACATACTAGGGCCAGGTCAAGAAACCACTCCCTAACACGGCGCTGAAAGGCACAACCAAGAGAAAAGCGAAAGAAAAAGAAAGATTTTATGAAGATAATGACGAAAATAGCGATGATGAAAATGAAACTAATGATGTGAATGTTTTGGCTACACACCGAACGGCACTGAAGTCTAGCGTTAGATCACCGTTAGCTATGAAAGGGCGCAAAGACAGGCTTGCAATAGAACACACAGATACAATTTACGGGTCTTCAAGAATGTTTGTGTTTGTCACATAATGATGCAGACTATCCTGGACTTCTCATTCTCGTCTGCAGACCCGAACAGGCGAAGTCTGTGATCTTGAAACCTCTCAGCGCAGTGCTCAATAATTCAGCGGTATTTGGAAGGGGTGGAGTTTGTTTACTGACGAAATTGGAAGTGTTCGGCGTTTGTATCCCCCAGAACGGCAGGATTTAATCTCGTCAAATCTTGTCCGACATCTTCAAGGGGGGGATATAGCTTGGGTATTATTTTTGTTGTACAGATTCGTCGTTACTGCTCTCCAGGCAGACATATAGATGTTCTGTCTCATACAATAAATGGGAAAAGGTATGCAAACTTTATGTTCATTTAGTTTTCTGGTTGCAAACATAGCTGTACGGTCGTCTCATGCATCTTTCGTTTATGTAACTAACCAGCAGTCTGTGGTTGTTGTATGCCTATCAAACAAGCGGCCATCGATTGATTTCAAAACGTTCCACATCATCATCATGTAGCATGTCCTTTATAGCCCTCATCATAGCTTGTCTGAAAGAAACTCTTTCCCTTGCCAAAACTCCAGCCTTCGCCACAGTCAAACCCAGGTATTCCTGGATTACTTGTTGCCAGCGTCTTCTCGGTATACCTCCGCCTCTTTTGCCTGGCCCTATACCTTTCATCACCGTTCTCTTAAGACTTTTGTGTCTCTTTATGTGACCAAAGTATTTACATTTTCTGGTCAAAATGGAATTGATAAACCAGTTTTCCTCTATGTGTCTCTTGCCGAATTTCTTCATTTGTCTTCTCCTCCGCCCAGGGTATTCTAAGGATCGTTCTGTAACATTTTGACTCGAAGAATTCTATTCTTTGTCTAGAAGTTTTGAAAATCGTCCATGATTTGTAGCGATATGCTGCCACAGAAAAAACACAGGCTCTCAAGACTTTCACTGTTATCGTCTTGTTGGTGCTACATCACCCATGTGTACATTTAAAAACCTCACACTAGGCGCTTTCCAAGCAAATATTTTGGCTAAATTATTGTAACGTTCAATTACATATACAGAATGGCTGATCCATACAAGCAAGCCGTTCAAGATCTGACGCGTCTATGCACGCTGTCCACTTGTGCCGTGCCATTTCTACTCTGCGTGTACGTGTGTGAGCATGTGTCTATATGCGCGTCTGCGCCTGTGTGCATGTGCTCGCGTGTATGCGCTCGCGCGTGTATGCATGCTTTGCGTTTTATGGATGCATGAATGTAAAAATGGATGTATGGTTGGATAAATGAATGCATGTATGTATGTATGACTGCGCGGGGGGGGGGGGTGTACTTTGGGAGGCATGCCCCTTCCTATCGTCTGCTGGTCACTTTGTGACGAGACCAAACCACTCGAATGAGACAACGGTTGTCTACAGACTCTGCAAAGTCTTCTGCGGGTCGCGGTGGTCTAGAGATAAGGCACTTATCTCTCAATACGATGAACGGAAACGTGGGCGACCGAATTCCGCAAATCTTCAAGCGGAATTTGGTCAATAGGAAGGTGGGACCAGAGTGCCTGCATCTTGAGTTACTGCCAGCCGTCTTGACTTCTGTCTTACCATTGGTCCAAGGTAGTTCGGGACCAGAGAGTGAGGTTGATGACCAGCGTAGTTACTTCCTCGCTATTATCCAAATGCCGTGCAGGTTGAACCATCAAGAGAAAACCGCCTCGTGATGTAGTCATTTCTTGCAATGGGTAATTAACTATGTATGTATAGTAGTAGTAGTTCTAGCCCCTATCAGCCATAACTGGCTGTAGGATAATGCAATCATGGAGTGCTAAATCTCATCATGAATATTTGTGGGTCTTTTTCCAGCGGCGTTGTCCTTTCATTTCTCCTTGTTGGAAGAGTTTCTTTTCAGCAAGGCTGATGTGATTTTTCCGGGTATATTTCATTTGGATCGGTCTGGAGCTTCATCTTTCCAGACTTATGTCCAATGCCTTCATGACATGCTTACACACATTCTGGAACATTAGCTGTGGCCGACAGTCTCTTATTTTGCCATCCGCCATCTGTCCATATTTTTGGGAATGCGACCATTTTCCATTCCACAAACATGACTAAGCCACCATAATTTTAGCTGCCTATCTTCTTCTTCTTCGTTCATCCTCAGATCAAGGTTCCGGTTTCTCTTACAAAGGACACCCTTGTTTGTAAGGCTGTTTCGTCTCTCTACAGCTTTTGTCTCATATCTGCCTCACGAGACCAGTATTGTTCTCTTTTCCTCCGTTAGCATCCAGCTTTCCAGGATGTGTTCCACTGTCATGATATGCTCCCCACATGGGCACCTGTCATCTGTCCCAATCCTCATTTTTTGTAAAGATGACCCTTGAGTCTGTTATGCCCAGTTCTCAGTCTGAAGATGCTGACTTGCTCTTCTCTAGTTAAGTTATAGTAGCTGTCTTCTTTTCGGAAGTCGGGGTGTTGATCAGCCCATTTTACCCTGAAGTTGGCTTTAATTATGGTCTTGGCCTCATTACTGTCTATGGAGAATGCACATACTTGGATGACCGATGGGAATGTGCACCTCTGAATGTGTCACTCTGTCCATCCGAGTAATTCCAAGAAAGGATCGATATATATATATATATATATATATATATATATATATATATATATATATTTATGGAAGCTCAGTGGTCAAGAGGTAAGATGTACGCCTCAGGTGCTTGAAGTCATGGGTTTGAATCACGGTGGCTGGTCAAAATAAACGAGGAGAAAACCACGTGCACAATATTCTCGCTCTCATTAAAACCCCAAAGTACCAAACTAAGCCTAAATGGCAAAATCCTGCAGCCAAACGACAACCCAACCTATCTGGGAGTCACATTTGATCGGCGCATGACATGGAAAAGTCAGATTGAGAGAAACCGAATGAAAGCCAGAGAAAGAATGGCGATCATGAGGAAACTTGCTGGCACAAGCTGGGGAGCAGACGAAGGCATACTAAAGAAACTGTACACTGGAAGAGTGAGACCAGTTCTCGAGTATGGCATCGCGGCATGGACAACAGCAGCGAAGGTGAACTTCGATAAAGTTAACAAACTTCAAAACCAAGCCATGAGAATCATAACAGGTGGCATGAAGTCAACGCCAATTGTAGAACTTGAAAAGATTACAAAACTGCAATCCATGACCGACAGAAGAGACTGCAGAGCCCAGCTGCAGTCAGAGAAACTCCGAAGACTGACGGACCATCCAATGTACCAGAGGCTAAACAATCTGGGAACTGGGAAACTAAAGCGGAGAAACTTTGCAGAAATAGCCAAAGCAAAGATGCACGAAGATCCCATAAACGCACTAACAACACCAAAACCCATCAATACTGTACGAAAACCTACTTGGAGGCAGGATATATTTCCAGAGGTGGTAGAAAATATACCAGGTATTGCAAACAAAAACTGCCAGACCGAAAAAGAAAGGAGAGACACTACCCTAAGCTTCATAACGAAAAGCTACCCAAGCATGGACTGGACCCATGCATACACCGACGGTTCTGTAACAAACACTACACAGAACGGAGGGGCAGGAGCATTCCTGAACCTACCAAATGGCAGAAAAATAACACTGTCATTCGCTACTGGTAAGTACACGAGCAATTTCAGAGCAGAGGCAGAGGCACTGAGGGCGGCAGTGGAAGAAATGGCAACACACAGTGAAAATGAGAGCCATATAGTCCTGCTGACAGATGCTCTCGAAGTAGTCACAGCGCTAAAAAGCCAGAAAAACACTGAGCTTAATGACTTAAGAGCAGCACTCTGCAAACTGTGCCAACAGTCCGCACCAAAAAGGGTAGTGGTACAGTGGGTTCCGTCACACTGCAACATCCAAGGCAACGAGGAGGCAGACAGACTGGCAAAAGAAGGTGCAAGGCTACCACAAATAGATACCAGTATGACGTACGAAGAGTCAAAACGGCTTATCAAAGCCAGGTACATGTCCAAATGGGAAACCGAACATACTGGTTACACCAAAAACGATGCCTATTACCAGTTGAACCGAAGAGAGCAGGTCGTTGTCTTCAGACTTCGCACTGGCCACAACAGACTGAGGTACCACCTCTTCAACAAATTGAAGATAGGGTGTACCGACGAATGCCCGTGCGGTACTGGTAAAATGACCACTGAACATCTGCTGCAGAACTGCCCGACATACGAGGATCAGAGAGAGCAGATGTGGCCATTGCCAGTGGAACTGCAAGACAAGCTCTATGGTAGTGGCGAGAGTCTCAGGATGACCGCCGCTTTTTTCGAAAAAATAATGGTTACTGTCTGACTGTGTACGCAGAAGAAGAAGAAGAAGAAGAATCACGGTGGAGACCCGGTTTTTTTCACTTTGGTATTCTAATAAAAATTCCCCTGATCTCTGGGTAGTGAAATCGAACTCCCGTGTTCGGTGTCGAGCATGATAAAAGTCCTTTGGTAGTTAGAAATTGAAAATAATAGGATTAACCGGACGCAAATTCAAAAATTATAGTCAGTATACTCAAATTATTTGTATCTTCCCCCAAGCCTAGTAAGCCGCAGAAAGTTGTAAAATGCCTACTACGTATAGGAAAAGCATTCGGCTACCTGTCAACATACATTAACATGGCTATTTGAATACCAGGATTCGAAGTATTCCAAGTAAATATATATATATATATATATATATATATATATATATATATATATATATAATTTATTGCGTGTGAGACTTGGACTCTGACGACAGCACTAGAACGTAAAATCTGCGCAATGGAAATGAGATGTTTCAGAAGAATTCTTGGCATTTCATTTGTGGATCACGTTACAAATGAGAGTGTTCTTGTTAGGAATGAGTTAGGCCAGTATAAATACCTATTGACTATAGTAAAAACACGACAATTGACATGATATGGACATATGTCAAGATCGGTGGGGCTGACCAAGATCGTCCTGCAAGGCACTGTGCCTGGAAAGCGTGGGAGAGGGAGACCAACAAAGAGATGGGGGGGGGGGGGTGGGGGGGAGGGGACAATATAAAAGAGTGAACGGGAAGGTCTATAGCTGAAACTAAAAACCTGGCGAAAAATCGAGACGTATGGTGTGAACTAGTTCGACAAACTGCAATAACGGAGCCTCAACGACCCTCTAGGTTACAGGACGATGATGATGATTACGTATATATATATATATATATATATATATATATATATATATATATATATATATATATACGTAAGAAGCTGGGGAGCTGAGACGTCCTGACCCGGTCGGACAACATGGCCGAAGATTGAAAGGTGTACTTCTTTGAAGTTTAATTAGACATTGTTCAGATTATGTGATACCGAATGAAGATGGTGTCATCATCAGGCCTTATGCTAGTCAACATTTCTCTGACTATGTTGACGCTTTGTGTACCCAAATAAGTTTGCTAAACACTTCTTCCAGGACTGCTGTGAAGGGTTGCCTGTACATAGTATCGCAATGTTGTATATTGATGTGATAATCCGTTGGTAAAATATCTGTTCATCATTCCTGATTCATCTCTTCTGTCAGCTGATCATATATTTTTTCAAAACTCTGATTTATTGGTGCATCCTTCTTGCTTCTTTCGTCTTTCTACTTCTTGTTCTTCTACTTCTTGTCTTTCTTCCTCTTGTTCTAGTTCTTCTACTTCTTCTACTTCTTCGTCTTCTTCTTCTTCTTCTGCTTCTTCTTCCTCCTCTTCTTGTTGTGTCCTACTTCCCTTATCATGAGGTGTCGCAGAGAGGCGGAATGCATAGATTTTGTGTTATTCCCAAGTGGAAGGCTTGTGCTTTCGTTAGGTGTAACATCTTGAGAATGTCAGAGACATCCTCGATTTACTGCCGTCGAGGTCTGCTCCTTGCCCGTGGACCGGTGACCTGCATATGATATGCTCTATCTCTGCAGGCTTGTCATAATGCATTCTGACTAAAGTTTCAAACCACTTGATTTTTCAGGCGTCAATGTAGGCACTAACTGGACTTGTCCCCACCATCTGCTCATCGTAAAGTCTGCGGATTCGGTTACGGATTGTCTTTTCGGTTTCTCTTCTCACAGCTCTGGATATTACTCTTATGTGTTTCTTGTAAGAACCAATATTCCCCTCCTTCTAACACAATGGAAGAATTAACAGTGCATGTATCTGTCTCCTCTTAGTTGAACAAATCACTCTAAGGTGTTTTTAAATCGGTACAATTTGATAGTGGACACTGTTTGCCTTCTGAATTCTAAGTGCAATTTCTCTGTCCACTCTGCCGTCATCAGTGAACATACTACGTAGGTATTTGTACTGCAGTATTCACTTTATACCAAAGTCACTGATGTGAAAATTTCTCAGAATTCACCACTTCATTTAGTTCAATGCTATCGACGGCTCCTTCATAGTTTACAAACAGAAGACATTGAAGTATTTATCCTTCCAGTGCCCTATCGATGAACTGGTTGATTGTGTAGAGGTGGTAGATGGCTGCTCACCTTTCCTGTCTGTTCTCGTAGTTGATTCTAGTTTGTTCACAATCCCTAGTCTTGAAAGCTTGTGCATAGACATTCGCAAGCAAATCGGACGGTAGTTTGCCAGTTTCTCTGTGTCTCCATTTTGTAAATCAAAAATAAGACAACCAAAATGAAAGAAACAACAGTGGTCAACTCTTAAATTAAATTCTTTTTGCAGACGATCAAGCAGTCATAGCAACTTCCGACATACAATTGCAACAACATACTGACAAGCTAAATATAACACGTAAAGAATACAGCACATACATCAATGTAGAAAATACGGAGTGCATGAAAATATCTATACAAGCAGGACACACCAATATTCTGTTGAAAAATCATTACATCAATCTGATGAATGATTTCACATACTAAGGGAGGAAGCGAAAGGATCCCAGCAGAACCCCAACAAAGATGCAACAAGGCAAATCAGATCATTGTACAATTAACAGCAACATTTAATTGCAAGAACAGGACAATAATTACCAAAAGGGATATTTACAACACGATTTTAGTCCCTACACTATATACTATCAATATCAAAACTGGACACGAACTTCAAATGTACAATGATAAAAGGTAACAACAGAAATTAAATGCCTGCAAAAAAATATGGAATGTAACAAGGAGACACAGGATCAGAAACAATGACATTCAGAATACTGGTTAGAATAACACAAGTGGGGACACAGTGGTTTTGAGGCACGGTGTTCGCTTCGGGTGCTGGATGTCGCGGGTTCGAGTCAAGGTGGAGACCGGGATTTTTTCACGTTGATCAGCCGATAAATATTTTTCCTGATCTCCGAGTAGTGAGATCAGACACCCGTCTACTGTGTCGCGCACGTTAAGAATACCTTAGAAGTTGGAAAAGGAGAAGAGTAGGCCTAAAGGCCGCTGCTCGGGCAAGATTCACGTTACAAATCTGCTCAAATTATTCTAGGGGTATTAGCCCCACAGAGAATATATCGCAACAAAGAGGACTGTAAGGGTATTACTACACGTCTTGGTTATGTGATAGCGCCTGACAGGCTGCGGGTCTACCTTGCTCTAATTTACGCTTCCATCTCCACCAGTCTCAAAAATAGGCGATTGTATATTACAGGGGCTAACAGATGCTGGGATTGACCTGGCAAGTCAATAGTGGATTTTCACCTGCCAAGAAATATGAAACAAAGGAGGTCACACCTCCACACGACGTCAAACGACATACGTGAACTTAAGATAGTAGATAGATAACTCCATCAGTAGAGTACATCAAAAGACACCATCTACAATAGTTTGGTCACGCAACAAGCCAACCACAGCAGATAGCACACACCACACACCACCCCTAATTCCCCCCCCCTCTTCCCCTCCACGTGTGTGACAGTTCCAGCTAGAGCATGGGCGTTTAGGGCAGGTAAGATTTGGCTGGCGTCTCTTAGAAACAAAGGTTACCTGAATGCGTTGGACGAACGCAGACCACCACAAGGCCAATCACCGTTTCGACTCTAGGTCGACAACGGACACGAGTATAGACAGAAGGTTAACTAGCTTAAATGAACGTCGTTATACTAGTTTCGAAGACTCTGCAGAGTCTATATACAACCAGTTTCATTTACATTACCTTGCTCTAAAATCTATGCGCTCTATCTAGTACAGAGGTGGATGTCGACATTGGCATGAATGAGGGTTGGTGACAGTCTGATGCTGCCACGACCGGCTACGACATTTTGAGTGACAATGACTCGTGGATAGTCAACCAATAACATTTAATTGGGGGTAGTTCCAAATTGGAGTGATGACTAGATCAGACAGCTAACAAAAGTTCATTGGACAGCCATGTTGTTGATTGAAACTATACAATACTCTGAAGGGGAAAACTGGCTGGGAGAAAGACTGAAAGGCGGTCAGGAAGGCTGAGATTGAGTCTGGAAGTGAGAGAGTTTGCAGGATGACTGGACCATTATATATATCTCGAGTTGATCAGTCGTGTTCAATAGGTGTTTATGATGGACACCTTGTGAACAGTAAGCGATCTGAATGTGTGTTGTCCGTGTAGGACACCTTGTGAACAATGTATGTTCTGAACGGTTACACGAGTGTACAGATCGCCTAAGCACGAGATCTGAATGTGTGTTGTATGTGTATGAAATCTTGGAAACGATGTGTGTTCTGATTAAGTGTGAATGCACAGATTGGACGCAATGAGTGCGTGATCACAAGTGAGTCCGTGATCTAATTACATATGACTGCACATATATCCTGATCATACGTGAATTGATTGTATGTGAATGCACAGATCATCTGATTGAAAGTGATCTGCTTATATATGAATGCACAGAACGACTGTATACGTAATCCGATCGTGAGGATGAGTTTGTGATTATATGTTGAGTGTGCAGATAATGGAGTACAGCGGCAGCAACCACGGGTAAATAGATTTTAGGGTAAACATCAATAGCTAGTGCTTAAAACCTCCTATTATAGTTCAATATATATAATATATATATATATATATATATATATATATATATATATATATATATATATATATAATGATTATTTAGTTTAGATGTACTTACCTTTTTGTTGATACTGTTCAACGATTGTTCTTGTAATAAATAATATTGTTTTGTTTCATGGATAGTGTTTACTGTGTGTTACTATGTAATGACGTGTCGTGGTATAAATACATGCTGTAACTCTTTAGATAAGTAAACCACTCAGCTAAACCTAGACTCTACCACACCTGAACCAACAAACAATGCTATTTCGATACAGCGATTAAAAACGCAAAGGCCGACCACGAAGAAGATGGCTTATGGAAATATCTGAAACAGTAAATGTTACTGTGCACGAGGCACACAGTCTGGCTCGTTCTAGAGATCCCCTCATAACCTGACGCTAAAAGGCATAACGGGATAAGTGAAAAGAAGACGAAAAATGATTGACTTGGACGTTTTCCATTGGTCAGTTATTTGACCGTCACTAATACAGTTATTCCACAGTTAAGCTTGTTTTTGTTTGTTTTTTTGCTTAGATGTTTGCCTAGATGTTTGCCTCACTAGTTTCTACTGGCGGAGGCGCGCCATTTTCCACCCCAGACCGTAGTCCATTGAGCGATATCAGGACGCATACACCAGTGCTTGGATGCATGTGTGCGTCTGTATGTACCTATGCTAGGTTTGTGCGCCCTCAGAAGCTAGCCCAACCATGGTGCAATGGAAGGGCCTCACCATGAGGGCGCGTGTGAAAGTTGTGCAAGAGTGTGACTGTGGGACAGAGTCAAATGAAACAGAGTGAGGTGAGAGCAGGGGAAGAGTGGCCCCCAGGGTGAGCCTCCATCATCTATTCTTGGATCAAGTTGCTGAGCAGTGCATGAGCTGTAGTGGGCAGTGATTCAAAGCTGACTGATAGAGTTGGGACCAGTTGGGACGGAGCTGCCAAGACCAATCTCCACCTCCACGAGGTGATGATGGATAACATGATGCAAGTGAACAGACTGGCTAAGGAGAAGGGATCGAAGAGAGAAAGTTGTCCAAGCATAAAACAACACCATACTGAAGTCGGACGGGTGGGATCGAAAGTGTAAATATCGTAGTCGAGCTGAAAGTAAACTACGACACCAACGCATTCCGTTCTCCTGACTACATTCTGCTATTTGCAAAACCCTTTTCAGGGCTTGGTAGCGGGAGTTTGAGAACGAATGACGAAAAAGAAAAAGAAGATGAAGGATGGTCGTGCTAATTTGTCCCCTTACGCGTGTGTGATTCTATCCTGTCCTGCGACTGTTTCTCATTGTAAGTGTTTGATCGCATGCACCGTCTCATCTCTTTTGATCTTCTGTATTAGCATATAGTTCGTATTAGGTGTATTTTCGGTATCTACAATCTTTCATGTGATGAGGTTGTTGTAGTTGTTGTTGCTGTTGTTGTTGATGTTGATGCTGTTGCTGTTGTTGTTGATATTGATGCTGTTGTTGCTGTTGCTGATGTTGATGTTGTTGTTGTTGTTGATGTTGTTTTTGATGTTGTTGTTGATGTTGTTGCTGTTATTGTTGATGTTGTTGTTGATGTTGTTGCTGTTGTTGTTGCTGAAGTTGTTGCTGCTGTTGTTGTTGCTGAAGTTGTTCTTGCTGTTGTTGTTGTTGCGGTTATTGCTGTTGTTGTTGTTGCGGTTATTGTTGTTCTCGCTGTTGTTGTTGTTGTTGTTCTCGCTGTTGTTTTTGATGTTGTTGTTGTTGTTGCTGTTGTTGTTGCTGTTGTTGTTGCTGTTGTTGTTGCTGTTGTTGTTGTTGCTGTTGTTCTTGCTGTTGTTGTTGTTGTTGTTGCTGTTGTTGTTCTCGCTGTTGTTGTTGATGTTGTTGTTGTTGTTGTTGTTGTTGTTGTTGTTGCTGTTGTTGTTGTTGTTGCTGTTGTTGTTCTCGCTGTTGTTGTTGATGTTGTTGTTGTTGTTGTTGCTGTTGTTCTTGCTGTTGTTGTTGTTGCTGATGCTGTTGTTGTTGTTCTTGCTGTTGTTCTCGCTGTTTTTGTTGATGTTGTTGTTCTCGCTGTTGTTGTTGATGTTGTTGTTGTTGTTGTTGCTGTTGTTCTTGCTGTTGTTGTTGTTGCTGATGTTGTTGTTGATGTTGTTGCTGTTGTTGTTCTCGCTCTTGTTGTTGATGTTGTTGTTGTTGTTGTTGTTGCTGTTGTTCTTGCTGTTGTTGTTGTTGCGGATGTTGTTGTTGATGTTGTTGCTGTTGTTGTTCTCGCTGTTGTTGTTGATGTTGTTGTTGTTGTTGTTGTTGCTGTTGTTCTTGCTGTTGTTGTTGTTGCTGTTGATGTTGTTGCTGTTGTTGTTCTCGCTGTTGTTGTTGATGTTGTTGTTGTTGATGTTGTTGTTGCTGCTGTTGTTGCTAATGCTGTTGCTGCTGCTATTGTTGCTGCTGTTTTTGTAGATGCTGTTGTTGCTGTTGTTTCTGATGTTGTTGATTTTGTTGTTTTGCTGCTGTTGCTGTTACTGTTGTTGTTGTTGTTGTTGTTGTTGTTGCTATTGTTGTTGTTAACTTAACTTCATTATACTAGTTTAGGAGACTCTGCAGAGTCTTTATACAGCCTATGTCTATACACTCTATGTAAACAACCAGTTTATGTAAACAACCAGTTTATGTAAACAACCAGTTTATGTATATAACCAGTTTATACGAATCCATATCATCTAAAAATAACTGTGTATTCAATCTACTTTTGAATGCGTTAATTCACATTCCCCCACTATTTTCGCTGGCATTGCATTCCAAGCATTCACCACTCTCACTCTGCGACTAAAAAATAAATTTCCTAAAATCGAATCTGGATCTTTCTTTAATTAATGTGTAGCTGTGCCCATTTGTTCTTGTAGGTGGCTGTACTTTGAAAAAAACTTGTTATAGACTAATTTTCGTTTCCTTTGATTATCTTTAAACCTGTATTGTCACCTCGAATTCTTCTATGTTCTAGACGCTGTAGACTAGTTTTTCTGAGTCTTTCTTTAAAACTATTATTCAGGAATCCGATTACCAATTGTGTCGCCCTTCTTTGTATCCCTTCTATTATGTTTAAATCCACTTTATCATAAGGACTCCACAACTGAATACAGTACTCCAATTTAGGTCACACTAATGTCTTACACAATTTTTTTTGTTTTGTTTACGTTCTTCTGATTTCTCTAATCCCCAAGGCGGTGTGCTTTGCATTGTGGTTTTTATTTTGCACCTGTCGGCCCAGTGCATCCGACTTCAGCATTCATTTTATGTAAGGGTCTGCTTCCTCCTGCATTTTCTAAGGTTCCCAGGGGTAACGGCCGGTGCTGTGATGGTGATCGCACCCAGGACCTTCGTATTGTGAGACGTGCTACTTAACCACTAGGCCACGCCGTCCACTTATACAGTTTGACTATAACTTACTTGCTCCTATGTGCAATGTGTGTTTTTATCATACATAATGTTGAAGTTGCATTTTAAACTAATGCTTCTTTTCGCACCTTTTCTGTTTGATCTAATATAACCCATGTCCCTTATCTTTTCGATCTTCCTAATGCTGTTCACACCTATATTGTAATTATGTTCCATATTGGATATTTCAATGTGGATGGCTGTACATTTATTTTACATTTAACTCCATCTGCCATTCTAGAATCTAGTCCATCTGCCATTCTAGAATCTAATCCATCTGCCATTCAAGAATCTAATCCATCTGCCATTCTAGAATCTAGTCCATCTGCCATTCTAGAATCTAGTCCATCTGCCATTCCAGAATCTAATCTAAATCCGATCTCAATAGATTCACCTCTGCTTGAGATGATTCACTTTCGCATAGTTTTTGTGTCATCCGCGAACTTTGTAATCATATTGTTGTTGTTACTTTCCGTGTCCAGCAACAGAACAAAGTATTTGATCACAATTCAGCTGTCCTGGAATCTCATTCAGATGCTGCAACGAGATCCGCCAAAGTACATAGTTCTTGCATTCTTTGGCAGTTATACAGGTGCTCAGGATCTTGTATAATATCGCAGATATCGTCGTCCGCATATTCTTATTTTTTTTCAAATTCGATCTTCAGCTGGGCACTTCTGGTCGTAATCTGTTAAGAGCTCTCCACACAGGGTATGGCATATTATGCTCTGTAGCAAATTCTTCTTTGATCTCCAGCAATTCCTCACCATATCATTGACGCAAGGGTATTAGCTGCAGCTGTCAGCGACCCATAGCTGACTGCTAGCGTCAGGGCCAGCAAACCAGAACCTTCTACACCTCCAAGCGGTGATCCTGGATAACAGGCTGCAACAGAGCAGACTGGCTACGGAGAAGGGATCGAAGAGGGAATGCTAACCCGGTACTAAAAAAATGCTTGCTGAAGTCGGATGTGTTGGACCGAAAGGTGCAAATATCGCAGTCAAGCTGTAAACTACGACTCAACGCATTCCGTTATCTGGACTACATTCTGCTACTTAGGCCCGTGTCAAGGTTTGGTAACGGGAGATTGAGAATTTACGAAGCCAAGCCAAGCCATATCATTAACGCTACTTTTGGTACGGTTTTAAGCAGATATCTAGTTTGTGAACTGTAAAGTTTATAGGAAGCTTTTCCTTCAGTCGTACCTCTTCTAGAATATATCCAAAAAAAGGTTGTTTCTGATCAGAGGCCTGCTTTTCTTTTCGACTTCTGACGCAACACATCTCCGGTATTGTTGTTGTTGATTTCCCATATCGAGTAAGTCTACCCGTTTATGCGCCCTGAAAGGTGGTAAGTGGTGGGTAGCAGTGGCTTTCTTCATAATGCAGACTTGCTGAAGAAGCCAGACCGGGGCCCTCCAGTCGGTTATGCTATGCTTTGCTTCATCTACGTACTTCTCACTACTACAGGGATTACCTTGATCCCCCACTTAATAATCCAGGCTGCCATAAAAGCAGCACGTTTTCACGGAGTATTGCGAGAAAATTGAGGTCTTGGTCATTATACATTACTTGACCCTGACTAACGTGTCCGATCAGTATGTTTTGTCTGATCCTGACTAACGTGTCCGATCAGTATGTTTTGTCTGACCCTGACTAACGTGTCCGATCAGTATGTTTTGTCTGATCCTGACTAACGTATCCGATCAGTATCTTTTGTCTGACCCTGACTAACGCGTCCGATCAGTATGTTTTGTCTGATCCTGACTAACGTGTCCGATCAGTATGTTTTGTCTGATCCTGACTAACGTGTCCGATCAGTATGTTTTGTCTGATCCTGACTAACGTGTCCGATCAGTATGTTTTGTCTGACCCTGACTAACGTGTCCGATCAGTATGTTTTGTCTGATCCTGACTAACGTGTCCGATCAGTATGTTTTGTCTGACCCTGACTAACGTGTCCGATCAGTATGTTTTGTCTGATCCTGACTAACGTGTCCGATCAGTATGTTTTGTCTGATCCTGACTAACGTGTCCAATCAGTATGTTTTGTCTGATCCTGACTAACGTGTCCGATCAGTATGTTTTGTCTGATCCTGACTAACGTGTCCGATCAGTATGTTTTGTCTGACCCTGACTAACGTGTCCGATCAGTATGTTTTGTCTGATCCTGACTAACGTGTCCGATCAGTATGTTTTGTCTGATCCTGACTAACGTGTCCGATCAGTATGTTTTGTCTGACCCTGACTAACGTGTCCGATCAGTAAGTTTTGTCTGACCCTGACTAACGTGTCCGATCAGTATGTTTTGTCTGACCCTGACTAACGTGTCCGATCAGTATGTTTTGTCTGATCCTGACTAATGTGTCCGATCAGTATATTTTGTCTGACCCTGACTAACGTGTCCGATCAGTATGTTTTGTCTGATCCTGACTAACGTGTCCGATAAGTATGTTTTGTCTGATCCTGACTAACGTGTCCGATCAGTATGTTTTGTCTGATCCTGACTAACGTGTCCGATCAGTATGTTTTATCTGACCCTGACTAACGTGTCCGATCAGTATGTTTTGTCTGATCCTGACTAACGTGTCCGATCAGTATGTTTTGTCTGATCCTGACTAACGTGTCCGATCAGTATGTTTTGTCTGATCCTGACTAACGTGTCCGATCAGTATGTTTTGTCTGATCCTGACTAACGTGTCCGATCAGTATGTTTTGTCTGACCCTGACTAACGTGTCCAATCAGTATGTTTTGTCTGATCCTGACTAACGTGTCCGATCAGTATGTTTTGTCTGATCCTGACTAACGTGTCCGATCAGTATGTTTTGTCTGATCCTGACTAACGTGTCCGATCAGTATGTTTTGTCTGACCCTGACTAACGTGTCCGATCAGTATGTTTTGTCTGACCCTGACTAACGTGTCCGATCAGTATGTTTTGTCTGATCCTGACTAACGTGTCCGATCAGTATGTTTTGTCTGATCCTGACTAACGTGTCCGATCAGTATGTTTTGTCTGATCCTGACTAACGTATCCGATCAGTATGTTTTGTCTGATCCTGACTAACGTGTCCGATCAGTATGTTTTGTCTGACCCTGACTAACGTGTCCGATCAGTATGTTTTGTCTGATCCTGACTAACGTATCCGATCAGTATGTTTTGTCTGATCCTGACTAAGGTGTCCGATCAGTATGTTTTGTCTGACCCTGACTAACGTGTCCGATCAGTATGTTTTGTCTGATCCTGACTAACGTGTCCGATCAGTATGTTTTGTCTGATCCTGACTAACGTGTCCGATCAGTATGTTTTGTCTGATCCTGACTAACGTGTCCGATCAGTATGTTTTGTCTGATCCTGACTAACGTGTCCGATCAGTATGTTTTGTCTGATCCTGACTAACGTGTCCGATCAGTATGTTGTGTCTGACCCTGACTAACGTGTCCGATCAGTATGTTTTGTCTGATCCTGACTAACGTGTCCGATCAGTATGTTTTGTCTGACCCTGACTAACGTGTCCGATCAGTATGTTTTGTCTGATCCTGACTAACGTGTCCGATCAGTATGTTTTGTCTGATCCTGACTAACGTGTCCGATCAGTATGTTTTGTCTCATCCTGACTAACGTGTCCGATCAGTATGTTTTGTCTGATCCTGACTAACGTGTCCGATCAGTATGTTTTGTCTGACCCTGACTAACGTGTCCGATCAGTATGTTTTGTCTGATCCTGACTAACGTGTCCGATCAGTATGTTTTGTCTGACCCTGACTAACGTGTCCGATCAGTATGTTTTGTCTGACCCTGACTAACGTGTCCGATCAGTATGTTTTGTCTGACCCTGACTAACGTGTCCGATCAGTATGTTTTGTCTGATCCTGACTAACGTGTCCGATCAGTATGTTTTGTCTGACCCTGACTAACGTGTCCGATCAGTATGTTTTGTCTGACCCTGACTAACGTGTCCGATCAGTATGTTTTGTCTGACCCTGACTAACGTGTCCTTCTTCTTCTTCTTCTTCTGCGTACACAGTCAGACAGTAACCATTATTTTCTCGAAAAAAGCGGCGGTCATCCTGAGACTCTCGCCACTACCATAGAGCTTGTCTTGCAGTTCCACTGGCAATGGCCACATCTGCTCTCTCTGATCCTCGTATGTCGGGCAGTTCTGCAGCAGATGTTCAGTGGTCATTTTACCAGTACCGCACGGGCATTCGTCGGTACACCCTATCTTCAATTTGTTGAATAGGTGGTACCTCAGTCTGTTGTGGCCAGTGCAAAGTCTGAAGACAACGACCTGCTCTCTTCGGTTCAACTGGTAATAGGCATCGTTTTTGGTGTAACCAGTATGTTCGGTTTCCCATTTGGTCATGTATCTGGCTTTGATAAGCCGTTTTGACTCTTCGTACGTCATACTGGTATCTGTTTGTGGTAGCCTTGCACCTTCTTTTGCCAGTCTGTCTGCCTCCTCGTTGCCTTGGATGTTGCAGTGTGACGGAACCCACTGTACCACTACCCTTTTTGGTGCGGACTGCTGGCACAGTTTGCAGAGTGCTGCTCTTAAGTCATTAAGCTCAGTGTTTTTCTGGCTTTTTAGCGCTGTGACTACTTCGAGAGCATCTGTCAGCAGGACTATATGGCTCTCATTTTCACTGTGTGTTACCATTTCTTCCACTGCCGCCCTCAGTGCCTCTGCCTCTGCTCTGAAATTGCTTGTGTACTTACCAGTAGCGAATGACAGTGTTATTTTTCTGCCATTTGGTAGGTTCAGGAATGCTCCTGCCCCTCCGTTCTGTGTAGTGTTTGTTACAGAACCGTCGGTGTATGCATGGGTCCAGTCCATGCTTGGGTAGCTTTTCGTTATGAAGCTTAGGGTAGTGTCTCTCCTTTCTTTTTCACTCTGGCAGTTTTTGTTTGCAATACCTGGTATATTTTCTACCACCTCTGGAAATATATCCTGCCTCAAAGTAGGTTTTCGTACAGTAGTGATGGGTTTTGGTGTTGTTAGTGCGTTTATGGGATCTTCGTGCATCTTTGCTTTGGCTATTTCTGCAAAGTTTCTCCGCTTTAGTTTCCCATTTCCCAAATTGTTTAGTCTCTGGTACATTGGATGGTCCGTCAGTCTTCTGAGTTTCTCTGACTGCAGCTGGGCTCTGCAGTCTCTTCTATCGGTTATGGATTGCAATTTTGTAATCTTTTCAAGTTCTACAATTGGCGTTGACTTCATGCCACCTGTTATAATTCTCATGGCTTGGTTTTGAAGTTTGTTAACTTTATCGAAGTTCGCCTTCACTGCGGTTGTCCATGCCGCAATGCCATACTCGAGAACTGGTCTCACTCTTCCAGTGTACAGTTTCTTTAGTATGCCTTCGTCTGCTCCCCAGCTTGTGCCAGCAAGTTTCCTCATGATCGCCATTCTTTCTCTGGCTTTCATTCGGTTTCTCTCAATCTGACTTTTCCATGTCATGCGCCGATCAAATGTGACTCCTAGATAGGTTGGGTTGTCGTTTGGCTGCAGGATTTTGCCATTCAGACTTAATTTGGTACTTTGGGGTTTTAATGAGAGCGAGAATATTGTGCACGTGGTTTTCTCCTCGTTTATTTTGACCAGCCATGAGTTCGCCCACTCTTCCAGCGATGTTAGGGCCGTCTGCATCCGATTTCTTGCTATGGTGAGATTCTTTTCAGAGGTCCACATAGCCAGATCGTCTGCAAACATTGAGCTATTGACTCTTCTTGGTATATTCTCTGTAATATCGTTTATATATACCAGGAAGAGTGTGGGTGACAATACTCCCCCTTGGGGTACTCCCTGCTCGAGTGTCACCTTTTTGCTCATCTGCCCTTGTACTTGGACTCTGGCCGTTCTTTGTTTGAGGTAGTGGTTGATCCACTTGTACATCTTCCCACAGACATCACTTCTTCTTAGCTTGACTCTAAGTCCATCCTTCCAGACTTTGTCAAATGCCTTTTCCAGATCCACCCAAACAGCTACTGTGTGTTTCTGTGCCTGGTAGGCATCTTCTATCTCCTGGGCTATGAGGATGACCTGGTCCTCAATGGATCTGTGCTGTCTAAAGCCGGCTTGCTGTGGAATTAGTATTCGTTTTTCTTCCAGATGCCACATCAGTCTGGTGTTTATCATCCGTTCCATCAGCTTGCCGACACAGCTCAGTAGGCTAATGGGCCTGTATCCATTTGGATCTGTTTTGTCCTTCCCTGTTTTTGGTACTGGTACCAGTATTGCATCTTGCCATGCCTGGGGTACAATACCCCTTTTCCAGCTTTGGTTCAGGACTGATAGTAGTTTCTTCTTCGCTGTTTGGCCCAGCCCCATCAGCATTTCGTTTGTTATCCCGTCTTTTCCGGGAGATTTCCTTTTCTTTAGTGTTCTCATAGCCTCTTCCATTTCGAGCATTGTTAGTTTGGCCATCATGTGCTCTTCAGGAGCCGTATTTATGTTTTCGTGTCCCTTTAGCTCTTCGCTAATGTCTGTATGCTTATCTGCAGGGACCTCGATGTGGTTTGCTCTGGCATAGTGATCGACAAAGGCGTTTGCGGCTTTCTTACCTGTGATCAAGTTCTCGCCCTGCTTGATAGTAATTTGTTTATTTGACGGGGTTTCGTCATTCATGGCTCTGACTAGCTTCCATAGCTTGTTCCCTTCTTTTCCCAGGTTCAGACTTTCCGTTTTATTTTTCCAACTTTCTCTTGCTGTTTGCTTGAGAGTGTGTTTGTACTTCGCCGCGGCGGCTTTGAGGGCGATGTTTGCCTCCATGGATTTTTCTCGTTCTGCCATGTTCCTAGCATTTGTTACTGCATCTTCCACTTTCTGTAACTCATCATTCCAGTAGGGCTTATAGTTTTTCCTAGCTCCTCTTGGGATGGTTTCAGTGGCGGCTTGCATTATTGCCTTGCTTAGGCTCTCCACCATGGGCTTCATTTTGGTGTTTCGTGTGTTGATGGTTTCACACAGCCCATCTGTCAGGATTGCAAATCTGTCCCAGTCGGCTCGTTTGTAATTCCAACGTGGGAGCGGTTTTGTTTCCTGTGGGCCTACTTCCATGTCAATGGTTAGCCTGATCGGCCTGTGGTCGCTACCTGCCAGTTGGTTTAGCACCTGGCGGTCTATTTTATAGTGTATGTCCTGTGTGGAGAAGGCCAAATCTGGAGTCGAGGTTGTATGCCATGTTCTTGAATAGAAGCTAGGGCTATCCTCCGGCCTATTGATTAGGGAGAGATTTGCATCTATCTCCCAATCTTCCACTTCGTCACCTCTACTGTCTGTGTCAGAGTATCCCCATCTCTCCGAGTGGCTGTTGAAATCTCCAACTACTATGCAGTTGGAGTCTCTGACCTCCATACTCGAGAGCGATAGGTCTCTGTTTGGTGGTCCGTACAGATTGAAAATGCGGAGCTTCGTCTCTTTAGCCATTATGTCAACTCCTACAATTTCTGCTTGTCCGGTGTGATTGACAGGTACCGCGCTACTCGGTATGCTGTTTCTGGTCAGTATCAGGACCCCTCCTTTGTGGCCTTCTCTATCTAGACGGAAGGTCTGATATCCTCTGATTGAGAATTTATGGTTATTGTTGAGGTGCGTTTCCTGGATACATGCCCCGTCAATCTTACCTTCATGCAGGTGGTGTGTTAGGGAAAGTTTTTTGTTAATGACTCCCTCCGCATTCCACTGTAGTATTTTGAGGGTCTTGAGGTTTTGGCCAATAGACGTTGCCCCATAGCCATGTGCCTTGACTCCACGACACATGGGTGGGTGACCACCAGTAGTCAAGGGTGGGCCCCTTCGAGGCGTGAGGCCCGGCGCTATCGCTGCCTGGCGGGTCTCCTCAGGATGAGCGCCATACGTTTTTCTAATAGGTTGTACTGCCATCATACTGTGATTTACGTTGCACTGTTTTGTTAGGCTTGCGGCCCCGTGCATCCGATTTCAACAGGCGTTTCTGTAGGGATGCCCTCCTTAGCCTTTTGCTGTCCCCAGCCTATCTGCAAGGCAGCAGTTGTTTACGATCAGAGTTTTCTCTCTTATGGAAGTTGTCTTACCAGACTATCAAGTCTTCACTACTCGTGTCTATAGGGTGCAATGATGATATGTGATGATATATGAGATGGACTGGTTTACCCGGAAGAGAGGCAGTCCAGTGTGTCTGTATCCCAGGATCGTCACGTCCTGCCAGAAACGTAGCATTTGCATGTGAGTGGGGTATCTCTTTTTCCCTTTATTTTCTTGGCTTCTATGCAGGGATGGTACGCCTAGCATTCCCCGCCACCTGGGGTGTTGACACAGTGGGGCAGGTGTGCAATGTCCGCTGGTCTGCATCTCTTCTGCGTCCAGTATGATAGTTAAATGGCTGATAACGTACAGAGGTAGATATCGTAGCCGGAGTGCATTCAGCCCGGGGACAAGCCTGGTAATGTCACAGAGATGTTGTTCGCCTGATGTGCAGACAACTCTCATGGTCAGTGGGATCGCTAGTCGGCATCGTTTATGGTCAGAACTACGACGGTATTTGATCGTCTTCGCGCCTCTGACTTTCGTTCTTGATTAATGAAAACATTCTTGACAAATGCTTTCGCAGTAGCTCGTCTTGCGGCGATCCAAGAATTTCACCTCTAGCGCCGCAATACGAATGCCCGCGTTTGTCCCTGTTAATCATTACCTCCAGTTCCGAAAACCAACAAAATAGAACCGAGGTCCTATTCCATTATTCCATGCACCATTATTCAGGCAGCCGAGGCCTGCTTTGAACACTCTAATTATTTCAAAGTAAACGCGCCGGCCACCCAGGACGCTCAGCGAAGAGCACCCGTGGGAGAGAGCCGGCAGACGGTAGGGCAGGAGACAACGGGCAGTGAACCGGCGCGAGCCGGACCGCCCGCCTGCGCCTGAGATCCAACTACGAGCTTTTTAACTGCAACAACTTTAATATACGCTATTGGAGCTGGAATTACCGCGGCTGCTGGCACCAGACTTGCCCTCCAATAGATCCTCGTTAAAGGGTTTAAAGTGTACTCATTCCAATTACGGGGCCTCGAAAGAGTCCCGTATTGTTATTTTTCGTCACTACCTCCTCGTGCCGGGAGTGGGTAAGTTGCGCGCCTGCTGCCTTCCTTGCATGTGGTAGCCGTTTCTCATGCTCCCTCTCCGGAATCGAACCCTGATTCCCCGTTACCCGTTACAAACATGGTAGGCATGTCACGTACCATCGACATTTGATAGGGCAGACATTTGAAAGATGCGTCGCCGGCACATGAGGCCATGCGATCAGCACAAAGTTATCCAGAGTCACCAGTTGGGACGCCGCAACCCCGCGAGGGGAAACGACGATTGGTTTTGAACTAATAAAAGCGCTCTTTCCGCGAGGGTCGGAGCTTGGTAAGCATGTATTAGCTCTAGAATTGCCACAGTTATCCAAGTAGGATCGTGTCATCTAAGGAACCTCGACTGATTTAATGAGCCATTCGCGGTTTCACCGTGAGACAGTGTGAACTTAGACATGCATGGCTTAATCTTTGAGACAAGCATATGACTACTGGCAGGATCAACCAGATATCTGTCGGAGACGTACTGTGTACAGCACACACCGGTCGGCGGAGGAAGGGTGTGTTTTTGTAAAAGGCCTCGCTGGGACGACGGCCGCAGGGACCGACTGACGGGACGGACGGTTTGTTCCACCCGTCCCTCACTCCGTCGACCTAGGACCGCCTGACAGGGGCCTCCCACACGCACCAGACGACCGACCGACCGGGCTCGCTCGAGGAGGGATGGCAGCGCTCTGTGCAGAACGGATCCCAACGACCTCGGCGATGAATTTCACTGGGACTAGAGACAATTTGGCCTGCCCTTCTCCGTAGGAGAACGCAGGGCCTCGAGGCAACGATTCCTGCTTTCCATTTGCCGGTCACAAGCTCTTTGCGAGAGTCGGACCACCAGCGAGACGTACTGTCGAGCTCTGCTATAAGCCTTAGATAAATCACCACGGACGGACCACGTTTCCTGATACGGACCAGACGAGCGCACCTCGGTGGAGGAGCCACTACAACAAACCGCACCCAATTCGCACTACGGGGAAAGGCAGGCGAGCGTTTTCCGCAAGCTCGCGCTATCGCACCGCCTGGCGGGACTGAGATCGCTTTACGAACACTGGTTGAAATTGAGTCGCCGCGGCGAGACAACTACCCCAGATACTAACGTGTCCGATCAGTATGTTTTGTCTGACAGGACGTTAGACTCCTCTCCCCGGTTTGCAGATGCTAAATTAATACTTCTTCCATCCTTCTTCTGTGTTCTCTCTATTCTTCATGTTGATATTGTTTTCATTTATTACAGCGTTAATGAGACATTATCTGACGAAGATCATTTATATTTTAAATTGCACATCATCGTGTGTGGACTAGTTTTGTCAGTCTTTGCAAACTTCGCTATTCATAGTCTTCTGTTCAGCTTTCATTGCCCTATCTTCATATATCGAATTGTCTCGACTAGTTTTGTCAGTCTTTGCAAACTTCGCTACTCATAGTCTTCTGTTCAGCTTTCATTGCCCCATCTTCATATATCGAATTGTCTCGACTAGTTTTGTCAGTCTTTGCAAACTTCGCTACTCATAGTCTTCTGTTCAGCTTTCATTGCCCCATCTTCATATATCGAATTGTCTCGACTAGTTTTGTCAGTCTTTGCAAACTTCGCTACTCATAGTCTTCTGTTCAGCTTTCATTGCCCCATCTTCATATATCGAATTGTCTCGACTAGTTTTGTCAGTCTTTGCAAACTTCGCTACTCATACTCTTCTGTTCAGCTTTCATTGCCCCATCTTCAAATATCGAATTGTCTCGACTAGTTTTGTCAGTCTTTGCAAACTTCGCTACTCATAGTCTTCTGTTCAGCTTTCATTGCCCCATCTTCATATATCGAATTGTCTCGACTAGTTTTGTCAGTCTTTGCAAACTTCGCTACTCATAGTCTTCTGTTCAGCTTTCATTGCCCCATCTTCATACATCGAATTGTCTCGACTAGTTTTGTCAGTCTTTGCAAACTTCGCTACTCATAGTCTTCTGTTCAGCTTTCATTGCCCCATCTTCATATATCGAATTGTCTCGACTAGTTTTGTCAGTCTTTGCAAACTTCGCTACTCATAGTCTTCTGTTCAGCTTTCATTGCCCCATCTTCATATATCGAATTGTCTCGACTAGTTTTGTCAGTCTTTGCAAACTTCGCTACTCATAGTCTTCTGTTCAGCTTTCATTGCCCCATCTTCATATATCGAATTGTCTCGACTAGTTTTGTCAGTCTTTGCAAACTTCGCTACTCATAGTCTTCTGTTCAGCTTTCATTGCCCCATCTTCATATATCGAATTGTCTCGACTAGTTTTGTCAGTCTTTGCAAACTTCGCTACTCATACTCTTCTGTTCAGCTTTCATTGCCCCATCTTCAAATATCGAATTGTCTCGACTAGTTTTGTCAGTCTTTGCAAACTTCGCTACTCATAGTCTTCTGTTCAGCTTTCATTGCCCCATCTTCATATATCGAATTGTCTCGACTAGTTTTGTCAGTCTTTGCAAACTTCGCTACTCATAGTCTTCTGTTCAGCTTTCATTGCCCCATCTTCATACATCGAATTGTCTCGACTAGTTTTGTCAGTCTTTGCAAACTTCGCTACTCATAGTCTTCTGTTCAGCTTTCATTGCCCCATCTTCATATATCGAATTGTCTCGACTAGTTTTGTCAGTCTTTGCAAACTTCGCTACTCATAGTCTTCTGTTCAGCTTTCATTGCCCCATCTTCATATATCGAATTGTCTCGACTAGTTTTGTCAGTCTTTGCAAACTTCGCTACTCATAGTCTTCTGTTCAGCTTTCATTGCCCCATCTTCATATATCGAATTGTCTCGACTAGTTTTGTCAGTCTTTGCAAACTTCGCTACTCATAGTCTTCTGTTCAGCTTTCATTGCCCCATCTTCATATATCGAATTGTCTCGACTAGTTTTGTCAGTCTTTGCAAACTTCGCTACTCATAGTCTTCTGTTCAGCTTTCATTGCCCCATCTTCATATATCGAATTGTCTCGACTAGTTTTGTCAGTCTTTGCAAACTTCGCTACTCATAGTCTTCTGTTCAGCTTTCATTGCCCCATCTTCATATATCGAATTGTCTCGACTAGTTTTGTCAGTCTTTGGAAACGTCGCTACTCATAGTCTTCTGTTCAGCTTTCATTGCCCCATCTTCATATATCGAATTGTCTCGACTAGTTTTGTCAGTCTTTGCAAACTTCGCGACTCATAGTTTTCTGTTTAGCTTGCATGTCTCAATCTTATTTAGCAGGCTCCTGTCTTTGAGTTGCCTCCTCGTTGACAGAAGTTTTAGCGCTCAACCACATTTTGCTGCATGGGGTATTTTTTCCACAGTGATGCAATTACCACGCTTTTACATCAACTGTCCCAGGTGACAGGTAAGAGATCCTCTGAACTGCCAATCATGTCGCCGAATTTGTTCTGTCTGACAGCCTAGGAGCATCAAGTATTTTGGGGATCTGGCTACGCCTCTTACAAGAAAGAATATTCTTGCACATGGCTGATCTAACTCAGTGGTTACCAAAGTAGCCGGTAGGATTGCATAGGGGGCGCTAAGATGCAACGGGGTGTCAGGGGGCGCTAGATAGGGTCTTTTCCGAGCGTGTTGTTTGCATTTTTATAACTGACCAGCGAAATACATTCCTTGCTTCAAGTTTCTGCCTCTCTTCAGCGAACACGATTCGCGTTACAGCTTCATTACCAAGAAATTGTCACGTTTCATTACCTACCCCATACCACCATACCAAAGCTAGTGGGTCCTTAACAAGTGCATATCTAGTTATGTTGTTCGCGTTCTTTCTGAGAGTGTGTCTTATCCATCTCCAATTTCCCTCTGTATTAGATGTTGCCTTATTCTTTCCCATATATTTGTGGCTCATTGCCGGGTACTTGCATCAGGGGCAGTAACGCATAGCTGATCAAGATCACATTCCGTCTCCGAGTGGCCGCCCTGGAAACAGGCTACAAGAGTGCAAATATTGGGGATCGAAGAAGGAAGGTTAACCCGGTCCCCAAAATGCCGTTGTAAAATCGGATGTGTCCAACCGAAAGGCGCATACACAGCGTCATATACGTCTTTTCATGGAAAACGACCTTGAAGAAAACGAAGAAGAAGAAGAAAAAGAAGAAGAAGAAAAATCGAGACAGAAGTGCAATACTGACGACAGTGACAATTTGTGTAGCTTGTTGAGTGCACACACTACGGCTCTAATGTTTCAGGACCCAACCCATGTTTGATTTTAAACTTTTGCAATTAACCTTCCAGTTGTGATATTGCAAATTAGATAAGAAATCAGCTCTATAAATACAAAGACACGATTAAACACTAGAATAGTTCCAGAGATTATTCTATCTTTGAATGTAGAGATGCGAATTATAAATCCGGACTAGAATATTCTTCTTTTCCCTTTTGTCCTGCGTGTGCGTTTAAGCGTCAGATTATTAACACGTTTCTTGACTAGATGTTGTATGTGCTTTGTACACAGAGAGCTACATCGCTTGTTATTTCTGCTGTCAATCTTGTGTGTTGTTGGCCAGCGGCTCTGTATCCATTGTATCTGTATAGCAGAGCTTTCTGAGGATGCAATCTGGTGTTTGACTTGTTACGTGGCGAACCATTTGTTCTCTTGATGAGGACTAGCACTTGTGTTGTAACTATTTGTCTTCTACGTTCTTTCGTTGCTGATTCTATCCATTCTTGTTACACCAACATTCGACGCAGGCATTTCATCTATGTTGTTACGATGTGTCTTTTATCTTTGTTGTTACGATGTGTCTTTTATCTTTGTTGTTACGATGTGTCTTTCATCTATGTTGTTACGATGTGTCATTTATCTTTGTTGTTACGATATGTCTTTTATCTTTGTTGTTACGATGTGTCTTTTATCTTTGTTGTTACGATGTGTCTTTTATCTTTGTTGCTACGATGTGTCTTTTATCTATGTTGTTACGATGTGTCTTTTATCTTTGTTGTTACGATGTGTCTTTCATCTATGTTGTTACGATGTGTCTTTTATCTATGTTGTTACGATGTGTTTTTTATCTTTGTTGTTACGATGTGTCTTTTATCTATGTTGTTACGATGTGTCTTTTATCTATGTTGTCACGATGTGTCTTTTATCTTTGTTGTTACGATGTGTCTTTTATCTATGTTGTTACGATGTGTCTTTTATCTTTGTTGTTACGATGTGTCTTTTATCTATGTTGTTACGATGTGTCTTTTATCTATGTTGTTACGATGTGTCTTTTATCTATGTTGTTACGATGTGTCTTTTATCTTTGTTGTTACAATGTGTCTTTCATCTATGTTGTTACGATGTGTCTTTCATCTATGTTGTTACGATGTGTCTTTTATCTTTGTTGTTACGATGTGTCTTTTATCTTTGTTGTTACGATGTGTCTTTCATCTATGTTGTTACGATGTGTCTTTCATCTATGTTGTTACGATGTGTCTTTTATCTTTGTTGTTACGATGTGTCTTTTATCTTTGTTGTTACGATGTGTCTTTTATCTATGTTGTTACGATGTGTCTTTTATCTTTGTTGTTACGATGTGTCTTTTATCTATGTTGTTACGATGTGTCTTTTATCTATGTTGTTACGATGTGTCTTTTATCTTTGTTGTTACGATGTGTCTTTTATCTATGTTGTTACGATGTGTCTTTTATCTTTGTTGTTACGATGTGTCTTTTATCTATGTTGTTACGATGTGTCTTTTATCTATGTTGTTACGATGTGTCTTTTATCTTTGTTGTTACGATGTGTCTTTCATCTATGTTGTTACGATGTGTCTTTCATCTATGTTGTTACGATGTGTCTTTTATCTTTGTTGTTACGATGTGTCTTTTATCTTTGTTGTTACGATGTGTCTTTTATCTTTGTTGTTACGATGTGTCTTTCATCTATGTTGTTACGATGTGTCTTTTATCTTTGTTTGTTAATGTCAAATTTTGGTATTGATAGCACAATGTGGGTAAGAATATTGCCTGGATTTGTTTTGTTTTTTGCGTTCCCGTTTGCCTTATTTCTCTATTTCCCAATGCGGTGTGCGTTGCACTACGGTTTTGTTTATTTTGCGCCTGTCGGCCTAGTGCATCCGACTTCGGCATGCATTTTATGTAAGGGTCTGCTTTCTCCTGCATTTTCTAAGGGTTTGCTTCCCCGGGGTAACGGCCGGTGCTGTGATGGGGATTGAACCCAGCACCTTCGGATTGTGAGCCGTGTCACTAAACCACCCACCCACGCCGTCCCCTCGTTGTATTGTATAGTGATCTTGTTGCATCCATTGTCACGTGCTTGCAAAGTAATTACGGAGACATTTGCCCAATGATTTGATTTGCTTTATTATATCTGTTTTGAATTTTGGTGTCGCCTCTGCCGTCTGCTGATATTATGTTACCCAGGTACGTGAAATTCTTTACCTGTTTTACTTGTTGGTTTTGAATGCATATTGTTATTTCTATTTCTTTTCTTGCGATTGTCATAACTTTGCTTTTCTCTATGTTGATTTTCATACACCAATCCGTACTTACCGGATTAATATTATGGATGTTTTTCTGCAGTTGTTTTTCTGAGGTTGCTATTATTGCTTGGTCACCAGCAAAGAGATGTTCATTTAAGTGATCACTGAGGTTGTTTCCTTCAATAAGATTGACTTTTTTGTTTACATATTTTGTCTAAATATGTGATATAAAACAGTAATGGATTTAATATACAACCTTGCCGTACCCTGGATCTAATATGGCATTTTTATGAATATCTTGCGTTTGTTCTTACTGCAAATTTGCTATTTACATGAAGACTTTTACATAGATTGGTCAAAAGTTTATTTACTCTATTAAAAAAAATTATACCCATAGAAAAGCCCAGGTGATAAGTCAAGAAATCAAATTGATTTGATTAACATCACATGCAGATTTATAAATATCGCCAAAACATCAAGACATACCCAGGAGCAGAAATGAATTCAGACCACAATCCAGTTTGGATGAAAGTGCATTTATAACTCAAAATCACAGAGTGTAGAGAGACAACGATACTTAACAGACAGGTTATCGCTAAAACAAGCAGATTTACGGCAACATCACCAGGTAGCATTAAAAAATGTGTATGAAAACTTACAATCAGAGAACAAGTAAGGAAACACAGAGAGGAGAATAAGCACTAAATGGGAACGTATAAAAACCAGTATTCAAGTAGCAAAAAAATCGTTACCGGATACAGAATTTGAGAAAAAAAAATGGATGACAGATGACATCTTAACTAAAATGGCAAATAGAAAGAAGGCTAAAAACACTCCTGCGTGTTCATCACTACATGTACAATGTGCAGGCTGGCCACAGAACAGTGGTTGGAAATGCAAGGTAATAGAAGACATGGGACTAAAACGCAACACCAGAGAAATACATGTAGAAATAAAGAAAACAATAAACAAGTCTCAGGTAACCCAGAGTGGGGGATGCATTCTAGATAAGAATGGAGCCATTTTGATAGATGAGAATGACATATCAAACAGATGGGCTCAGGAAATAGAAGATGCCTACCAGGCACAGAAACACACAGTAGCTGTTTGGGTGGATCTGGAAAAGGCATTTGACAAAGTCTGGAAAGACGGACTTAGAGTCAAGCTAAGAAGAAGTGATGTTTGTGGGAAAATGTACAAGTGGATCAACCACTACCTCAAACAAAGAACGGCCAGAGTCCAAGTACAAGGGCAGATGAGCAAAAAGGTGACACTCGAGCAGGGAGTACCCCAAGGGGGAGTACTGTCACCCACACTCTTTCTGGTATATATAAACGACATTACAGAGAATATACCAAGGAGAGTCCATTGCAGACGATCTGGCTATGTGGACCTCTGAAAAGAATCTCACCATAGCAAGAAATCGGATGCAGACGGCCCTAACATCGCTGGAAGAGTGGGCGAACTCATGGCTGGTCAAAATAAACGAGGAGAAAACCACATGCACAATATTCTCGCTTTCATTAAAACCCCAAAATACCAAATTAAGTCTAAATGGTAAATTCCTGCAGCCAAACGACAACCCAACCTATCTGGGAGTCACATTTGATCGGCGCAGGACATGGAAAAGTCAGATTGAGAGAAACCGAATGAGAGCCAGAGAAAGAATGGCAATCATGAGGAAACTTGCTGGCACAAGCTGGGGAGCAGACGAAGGCATACTAAAGAAACTGTACACTGGAAGAGTGAGACCAGTTCTCGAGTATGGCATTGCGGCATGGACAACAGCAGCAAAGGCGAACTTCGATAAAGTTAGCAAACTTCAAAACCAAGCCATGAGAGTTATAATAGGAGGCATGAAGTCAACGCCAATTGTAGAACTTGAAAAGATTACAAAACTGCAATCCATGACCGATAGAAGAGACTGCAGAGCCCAGCTGCAGTCAGAGAAACTCCGAAGACTGACTGACCATCCAATGCACCAGAGACTAAACAATTTGGGAAATGGGAAACTAAAGCGGAGAAACTTTGCAGAAATAGCCAAAGCAAAGATGCACGAAGATCCCATAAACGCACTAACAACACCAAAACCCATCACTACTGTACGAAAACCTACCTGGAGGCAGGATATATTTCCAGAGGTGGTAGAAAATATACCAGGTATTGTAAACAAAAACTGCCAGACTAAAAAAGAAAGGAGAGATACTACCCTAAGCTTCATATCGAAAAGCTACCCAAGCATGGACTGGACAAATGCATACACCGACGGTTCTGTAACAAACAATACATAGAACGGAGGGGCAGGAGCATTCCTGAACCTACCAAATGGCAAACAAATAACACTGTCATTCACTACTGGTAAGTACACAAGCAACTTCAGAGCGGAGGCAGAGGCACTGAGGGCGGCAGTGGAAGAAATGGTGACACACAATGAAAATGAAAGCCATATAGTCCTGCTCACAGATGCTCTCGCCGTAGTCACAGCGCTAAAAAGTCAAAAAAACACTGAGCTTAATGACTTAAGAGCAGCACTCTGCAAACTGTGCCAGCAGTCCGCACCAAAAAGGGTAGTGGTACAGTGGGTCCCATCACACTGCAACATCCAAGGCAACGAGGAGGCAGACAGACTGGCAAAAGAAGGTGCAAGACTACCACAAACAGATACCAGTATGACGTACGAAGAGTCAAAACGGCTTATCAAAGCCAGATACATGACCAAATGGGAAACCGAACATACTGGTTACACCAAAAACGACGCCTATTACCAATTGAACCGAAGAGAGCAGGTCGTTGTCTTCAGACTTCGCACTGGCCACAATAGACTGAGGTACCACCTATTCAACAAATTGAAGATATTTGGTACCGACGAATGCCCGTGCGGTACTGGTAAAATGACCGCTGAACATCTGCTACAGAACTGCCCGACATACGAGTATCAGAGAGAGCAGATGTGGCCATCACCAGTGGAACTGCAAGACAAGCTCTATGGCAGTGGCGACAGCCTCAGGATGATCGCCGCTTTTTTCGAAAAAATAATGGTTACTGCGTACGAAGAAGAAGAAAGAAGAAGAAACAGATGGGCTGATATACAAGGGAACTTTTTCAGGACAGTCGCGGAGGCAAACCATCAACATATGATAATGACGGACTCAGCATCCTAAGATCAGAGGTGGTAAATACTATGAGAAAAGGGAAAGCAACAGGGTGGGACTCCATAAACACAGAATTGATAGAGGCCCTGGAGGAATTTGGTATAGATATACTTACTGATCTGTGTAATGATATATACAGTACTAGATGCATAGCAACAGACCTGAAAACATCTACGTTGATAACACTCCCGAAAAGAACCTCACGCAACAGAATGTTCCGACTGTAGAACAAAAAGTCAAATGAGTCACACAATTAAAATACTACTCAAGATCATACAAGAGAGCATCAGAGGTAGAGAGGGAAGTTTGAGAAGAACAATTTGGTTTTCGACAGTTTAAAATGGAACAAGGGAAGCAATTTTCTCTTTGCGAACTTTGACAGAAAAATATATAGAAATACAAAATGGCATTTATATTTGCTTTATAGACTACCAGAAGGCTTTTGACAGAGTCCAACATGAAACATTAATTAACTGTCTCCAAGAAATAGGTCTAGATGGTAAAGACATAAGACTGCTCTGTAATCTGTACTGGGAACAAACTGCTACAGTAAAATCATGAAAGTTATGTTCTCCAAGAATAGATGTAAAAAGAAGAGTGACACAGGGATGTGTATTATCCCCTTGTCTTTTTAATATCTACACAGAACAAATATTCAAACAGATAGAGGGGAGGCCAGGGCTTGCCATTGGAGGAGTGGCTATCAACAGTCTAAGATATGCGGATGATACAGTTTTGATGGCAAAAAGTGAACAAGAATTACAGGAGCTTGTGACAATATACACAATAAGTCAAAAGTTTTAATTAGACATAAAGAAAAAAACAAAGACTTTGATAATTGGGAAAAGTGACAAGAAACCATGTATGCAGATACAAATAAAAGATCAACTACTTGAACAGGTACATAATTTCTCCTATCTAGGGCATATAATTACTGGAAAAGGCAGTTGTGAAAAATAAATCAGAAAGAGAATAGGTATGGCCAAGATGGTATTCAACAACATGTAACACATACTGACATCCAAACAGATAAATCAGAATTTGAAAATGAGAATTGTCAGGTGTTATGTATACTTGTCACTACTTTATGGTGCAGAAACATGGACCATGAATAACAAGTTGGAAAAGAGTATTGAAGCGTTCGAAATGTAGGTTTATAAGAAGATTGGGTCGCATTTCTTGGAAAGAAGGAAACACATTTGAAGGTATTGGAAAAGTTGGAGGTGAAATGAGAATTAATGGCCGAAATCATGGTTATACAGTTATGTTATTTTGATCATATAACAAGACATTCCTCCTTGTTGAAGACCATACTGGAGGGGAGCATGGAAAGGCAGTCGTTCAAGAGTCAGACAACGCTTTAAGTGGGTGGATAACATCAGGAGATGGACTGGAAAAAGCCTCTCAGATTGCACAATACGAGGGACAGATTAAGAAACACACATTTTATTTTAACGTGCATGGAAGAGGATGGAGAACGGAAAATGTTATTTCTGGACACAAAATGGATATTAGCAATACACATTGTAGTAATTATGACGATTGAGCAGTAAGCGCATGCGCAATATAGCGTACAGCATGGCGGCCCCACTGACGACCTGCACCTTGGCATAACTACATGACGATTTTGGAGATTTGTGTGGTCAGAGAGTGGGGAACCTTCTGACATCTGCAGAAGCATGAAGGTTCAGTATGGCGACAGTTGTTTGAGTCAGATTAGAGTGTATTGATGAGAAGACAGATTTCAAAAGGGAAAACAAAACTTCATTGATGGACCGCAGAATAGGAGACCAGCAAGCATCGCAATTGAGACAGTGAAGCAGTAAATCGACCAGCTATTCGGTGGCAACAAGCAACACACTATTGATGAAATAGCCGTAGACTTCAACATGAATCACGGCACTGCGCACACAATTGTCCATGATGACCCTGGATATAGGAAAGTGTGTTACAGATTATCGGAGGTAGTGGAGGTTGAGACAAATAATGCATTCAAAAAATAGATTGGATGCGCATATCTTTTAGAGCAAGGAAATGTAAATGAGAGTTGGTAGTAAACAGATTCTACATAGTCTTCTAAACCTGTATAAAGACGTTAAGTTAAAATGGTCCCAAGGTAACTAAACAGTATAAAGACGTTAAGTTAAAATGGTTCCAAGGTAACTAAACCAGTATAAAGACGTTAAGTTAAAATGGTTACAAGGTAACTAAACCAGTATAAAGACGTTAAGTTAAAATGGTCCCAATGTAACTAAACCAGTATAAAGACGTTAAGTTAAAATGGTTCCAAGGTAACTAAACCAGTATAAAGACGTTAAGTTAAAATGGTCCCACGGTAACTAAACCAGTATAAAGACGTTAAGTTAAAATGGTTCCAAGGTAACTAAACCAGAGTAAAGACGTTAAGTTAAAATGGTCCCAAGGTAAGTAAACCAGTACAAAGACGTTAAGTTAAAATGGTTCCAAGGTAACTAAACCAGTTTAAAGACGTTAAGTTAAAATGGTTCCAAGGTAACTAAACCAGTATAAATACGTTAAGTTAAAATGGTTCCAAGGTAACTAAACCAGTATAAAGACGTTAAGTTAAAATGGTCCCAAGGTAACTAAACCAGTATAAAGACGTTAAGTTAAAATGGTTCCAAGGTAACTAAACCAGTATAAAGACGTTAAGTTAAAATGGTTACAAGGTAACTAAAACAGTATAAAGACGTTAAGTTATAATGGTCCCAAGGTAACTAAACCAGTATAAAGACGTTAAGTTAAAATGGTTCCAAGGTAACTAAACCAGTATAAAGACGTTAAGTTAAAATGGTCCCACGGTAACTAAACCAGTATAAAGACGTTAAGTTAAAATGGTTCCAAGGTAACTAAACCAGTATAAAGACGTCAAGTTAAAATGGTCCCAAGGTAACTAAACCAGTATAAAGACGTTAAGTTAAAATGGTCCCAAGGTAACTAAACCAGTATAAAGACGTTAAGTTAAAATGGTCCCAAGGTAAATGACAACGAGGTAATGATGCGGTGCAAAATTGGTTAAAGGTCACACCAAAAAACTTTCTTAAAAGGTCATCCACAAGCTAGTGGACAGGTGGACAAAGTGTGTTGTCAGACATGAGGACTTTGTCGAAATATTAGATACAAAATATTCCTGGTTCGCACTCCTCTAAAAATTGTATTGGCTTAACTTACCTTGACGTTGTTATATTCGTATAGAAGACTCTGCAGAGTCTGTTAACAACCAGTTTATTTTACATTTACTTTCTCTAAAAGCTATGTGTATCCAATCTAAAATTCTTAAATGCATATATTGTCCCTGCTTCGTTCGTTCTCAATCTCCCGCTACCAAGCCCTGAAAAGGGAAAGTAGCCAAATGTAGTCCAGAGAACGGAATGCGATGTGTCGTAGTTTACTGACTCACTGCAAGATTTGCACCTTTGGGTCCAAAACATCCGACTTCAGCAGGAAAAAATTGAATTAATAAAATTGCTGTTACTTATTGACTGTCGCTCTTATTACGGAAAATGGAAGATGGAAAATGGAAATTAGAAAGACGATATTACTGGTCAAACGTTTCACCAACATGAGTTATATATTGACATATAAACAAGTTAAGAGCAAACCAAAAGAAAGAGATTGGTAAAGTGTTATGTTTGCAATACACTGTATAGGAATATGGATAAATAAACAAACAGTTCGAAAGAAATGAATCGATGCTTTTAAAATGTGGATATGGGATCAAGACGCTGATCAGCGCATGAACTGCAGCGGTCAGCGACTCATAGCTGACTGCTAGCGTCAGGGTCAGCGAACCAGAGCTGCCAAGACCCTTCTACGCCTCCACGCGGTGATCCTGGATAACAAGCTGCAACAGAGGGGATTGGCTAAGTAGAAGGGATCAAAGAGGGAGGGCAACCCGGTACTCAAAAATGCTTGCTGAAGTCGGATGCGTTGGACCGACATGTGCAAATATCGCAGTCAAGCTGTAAACCACAACACAACGCATTCCGTTCTCTGGACTACATTCCGCTACTTGCAAAGCTTTTTTTCAGGGCTTGGTAGCGGGAGATTGAGAGCGAACAAAGAAGAAGACAAATGTGCATATATAGAGGAATGGAACGTATCGCGTAGAAAGAAACAAACATATAACGTTGCCTTGGAGTGCAAAAAGACTTTTCATGAATGAAATCAGACAGTTAGGAATGATATTCTGATCGTATCAAAAGAAGTAGGTGTAAAGCAGGGATTACATAGAAAGGCAATAAATAAAATGGTTCTGACACCTGAAAAGAATGCAACCAAAGTTACCAGCTGCTCGTATCTACAATACCAGATATCAGGGTTGCAGAGCAAGAGGCAGACCACGTAAAAGATGGTGTCAGAGAGGCACTGAAGAAACACAGAATGACAACATCATCGGCGAAAAAGATGGCACATGACCAAAAGCTACACTTCTCCACGACGTCTAACGACACAAGTAGATAGAAGATGATGATGAAGATGATGATGATCAAAGGAAGTAACGTAACACTTTTCTGTAAACAATTTCCTTTCTCTTTAATACGAATTTTCCCCATTGCTGGGGTAGTAGAGGGATTTTTGTAGGATGAGAACTACAGGGCGCTTCGCCACTGCTGTCACCACGTTGTGTGCTGGCTATGTTTGTTTATTTCACCCTCAACAGAAAAACAGCATATACCATACCGGGATTAGAACCGCTGCCCTCCTTGTCGGCAGACAGGCCTCGAAACCATTCGGCCACTCGCTCCTGGAAGGAAAGGTCAAGGGCAAACGTGCAAGATGTGAACTACGACATGTCTAGGTCGACCTTTACCTCTACAGAGACAGATGTCTCTGTGCAAGTCCCAGCTCTGGCGTGAGCTGGATGCAGCCGGGTGGAAAAATTCCCGCTTAACGGGCTAGGCTCGAGAAGCTTATTACTCCACTGCGTTGCAACAAATGCCGAGGAGGGTGGTTAACCGATGGTTAAAATGGTTCCAAGGTAACTAAACCAGTATAAAGACGTTAAGTTAAAATGGTTACAAGGTAACTAAAACAGTATAAAGACGTTAAGTTATAATGGTCCCAAGGTAACTAAACCAGTATAAAGACGTTAAGTTAAAATGGTTCCAAGGTAACTAAACCAGTATAAAGACGTTAAGTTAAAATGGTCCCAGACTCAAACAGTAGAGAAAAGTAGACCTGCAGCCTGGTAGGCGCCACTATGCTGCTCTTAATAAATCATCTTCATCTTTTCCTTCTTCGTTCCTCCTCAGATCAAAGTCCCGGTTTCTCTTACAAAGGACATCGTTGTTTGTAAGGCTATTTTATTCAGATTTTGTCTCACATCTATCTCGTGAGGCCAGTATTGTTCTCTCTTTTACTCCGTGAGCGTGCAGCTTTGTAGGATGTGTTCCACGGTCATGGTATACTCCCCACATGGGCACCTGTCATGGTATGCTCCCCACACGGACACCTGTCATGGTATGCTCCCCAGATGGACACCTGTCATGGTATACTCCCCACATGGGCACCTGTCAGCTGTCCCAATTCTCATTTTGTTGTAAAGATGACCCTTGAGTCTGTTATGTCCAGTTCTCAGTCTGAAGATGATGTCTTGCTTTTCTCTAGCTAATTAAGTTAAATTGGCTGTCTGCTTTTCGTAAGTCGAGGTGCTGATCAGCCCATTTCCCCCTGAAGTTGGCCAACCATGGTCGGTGTTATGCCATGTCACACAGTTAGTCGCCTCTTACGATATGCTCTCTGTGGGGTAGTGGTGCTATTGTTGTCCCTGTCACAGGTAAAGATCCCCGCGGACTATGCTATGTTCGATCATAATATCAAGAGATGGACATTCAAATACTGTCAGATTTCATCATCAAGACAAAAGAGATAGGACGTTGGAGATTCAGTGCAGATGATCGTCGATATGGCGATGCCACATCAACTGAACTGAATTCTCTTTCATTTGTGTTTCACACATGTAGTTCTGTCCAAAGGTTAGAAAAGACTAACATACTGGTCAGGCTAAAACATACTGGTCAGGCTAAAACATACTGGTCAGGCTAAAACATACTGGTCGTACAATGCTAGTCAGGCTCTTTTTCACGGGTGTTTGGTGCAGTCCCCTGCATCCCGTAGTCACCCCTTAGTCGTCTTGTCCTTGACTTGCCACTGGGGTCGGGCGGCTCGAGACGAGAGAGAAAGTGAATAAAAAGTAACACAGTCAATCCCTACTAAAAATATAGTTAGCAAATAAATTATGTCATCATCGTCTACGATGGACGGCGGCCTTTGCCAGTCAGGATAAAGTAAAACATACTGATCTGGGAATGTTAGTCAGGGTCAGGTGAGACATAATGATCGGAAAATGTTAGTCAGGGTCAGGTGAGACATACTGATCGGGGAATGTTAGGGTCAGGTGAGACATAATCATCGGGGAATGTTAGTCAGGGTCAGGTGAGACATAATCATCGCACAATGTTAGTCAGGGTCAGGTGAGACATACTGATCGGGGAATGTTAGGGTCAGGTGAGACATAATCATCGGGGAATGTTAGTCAAGGTCAGATGAGACATAATCATCGCACAATGTTAGTCAGGGTCAGGTGAGACATACTGATCACACAATTTTAGTCAGGGTCAGGTGAGACATACTGATCAGGGAATGTTAGTCAGGGTCAGGTGAGACATACTGATCGCACAATGTTATTTAGGGTCAGCTGAGACATACCGGTCAGGCAAAACATACTGATCGGACAATGTTAGTCAGGGTCAGGAGAGACATAGTGATCGAACAATGATAGTCAGGGTCAGGAGAGATACTGATCGGACAATGTTAGTCAGGGTCAGGAGAGACATACTGATCGAACAATGTTAGGCAGGGTCAGGTGAGTCATACCGGTCAGGCAAAACATACTGATCAGACGATGTTTGTCAGAGTGAGGTGAGACATACTACATACTTATCGCACAATGTTAGCCAGGGTCAGGTGAGACATACTGATCACACAATTTTAGTCAGGGTCAGGTGAGACATACTGATCGGGGAATGTTAGTCAGGGTCAGGTGAGACATACTGATCGCACAATGTTATTTAGGGTCCACTGAGACATACCGGTCAGGCAAAACATACTGATCGGACAATGTTAGTAGGGTCAGGTGAAATATACTAATCAGACCATGCTAGTCAGGGTCAGGTGAGATATTAGGATCGGACCATGTTAGTCAGGGTCAGGTGAAATTTAATAGCCAAGACTCCCACCTAACTTCCGCGCAGAAACAGGCAGTATAACTGTAGTCTGACTAACTAGGGGTGGACCGACATGAACCCGTTAGTAATGAGCGACACGCAGATGAAACAACCACGCATGGCGCAACCGCCGGGAAAACCCCGGTCAACCTTCATGAGCAGGTCCGAGTTGTGATGAAAGCTACTGCAACCCACCAACCAACGCACTATTCAAGCCGTACACCTGAGTAGAGTTAGTCCTCATGAGCATTCAACAACAACATCAACATCATCAACAACCACATCAACAACATCTACACCATCAGCAACATCTACAACATCTACACCATCTACACCATCAACATCAATAACAAAAACAACAACATCAACAACATCTACACCATCAGCAACATCTATAACATCTACACCATCTACACCATCTACACCATCAACAACATCTACAACATCAACAACATCAACACCATCAGCAACATCTACAACATCTACACCATCTACACCATCAACATCAATAACAAAAACAACAACATCAACAACATCTACACCATCAGCAACATCTACAACATCTACACCATCTACACCATCAACAACATCTACAACATCTACACCATCTACACCATCAACAACATCTACAACATCAACAACATCTACACCATCAGCAACATCTACAACATCTACACCATCTACACCATCAACAACATCTACAACATCAACAACATCAACAACAACAACATCAACACCATCTACACCATCAACAACATCAACAGCACCAACAACATCAACAGCACCAACAACATCAACAGCACCAACAACATCAACAGCACCAACAACAACATCAACAACAGCAACAACGATTTATACAAAAGACACAGATGCTGTTGGAGGTCTAAAGTCTGAATATAATAGTCCTGAAATGTCTCCAAGCAGCCGAGAGGTACCCGAGATTAACAAAATAGTCACACTGTCACCTCTCACGCCTGTCGCAAACGAGATGAACAGGATAGTCGCACTGTCACCTCTCACGCCTGTAGTACGTCATAAAGTCTTACACAAGGTGAACAGAATAGTGTCACTATCACTTCCCTAACCTGCCGTAAGTCATACAGTGATACCCGGGATGACCAGAAAAGGGAAACTGTCTACTCCAACGCACATCGTACAACATAGATTTGTACCCGTGACGTACAAAAACGGGCCGCTCTCACCTCCCACGAAATGTTGTACGTCACAGAGTCGTACCCGAGATGAACACAAAATTATCAATCTCACCTTCAAGAATGTCCTATTACGAAACTAAAGATGATTGCTCACGGTGCTAGCGACCTCATTATGTCAAAAATGTTGCTTTTATAATCAACCACTGAAGAATCTTGGAAACAGACCTCCTGTATGAGGAACAGCTTCAGTTAACACAAATGCAAATAAATTATTGTGAATGTTATGAAACATCGTTCTTTTAAACAGGGATAAGCCGCAATGGTGACCTATACGTCATTTCTGGGCGGAAATGTACATTAATGAATGAAGCCAGAGCGTGAAAAGGTATCGCATTTGTGTTGAACAGAATGACCGTATTTCCCAGACAGAAAACTGCAAGAGTTCCAATTTGGGAGGAGAAAGCTGAAAGCATGTCTGGTTTTGTCAAGATTAGCATTGACATTCTGGCTTGCTCTGTCGTCTCTGTTAATGTTGCTTCCCGAATAGACAAACCTACGGTGCTGTCGGGCCATTAATCTCTGTGGGATTTTTCTGTCTGTTATTTATTCTGTTGCATTTTTCTCTCTTTTGCTATTAGTAGCCAGTGGGCATGTTTCTTCTGCCTTTATTGTTATTTTTTTTCTTCCTACTTTCTCCTCTCTCTTTTTATCTTCTCCCACCCACCTTCGCCTCCCCTTTCCCCACCCCACCTCCTTTTCACCCATCCACGTTAGAGAAGGTAGCACTGCGAAATATGCGCATTTCTGCCCAGTACATCCGCTTCAGGTACGTCATTGTAATCCATCCGTCGTTCACCCGTCTGTTTACAGTCTTTTGATGGCTTTACAGTACATCTTTCAACTACAAAGTCCTTTAGGTTATAATAAGCTTGTCAAATATCAAAATATATTCTGCATGCAGGCCTAAACTCTCCTAACTAGGTAAACTTAGTCCGGTCCATGATTGGAAATGAAGCGATAGAGACTTCAGAATATTAAACAAAAGCTTGCTCTAGGTGAGGGTGACCAGTTTTCTTCCTCTAATCCGTTATTTCCCTAACCGTGTCAGGTATTCTTTAACACCTGGGCCTTTTGGAGCGTGTAAGTAGTGGGAGATAAGCTCTGTACATTTCCCGGGACAAGCGAGGGCTCTACTACTGCATTAATGAGATTCCTGTGCAATGGTATCAATCAGATTGTCCCAAAAAGGGTTGCAGTCCGAGCGCTGGCCACCAAACGGCCGAGACTATTAGTATCCCAGTACACTCTTCAAATTAGGATAAGATAAAATAAGATAAGATAAGGTAAGGTAAGGTAAGGTAAGGCGAGATGAGGTAAGGTGAGGTAAGGTAGGGTAAGATACGATAAAGTAACGTAAGGTAAGGTAAGGTAAAGTAAAGTAAGGTAAGGTAAGATAAGTCAAGGCAAGGCAAAGCACGGCAACATAATACAACATAACACTACATAATACAATATAATAATAGTATGTAAAGAAGAAGAAGGAGAAGTATATAATGTAATGAGCCGGACAAATACAATTACTCACCTGGAGGTTAGAAACCCTAATCCTCTTCATATTATTCTTCGTGGGACTCCACACATTTCTCCCAGATGCCCGTCATTGTCATTTCAGGAAGGCCTCTTTGGGAATGGAGTACAGCTGGGTTGTTGCATTCCATATAATGTCTTCTCGTGACACAAATCAAGTGCTTGCAGCAAAATTTTTAGCTTGAGGAACAACCAAAAATCGTAAGGATCCATGTCGAGGGAATAGGGGGCCTGGCAAACCAGAGGAATGTTGTGTTTGGACAAGAAAGTCTGAATCAGATGCGAAGAATGGGCGGGTGCGTTGTCAAGAATTTCGCGAACAGTCTCCGTATTGCAAATGTCTCGCTCAAAATGGAATGTGCCAATGTATATCCCCCACGTTATCCGAGAGTTCTCGGATGGTGACATGACGGTTCTGTAAGACCAAGGTCCGTACTTGGTCAATGACTTCATCATTTCGTCTTCATGATCCACTCTTCACCGATGTGCTGCCATCTTTGTAACAATTGCAGCCGGTGCATGAGCGTTTAGAGCAGGGGTGATGTGGTCGGCGACTCTGAGAACAAAGGTACCTGAATGTGTGCCATGGTCACTCTCCGTCACGATACTACGCCAAGGTCACTCACCGTCTCCACACTAAGTCGACAAAGGAAAACAGGAAAGCGTTTGTGACAATATGGACGGGACGAC
Source organism: Ariolimax columbianus (assembly GCA_036924085.1). Classification (NCBI taxonomy): domain Eukaryota; kingdom Metazoa; phylum Mollusca; class Gastropoda; order Stylommatophora; family Arionidae; genus Ariolimax; species Ariolimax columbianus. The sequence continues at coordinate 34,217,852 of JAVGWX010000015.1, forward strand.
CAGGTTGTGATTCATCGGCAATTTCTGAGAGCCCTTGACACAATTGATTGCCCCAGTTATGCATCAGTGTACGCAACAAAACACTACACCGTAAATAGTAACCATTTACTTATGAATATTCCTTCCCTAGCCTCCCAAACACTTCCCCCTCCCCCCTCTTAAAAAAACCCCAAAAAATGAATGCAGAACAGCACGATGTTCTTTGACAGTACACTCTGAGCGCCCACGCCATTTTGTATCTTGGCTTGCGACATCTATCTATCGCGTGCTACATGCAGTAAGCACAAAGCTGGATGTTGCTGCAACCTAATGACACCTTCATAGACTACCAACTACAATTGTCAGCTATCCCATATCAGTGTGTGACTTACTTACTGAAGTACCCTGTATCTATGCTAACCGATACTACTAGTCGTACGCATCTTAGAATCCGCACGCGTTTTGGAATCTTTTTTTTTTTTTTTTTTTTTCAACTCATTTCCACTCCCCGCTAAGACAACATGTAGGAAGGACTGTCTACTACGAGAAGTTACTTTTTTTCTAATTTCCAGTTGTAAAGAAAACTTGAATTCTTGTACTAGAGTCCTGGTATCCAATCAAGCAACGTTGCCTAATGCCAGGTAGCCAAAAACTGTATGAATCTGTGTCTGCCCTTCTACCTGGAGTCCCATGTTGGTCCAATTGCACCAGGCAGGTCTTTCCTACATCTCGTTGACCGGCGGCCACGCGAGCGGTTGTAGTTGTATGGTCACCAGAAAGAAACCCTCCTCGTCATTCAGTGATGTGGACCACAAGGCCGGCCCATCCGTACTTTCGTTTTAACGTAGAGCCGACGACATCTGGTCACAGATATCGGTATTTCAGAGAAAAGCTTTCAGGGAGATATTTAAGACTCTTCGTTTCATTGCTCTTTCGTTAATACGGAGCTGTTCTACGTATGTTTTTCTTAAACTCCAAACCTCACATATACAATTGCGGGGAATAACCAAGCTATTGAAGCCCTGGCTTTGACATCTGTCATCTGGTGGAGTATCAGTTTTAAGGCTGTTGAAACTAATTCATTATCTAAGAAGGAAGAAGCAAGAATTTCGATCCTCTTTCACTTTTATTCATTTTTTATTACAATCTGCTTTAGTCTAATCATTTTGACGTGACGATAATGGCTGTTAACTGCTGTCTCTCATGTTCAAATAGTTTTTCAATGGTTTTCATTATTTTTGCAGCAATTACGGCTGTTTAATTAAGTCCCGTCTCTGCATCGCAGGTTAATGGGTCTCCAGCTGTCTCTGCCCTGTGCCAGGCTGGTACACCCAGTCAGACTGTGTCCTGACCACATCTGGATGTTGTCTGTCCATCTGTACACTCAGTCAGACTGTGTCCTGACCCCATTTTGCTTTTGTCTGTCCATCTGTACACTCAGTCAGACCGTGTCCTGACCACATCTGGATGTTGTCTGTCCATCTGTACACTCAGTCAGACTGTGTCCTGACCACATTTTGAATTTGTCTGTCCATCTGTACACTCAGTCAGACTGTGTCCTGACCACATCTGGATGTTGTCTGTCCATCTGTACACTCAGTCAGACTGTGTCCTGACCACATTTTGATTTTGTCTGTCCATCTGTACACTCAGTCAGACCGTGTCCTGACCACATCTTGATGTTGTCTGTCCATCTGTACACTCAGTCAGAATGTGTCCTGACCACATCTTGATGTTGTCTGTCCATCTGTACACTCAGTCAGACTGTGTCCTGACCACATCTTGATGTTGTCTGTCCATCTGTACACTCAGTCAGACTGTGTCCTGACCACATCTTGATGTTGTCTGTCCATCTGTACACTCAGTCAGACTGTGTACTGACCACATCTTGATGTTGTCTGTCCATCTGTACACTCAGTCAGACCGTGTCCTGACCACATCTGGATGTTGTCTGTCCATCTGTACACTCAGTCAGACTGTGTCCTGATCACATTTTGATTTTGTCTGTCCATCTGTACACCCAGTCAGACTGTGTCGTGACCACACCTTGATGGTGTCTGTCCATCTGTACACTCAGTCAGACCGTGACCTGACCACATCTTGATGTTGTCTGTCCATCTGTACACTCAGTCAGACCGTGTCCTGACCATATCTTGATGTTGTCTATCCATCTGTACACTCAGTCAGACTGTGTACTGACCACATCTTGATGTTGTCTGTCCATCTGTACACTCAGTCAGACCGTGTCCTGACCACATCTGGATGTTGTCTGTCCATCTGTACACTCAGTCAGACTGTGTCCTGATCACATTTTGATTTTGTCTGTCCATCTGTACACCCAGTCAGACTGTGTCGTGACCACACCTTGATGGTGTCTGTCCATCTGTACACTCAGTCAGACCGTGACCTGACCACATCTTGATGTTGTCTGTCCATCTGTACACTCAGTCAGACCGTGTCCTGACCATATCTTGATGTTGTCTATCCATCTGTACACTCAGTCAGACCGTGACCTGACCATATCTTGATGTTGTCTGTCCATCTGTACACTCAGTCAGACCGTGACCTGACCACATCTTGATGTTGTCTGTCCATATGTACACTCAGTCAGACCGTGACCTGAGCACATCTTGATGTTGTCTGTCCATCTGTACACTCAGTCAAACTGTGTCCCGACAACATCTTGATGTTGTCTGTCCATCTGTAGACTCAGTCAAACTGTGTCCCGACAACATCTTGATGTTGTATGTCAATTTGTACCTCTGCCGCCCGCTGTCACACTTGCTCTGTGCCCTTCCCTCCAATATAACTTTCAGCAGACTGTCATTTCGCTTGGCATGTCCAAAATATTTTCTTTTTCTGATTTTTATTTCATTCATAAGTATTTTCTGTTAGTTGTTGCAGGATATCACTTATCTTTCCACGAAACTCATCACGTCTTCTGAATACCCACATTACAAAGACGCCAATACAAATCTCCATTGTATTGTTCAGGATCCAGGCTTCTACTCCATACAATAAAACCGAATGCCTATAGCAATTAATGATTCTAATTTTTAAATTCTGAGATATCTGCCTGGACAGAAGTGCATCCCTCTATGGTCTGAGATATCTGCCTGGACAGAAGTGTATGTCTCTAAGGTCTGAGATATTTGCCTGGACAGAAGTGTATGTCTCTAAGGTCTGAGATATCTGCCTGGACAGAAGTGAATGTCTCTAAGGTCTGAGATATCTGCCTGGACAGAAGTGTATGTCTCTAAGGTCTGAGATATATGCCTAGACAGAAGTGTATGTCTCTAAGGTCTGAGATATCTGCCTGGACAGAAGTGTATGTCTCTAAGGTCTGAGATATCTGCCTGGACAGAAGTGTATGTCTCTAAGGTCTGAGATATCTGCCTGGACAGAAGTGTATGTCTCTAAGGTCTGAGATATCTGCCTGGACAGAAGTGTATGTCTCTAAGGTCTGAGATATCTGCCTGGACAGAAGTGTATGTCTCTAAGGTCTAAGATATCTGCCTGGACAGAAGTATATGTCTCTAAGGTCTGAGATATCTGCCTGGACAGAAGTGTATGTCTCTAAGGTCTGAGATATCTGCCTGGACAGAAGTGTATGTCTCTAAGGTCTGATATATCTGCCTGGACAGAAGTGTATGTCTCTAAGGTCTGAGATATCTGCCTGGACAGAAGTGTATGTCTCTAAGGTCTGAGATATTTGTCTGGACAGAAGTGTATGTCTCTAAGGTCTGAGATATCTGCCTGGACAGAAGTGTATGTCTCTAAGGTCTGAGATATCTGCCTGGACAGAAGTGTATGTCTCTAAGGTCTGATATATCTGCCTGGACAGAAGTGTATGTCTCTAAGGTCTGATATATCTGCCTGGACAGAAGTGTATGTCTCTAAGGTCTGATATATCTGCCTGGACAGAAGTGTATGTCTCTAAGGTCTGAGATATCTGCCTGGACAGAAGTGTGTGTCTCTAAGGTCTGAGATATCTGCCTGGACAGAAGTGTATGTCTCGTGCTGTTAAATATATTCTTGGCCATTGCAATTCTCTTAATGATCTCACTTTTTGCATTTTCCATCCCCCGTAATTAGTTGACCAAAGTATAAATAGCTTGACACTTGTTCCAGAATGTATCCCTGTTTGTGGATGTCAACTTGCAAATTTTCCATCCTTCTGGTAGACACAATAACTTTAGTCTTTTTGATGTTTATTTCCAGCCAACATTGCTGACTCTTGCTATTTATCTTATCCATTAGTCATACTTTGATAACATTCTGTTTCTACGTCGCTTCCTTGCTCTTTCGCACTCACGGGCTATTTGAGCGTTACGTGAATCTAGTTGAACGAATGCGATAGACTGAAATCTAATGTGAACTTTCCACTTTTTGTGTGCTATTGGCGGTGTTGCAACAGTGTAGATGCTTGGAATGGTTGTCACCGACAAAAACCGATCCTATGTTTTTCTCACTTTTGGAATTGATACCAGCATATTGTCGTGTATTAAATTACAATATAGAAGATGCAGTGCGTGTTTATCAGACATCCCATAATACAAGGTAAATCTGGATGAACAGGTGGGCGACAGTAACAACAGATCACAGTGTATTTAGTGCTATATCAGCCAAAATATAATGATGCCATAAATAAACTACATAGAAGAGATCAAAATAAACTACATGGAAGAGATCAAATCTTATCTTTCCGTTCCGAACAGGACGCATCAATCCCCAGCACCTGCCCTTGTGCAGACATTGCTTTCACACTGATGAAACAGTTCGACATCTATTCACTGAGTGCAAGGCTCATGCGAACATGAGGAAAAGATTCTTTCAAACATTATTGACAATTGCCAAGACACTGTACGGAGCAGTGAAACTACCGGAGAAGACATCTATCTATTTATGAATGACATAGGGCTGCCAAGAGCAGGCTTGTTAAGCAATTATGAGATAACAACAACACCCATCCCATAACCATACAAAAAGGCAAAGGCAATGTTAGGTATGATAAAAACAATATTATACATATCAGCACAGAAGTGATAGTCAAACTGTATAAAGCTTCTTCTTCTTCTTCTGCGAACGCAGTCAGACATTAACCATTATTGTTTCGAAAAAAGCGGCGGTCATCCTGAGGCTGTCGCCACTGCCATAGAGCTTGTCTTGCAGTTCCACTGGTGATGGCCACATCTGCTCTCTCTGATCCTCGTATGTCGGGCAGTTCTGCAGCAGATGTTCAGCGGTCATTTTACCAGTACCGCACGGGCATTCGTCGGTACACCCTATCTTCAATTTGTTGAATAGGTGGTACCTCAGTCTATTGTGGCCAGTGCGAAGTCTGAAGACAACGACCTGCTCTCTTCTGTTCAACTGGTAATAGGCATCGTTTTTGGTGTCACCAGTATGTTCGGTTTCCCATTTGGTCATGTATCTGACTTTGATAAGCCGTTTTGACTCTTCGTACGTCATACTAGTATCAGTTTGTGGTAGTCTTGCACCTTCTTTTGCCAGTCTGTCTGCCTCCTCGTTGCCTTGGATGTTGCAGTGTGATGGGACCCACTGTACCACTACCCTTTTTGGTGCGGACTGCTGGCACAGTTTGCAGAGTGCTGCTCTTAAGTCATTAAGCTCAAACTGTATAAAGCATTAGTTAGACTTAGATTAGAATACTAAGTTTGGGATCTCTGTGGCGAAGCGGCGGAGTCTGTGGCGAAGTGGCCAAGCCGTTTGCCTCGTGTTCTGACGTGTTTTCCGGAGATCCCTGGGTTCATCGCTGGAGCTACGGAGTTCGTGCTTTGTGCGATGCTCTCGACAGATGGGGTACCCGTCTGCCGAGAGAGACCGAGCTAAATGGGGAAAATGCGAAGCAATGAAGTCGTGCCCTCGCTTAAAGTTTAAAAAAACATTTTTTTTTTAAGAGTACTGAGTTCAGGCGTGGAGTTCTTATCGTAGAGTAGATATAAACATGCTGGAAAGGATACACAAAAGGTCGACAAAACTGATACTGGGATTCCAGAACTACATTGTTGAAACAAGAAAAAAAAGGAATTCAGTGTCTAGAAAAGATAAACAATCGAGTAGATTTAATACAGGCTTATAAGATAATCAAGGCAACGGATAAAGTATAGTATAACACGTTGTCAAAGTACAGCCGCCTACAAGAACTAGCGTGCACAGCTACAGCCACCTACAAGAACAAGAGGGCACAGCTACAGCCGCCTACAAGAACAAGAGGGCACAGCTACAGCCGCCTACAAGAACTAGCGGGCACAGCTACAGCCGATTACAAGAACAAGAGGGCACAGCTACAGCCGCCTACAAGAACTAGCGGGCACAGCTACAGCCGCCTACAAGAACTAGCGGGCACAGCTACAGCCGCCTACAAGAACTAGGGGGCACAGCTAAAGCCGCCTACAAGAACAAGAGGGCACAGCTACAGCCACCTACAAGAAGTAGCGGGCACAGCTACAGCCGCCTACAAGAACAAGAGGGCACAGCTGCAGCCGCCTACAAGAACAAGAGGGCACAGCTACAGCCGCCTACAAGTACAAGAGGGCACAGCTGCATCCGCCTACAAGAACTAGCGGGCACAGCTGCAAATTATTTAAAGACAGGTCCAGATTATATTTTATAAAATTATTTTTTAGTCAGAGAGTGGTGAATGCTTGTAATGCATTGTCACAGGAAATAGTGGTAGCAGCACCATGTTAATGAATTCAAGAATATTTTCAACGCACATAGTTATTTTTAGATCATGTGGAGTAGAAGAAATTGGTTGTATACAGACTCTGCGGAGCCTTCTAAACCAGTATAAAGAAGTTAAGTTAGTTATGATCGATGGAGATAGTAGACATCAATGTCTGACCCCAGCTTGTACTATAATATGTAATGTCAGTTTACCTTAGTGAACCATTATTCAAGATGTCTCTGCCATACATTATTTATTACGTAACCTGTTATTCGTTTTAGCAAAGTATGTGTTGCCCTCTTCCGATTATTGGAAAAATAATTGAAATTGGTTCAATGAACCGACTTCAGCGTGCCTCGGTGTCCCGATACGTATTCAGTCGCTTTCATTGCTGAAAGTGCCTTTGACAGATCACGAACTTTGTAGTTTCCGTCCGAAATATTCGCCCTGAGTTCATTAGGTACCCATTTACAGCTGGGTCTACTGGAAAAAGTGGACATGCGTGTTGATCAAACTTAGTAGGACGTAATTCAAACCTGGTAGTTTGGGATTGTAATCCAAGTGCACAAGCACTAGGCCACGAATTTGGCTAAAGTACGTCTGTCTTGAGCCATGAATGACACACGAATTCAAGATTCGTGCGCAAAGAGAAATATTTAAGACATAGGGTCCTGCTGTTTCTGATGAAGTGTTAAACAAAAAAGTAAAACCAAGGCTTGAGATTCTTGGATTCCTGTGCTCTGTTTTTTCTCATTGAAATCAGGCGAACAGGGAACATGAAAATCGGGTGAACATGAAATAAGTGAATATGAAAATCAGTGAACATGGAAATCAGTGAATATAGAAATCAGGTAAACATGGAAATCAGGTGAACATGGAAATCAGGTGAACATGGAAATCAGGTGAACATGGAAATCAGGTGAACATTGAAATAATATGAACATGGAAAACAGGTGATCATAGAAATCAGGTGAACATGGAAATCACTGAACATGGAAATCAGGTGAACATAGAAATAAGTAAATTTGAAAATCAGTGAACATGCAAATCAGGGAATTTGGAAATCAGTGAACATGGAAATAAGTGAACATGGAAATCAGTGAACATGGAAATAAGTGAACATGGAAATCAGTTAACATAATAGGGCCGAAGCGTAGTATAGTGAATGAGCTGAGGGAAGCCAGCAACTTGTAGCTAGCTGCATGCAACTGGGTCAGTGACCCATAATTGATCAAGACCCTATTCCCCCTCCAAGTGGCAGCCCTGGAAATAACCGTGCAGCCTGGATTATATATTAGGCATCAAAGAGGGAAGGCAAAGACGGTCCTGAAAATGCAAAGCTGTAATCGGATGTGTTGGGTGGAAAGGCGCAGATATTGCAGCTTCGCTGCAAACTATGACACAACATCACAAACGTGCCTTTCAAGACCAGCGCCGAAGAAGAAGAAGAAGAAGAAGAAGAAGAAGAAGAAGAAGAAGAAGAAGAAGAAGAAAAAGAAGGAAGATAAAAAGAAGAAGGAAGAAGAAGAAGAAGAAAAAGAAGGAAGAAAGAAGAAGGGGAAGAAGAAGGACGAAGAAGAAGAAGAAGAAGGAAGAAGAAGGAAGAGGAAGAAGAAGAAGCAGAAGAAGAAGAAGAAGAAGAAGAAGAAGAAGAAGAAGAAGAAAAAGAAGAAGAAGAAGAAGAAGACGAAGACGAAAAAAGAATAACGAGAATAAGGTGAAGATTAATAAAAGAAAAATAATAAAAAGCCGAAAAAGATATGAAGAAAAAGAACCTAAAAAAAAAGAAAAAGAAGACAAAGACGAAAAAGAAGATGAATAATAATAATAATAAGAAAGCGTAGAATAAAATATTTATAACTAAATCTTTAACCTCAACGCTGTAAAATATTTCGTTGGTGTTTCTGTGCTAGAGCCAGTAATCAAGTTGTTGATGAGCAGAGATAGAGCCATCCACACGAGAATGGAGATGGAAGCGGTGACTGCAGATCTGAAACCCCCTTAGCCTCGTGTCAGACTCCAAATCTTTAGCGTAGAAAGGTACAGAAGAGCTTATTTATGGCAAGAGTGGATGGTAGCTGTCATCATCATGTAGCTTGTGCATCGCAGAACGTCGTTCTCATGACATCCTGTCTGTAGGAAACTCTGTCTTCTCAGTCTTCCGGCCTGCTGCAAGGTCAAATCCAGCGTCTCCTTGATGTTCTGAGTCCTTTGTCATCTCTGTCAGCCCCTGCATCTCTTTCCAGTGACCGTGCCCTCCATAACCACTCTCTTCTGTCCGTTGTGTTGTTTGATGTGTCCAAAAAACCTCAGTTTTCGGGTCATTACATCATTTATGAGCCAATTCTTCTCCACATTCAAGTCTTGCCGTTTGGATTTGTTTCTTTTTTTCTTTCTCCACGGGATTTTCAGGACTTATCTGTAGCACTGTGTTTCAAAAGCACCGATCTTAACTCTTATTGTTTTTGTAATCGTCCATGTTTCACATCCTTAGGTTGTAAAAATACATGTTCTTAGGATCTTTAGTATCCGTATATGCATCAAACCTGCAGGAGCTGATGTGGATCGCTGTTCTGGTGCTGCTAGGGTTCAGGGTAACCATGAGCTGATATTCTGGTATCACAAACACCAATTGTTGGTAGACAAACTATTAATGGGAGCGACAATTTGAAAGCTACCAATGAGCGCCTGTTGAGTGGACCAACGATTCACAGACCACAGAACTTTGAAATCTAACGAGGTTCGAGCTGACTAGGGCACAAGACGTACCTGAGCAGAACTATGTTCAAGCTGACTAGGGCACAAGACGTACCTGAGCAGAACTATGTTCAAGCTGACTAGGGCACAAGACGTACCTGAGCAGAACTATGTTCAAGCTGACTAGGGCACAAGACGTACCTGAGCAGAACTATGTTCAAGCTGACTAGGGCACAAGACGTACCTGAGCAGAACTATGTTCAAGCTGAGAAGGGCGCAAGACGTACCTGAGCAGAACTATGTTCAAGCTGACTAGGGCACAAGACGTACCTGAGCAGAACTATGTTCAAGCTGACTAGGGCACAAGACGTACCTGAGCAGAACTATGTTCAAGCTGAGAAGGGCACAAGACGAAACTGAACAGAACTGTGTTCAAGCTGACTAGGGCACAAGACGTAACTGAACAGAACTGTGTTCAAGCTGCGATCTTTATGATCGTTCTTTTTTTATTTTTTACGTTCGCCTTATTTATCTATTCCCTAAGACGGTGTGCATAGCACTACGGTTTTTATTTTGCGCCTGTCGGCCCAGTGCATCCGACTTCGGCATGCATTGGTATGTAAGGGTCTGCTTCCTCCTGCATTATCTAAGGGTTTGCTTCCCCGGGGTAGCAGCCGGTGCTGTGCTGGAGATCGAACCCACCACCTTCGGCCTAGCCTCCGCCGTCCCCGCCAGGATCCATCAATATCTACACTCTTCGCCATATCCCGAGTCAGACTGAGCACCGACAGGTATGTCCGATGTGCAGTGATGTCGATTCTTAGGAACTTCTTCCTTCTTCTTCCTTCTTCTTCTTCTACTACTGATGCTATGAATCTAGTCATGTGAGATTTACGGAGGAGACTGTGCGTTTCAGGGCTTCGCCGGAACCCGTAAAGTTTGGTCGCTCCCCAGGGTCAGACTGCCTCTCTTTGGTCTGTATAAGTGTGGCAGTCCTGCATGATATGTTCTGGTGTTTGCTTGGTGCTTCGCAAATGGCATGTGACGGTGTCTCTGAGATTCATTCTGTGGAGATGAGCCTTGGGTCTGCAATGTCCCGTTCTGATTCTGAAGATCTTTGTCTGCGCATCTCTGTTACGTTTGTCTATGCTGTCATTTTCTGGCTTGTATTCTTTGGTCTCTTCATTCTGTTCTCATGGATCGTTTGATGAGTGTCTTTGCTTCTTTAAAGCTCTGTGTTTGTCGAGTCTGCCGCCACTTCTTTCTTTTGCAAAGGTATATGCCTTCTCGTTTCGAAGGTATCCACTGTAAGATTAAATCTCTTATTTGGGACAGAAGTCTGATTTTATATTTTTTTTGGTGTGAGAGTCTATCATGATTGGGGTTCGATAAGGCTTACAGTATGCTCTTAGAGTCTGTTAGAATTCCAGTTTTCCTTTAATCTGTGTTTTGGCTGACAAGAAACTGAGTTTCAGCATGAACAGCTCTTGTTTCAGTTCTGAAATTGGTACAGGTCTCTGCCTTTTAGTATGAAGTGGTTTTCTATGTCGCCGTTGGAATGTGCAATGTAGATTCTACAGTCACTCCTTTTTTCTGAATGTTTGACATACACGACCACTACCACCATACCGTTGCCACGCACACACGCACGACCACTACCACCACATCATACACACCAACTACCACTACAATGCTACACTACACACACACGCACAACCACTACCATCACATCATACACACACAAACTACCACTACACCGTTGCCACACACACACATGCCCGACCAGTACCACCACATCATACACACACAAACTACCACTACACTGCCACACCACACCCACACCCACACACGCACAACCACTGCCACCACATCACATACGCACAACCACTGCCACTACATCACACACCCACAAACTACCACTACATTGCCACACCACACACACACGCACGACTACTACCACCACATCATACAAACACAAACTACCACTACACTGCCACACACCACACACACACACACACACACACACACACAAACGAACATACATACATACCAGCCTACCTACTTACCAGTCTATCTGCCTACCCATCAGACTACCCGACCCCTCCAGCCCGCGGTGCGCTCGGTCACATATCATTGAGTCAATTATGACTCAACAAATACAATATAGTAAACGGACAATAATGTGAAGAAATACGCGTTCCAGTATGGAATCAGGCAGATGATAACGGCCGATAACAATGTCCATGGATGGTGAAGGTTCTCGTTCTGACTTTTGTGAACTCTTGACCCCCACTTTCATTACCGGCAAGTTACAGTGACTCTTCTTACATCCCGAAGCGTACTTGAGAAAGTGAACTGTGTGCCTCATGGCTGTAGTGCAATGAAGATACTTCTCAGTGAGCTCACCACCATGGGGGATAACATTGTCGAGTGGTCCGCCGGGCTATTTGTGCATGACAGGGATAAGAATAGCACCACTGCCCCACAGAGTGCATGTCGTAAGAGCCGACTAGTTGTGTGACTTGGAACAACATGCCATGGTTAGGTGGTTCGTTTAGAGTAGCATAGATGGCGCCTAACAGGTTGCGGGTCTACTTCGCTTAAGTGTTTGAGTATTAAGACGAACTGGCACATCAGTTAACTACCCTCTCAGGCATTTAAGACAACACAGTCGAGTAATAAGCTGGGATCAAGATGCTGAGCAGCGCATGAGCAGCAGTGATCAACGACCCATAGCTGACTGCTAGCGTCAGGGCCAGCGAACCAGAGCTGCCAAGACCCTTCTACACCTCCACGCTGTGATCCTGGATAACAGGCTACAGCAGGTCAGACTGGCTAAGTAGAAGGGATCGAAGAGGGAATGCTAACCTGGTACTCAAAAAATGCTTGCTGAAGTCGGATGTGTTGGACCGAAAGGTGCAAATATCGCAGCCAAGCTGTAAACTACGACACAACGCATTCCGTTCTCTGGACTACATTCCGCTACTTAAGCCCTTTGGTGGTTTGGTAGTGGACGATTGAGAACGAATGAAGAAGAAGAAGAAGAAGAAGAGTAATAAGCTGGTCGAGCCGTGCCCGCTAAGCAGGAAATCCTCATCCCGACTACATCCAGCTCATACCAGATCCAGGACCTGCACGTGGGCATGTGGCCATATAGAAGTGCATGTCGACTAAGAACTAAGAAGAACATTGTCGATTTCCATTTCGAGGATGCTGTAAACACAGAGCGTTTTCAATGACACGAAACGAGACTTTATCAGTGTTTCACTTGATCAAAATTACTCTTCGTTCCCTCGAGAAAAATAACGTTTATCCAGTCCAGCAGGCAGAACATTTATTGGAAGTTTCATTTTGTCTGCCATATCTCTTATTAACAATTTTAAAACAAATTGACAAGATTATGTCAGCAAATTTGCATATGATCAAGCCACAGTGGGAGAATCAGTTTCAACTGCTTGTAAAAATTAACATCATAGTATGAAAATAATCACACTGAAGACAAAGACTATGGTAATAGACAAGCAAGAATAGTAATGTAATCAAATTATCAAGGCAAAAAAGGCAAGTCAAAGGCCGCCGTCCATCGTAGACGATGATGGCATAATTAATTTTTAGTAAGAATTAACTGCGCTACGTTTTATCTTCACTCTCTCGTTTCGTGCCTCCCGACCCCAGTGGCAAGTCACGGACAAGACGACTAGGGGGCGACTACGAGATGCAGGGGACTCCGCATCAAGCACTCGTGAAAAAGACGGTGAAGTCTGGAGTCGAACCCACACCACCTGATCACGAGGCCGACTGCTTAACCACTTCTCCGTGGAATCCTCAAATCATCAATCAAGAAACAATCAAATAGGTACAGCAGTTGACATATTTAGGGCAAAGTAAGAAATGAGACGTAAATGAAGACAAGAATTGCATTGGCAATAAAGGTCTTCAGAGGAAAACAGAAAAACGATATACTCAAAGAATATTTGGATAGGAAAGCAATAATCACTACTCATAAACGATTAATGTCACTGAATGGGAAATGGGACGGCCTGGGCTAGTGGATAAGTGACACGGCTCACAATCCGAAGGTGCTGGGTTCGATCTCCATCACAGCACTGGCCGTTACCCCTTACAAAATGCAAGAGGAAGCAAACCCTTACATAAAATGGATGCTGAATTTGGATGCACTGGGCCGACAGACGCAAAATAAAAACCACAGTGCAATGCACACCACCTTAGGGAGTAGAGAAAATAAGGCGAACGCAGAAAAAAATAACTGAATGGGACTAGAGCGCGGACTCAAGTAGCAAACAAAGATGAAAAAGCTTGGAAGTGTTTGAAATTTGGTTGTAGCGTAGAATAACAAAAAGAAAGTTCAATGGCAAAATCCTCACCGAGGTAGGTGCACAAAGACAAATATTCAAAATGATACAGAGTTACACGATTGAGTTGCCTCTGACAAAATATGCGACATGAAAGTCTTCTACGTAAGATATTTAGAGCGCAAGATCCAGGGAAAAAGGTGAAGTGTCAATCAAGACTCACCTTCGTGTCTCAGACACGCTGGGATATTAAAGTACGAATACATGCTGAAGTGAAGAAAGCTGCAGAGGATTGAGTTAAATGGAGAGACATACTAAGACAACTTTACAACCAGTGTTAGGACTGACCAACCAGAGAACAGGGTCAAAGGGAGAGACATACTCAGACAACCTTACAACCAGTCTTAGGACTGATCAACCAGAGAATAGGAGCAAATGGAAAGACATACTCAGACAACCTTACAACCAGTCTTAGGGCTGTTCAACTAAAGGATAAGGTCAATTAAAGAGACATACTCAGACAACCTTACAACCAGGTTTATGACTGATAAACCAGAGGATAGGGTCAAATGGAGAGACATACTCAGACAACCTTACAACCAGTCTCCGGACTGATCAACTAGAGGATAGAGTTAATTGGAGAGACCCGGGATGGTGAAGTCGTGCCCTCGCCTTTCATCTTTTAACCTATATATCTATTATTCTCTTGCCGCTTTGAACCACATGCACAATCTTTTTAGTTATATTAAAGCGCGTGACAAAATAAATTTGCAATTGATGTTTAACCTCGTGTGTAGTTGTATCTGGTTATTTACCTTTTTATCCATGTTTGTATGTACATATTTTGCACGTTTAGATTATATTTGGTGTTATTGAGTTTTGTTATCCGGATTGATGGGTCTTAAAAGTCTAGGAAAGCAGCTCATCTAGGAGAAAGGCAACTCAGACTTCAAGCAGTCTTACTTGGTGACGTAGTAGCCCATCGCAAGGTATGATGGCGACACCACCAGACGGTTTTGTCTTGATGACGTAACTTGTGCCGTATTTATATTATAGGTAGCAAGAAACTGTACGGGTAATTCTTCTTCTTCTTCTTCGTACGCAGTCAGACAGTAACCATTATTTTTTCGAAAAAAGCGGCGGTCATCCTGAGGCTCTCGCCACTGCCATAGAGCTTGTCTTGCAGTTCCACTGGTAATGGCCACATCTGCTCTCTCTGATCCTCGTATGTCGGGCAGTTCTGCAGCAGATGTTCAGCGGTCATTTTACCAGTACCGCACGGGCATTCGTCGGTGCACCCTATCTTCAATTTGTTGAATAGGTGGTACCTCAGTCTGTTGTGGCCAGTGCGAAGTCTGAAGACAACGACCTGCTCTCTTCGGTTCAACTGGTAATAGGCATCGTTTTTGGTGTAACCAGTATGTTCGGTTTCCCATTTGTTCATGTATCTGGCTTTGATAAGCCGTTTTGACTCTTCGTACGTCATACTGGTATCTGTTTGTGGTAGTCTTGCACCTTCTTTTGCCAGTCTGTCTGCCTCCTCGTTGCCTTGGATGTTGCAGTGTGACGGAACCCACTGTACCACTACCCTTTTTGGTGCGGACTGCTGGCACAGTTTGCAGAGTGCTGCTCTTAAGTCATTAAGCTCAGTGTTTTTCTGGCTTTTTAGCGCTGTGACTACGGCGAGAGCATCTGTCAGCAGGACTATATGGCTCTCATTTTCACTGTGTGTCACCATTTCTTCCACTGCCGCCCTCAGTGCCTCTGCCTCCGCTCTGAAATTGCTTGTGTACTTACCAGTAGCGAGTGACAGTGTTATTTGTCTGCCATTTGGTAGGTTCAGGAATACTCCTGCCCCTCCGTTCTGTGTAGTGTTTGTTACAGAACCGTCGGTGTATGCATGGGTCCAGTCCATGCTTGGGTAGCTTTTCGTTATGAAGCTTATGGTAGTATCTCTCCTTTCTTTTTCAGTCTGGCAGTTTTTGTTTGCAATACCTGGTATATTTTCTACCACCTCTGGAAATATATCCTGCCTCCAGGTAGGTTTTCGTACAGTAGTGATGGGTTTTGGTGTTGTTAGTGCGTTTATGGGATCTTCGTGCATCTTTGCTTTGGCTATATCTGCAAAGTTTCTCCGCTTTAGTTTCCCATTTCCCAAATTGTTTAGTCTCTGGTGCATTGGATGGTCAGTCAGTCTTCGGAGTTTCTCTGACTGCAGCTGGGCTCTGCAGTCTCTTCTATCGGTCATGGATTGCAGTTTTGTAATCTTTTCAAGTTCTACAATTGGCGTTGACTTCATGCCACCTGTTATAATTCTCATGGCTTGGTTTTGAAGTTTGTTAACTTTATCGAAGTTCGCCTTTGCTGCTGTTGTCCATGCCGCAATGCCATACTCGAGAACTGGTCTCACTCTTCCAGTATACAGTTTCTTTAGTATGCCTTCGTCTGCTCCCCAGCTTGTGCCAGCAAGTTTCCTCATGATTGCCATTCTTTCTCTGGCTTTCATTCGGTTTCTCTCAATCTGGCTTTTCCATGTCATGCGCCGATCAAATGTGACTCCCAGATAGGTTTGGTTGTCGTTTGGCTGCAAGAATTTGCCATTTAGACTTAATTTGGTACTTTGGGGTTTTAATGAAAGCGAGAATATTGTGCATGTGGTTTTCTCCTCGTTTATTTTGACCAGCCATGAGTTCGCCCACTCTTCCAGCGATGTTAGGGCCGTCTGCATCCGATTTCTTGCTATGGTGAGATTCTTTTCAGAGGTCCACATAGCCAGATCGTCTGCAAACATTGAGCTATGGACTCTTCTTGGTATATTCTCTGTAATATCGTTTATATATACCAGGAAGAGTGTGGGTGACAATACTCCCCCTTGGGGTACTCCCTGCTCGAGTGTCACCTTTTTTGCTCATCTGTCCTTGTACTTGGACTCTGGCCGTTCTTTGTTTGAGGTAGTGGTTGATCCACTTGTACATCTTCCCACCGACATCACTTCTTCTTAGCTTGACTCTAAGTCCATCCTTCCAGACTTTGTCAAATGCCTTTTCCAGATCCACCCAAACAGCTACTGTGTGTTTCTGTGCCTGGTAGGCATCTTCTATCTCCTGGGCTATGAGGATGACCTGGTCCTCAGTTGATCTGTGCTGTCTGAAGCCGGCTTGCTGTGGAATTAGTATTCGTTTTTCTTCCAGATGCCACATCAGTCTGGTGTTTATCATCCGTTCCATCAGCTTGCCGACACAGCTCAGTAGGCTGATGGGCCTGTATCCATTTGGATCTGTTTTATCCTTTCCTGTTTTTGGTACTGGTACCAGTATTGCATCTTTCCATGCCTGGGGTACAATACCCCTTTTCCAGATTTGGTTCAGGACTGATAGTAATTTCCTCTTCGCTGTTTGGCCTAGCCCCATCAGCATTTCGTTTGTGATCCCGTCTTTTCCGGGAGATTTCCTTTTCTTTAGTGTTCTCATAGCCTCTTCCATTTCGCGCATTGTTAGTTTGGCCATCATGTGCTCTTCAGGAGCCGTATTTATGTTTTCGTGTCCCTTTAGCTCTTCGCTAATGTCTGTATGCTTATCTGCAGGGACCTCGATGTGGTTTGCTCTGGCATAGTGATCGACAAAGGCGTTAGCGGCTTTCTTACCTGTGATCAAGTTCTCGCCCTGCTTGATAGTAATTTGTTTGTACGGGTAATCAATCCCACTCTCTGGTCCCGAGCTAACTTGGACCAGTAGCAAGACATACGCCAAGACGACTGAAGAAAGCACAATTTTTCTCAGGGTTTACTTTCGAAGCCTTTCCCGTAAACAGGTATCCCGTAAGCCGCCTGCTGTCGTACAGACGAGGTATTGAATCAACAAAGGCTATCGGCGGAAGGCAACGGGAAACTACATCCGCATTCTTTCTCCTTAGTCCCATCATGGACCAAAAATAATTAATAAATTAGTCACAAATGGCGTTACTAGAGTTGATAAACGACACACATGATAAGAGGACAGGTCGACAGGCCATTCAGCAGGGCACTTGATGATGATGATGTCAATTTCAAAATTACTTCAGTGAAATAAACATTTCCGGAAGCAGAGGGGAGGGTAAGAAGATATTTATAGCGCTGAGGAATAAATAATGTTTATTCATACATTATATATTGGAGATCGTTACAAGACAGCATCCGTTCTGGAATCCCCAAGGTAAGAGAAGAAAGGCAACCAAAAAACAAACAAGGAAACAAGACGTGAATAGAGCTAGCACGGATGGCACAGTACAGGCGGACGTGGTGTGTATTTATTGAAGTAATATGCTCCAGAGGGAGCTGAAAATGTTGATAATGATGACTCATACAGTTCTGGAACAATTGTCGAAGTTTTTATTGCACGCCGCCAGGAAGAAAATTGAGGGCATGGTTGGGGTTGGAACACGTGTCGCAAAGCAAAATTGATCTAAACTGCTCGGCCATCCTTCCTCGTAGAATCAAATCATGAAAATACGCTCGTCACATGTTACAAGATATTAGTAGCTAGCATTACGTCATCTAAAAGTGTTTCCTTTTGATGAAGTATCCCGGTAATTGAATGGGCAATAAAGGTTTATGTGTTTCTGCCCATTTGCTGGTTTTGTAGAAATATTGCCAGCGCTTCAGACGAGTTCAAGGGGCAGCCTTCAGACTTTACACAAGCCACATCAGATTAATAAAGCCATCTGTTCAATAACTACAACAAATAAGCGCGTTGCAGAGTGGTTTGCATGCCTGTAGACAAGGTAGACAGCATATCGAGTCCCAGGTAAGACATATGTTATTTTTCTGTTGGGGGTGAAATAAAACAAGCATAGCCAGCATACGTCATGGCGGCAGCAGTGGCGAAACGGCCTGTAGTTCTCAGCCTAAGAAGGTCTTGACTATCTCAGTAATGAAAATACAGTCGTACCACAGATTAAGGAAGTGCCAATGAGTATAGCTGCGACACTGATATTAAAAATCAGTACACGATTTTTTAGCCAGAGAGTGGTGAATGATTGAAATGCATTGCCACAGGAAATAGTGAAGGCAGGGTATTCAAAAGACTTGAACGAGTTTCGTGGATAGATAAGAAAACCAACAATGAGGTTCTGGAACAACTACAGGTGAAACAGACACTTCTGAAGGAAATAAAAAGCAGACAAAAAAAATATTTTGGTCATGTCAAGCGCCATGACAGTCTGCTGAATGTTATATTGGAGGGCAGAGTAGAGGACAGGAGAGGCAAAGGGCAGTGGAGGTACAGATGGACAGATAACATCAGAATGTGGTCGGGACATATTTTGTTTTGGCGTTCGTCTAATTAATATGTTCCCAAAGGCGGTGTGCGTTGCACTGTGGTTTTTATTTTGCGCCTGTCGGCCCAGTGCATCTGACTTCAGCATGCATTTTATGTAGGGGTCTGCTTCCTCCTGCATTTTATGTAAGGGTCTGCTTCCCCTGGGTAACGGGCGGTGCTGTGATGGGGATCGAACCAAGCACCTTCGGTTGTGAGCCGTGTCACTTAACCACTAGCCTACCCCGTCCCCTGACATAATTTGACTGCGTGTACCAGCCTGGCGCGAGACAATAGTCAGATGGAGATCCATTACCGTCAACCTCCGTTGTGGAGACGACCCTTGTTGATGATGTTAAGGCGCAATTAATGCATTCAGGAATAAGTTTAATATGCATAGCTATTTTTAGATTAAGTGAATGTAAAAGAAACTGGTTGTTACAGTCTCTGCAGAATCTTCTGAATCATTAAATAGACGTTAAGTTAAGTTAATATTTTTTTACCATCTGCTGCGAAGGTATCCAAAATACGAGACATTGAGATGAGTAATAAGCACATTAGCAGTATCATTTGCATGGCTTTTTGTTAATGTATCGTCGAAAAAGTACGGAAGCCTGTCTGAGCGTACGAATCAGAAACTTGTCCAACCAGCGAGCTAGTGGAACCATCAGTATTCATGTATACACCATATTCGGAGCCAGACTGACTACAAATTGGGTTTACCCTGAGAGCAGTGACGTCAGTTCTTTACAGGGCAGATAATGGTGTTAAGTTAAATGGAGATATCGATAACTTGCGACTGAAAACTGATATTTAATAAAAAATATCTATCGGTCTTGATTTTCATGACCCGCTACTCAACGTAGCAGCGGATTCCAACATCGTCTCCAGCCCACCTGTCTTGGGCCACTGAAGACCAGTGCGGGGGTGGTAAGTGCTCCTCTAAAGGCATCTCGGATGTTGCAGAGTGCAGTAAGGAAGTCTGACCAACGCATTGGAGGTCTTCCCCGCGGTTTCTTTTTGCATCGGTGGTACCATACTGCTGTAGCTGTGCTCCATCGACCCTCGTTCCGTCGTAACATGTGACATGCCCATCTATGTTTTGCCTTGTCTGCATGGATTACCATATATATGTTTACATATATTGCTAGCTAGTTCTATAAAGGTAAACGTAGTCCCATAGTAGACAATGCCGTCGGGTAAAAACTGTTAGAAACGTCATTGAACTAAGGCACATCCTTGGGAAATGGAGTGTCCAGTTTCCTTCTTTGCTGCTGTTTTCATTCCCCAGCCGTCGGCATTTATACTTGCGTAGATTGGAGCTGTTGGTAGTGGGAGTTCAACCCCATACCTTTGCTATGAAAAGCGAACGCTCTAGCACTGCGTTAATCATAAACACTATTTCATGAACCCATAATGTATGATTAAACCAAACAATATTCATAAGAGCGAAAGAAACCCCATATACATAAGAGTACATTACTTTTATAAGAGACAAGGGTAAACACGAATGACTCAATCTATAATACCTGACGCGGATTCTGAATACCTACTTTTTCCGTGTCCGGCAACCTCACATAGTCTTTGCTAAAAAACCAGCCACTATCAGTGCTCTTTCATTTGCCACAATTAGGTCCTCCATTGCACACGATTCCTGCATCACAGGACATATAATCAGGAGTTCCGGGTCCTGAACGTCACTACATTCGCAATGTTCATCATTTGCATATCCCCGCTTTTTTTCAGGTTAGACCAACATCTGGATACATCTGTGCAGAGATCTCCCACGTAGTATGTGGCAAATCATGTCCTGGTGCAGTTTCTTCTTTGATCTCAATCCAACCTTCGGCATTCTTTTGGCGCCATTTTTCTATACGATTTCGCTCGGAGCTCTCTTCTGAGGGCAGTACAGTTCGCAGAAAACATTTCCTCGATTTTAGTCCTATTTTTTCTGCTATATGTCCACAAAGAGGATATCTCTGGTCACGGGGCTGCTTTTGTCTCTCAACTTCAAATGTCCCACGTCTTCTAATATCCAGAGGTGTGATAACAGGGTATGCATAACCCTTTTCCCTTGGAGTCGGTTTAAGGCATTCTGTTACACCAAAGAAGCCTCCACGAAGATTGTAACACAAACTCAAATTGGTACAGCAGTCGGGCGTGTAACAACTACTCATAGTTGGCAAATCCTTTCACCACGGCGCCCAAAAACAAATGGATTCTAAATAAGATGATGAGATAGATGTCTACTCGGTAAATGAAAGGACAGGGCACGGAGAGTGTGACAACTTCAGACGACAACGTTTTAAAAAGCCAGAGACCAGATGAATATCACAGTGCAAAGATAAACCAAGTATATTAAAAGAATAAAATATAAATGTGAAGCTAAAGCAACAAACAACACCAAAAAAAAAATTAAACGAACAAAACATACAGAAAATAAAGCAATACGAATGACGAATATGCAGAAAATTAAAACAAATACGTCGAATGTGATAATAACGATAGTAAACACTCAAGTCTAATAAAATGCACATTTTTAGAATATTAATTAAGATTGAAGTTCTTGATTAGCGTTTCTCAACTTTTCAATCCTTGGGGCACCCTTGAAATAATATACATGTCTAAGGGAACCCCTATGTACACTTTATTATACAACCATTTTACAATTGCGGACTTCTAAAAATAGGAACCATTTTTCTCAGACCGGTGTAAGAGCAAACATTTTTCTCGGACAGGTGAAAATAAGAAACATTTTTCTCGGACCGGTGAACAAAGGAAACAATTTTCTTGTTCATGTGAGAATAGGAAACATTTTTCACGTTGAGGTGAGAACAGAAAACATCTTTTTGCGGACCGGTGAAAATAAAAACCATTTTTTCTCGTTCAGGTAAAAATAAAAAATAAAAAACATTTTTCTTTGACCGTTGAAAATAGAATACATTTTTATTGGACTTGAAAATATGAAACTAGTGAAAGCAGAAAATAATTTTCTTGGACTACTGAAAATAGGAAAAAATTTTTGTGGCCAGGAAAAAGACATGCATTGTTAATATTTTATTTTGTGTATTAGTCTTTAAATGAAATACCATTAAATGAAAATTATATAGCTATTAAAAGCAAAAGCCGAGCAGTAAATGAAAATGTTAATAACATAATGCATGGACTTTTTCAGAAAGCAATTCTTCAGTCAAATAAAGTTAGTGCGCGATTTGTAGTTTCTTCTTTTCGAGAATATTTGATAGCCGTGGCCGCAGCGTTGTTTCTGAGAGACGAAGCTGCACTGACATCCAATCGTTTTCTCGGTTTCATTTTAATCACTGATAAAAAGTCTTCTCACCAATAGTTTAATAGAGCATAGATCACCTTCATGACATCATCACAGTTAACCCGCAATAAATTATTCGCGGACGGGCTGGAAATTTACGCGGGTCGGCACCGGTCTCTTATGGTATATATCATTATTGATATTTCTTAACTTTTTATCATCATCATCATCATCAAGTGTCCGCTGGTATTGGCGATAATGGACCTCAATTTCTTGATATCACGTGGTATCAGTTCCGCTGTAGATCGTATCCGCTGTTATGCCTTCAAGCTGTTCAATACTTTCTCTCTGTCTCATTTTGTTTCACTTTCAGCGTCACCATGTTCTAAGCCGCTTCTTCTCATTACATACCCGAAAAAGGGTGAATGCAGCTTCATATTCATATAGAAAACGTGTCATTTTTCTAATATCTGGTTTAAGCAAAACCACCTGACGTTTTTAACAAGTTTATTGACCATATTCTCTCTAACAGAGTCCCATGGCAACAACTGCCGTCGGTGATGAAGATAACTCTTCTTATGCTAAGCCAGAGCCAATGTGAGGTGGGGTTTCCAGTTCCCTTCCTTGCTGTTTTTACCTCTCTCAACTTATACGTCAGGTACCCATTTTACAGCTGCGTCGACTAGATGAGTGGTCATAACAGGCACGAACCACGGCCCGGATTCTTTTTCTGTCTGTCCGTGAACTCGAAATCTGACACGCTGTAATCCCAGTTTAGCAAGCAAGCCTACTGTTGACTAGTCTACACGCTCCACATTGACAATATTATAAAAATTAAATCAACAATAAATCAATGAAAAATACCATATAAACAAATATGAATTAATAAAATGTTATTTTTGAAGCTAATTTAGACATTGAAATGTATTTTTCTAATATCAAACCTGTGTTTTTCTGTTGGAACACCATGAATACTTAATTACGGTTCGATTATACTTCTAAATAATGTA
The DNA here is from genome assembly GCA_036924085.1 of Ariolimax columbianus. Lineage (NCBI taxonomy): Eukaryota > Metazoa > Mollusca > Gastropoda > Stylommatophora > Arionidae > Ariolimax > Ariolimax columbianus. The sequence continues at coordinate 34,241,101 of JAVGWX010000015.1, forward strand.
AATTGTTGAAGACTGTATTATAATAGCCACGAATATTTTAAGAATACATCGTACGAGAACACTTAAACAACGAATATAAAATTTAAACACAATTACTATTTAAATAAAAATGTATATACGATTAATCTATACATCACTATTTCTCGCGGAATCCAAGGCGATTTCTTGCGGATCTTGTAGCGATTTCTCGAGGAACCAAAGAGGCCCGGTTGAGAAACGCTACTCTAGATGATGCAGGGAAATAGCGAATGTAATATTTATAAGAAGTATTAAAAACCATAAAGATAAAAGAGTTCATTACAGGAGAAGTGTAGAGTGTTGAAAGAAAAATAATTGCGAAATGGAACGATAAAAATACGCTGAGAGAAATCGTAAACAGAATCACTATTTAAAGAATGGAACGTTTACATAGAGAAATCTAAGAGAATGATTGACACAGAAAGTGAGAGGCTACACAGAATGGGCAAGAAGAAATTATGATTTTTCCTTAATCATCAGGAAAACTAAGAGCTCCTTTAGCACGCATGATTATGTGATATTAACGCGCCAGGATATCTGGGTGTGAGCTGTCAGGGAGTGATTATGATTAGGGGAACTTTTCAATGCCGTCCTGGGAGAGCGATTACTCCGCGTCGATAATTAGGCGGAAAAGGTATATTACTTTACAGCATAGCTCCGCCTTTCTGCCAGCTACACCCACATTCAGGCAGGGACTAGCTGTACCTAACACACCATTTGCAGGACTTCATTCTACCTTCATCAGCACGCTCGGGATGGGAGAAGAGCTACTGCAACTCGGAACAACACCATTTTTCATGGCACACAAACGAGTAAACTTACTCATCAAATGCATTCAACAATTATAACAATTCATCATGTAGCATGTCCTTTATAAGACGTCACACCCATTATAGTCTGTCTGAAAGAAACTCTTTCCCTTGCCAAAACTCCAGCCTCCACCACAGTCATACCCAGGCATGGAAAAGTCAGATCGAGAGAAACCGAATGAGAGCCAGAGAAAGAATGGCAATCATGAGGAAACTTGCTGGCACAAGCTGGGGAGCAGACGAAGGCATACTAAAGAAACTGTACACTAGAAGAGTGAGACCAGTTCTCGAGTATGGCATTGCGGCATGGACAACAGCAGCAAAGGCGAACTTCGATAAAGTTAGCAAACTTCAAAACCAAGCCATGAGAGTTATAACAGGAGACATGAAGTCAACGCCAATTGTAGAACTTGAAAAGATTACAAAACTGCAATCCATGACCGATAGAAGAGACTGCAGAGCCCAGCTGCAGTCAGAGAAATCCGAAGACTGACTGACCATCCAATGCACCAGAGACTAAACAGTTTGGATAATGGGAAACTAAAGCGGAGAAACTTTGCAGAAATAACCAAAGCAAAGATGCATGAAGATCCCATAAACGCACTAACAACACCAAAACCCATCACTACTGTACGGAAACCTACCTGGAGGCAGGATATATTTCCAGAGGTGGTAGAAAATATACCAGGTATTGGAAACAAAAACTGCCAGACTGAAAAATAAAGGAGAGATACTACCCTAAGCTTTATATCGAAAAGCTACCCAAGCATGGACTGGACCCATGCATACACCGACGGTTCTGTAACAAACACAACACAGAACGGAGGGGCAGGAGCATTCCTGAACCTACCAAATGGAAGACAAATAACACTGTCATTCGCTACTGGTAAGTACACAAGCAATTTCAGAGCGGAGGCAGAGGCACTGAGGGCGGCAGTGGAAGAAATGGTGACACATAAAGAAAATGAAGGCCATATAGTCCTGCTTACAGATGCTCTCGCCGTAGTCATAGAGCTAAAAAGCCAGAAAAACACTGAGCTTAATGACCTAAGAGCAGCAGTCTGCAAACTGTGCCAGCAGTCCGCACCAAAAAGGGTAGTGGTACAGTGGGTCCCATCACACTGCAACATCCAAGGCAACGAGGAGGCAGACAGACTGGCAAAAGAAGGTGCAAGACTACCACAAACAGATACTAGTATGACGTACGAAGAGTCAAAACGGCTTATCAAAGTTTCCCAAATGGGAAACCGAACATACTGGTTACACCAAAAACGATGCCTATTACCAGTTGAACCGAAGAGAGCAAGTCGTCGTCTTCAGACTTCGCACTGGCCACAATAGACTGAGGTACCACCTATTTAACAAATTTAAGATAGGTGGTACCGACGAATGCCCGTTCGGTACCGGTAAAATGACCGCTGAACATCTGCTGCAGAACTGCCCGACAAACGAGGATCAGAGAGAGCAGATGTGGCCATCACCAGTGGAACTGCAAGACAAGCTCTATGGCAGCGGCGACAGCCTCAGGATGACCGCCGCTTTTTTCGAAAAAATAATGGTTACTGTCTGACTGCGTACGAAGAAGAAGAAGAAGAAGATACCCAGGCATTCCTGGATATCTTGGTGCCATCCTCTTCTTGGTCTGCCCCTTCCTCTTTTTCCTGATACCGTACCTTCCATCACTGTGCTCTCAAGGCTGTTGTGTCTCTTGATGTGACCAAAGTATTTGCATTTTCTAGCCAAAATGGAATTAATAAACCAGTTCTCCTCTATGCTCAACTCTTGCCGAATTATAACAATTACAAATATAAATTTAACAGTGGTGACATCTTTGGTGGCTTTGGAGATGTGGTTTTACCGAACGATGAAAGGAAGGTAGCTGACAGAGGGGTAACCAAACGTAAGGGTGTTGACTGAAGCGAGAGAGGAAAGACAGCTGATACACAAGATTACAAAACAAACAGTCTGACCTGGTTCGGTCACAACCTGCGTCATGACGGACTAGTGAAGTAGGCCATGGAAGACAGAACGTAGGAAAAGATAGAAAGGGGCAGACCAAGAAATACCTTCGTGGCACAAGCATGCAGAGACATGGCGGTGAAGACTTGCTGAGGCGAAGACTGACGGCAGAAAATAGAATGACGGAATCCCGAGCTTGCAAACCAATTTTAAAACTGAATGACTTGGTGGTGATGGAGTTGGGGGTGCCAAACTAGTCGCATGACTGAATAACGTGAGGTGATGGTGTCAGGGGTTCCAAACTAGTCTCATGACTGAATAACGTGAGGTTATGATGGGGTCAGGGGTCCCAAACTAGTCGCATGACTGAATAACGTGAGGTGATGATGGGGTCAGGGATCCCAAACTAGTCGCATGACTGAATAACGTGAGATGATGATGGAGTCAGGGGTCCCAAACTAGTCGCATGACTGAATAACGTGAGATGATGATGGGGTCAGGGGTTCCAAACTAGTCGCATGACTGAATAACGTGAGGTGGTGGGGTCAAGGGTCCCAAACTAGTCGCATGACTGAATAACGTGAGGTGATGATGGGGTCAGAGGTCCAAAACCAGACTTAGGACTGAATGACTTGATAATGATAGGGTCGGGGGCAGGTCTGAAGTGCATGGGGATGAGACTTTTAACTGCTCGGAGCCTACCTGCAAGACAGTACATGATTTGGAGTTAAAGCGACCCGTCTTCTTGGAAGGCTTTTTCTCTGAACTAATCAGTCTCACCTACCCAGGTGGTCTACGATATACATATATCTGCTATGTAAGGAAGCAGGCTCTTAGAAATCGAAATGTTTTCTCCTACATGAGTTGCATTCCATATATCTTGTTTCATATACTCTAAGCACATGTCTAGTTTTATGGTGTCATAGACTACACCATCTATGTATATCTATATATTGTAAAATACAATGCATTTGAAAATAACATTAAAGTTAGTTACACGTCCCAAGCGATGTAACTTCCGCTGTATTTTGATTACATTGAAGACTTCGCACTCATAAAATACAACTTAACAGTCACTTGAACAGAATCCAACCAGAACATGCTCTAGACAAGTGACCAGGCAGCGAGGTAAGCAAGCATGCAGCCGGGCAGGCAGACACCCAGGCAGGTAGCCAGGCTTAGCCAAACAGCCAGGCAGGTAGCAAGGCAGCCAGGCAGCCAGGCACGTAGCAAGGCAGCCATACAGATAGGCAGCCCAGTAGGCAGACACCCATGCAGGTAGCCAGGCAGGTATGCAGACACCCAGGCTATAGCCAGGCAGCCAGGCAGGTAGGTAGCCTGGTAGGCAGACACTTAGGCATATAGCCAGGCAGCCAGGCAGGTAGGCAGCTCGGTAGGCAGACACCCAGGCATGTAGCCAGACAGCCAGGCAGGTAGGCAGCTCGGTAGGCAGACACCCAGGCAGGTAGCCAGCTCGGTAGGCAGACACACAGGGAGGTAGCCAGGCAGGTAGGCAGCTCGGTAGGCAGACACCCATGCAGGTAGGCAGCTCGGTAGGCAGACACCCAGGCAGGTAGCCAGGCAGGTAGGCAGCTCGGTAGGCAGACACCCAGGCAGGTAGCCAGGCAGGTAGGCAGACACTCAGGCAGGTGGGCAGCTCGGTAGGCAGACACCCAGGCAGGTAGCCAGGCAGGTAGGCAGCTCAGTAGGCAGACACCCAGGCAGGTAGGCAGACACCCAGGCAGGTAGGCAGTTCGGTAGGCAGAACCCAGGCAGGTAGCCAGGCAGGTAGGCAGCTCGGTAGTCATACACCCAGGCAGGTAGGCAGCTCGGTAGGCAGACACTCAGGCAGGTAGCCAGGCAGGTAGCCAGGCAGGTAGCCAGGCAGGTAGGCAGACACCCAGGCAGGTAGGCAGACACCCAGGCATATAGCCAGACACCCAGGCAGGTAGGCAGACACCCAGGCAGGTAGCCAGGCAGGTGAGCAGACACCCAGGCAGGTAGCCAGGCAGGTAGGCAGACCCCCAGGCATATAGCCAGACACCCAGGCAGGTAGCCAGACACCCAGGCAGGTAGCCAGGCAGGTAGCCATACATACGAATAGGTTAATAGACAAGAAAAGACAAAGACAAAGACAAAAAAAGACAAAGACAAAGACAAAAAAAGACAAAGACAAAGACAAAGACAAAGACAAAGACAAGACAAGACAAGATAAGATAAGATAAGATAGATAAAAATAGCCCGTCACACCTCCTATTCATTTTAAACAGGTGTGCCGCGAGAAGGCACGTGGATGCACTTTGATGCCGAGGGCACAACATGACGCACGTCCTGTCAGTAATTCGTTAGGGTAGCCCATCCATTTCTCTACACTGTCGGTTATATCAACATTTAGTCCCAGATCCAGTTCATACAAACGATACCAGTAGAGAAACATGACATATGACGTGTCTTTTCAAGCCGTTGTTCTGGGACTTGTTTGCACGTGTCTCATGACTTTAAATGTAACATAATCTCCTGCGCCCGTCGGCATGGCTCGTGATGATGATTTAACATTTTCTTCCGCCAGGGGTTCTCAACCAATGACGATTTCCCTCCCCTTCCTTCTGGTGTGTAAATTTTAGTGTTGAGAATTATGCCTCCGTTTAGTCTGTTAAGTAGCTACTTTTAACAAGTAGGGGCAGAAATAACAGCATTGGATGTAGCTCTGTACCACTTGAGGACTGTATTTGATGCTTTCCCATTAAAAGCCCAAAGCATCGTAATACTTACAGACTAATTATCTGCCCTTGAAGCTCTGAAAGACGGTGGTCACTGCAGGCCTTAACTTACCCAAATATCCCTAGATGCCAACCAACTTCTCACATCCCATGAAGTCAGAATAGTTATACAAAGGATCCCTGGTCACTCAACTACACATGGCAGTGACAAGGCAGACATTCTGGCTAAGAAGGGAGCAAGTCAAGAACAACAATACACACCAACAACCCTACAGACAGTAAAAAAAACTACTAAAGACTATGAACAAATAGGCCTGGCTGAATAGACGGGCAATGGGAATTACTGAAAGAAAAATCTACAAACATTTGGCCATCCCAAATCCCAAAGACAACATCAACCTCCTGAAAAGGAGATACCAAAGCACCATTTTCCGACTTCGCACTCAACACATACAACTTAACAGCCACTTGAACAGAATCCAACCAGAACATGATCCAGAGTGACGGCTGTGCACACATGCCGAGGAAACTGTTTAACATCATGTTTTTGAATGTCCGGCCCTTGTGGGTGTTAGGAAGGAGCTTCTTCCTCCGAGGCCAGACAAGTGGGACACTTTTGTACGAAACTAAACATCAGCTTACAAAAACATGCAGATACCAATATATGGCATTGGGCTAAAGGGCCCATAGGCAGCGGGTTCAATAACCAACCAACAAGTGGGGACAGGGTCGGTAAATGGATTCTAGAATATATTGAATGCCCACAGTTATGTTAAGATCAAATGGAGTAAAAGGGATCAAGACACTGAGCAGCACATGAGCTGCAGTGGTCAGCGACCCATAGCCGACTGCTAGCCTCAGGGCCAGCCAACCAGAGCTGCCAAGACCCCTCTAAACATCCATGCGGTGATCCTAGATAACAAGCTGCAACAGAGCAGACTGGCTAAGGAGAAGGGATCGAAGAGGGAATGCTAACCCGGTATTTAAAAAATGCTTGCTAAAGTCGGATGTGTTGGACCGAAAGGTGCAAATATCGCAGTCAAGCTGTAAACTACGACACAACGCATTCCGTGCTCTAGACTACATTCTGCTACTTAAGCCCTTTTAGAGTTTGGTAGCGGGAGATTGAGAACGAACGAAGCCAAGCCAAGCCAAGCCAAATGGAGTAAAAAATAATTGGTTGCATACATAGTTTTCTAAACCGTAGAAAGAAGTTACGTTTTCAAACTCTTACTATGAAATATGCAAAACATTATTAAGAGAGAATCTGAGTAAATGTATATGTGCTAACATAAAATGGCTAACAGATTTTCTATTTTAGATTCATATTATTTGAAAAGCACATTTTAAGACTTAATTTTACTTACTTCTTTATACTGGCTTAGAAGACTATGCAAAATCTGTTTTTAACAAATTTATTTTACTTCATTTGATTTACAAATAACTATGCGTTTCCAATCTATTGTTGAATGTATTAATTAACCCTGCCTCTTCTATTTCTTGTGGCATTGCATTCTAAGCATTCACCACTCTCTGACTAAAAAATATTTTCTGGTATCTAATCTCGATCTTTCTTTAATTAATTTGAAGCTGTGCCCTCTTGTTCTTGTAGGCGTTCATATTTTGTAAAACGTGTTATAGTCTAATTAATCGTATCCGTTGATTATTTTCTAAACCTGTATTAAATCACATCGAATCGAGTCAGGCAATTTTGGAACCGCTGGAACAAAATTCTGATATATAGTTAAAGGATGGATTAGAAGAATATAGTTGAAGACATGAACAAACAATACAATATAAATAAATAAAATAGATTACAATGTGGGGAATAGATTCCGGTAGGAATAAATTCAGAAGAATGGAAAAGAGCATAACGAGAATGTAATAACAAGAAATAAACAGCAAAGCTTAACAGGAAAAACATTGTGGAAAAAATGATTAAACGAGAAATAAAGTGTGATGAATTGGATATTGATGCTTGTTCGGAAAAGCGAGTTTCCACAAACATTTAATAACTATTAACGGAAATAACGGTACAGCGAAGTTAATAAAATGTTTAATTTAAGAGCGGACAGTAAAAGGATGCTAAATGGTTGTTAGGACGATTTAGAAAAAAGAGAGAAACCCATCGGGCAGAAAAACTGTATGAAGAATATATAACATGGTCGTGGTAAATTGTGAGTGAGACGGGATGTCGACGTGTGAAATGAAGTGTTTGAAGAAAGGTCATCTGTGTTACAGAGAAATGGAACTGTCGGAGCTTAGGCCAACTAAAAGTCAATAGACGGGTAGTGCTACAGTGGATACCATCACACTGTGGCATACCAGGGAATGAGACAGAAGACAGGTTAGTAAAGGAGGGAGTAACACGACAACAACAAGAATAAACAATCAAATGCCAATAAAAGAGAACTTTTTCTAAGCCAAAAGAAAATTCTTATCCAAGCCAAAGAAAACCCTTATTCAAGCCACAAGAAAACCCTTACCAAAGCCATAAGATAAGTTGACCCAACGAGAGACAACTATCACTGTCTTGATCGAGTGGAGCAAATGATCCAGTTCTTGAGAATGGGACATAACAAATTGAATAACCACTTACGCAAGCTAAATCCGTCGTCAATGTGTATGTGCGGGCAGGCAGCACAGACATCTGAACACTGCAAGATATGTTTAGCGAATTGCGATCATGGAGACGAAACTCAACAAAACGCTGTTTTGAAACTTTGATGGACTCTCCACTACAGGAACCTTTAATCAAACAACTGGACTTCATGTGTAGACGTAACAATAAAAAACTTGGCAAACGAGAATAAAAAGAAGAAGAAAAGAAAATACTGGGAAACAAATAAATTCGAAGTATGGTCGGCACTACGTCTTGTGCAGTGTGATTTCCCCCAACAAAATTGGCTGGCTCGATGTACTGATGAGAGTGGACACCCACCAACTTCAACTGATGACTTATGATGCCGGTAGTTCTAGCTACAAGGCAAGAGGGCGACCGCAAAGAAGGTGGATAGATGACATTCCAGTGAATGTGCAACGACACAGACTCACAACGACTGACGACACACTTGACGCAAGACAGAACACTTATATTCACCACTGTGATCGACGGTATAAGTGTTAAAAAGACCTATCAGTGAATGAAACTTTTACACAGACATCCAGGAGATGGAGACGTAGGAAAAAGAGGAGGAAGGATTAGGAATAGACATGAAAGGTAGTCTTTTTTACAGATGCCCTGTCCATGGTTACAGCGCTAAAGAGCCAACAAATGCATAACTAAATAACCTAAGATCATTGCTCTGTCAATTATGTCAGCAGTCCACATCCAGAAGAGCTGTAGTACAGTTAGTCTCATCCCACTTAATGAGGGTACGGCGTGGGCTAGTGGTTAAGTGACACGGCTCACAAACCGAAGGTGCTGGGTTCGATCTCCATCACATCACCGGCCGTTACCCCGGGGAAGCTAACCCTTAGAAAATGCAGGAGGAAGCAGACCCTTACATAAAATGAATGTCGAAGTCAGATGCACTGGACCGACAGGCGCAAAATTAAAAACTGTAGTCTAACGCACACCGCCTTGTGAAATAGAGACATAAGGCGAACACAACAAAAAGAAACCACACCGTCACATTCAAAGCAACGAGCAGACATGAGACTGGTGAAGGAAGGTGGAAGGTTACTACAACAAGATTTAAGTGTGACATACAAAGAGTCCAAAAGGTTTATTAGGGCCAGATACGTGGACAAATGGGAAACAGAGCATAGTGGTACTGACGAATGCACTTGTGGTACTGGGACAATTAACAATGAACATCTGCTGCAAAATAGCCTGACATACGTGGATCAGAGAAAGTAGATACGCCATAACCAGTGTTAAGCTCTATGGCAGTGTCGACAGCCTCAGGGTGACCGCTATTTTTAAAAACCAAATTCAAGTCAACGTCTGACAGTGTACGAAGAAGAATACATAAATGAAGAAGAAGAAGAAGACGACGAAGAAGAAGAAGAATGGACATAAAGAAATGATGATTTTTCTTATTCATCCGGGGGTTAAATCTTTTTAACCCACACGATTAGCTGATATCGTAGCTCAAGGATATCTGGGTGTGAGCTGTCTGTGAGTGTTTATGATTCGAGAAAAAATGTTCCGAGAGCGTTATTAGCCCGTTTCCATAAAAGGGTACAAGCAGAAAAAAAAAATGAAATATGGTTAGTTTCCCCCCCCCCCACCCCCCCCCCCCCCCCCCAAATGAGTTGGTTCTGAGAAATGTTCCTCGCTTTTATTTCTTCCTTAACTTTGACGTCAATGATGTGGCTTAGCACGTCAGAGTCGAGCAAATATTCACGGCGATAATGCTTGTCTGTGGGCATAAAGTTCAGAACAAGGAAAAGCACTGACTAGAAAGAAGGGGTGTGTTCGTGATAAAGGAGATTGTGGTTAACGAAAGCCTTATATATCCGTGGCAATGAAGTCGATGACTATATTGAATATTTTAAATCCCAGGCGGAAACATTTGCCTACATGGGAAGCACAGTTACACCAGCCGATGGAACAGACAGAGGCATCCAAAACAGAAACAACAAAGCCAGAATAGCCTTCGTTAGTTTAAACGACGTTTGGAGGTTATCACAGTACAGTACAAATGCCAAACAAGGGATGTACAAGAGCTGCGTGCTTTCTGTGCTTCTGTATTGTGCAAAGTGGTGGAGAGCAGCGGAAAAAGAAACACTAAAATTGCCATCTTTTCACACAACCTGCCTAAGAATGATTCACACAATTTTCTGGCCAAACACTTTCACTCAGAGTTGCTTGCCAGGACCAATCAAGAAGACATAAAAACCATCATAATGGGTCGAGTGTTGAATTTGATAGGCCAGACAACCATCACCAGAACTGCTTTGGCTTGGATCCAGAAGTATGTCGAAAGAGAGGCCGAACTAAAGTAGATTCGGGAGAACTATTGGGGCAGAAAATAAAATCCGGAATCATATTTTGTGAACTGTATGAAGGATGACTGAAGACAGGGTCAATTGAGGGAGTTTACTTCTGTTCTTAAAACCGCCATTAGGAAAGACGATTACTGGCCGCTTTGTCAGTCACTAATCAATGAACCCAGGATAGTAGCACACCAAGAGAAAAAGGGCTTGGCAAAAATATTGGTAGGTACTGAGTGAGCCATGTTCAACATATCCAACAGATTTTTACATACAAATTTGCGCTCTGCGGTTGAGAGATGAACAATATAATTCTTACACACTGGTCAGTAGCAAAGACTTGCAACTACTCTATGAATATGAGAAGATAAAAGACAGATGGTTGGAGTATTTCACAGACTTACTTGTCCAAAATGCAAAAGCAGGTGGCCGCATAGAATGTGCGCAGCATCATTCGTTGGAACAAATCCCGAAAAATGTTGCTCATAGCAACTGATTAATAGTCGAACAAAACTAATATATTAGTCGCAGATAAGCTAGAACTTATTTTGAAAGGTGTTGTTTGTAATAGATTGGTCAGAGATAGGCTAGAACCTATTTTGGAGTATAGTTTGGACAGAGATAGGTTTGAACCTATTTGGAGTATAGTTTGTAATAGATTGGTCAGAGATAGGCCAGAACCTATTTGGAGTATAGTTTGTAATAGATTGGTCAGATATAGGCCAGAACCTATTTGGAGTATAGTTTGTAATAGATTGGTCAGAGATAAGCCAGAACCAATTTGGAGTATAGTTTGGAGTTGAGAATAGAGTTTTGAAGACTCCATTGTACAAAATGCAGCCGGTGAAAGGTGGGGGTGGCCAGTGCCCTTCCTTGCTGTTTTTACTGTCCTTAACTCATGTGGCAGGTACTCATTTACAGCTGGGTTTACTGGAGAAGCGGTCCCCGGTTAAAATCACGACCCGGATTTTGTTCGTCTCCAGACGCGATTCGAACCCAGGCACGCTGTTACCACAAAAAATAGAGAATTGCTCACTATGTACTAAGCTAACGCGCTCCTTCAGAGATAAGTTAGAACCTATTTTGGAGTATGTAGTTTGTAATAGATTGAACAGAGATATAATAGAACCTATTTTGGTGTGAAGGAAATAGGAGTTCAAGTCAAACCGGGACAAATTTTTGTATGCAATTTGTTTTTTTTTAAATAAGTCAAAATGATATTTATTTTTCAATATAATCTACAACATATGTACTTATCCAGCGTTTAGAAAGATTTGTCAGTATGTCTGAAGCAATTCAGGACAGTCTGTTTCACTTCGTCATCAGTTTTGAAATGCTGATCTCTCAGGAATTCTTTTAAGGGTCCAAATAGGTCTGAGCGAGATCTGGGCTGTAAAGTGGATGTGTCTATACCTCTCAGCCCAGTTGCTGCAAATGACACATAGTCCGGGGGGGGGGGGCGTACAAGGTTAAGTGTGATCTAGCAGGAACAGGACGCCCTTTGTGATAAATCCAAGCCGTTATTTTCCGCAGACGGTTTTGGCATCACTCAAAATGCGTATATATTGTTCACTGTTGATAGTGACACCAGGGGGTTGAAAATCAACTTCTAGGATAAGGCATTCACTTGTGGGTTGAGAGCCACCACGGCCGGGATCATCACTCACGGATGTATAGTCTTCTCTACAAAGTTGACACCAATGCAGTTTTCTGTAACTTTTCGTAGGTTTCACGCCTTCTTTCACAAGAAACGTCATCACATTACGCGGTTCCATGCAAGCACTACCCGTTTTCCCCGCCATTTGTATTTATTTGTCACGTGACTGGTCCATGGGAAGTGGGCCACCTTGCAATAATAGGACATAAGTGCTCCTAACTAATGATAGTAGTTTCAGCACGCTATAGCCAATTCAGATAGAACTAGAACAAAATGTCCTGGTTTGACTTGAACATCTCTTGGAGTGTGTAGCATATTGGTCAGAAACAGTATTATGACACTTAATTTGGTGTGTGTAACATATCGTTCATAAATAGTATTATGACACTTATTTTGGTGTGTGTAACATATTGATCAGAAACAGTATGATGACACTTATTTTGGTGTGTGTAGCATATTAGTCAGAAACAGTACTATGACACTTATTTTTGGTGTGTGTAACATATTGGCCAGAAACAGTACTATGGCACTTAATTTGGTGTGTGTAACATATTGGCCAGAAACAGTATTATGACGCTTATTTGGTGTGTGTATCACATTGATGAGAAACAGCATTATGACACTTATTTGGGTGTGTGTAACATATTGTTTAGAAACAGTACCATTACACTTAATTTGGTATGTGTAATATATTCGTCAGAAACAGTACCATTTCACTTAATTTGGTGTGTGTAGCCTATTGGTCAGAAACAGTACTTTGACACATTTTGGTGTGTGTAACATATTGGCCAGCTACAGTACTATGACACTTAATTTGGTGTGTGTAACATATTGTTTAGAAACAGTACCATTACACTTAATTTGGTATGTGTAATATATTCGTCAGAAACAGTACCATTACACTTAATTTGGTGTGTGTAGCCTATTGGTCAGAAACAGTACTTTGACACATTTTGGTGTGTGTAACATATTGGCCAGCTACAGTACTATGACACTTAATTTGGTGTGTGTAACATATTGGCCAGAAACAGTACTATGACACTTAATTTGGTGTGTGTAACATATTGGCCAGAAACAGTATTATGATGCTTATTTTGGTGTGTGTATCACATTGTTTAGAAATAGTATTATGCCACTTATTTTGGTATGTGTAATATATTGGTCAGAAACAGTACCATGACACTTAATTTGGTGTGTGTAGCCTATTGGTCAGAAACAGTACTTTGACACTTATTTTGGTGTGTGTAACATATTGGCCAGAAACAGTATTATGACGCTTATTTTGGTGTGTGTATCACATTGATGAGAAACAGTGTTATGACCCTTATTTTGGTGTGTGTAGTTTCCAATACAATGATCAGAATTAGATTTAGTTCAACTTTCCATATTTGGTAGAATCCCAAAACTCATTTATTTCGAGCAGCAAGGCGCACTCGTCACCTGGAAGTCTTTGGTTGAAATTCCCATTGTCTAAAACTTCATCTTCTTTTCTGTTGTCCTGTTTGCACTTTTTTCTAAGTGCTTGAAATAAACATGTCCTTTCACTCCCCGCCGCTACTTGCATTGTTTGCAATGCTAATCTGATTGATAGTTTTTTCAATAATTTCTCCAAATTTTATATAAAGATCGATTTAATCTGCAAGCTTTCACCTGCTCCGCCCAGTTCGTCAACATGTTTTTGTCCACTCGCTGAAATGAGCTTAATCTTTTGTAATTGACTTCCTGGTTCTGTAATTTCTGTTTGACGTGGACCCAGCAGGTGATCGATGACAAGCCAGTAGGTGGGGCACTACTACAGCCTGCCACGATGTTTAGGAAAGCCAGGGGGAATTTTAATAGGGCAACCAATCATTATCAATAGCATTTATCAGTCTGGTTCCCCTTGGAACATAGGGCCACACCATATGCTTTCCATCTGTTTCTTTTATGTGCCGTCTTCTTGAGTTCTGATTATAGTATTCCAAATGAACTGATTTTGTCATCGACAGTTTATCCCCATGGGTTTCTTGATCTTACCACTCTTCTATTTTCTCATGGGCTCCAACCCAATGCATATCTGGTTAGACTATGATATTTACCGGCCAATGCGTCGATTCCTCAGCGAATATGACTATTAACTATATATACCGATTGAAATTAGTCTATTTCTTATTTTCACATGATGTATATGACTAATAACTCTACTTCTGATTGAAATTAGTCGATTTATTTCTTCCACGGTGTGTATATGGCTATAAAATGTACTTATGATTGGAATTAAGTCGTTTTCTTTCTTCCACAAAGCGTCTAAGGCTAATAACTCTCCTGGAGTAACTAGCATCTGCGGACAGCGACTCCAATGTCATGTGGAAACCTAGGGAGAGAGAAGGGCTACGGGAGTAAACCCAACCAGAAAACCTGGAGTGGTAGCATATGAGGCTGGATTGTCTCAAAATTACGAACTCATTCCGGCAGCTTTTATAGCTGAGCTGGTTTAAAATTGTTATGCTTTGCATTCCTTTAGATTACACCAGTCAGACCGAGAGGGGGGATTCTGCAGTTTGGGCATCCCAGAGTTTCCATATTCAGCGCCCAGGCTTGCGCCCTGGAGAGGCTATTCACAGAGTGACAACCGTATGGTCTACAGAGACTGATGACGCAATCAATCAATCAAAGCCCGTCACTCCTGTCGGAGCATAGGCCTTTGACATCTCGTCACAATAAACGGTACTTGGCTGCTCTTTCTGCCTCTTTCCAGGTGTAATCATTTAATCCTAGTTGTTTCTCCATTTTCTTTTTCGTGCATTTTTTGGAACTACCTCTCTATCTTTCCTTAAGCGCATATCTGGTTATGTTGTATGGTGCCTTCCATAGCGTATGTCACATATCGCCTCATATTCTTCGCTTAATTTGTTGTGACAGTGGCTGTTTTTGGCTCCTTTCCATAAGTCTTAATTCCTAACCATGTCCTGTCACGTCATGTCAATTATCATTCATAGTATCTGTAAACGAAGAATTGGAATCGTTGCCGTATTTCCTTGATCGTTCTCCATGCCTCCGCTCCATACAGCAACATCGACGTGACACGCATTGAATATCATAACTTTGTTGTGAAAATTGATTGATATGAATCTCCAGATGTTGTTTAGTACCTTAAATGCCACACACACACCCCCCCCCCCCCCCCCCACACACACTTTCCCTTACCTTTTTAATTCCAGTCCTTACATAGCCATATGTGGTTCCTGATACCCTGTGGAGGTGGAGCGTAGTCAGAGCGTCAATCCAATGGGGCCATGATTTTCTTTCTAGAAGGTTCTTCTTCCTCGTTCATCTTCAGACCTCAACTTTAATGAATCTAACGAAGGCAGCAGTCGACTCAAGGCTCTGTACGCTTCCGTACAGCTTCTCGTGGAAGGACACTGGCTGTTGCCAAATGCTACTTCTATTGTCGGTATACAGTGGACAGGACTGCAAAATATGTTCTGCCTTCATGGGGTGTGCCGCAGGTACAAAAGTTTGTAGTGCCAATCTTGAACTTGTTATACAGATGTCATCTTAGTCTGTTGTGACCTGTGCGTCTCCGGAGAATTATCACCTGGTCTCGCCTGGAGAGTTGATGGTAGGCATCGTTTTCTATGGGGCCAGGGTCGTCTTTTTTCATTTTGCACTGTATGTTGCCCTGATGAATGCTTTAGTCTCATTGTATGTGATTTCTATATCACTCCTCCCTCTCCAACCATTGACAATTGGAGCAAGGGTTAAAATAAAACAATAACAATCCTGTCAGGAGATTAGGGGGTATGGAGATTGTTTGCTTTGTTTAAAATCACTAGGCACCAGGTCCAAGCATAGCCTACGGCCTGGACGACCCAGGTCTACCTTCATCAGCCCGTTCGGGATGTAATGAAAGCTGCTGCAACCGACTGCTTAACACTTTTTTCAGGACGCACATAAAAATATTCTAACTCATTGTGGCATCCAACAATAACAACATCAACAACATCATCAACAGCATCAACAATTGCAACCACAGCAACTACAACATCAGTAATAACACCAACAGCAGCAACAGCATGTACAGCGCAATCAACAACAACAGTATCATAACAAACATTAACAACAATAACAACATCAACAACATCAACACAACATCAACATCAACGCCAGCATCAGAAACAAAAAACAACAAGAAAAACAACACCAATATCAACAAGAACAGCATCATCAACATTATCAACATAAACATAATATCAACAACAACAACATTAATAACAGCATCAACAACAATAGGTATGGGACAAACGTGTGTCTAAGACAACAGTGAAGAACTGGACACCGATGTTTAAAGAAGGACGTGAGTTAACGCAACAATATGCGCTTGACCTGGTCTCGGAAGATCTTTCGTTAACTCAAGTCCTTCTTTAAACATCGTTGGCCAGTTATTCACTGCTGTCATCGGCACATTTTTGTCACCATGCACTGCCTATATTCTGCGATGAATGTCATATAGTCGACATCCTTCAGCTGTTTGAAATCGAATTACTGATCGCTGATACACTCTGGACGGATTCCGTATCACACCCGCCATGTTTTCAACGGTCTGCTGAGGAAACTATGAGTCGGAGGATAATGAAATTTAACTTGATGGATGGTATGTGCTGTTTACATCAGAAGTGACGTGATCAAGCGCATTTTACGTATGTTCACCTGTTGCAGTTTTGTCCGGTTTCATTTGAACACACATCGTAGTTGCCCATCTCCAGCACAGATGTCGACAACATCAGACTATTGCTGCAAAGTGTGTTCTTCAATGGCTGTATAGATCAATCTTGGGACGGCATATCCTGCCACATTCAGGATACACATGCAGGGAGCCGGCTATGGAATTCTTGTGCGTGCTGCTTTTGCGTGCAGCATGCTTTCGCTGAGCCTCTGTGATGGCTGTACTCTTTGCTCTCTGAGCACCATCGGCCGCTGACAGAGATGGGTGGCGTGGGGTTGTGAGGATGTCTTCATGTCTGCCCCAACGACCTCACCGGTTAATGAATGACCTGACCTGAAAATAGACTGCAGCGATACGTCGCTCTCAAAACCTGACAGCACAACACACACGATCCCACAACATACATACTACTATCACACTGGACGATACGCGCCTGCGACCGAAACGACCCTGAATGCTGACACGGACCTCGCTCACGGGTGACCAACCCTTGGCGAAGAACGGGTCGAACTAAGAAGTGTATAATATTCTCCAAAACTTCAGCCCTGACAACATTATCTGCTGTGAGACTAACTTGAAAAACCATAAGCATAATAACTTCTGTAGCACTAACTAGTAACTGATAAAACGTGCAATTCCCATCCACACCTCTACCTAGTCGAACTGGTACCTGCTACCCAAACAAGGAACACCTGGGATCAGACAGGACACAGTTTTATCAACACAGATACACAGGTAACTTACAAATGCGATACGAAACATATCAACACACTGGAATCACTTCTACATCTTCTTCTTTATCTTATTTCCCTTCGTCTTTCTCCACTTTCTTATCCTTTTCTTCTACCTACAATTCCACTTCATTCTTATCTACCTCTTCATTTTCTTTATCTTCTTCTTGTACTTCATCTTCTTTCTTGTCTTTTTCATTTTCCTCTTTTTCTAAATCGTCGTTCCACTCCTCTCCTTCCTTCTTCTTTCTCCTCCGTTCTCACTTCTTAAATTTAATATTCGTCCACCTCCTCTCCCTCTTAACCCACTTTTTCTTCTTCCTCCTCCTCTTCCTCACTTTTTTCTCTTCATCTTCCTCTTTTTCCTAATATTCGTTCTCTCTTCTCCTCCTCGCCTGTTCCATTAACCGCCTTATCGTCCTTGTTCTCTCCCATGTCCTCTTTAATATCCTCTACGTTCTCCATTCCCTTTCTCTCTCTTCCCCTTCTCCTCATCCCATTATCCTTCTTCATCCTTTCTTTTCTCTTCCTTTTCTTCCTCATCTTCTTTCTTCTACTCAACCTCTTTCCTCGTAGTGTCAGTCTTTTTCCTTACTTCTTCTCCTACTATTACTAATCACGTCTTCATCATCATCTTCTAATCTACGAGAAAACGAGTTTTTTCCTTTCATATATCTGTTTCATTCACGAAATATAGTTTCTACTCTAACATCCTTGTATCATTCATGAAATATAGTTTCTACTCTAACATCCTTGTATCATTCATGAAATTCAGTTTCTACTGTAACATCCTTGTATCATTCATGAAATATAGTTTTTACTCTAACATCCTTGTATCATTCATGAAATATAGTTTCTATTCTAATATCCTTGTATCATTCATGAAATGTAGTTTATACTCTAATATCCTTGTATCATTCATGCGATATAGGTTCAACTATAGTATTCATGTATTACACATGGCATAATGTTTCTTCTCTTCTACCCCTGTATAATACAATAGATACTGTTTCTTCTCTCCTTCTGTATCATACAAGAGAAACTGTTTCTTCTCTCCTACTGTATCATACAAAAGAAACTGTTTCTTCTATCCTACCCCTGTATCATACAAGAGAAAATGTTTCTTCTCTCCTACTCCTGTATCACACAAGAGATGCTGTTTCTTCTCTCCTACTGTATAATACAAGAAATACTGTTTCTTCTCTCCTACTCCTGTATCATACAGGAGAAACTGTTTCCTCTCTTCTACTCCTGTATCACACGAGATATACTGTTTCTTCTCTCCTACTCCTGTATCACACACTAGATGCTGTTTCTTCTTTCCTACTCCTGTATCAAACAAGATATATTGTTGCTTCTCTCCTACTGTATCATACAAGAAATACTGTTTCTTCTCTTCTACCTGTGTATCATACAAAATATACTGTTTCTTCTCTCCTCCCCGTGTATCATACAAGAGAAACTGTTTCTTTTCTTCTACTCCTGTATCATACAAGAGAAACTGTTTCTTCTCTTCTACTAGTGTATAATACAAGAGATACTGTTTCTTCTCTCCTATTGTATCATACAAGAGAAACTATTTCTTCTTTCCTACCCGTGTATCATACAAGAGAAACTGTTTCATCTCTCCTACCCCTGTATCATACAAGAGTTACTGTTTCTTCTCTCCTACCCCTGTATCATACAAGAGAGACTGTTTCTTCTCTCCTACTCCTGTATTATACAAGAGATACTGTTTTTCTCTCCAACTGTAGCATACAAGAGATACTATTTCTTCTCTCCTACCCGTATAACATACAAGAGATATTGTTGCTTCTCTCCTACTGTATCATACACGAGATACTGTTTCTTCTCTCCTACCCGTGTATCTTTCAAGAGATACTGTTTCCTCTCTCCTACTGTATCATACAAGAGATACTGTTTCTTCTCTCTTACTGTATCATCCAAGATATACTGTTTCTTCTCTCCTACTCCTGTATCATACAAGAGATCCTATGTCTTCTCTCCAACTGTATCATACAAGAGATCCTGTTTCTTCTCTCTTACTGTATCACACAAGATATACTGTTTCTTCTCTCCTACTCCTGTATCATACAAGAGATCCTATGTCTTCTCTCCAACTGTATCATACAAGAGATCCTATGTCTTCTCTCCAACTGTATCATACAAGAGATCCTGTTTCTTCTCTCTTACTGTATCACACAAGAGATACTGTTTCTTATCTCCTACTGTATCATACAAGATATACTGTTTCATCTCTCCTACCCGTGTATCATACAAGAGAAACTGTTTCTTCTCTCCTACTCATGTATCATACAAGAGATACTGTTTCTTCTCTCCTACCCGTGTATCATACAAGAGATACCGTTTCTTCTCTCCTACTCCTGTATCATACAAGAGATACTGTTCCCTCTCTCCTACCCGTGTATCATACACGAAATACATTCTACTCTTCTATCCATGTATCATACAAATACAACTGTTTCTTCTCTTCTATATATCTCTCATTCACATGATACTGTTTCTTCTTTTCTATCCCTGTATCATAAACGAAATACTATTTCTTCTATCCTACCCCTGTAACATACACGAGATACTGTTGCTCTCTTCTGTACCTATATAGTACACGAGATACAGTTTCTTCTCTTCTATCCATGTATCATACACGAGAACTTATTTCTAAAGCTTCTCATTTAAAGGCAAATTACTCTTCAACATTCACCAGGACCTTGACACACACGAATGGAGAATGTCATACAATGTCATGAATTCTGTCATCTTCTAGCCTAGAAGGTCACCCTTATCCTGATATAAGATATGAACATGGGAAAAACATTAATATAAATAGAAACGAAAGAAAGTGAAGTTACACAATATTTAAATTAAGTAATGACGTCAAAGCATGTCCTGGGACATACTCTCGATGATTACACTGTCGTCAGTAAGTGGTAGCTTCAAGATGTTTTCATGTCAGTTCTAGACGAAGAAGACGATATTTAGGATCGTTCAAATAAGTAAGCTTAAGATGAGACGAAGAGGGTTGTCATTTCCACAAGCTAAAGTCTCAAGTATGTATCGCGGCATTATGTATTAGGGCGTTTTTCTGCTATTTTATGGGCCCTGAAAGCACAATTGGAACGGTGGACATATTTTCAAGTTGTGGAAATGAGAGCAGAGGATTTAGCGAGTTTAGGAGAGACAGATTTGGGCAGTTTGGACATACGATATAACCATCAGAGTTCATGCTTTTGGAGGACCGAATCTTTGTAGTCTGTATGTGACTAAACGATGGCCTGGCATCCATTGAGAAAAGAAACGTTCGAGAATTGGGGAATCGAAGAGATAGACAGATGACAGACAGACAGGACTGACATGACAGATAAAACAGACATGACAGACACGAGTCACACGACAGACAAGACATATTAGATAGACAAGACAGATCAGGCAGACTGAACAAATGAGAGATATTTCAGACAGACAAATATCATAGATACGGCATAATTGGCATATATGACAATCAAATCAGATAAGAAAGACAAGACAGAGAAAACAGATAGGATAGATTTAGACAAATAGCACAGGCGAGACAGGCAAAACATATAAGACATAAGACAGGCAAGACAGACACAACAAATAAACATACACAATAGAGCAGACAAGACAGATAATACAGCAACAACATAAAAAAGAGATAAAACAGACAAGGCAGACAAGACAGATAAAGCAGACAAGACAGGCAACACAATCAAGACAGTCAAGACAGACAAGGCAAGAGAGACAGACATGTGGTACAGACAATACACACAAGAGAGAAGATAACACAGACACGATATAAGACAGACAAGGCAGAATAGACAGGTAAGACAGACATACAAAACAGACAGACAGGGAAGACAGAAAGACAGGCAGACAAAACAGACACGTCAGACAACACAGACCAGACATACACGACAGACAAGATTTACTGACAGATAAATATGAAAAACAGACAAGACAGGCAAGACCGACAGACAAAACATGCAAGTCAGACAAAACAGACATACACGACAGAAAAGACAGACATAAGATAAAGGACAAGCAAGACAGACAGGACATAAAAAACACACACGACAGACAAGACAGACCGACAAGCGGGACAGACAAGACCGACAAGACAGACAGGACATAAAAAACAGACACGACAGACAAGACATACCGACAAGCAAGACAGACAAGACCGACAAGACAGACTTGACATATGATATCGATTAGATACATAGATTAGACAAGTTGGAAAGATTAGACAGATTAAATCGATTAGACAGACTAATGCATTCAAAAATAAATTGCATACTCATTGTTACCTGTAGTTCACGAGGAATAATTGCAACTGGTTGTATACAAACTCTGTAGAGTCTTCTAGACCAAATAAAGACGTTAAGTTAAGTTAACAAACAGGAGAAAAAGAAACATTAAAAAGAGCCAAAATAAATATCACCTCAAGAGCGCATTATCCCATATTCAGTAATGACTCAAAGAGGCTTTTCGATTCGATTCCATCGATTTTTAGTATTACTAAAGAATAGTTTTATTTCATTTTTTAATTTAAAAAAAACAACGTGTCTAACATTAGCGGTGTGTCTTATCTGTCATCGGACTGACACTTTAGCGTAAACATCCTGGATCCAACTCAATAACGTCATTCTATTAGTGCTTTCACCATGACAATGGCCAGACCAGCCACCAGGGTCATATTTTCTGACACCGGAGACTGATAATTTTGTCTCATCAGAAATTATTCTTCTCATAATTCTGTCTTTCGATCACAGTGTCTGTATCTCTGGTCCAAATAACATTTAGGAAAGTAATACCAGAAATTTAGAAATTAGATTCCCTGTCTTCGTCGAGTAATGCTAAAATAGGATTTATTCTAGCGAGTCTCAAATTGTCAAAGACCAGAGGCCCTTCAGTATTACAGACATACACTTCAAGCAGAACAATAACCGGGTACATGAATTCTTGAGTAGCGGGTTGCCGAATGGTTTGAATGCTTGCCTGCTGATAAGGATGGCAGCGGATCAAATCCTCAGAAAGGGATATGTTGTTTTTCTGTTGTAAAGTAAAGTAAAGTAACCCATAGCATTACTGCCGTAGGGGTGTGAGGTGATAGCGATCTCACATTTAAAGGCTCGGCTATATGAGGGCGTTAGCCATCTCCTCTCCCTCGCCGCTTTTACTTCCCGGACTGAACCAGTACCTATTTAAGGCTGCGTCGACCCGGGAGCCATTGCGGTCTGAATAAACATTACCGCCTCAACTGGGGAATGAACCCAGGCCCACTCGGATGCGAAGCCAACGCGATAACCACTGCGCTACCCGGCTCTGTTGAGGATAAAAAAAACAACATATCTAGCACACTATGTAGTGAGAGCAGTGGCAACGCGGCCTGAAGTCCTCAGTATAAAAACTATTAAAAAACCCCAGTAAAAGAAATAAAGTCGTACGGCAGACAGACAAACATATAGACAGAAAGACATGCATTTTTTAAATATAAAATATATTGTGAATATATTCAGAAAATCTAAAGAATGAAATGCACTTTACCAAAAGAACATTATCAAAGGCTCTGGCAGTTTTTTTGTCAACATTTCTTTATGCTTGTGATACAAAGTCAATTACAGCTGACCTTCAGCAAAAGATACAGGCCTTGGAGATGAGATATTTCTGAAGGCTTCTAAACGTCACGTACAAAGATCGAGTTACAAATGAGGAAATACGAGATAGAATTACAACAGCATAATTGGCCTTTTGAAGACCTCTTGGCAACTGTCAAAAGAAGGAGACTCGCTTGGTACGGTCACATATCGAGATCAAATGGTCTTGCAAATACGATTCTCCACGGGAAGGTGCAAGTCAATGACGAAGAGGCCGTCCCAAAAAAAGGTGGGAGGACAACATTAAAAAAATGGACCAATCTCCGACCAGAAGAGTCATACGCAGCGGCCGATGACAGAGAAAGATGCCGTGGGTTTGTGAGGATGTCTTCATGTGTGCCCCAACGACCTCACTGATTACGGGATGACCTGCCCTGACCGGCAGTTTAAGGCCTATAAGTAAAACATAGACCTGAAACAGCACATGAAACGTTAGCTAACTAGTTACAGCCGTATCTAATTTAACTTAACGTCTTTATACTGGTTCAGAAGACCCTGCAGATTTTGTATACAACCAGTTACATTTACATCACCTTGCTCTAAAAGCTATGCGCAGTTTATTCTTAAATGCATTAACTGTCCCTGCCTCCACTACCTCGCCTGGCAATGCATTCCAAGAAGACCCCACTCTCTGACTAAAAAATATTTCCTAATATCTAATCTGGACCTCTCTTTAGTCAGCTTGTAGCTAAGCCCTCGTGTTATTGTAGGTGGCTGTATTTTAAAAAAACTTGTTATAGTCTAATTTATCCATTCCTCTGATCATCTTATAAACCTGTATAAAGTCAGCACGAATTCTTCTCTCTTCGAGACACTGTAGGCCGGTTTTTCTGAGTCGTTCCTCATAACTGTAACTCTGGAATCCCACTATCATCTTTGTCGCTCTTTTTTGTATTCTTTCTAGCATATTTATGTCCCCTCTATGATAAGGACTCCACACATGTACACAGTACTCCAATCTAGGTCTAACTAAAGCTTTATACAGTTTTACGATCACTTCCTTGCTCCTATGTTTAATATTTCTTTTTATCATACCTAACATTGCATTTGCCTTTTTCACTGCTAGCTTAACTTGCTCACTTACCTTTCCTGTATGATCTATTATAACCCCTAGGTCCCTTTCTTTATCTATCTTTCTAATATTGTTTTCTCCAATTCGGTAATTATGTTCCATATTGGATCTACCCATGTGGATGACTAAATTTATCCACATTAAACTCCATTTGCCAGCTTTCAGACCATTCTCGAATTTTATCTAAATCCGACATCAATATATCCACTTCCGCTTTAGATGAGACACTACTGCATAGTTTTGTGTCATCAGCAAATTTTGCAATCATGGATCCCATATCAATGTCCAAATCATTTATATATATCAAGAACAAAATTGGTCCCAAAATCGAGCCCTGTGGCACACCACTTTTCACTTCACACCACTCAGAGTACTCCTTATTTATGCCCACCCTCTGCCTTCTTCCCGTTAACCAATTTTCAATCCATTTGGCAACTTCCCCACCTATTCCATGTGATTCTAACTTTCGAAATAATCTTTGATGAGGTACTTTATCAAAGGCCTTTGCATAGTCTAGATAAATAACATCCACTGGCTCCCCTTTATCAATGATTTTAGTAACCTCCTCCATGAATTCTAATAGATTTGTTAAGCATGATCTCCCTCTAGTAAACCCATGCTGACTATTTCTAATTAGATTAAATTTGTCTAAATGCATTACAATGTTTTCTTTGATTATTGACTCTAACAATTTACAGACTATGCTCGTTAAACTCACCGGTCTATAATTTGCTAGATCTGATATTTTTTGCCTTTTTTGAATAAGGGAATCACTCCTGCATCTTTCCAATCCCTTGGAACAATCCCTTTTGTAAGTGATTGAGAACATAATATAGCCAATGGTTTTGCTAGTTGGTAGTTGCAATTTTGGATGAATACCATTTTGACCTGGACATTTATTCACTTTCAACCCCTCCAATTTTTTAAAAACAGATTGATCTTAATCCCGTGGTATCCATGTCTCTTCAAAAAATATCTATAGGCTCTGGGATCTTGAAGCAGTCCTCTTTTGTGTAGACTGTGCCAAAGTACTGATTGAGCAGATTAGCTGCCTCTCTATTGTCACTTATTATTTTCCATGTACTGTCTATGAGAGGGCCTACTTTGTCTTTCGTTCTTTGTTTATTTCTAACATAAGAGAAGAAGTTTTTACTGTCAGTCTTGATCCTCTGAGCAAGTTTTTTTTCGAAGTCTATTTTTGCTGTTCTATTCGCTTTCTGAGATATGTTCTGCTTGTCCAAATATTTTACATGTTTCTTTTGATTTACCTGCCTCTATATATTTTTTCCATGCTTTATTTTTCGCTCTTCTACATTTCACTACAAATCTAGTTATCCACCTTTTACGCTTGGGGTTTACCTTCCTACATGGAACACATTCCTCTTTTAGCGTTTCTAGAACTGTTTTAAAACTTTCCCACTCCTGTTCAACATCTGTTCCTACGACAATATCTTTCCAGATTATATGGTTCGCTGCCTCTTTCATCCTCTTAACATCTGCCTTAGAGTAGTCGTATGTTCGCGTGTTTATGTTTACTTCTTTCCCTGCAATAAGATCCCAACGGATGATTTGATGGTCACTTGAGCCAAACAGTTCCCCAACGGTAACGTTTTCAATCATATTTTCCTCTGTAGTAAAAACTAGGTCGAGTACGTTTTTGCCTCTGGTGGCTGCTTCTACATGTTGAATTAAAAAATTATCAGTTATGCACTTAACAAAAGGTTTTGACTCTACAAATGCTTCTGCCATATCCCATTTTATTTCTGGATAGTTGAAATCTCCCATTAATAATAATTTCCTTTCACTTGCCTTTGCTATGCTACTAATCAGCCCCTCATCTTCCTCTTTTTGACTTGATGGACATCTATAGCATACTCCAATCACTGTTTTTTCACCCCCACTTTCTATTTCTCCCCATACACTTTCATTTTTGTTACCACATGATAAATAATCTTTGATCGTTATATTAACAGAATTTATACAGTATAATAAAACGCCACCTCCCTTAGTCTTGTCTCCAATTATCCTATCTTTCCTTAACATTGTATATCCCTCAATTTCAAGTTCACTATCTGCAATCTCCTCATATGTCCATGATTCTGTTAATCCTATTATATCTGGTTTTTCTTCTTCTACATACAGTTCCAATTCTTCTCTTTTATTTACTATGCTTCTCACATTTGCATAAAAACATTTTAGTTTGTAATGTTGTTGGTTTTCCTCTTTTTGCTTCTGCTTTATCATTTTAGTGTTTGCTTTTCCACTATGTATTTCACACTTCCCTGACACCAACTCTCCCCTTTGACTACATCCTCTATAGCACCCTATTTTAGGCCTATCTTTAGTCTCATACTTCAAAGGCCTTACTAGTTTAAATTTCCAACACAATGATAGAACATATACTTTGCTACAACATGCTGTCCTATCTCATTTAGATGTAAACCTTCCCTATCTAACATTTTACTTTTGTCTACTTTAACATCAATAAATTCCATTCCCATGTTCGCACACATCACCTGTAACCTAAGGTTGATACCTATTATTTTGCTATCTAGATAGTCTGACCCATCTGCTCTATCTAAAATGCCCATCATTGTGACCTTTCTAAACTTATTTTCCTTAAGACTTTTATATTTATCCATAATTATTTCTGTACAATCTCTCTTTACATTATTTGTTCCTATCAATACTACCACATGACTGTTTCCTTTGTCATCTAACCTCTTTATTCTCCCCTCTATGTCCTCTATTTTTGGTCCCCCAATATCCATTCTTTCAAACATGTTGTGTTGTTTAGACAAATGTCTGCCAACCTCTCTTACCATTGAATCACCTACTATCAATACTGACCCCTCACCTATATGTGCATACTTCTCTCCAAAGCTCTCTGCCCTGTGAACTGTTTCCTCACTCAAATCTCCCTTACTTCCTTGACTACACCTTGACTGCAGCTTCTTTAAAATTTCCTCCATTTTCACTTGTTTCCCTTCTATTTCCATCTGCCTCTTTTCTATCTCCTCCAATCTCTTCTAATTTCCCCTTATATTGCACTCCATTTGTGCCTACCTCTCTTCAACTCTACATATCCTACATAAAACGGTTCCTTCATCTTCCAACGTTGTAGTAATACAAAATTTTCGCCACACAAATCACATAATCTGACTTGGCCTTTCCTCGCAGCATTTCGTCTCGTCTTAGTGGCCATACTAATTTTGCTATTTATTACCGTTAGCCAATAAGTTATATTAATACCAAATAAAATGTATTCTTCTTAAAGCAACGCCAAAAAAAAACAGACAACTGTCGCTGGTATATACCTTTCTACAACGTATCGCTAACGACTAGGCCTAGTGTTACTTGAGTGTTACTACCGCTCACTGTTCCACGCTATTTAATTCTGTCAAGTCCTAACTATTTGTTATAACAAGGCCACTATATTTGAAAATACGTATGCTACAGTAAACTACAATCACAACTATGTTATTATTACACAAATTAATTTTCAACAATAATTCTTATCTGAAACGTTATAAATCTATGTTCTGTCAATTCAAACCAACCATCATCTTGAACAACCGGAAGTCACGTTACAGGCGATTATGTGGACACCTAGTGACAAAAGGAAGCGGGGTAGACAGAGAGAGACTCTTTGCAGAACTATCACAACCGAGGGTACAACGATTGGGCGAGAGGACATGTAAGAACTATAGAGGGTGGTGGAGGACCGAGAGAGAAAGAGAGAGAGTGGTGGAGGACCGAGAGAGAAAGAGAGAGAGTGTGTGGTGGAGGCCCAAGAGAGAAAGATAGAGAGTGGTGGAGTACCGAGAGAGAAACAGAGACAGAGAGAGAGAGAGAGAGAGAGTGCTGGAGGACCCATCGGACTGCAGAATTTTGAGTTCTGGCTTATGTGCTGTCTTTTTGTGCTGAAAGACCAGAGAGAGAGTCGGAGATAGGGTGAAATGAGATATAGAGAGATAGAAATAGAAAGAGAGAGAAAAAAAGAGAGAGCGAGGGAGCGAGATATATATATATTTACATATAAAGAGAGAGAAAGATGGAGATAGAAAGAGAAAATAGAAAGAGTGATAGAGAGAGTGAGAGAGAAAAATAGAGAGAAAGAGAGATATAGAGATAGAAAGAGAGAGGGAGAAAGAGATAGAGAGAGAGCGAGAGAGAGAGAGAGAAAGAGAAAGAGATAGGGAGAGAGAATGAGAACGATAATGAGAAAGAGGGAAAGAGAGAGAAACAGAGATATAGAAAGAGAGAGAGAATGAGAGAGAGAAAAGCGGACAGAGAAAGGGAAAGAGAGAGAGAGAAAGGGAAAGAGAGAGAGAAAGAGACAGAAAGATTTAAGGGAAAAGAGAGAAGGAAAGAGAGAGATATTTAATGGGAAAGAGAGGGAAAGAGAGAGAAAGAGAGAGATAGAGAGAGATGTTGTAAGCAGATTCTCGCATTTGTAATGGCACGGGATACAAGCGGGGTAAGAGAAAGTTGTCGATAGATAGAGAGCAGATACGGAACACATTACAACCAGGCATGCAGTGGTAAGAGAAGGAAAGGGAGTCGTGAGTCGTCGATGTCACTTGGAATATCAGTTCAAATGACATCTCTACATCGAAAGTAGGCTTTAACGAGTCTCCACAGCACAGTCTTGGATACAGACTTCCTGAAAAGAGGTCAGGACATAATAGTGGCCTTATGATTCACATTGAAAGGAAGGGAAAACTATCAACATGAACAAACCTTAACTTATCTATGCCAGCATCACCAGTGCGTGTATATATATGTGTGTGTGTATATGTATGGTTATATGTGTATGCGCCTGTGTGTGTGTAAAAATATATATGTATGTGTATAAATGAATAGGCAAGTACACATTTGCATTCATTAATATGTGCTTTCATTTATGCTTTCACAAATACATTGATGTCAATATTCACCTCACAAAGTGTAACTCTCACAATCTCCCGTTTCATCTCATGTGAATTTTCACCACATGTCATCTCACATCACACACAAAGTTTTGTTTTAAAATCATACAATAAAGAATTTTCAAGAAAAAAAACCAATAACTCAAACATATCCAGAAAAAAATAAGCAGCATCACCAGTAGAAGATGATAACTAACTTGGGGCACACAGAATTGCCTTCGACGTAGCTATGAAAAAGCAAAGACAATCATCAAATTATCCATTAGGACAGCATGGGGAGACCTGCTCAAATAATACTAGTCAGAAAATGACAGCATAGACAAACTTGACAGGTATCAACAACGAAAGATCTTCAGACTCAGACCGGGATATTGCAGACTCCACAGAATGGGTCTTAGAGGCACCGCCAGATGCGGTTGCAGAGACTCAAGGAAAAGCCAGAACATATCCTACAGGACTGTCAGACTTCTGCAGACCAAAGAGAGGCAGTCTGGCCCTTGCTCGAAAACTGCTAGGGACCAGCAAAGACCTGAAACGAACAGTCTCATCTGTGAACCTCAAGAAGGTAACTAACTTCCGCTCAAATAAAGAAACACACATTAATTTAAGCTCAATTTGACAACGTTATTTCAACAAGAAATGTGAGAATCACAAATGCACAAATCCAATCTTTAAATTTACCACCTTTGGAAGAATGTTTCTGATTCCCTCCCTAGCGACATCGGTTTCGTTCGCGGCATGTCCTACATAAACAGATCAAAATAAAGAGAGATACAAAGAAAGGGGATTAAAAAAGTAATCTTGCAATCTTCGTAAGAGATAATGGTAATCGGATTTTAACAATGGTTGGTTCATAAACAACGTCGTCAAAATGAGAAAATGTGTTAGGTATTCAAACTTAGCACAACTGTTATTTGTGTTTTGAAAGACAAACGTTTTTATCATAATTCAGTAATTATGATCTTCATCAAATCATCAGTCATGGGGCTAGTTTGGGGTCACTGACCCCATCACCATCAAGTCATTCAGTCCTGGGACTGGTATGGGACCTTTGACCCCTAACACCAGCCAGTCATTCAGTCCTGGGACTGGTCATTCAGTTGTTATGGGGCCTTTGACCCATATCACCACCCAGTCATTCAGCTCTGGGACTGGTATGGGGCATTTGACCCCATCAACACCCAGTCATTCAGCTCTGGGACTGGTATGGGGCCTTTGACCCCATCAAGATCAAGTCATTCAGTCCTGAGACTGGTTTCCAATCTCAGGATTCTGTATTTTCATTTCTGCCTGTCTTCTGTGGCCGTCCTCAACCTAGCAAGTCTTCACCGACATTTCTCCACATGCTTGTGTCACAAAGGTATTTCTTGATCTGCCCCTTCTTCTCCGTCCTTGCGTTCTCCTTCCCTGTGTTCTGTTTTCTAAGACTGTTTTCTTAAATTGTTTTCTAAGACTGTTTTCTCAGACTGATTTCTCAGACTGTTTTCTAAGACTGCTTTCTAAGACTTTCTAAGACTGTTTTCTGAGACTGTTTTCTGAGACTTTTCTAAGACTTTCTAACACTAACACTGTTTTCTAACACTGTTTTCTAACACGGTTTTCTGACACTGTTTTCTAACACGGTTTTCTAACACTGTTTTCTAACACTGTATTCTAACACTGTTTTCTAAGACTGTATTCTAAGACTATTTTCACTGGGCACTCATGAGGTAGGTTCTTGCCCAACCAGATTAGATTATTGTTTTTGTATCTTTTGTAGCAGCAACCTTACCTCTTCCACCAACATAATTTCGTTTGATGCTCTCTCTGTCCAGCTAACTTTATTCATCTTCAGGTAACACCACATCTCAAAAGCCTTCAAGTATTTCTCGTCACTTTTATCTATTGTCCATGTTTCAGGACAGTACAACACCACATAAATATGTGGTCAGGATTATGTTCCGTAGTGTCATATTAATGCTGCAGCAGATAGACTGGTTAAGGAGAAGGGATCGAAGAGGGAATGCTAAACCGGTACTAAAAAAATGCTTGGTGAAGTCGGATGTGTTGGACCGAAAGGTACAAATATCGCAGTCAAGCTGTAAACTACGACACAACGCATTCCGTTCTCTGGACTACATTCTTCTACTTAAGCCTTTTCAGGGTTTGGTAGCTGCAGATTGAGAACGAACGAAGCCAAGCCAAGCTACGCCATATTAATGCTACCGAATATCATTTTTGTAAAATGTTTGTCTCTCTGTATTCTACTGGCTGAGGCCCGGCCCTTTTCATCCGAACCTGCAGCCTTTTAGGTGATATCAGGACGTATTAACCAGTGATTGGATGCGTGTGGGCGTCGGTATGTGCCTATGCTAATTAGGACGCTCTCAGAGGTCAACCCAACCTAAGTGCAATGGAAGGGTCTCACACTTGAGGTGTGCATGATAGTTGTGTAAGAGTGTGATTATTGGGCATTGGTATGGGAAACAGGGTGTGACGTGAGAATAGAAGGGTCCGTATCTAGGTTATTCCACTACCTGATATCAGGATTTTATTTCTCTCTAAATGCCTTCTTTGCCAACACAGTTCCGGTTGTTATTTCTCTCTAAACGCCTTCTTTGCTAACACAAATCCGGTTGTTATTTCTAACTGCCTTCTTTGCCAACACAATTCCGGTTGTTATTTCTCTCTAAATGCCTTCTTTGCCAACACAGTTCCGGTTGTTATTTCTCTCTAAATGCCTTCTTTGCCAACACAATTCCGGTTATTTCTCTCTAAATGCCTTCTTTACCGACACAGTTCCGGTTGTTATTTCTCTCTAAACGCCTTCTTTGCTAACACAAATCCGGTTGTTATTTCTAACTGCCTTCTTTGACAACACAGTTCCGGTTGTTATTTCTCTCTAAATGCCTTCATTGCCAACACAGATTCGGTTGTTATTTCTCTCTAAATGCCTTCTTTGCTAACACAATTCCGGTTGTTATTTCTAACTGCCATTTTTTGCTAACACAATTCCGGTTGTTATTTCTCTCTAAATGCCTTCTTTGCCAACACAATTCCGGTTGTTATTTATCTCCAACATTGTGCCCCTTCTGTTATGATTTGATCCAGGTATAGGAATTGGTATACTTGCTCAATTTTTCCATTTCGGTGGTTACCATTAACTTCCTTTGGTGCTCTGTCTTTGGCAATTGTTTAGTAACATAAAAATGCAAATAGTGTTTTAAATATATCATTACGGAGTTTACTTCTCTTTGTTTGATGGTTCGAGTTGATTATGATGGACCAAGGGGAATTACAGTCGCTAGCTCAGGCAGCCAAAACGCAGTGCACATGCTAGATGTTAAATGTGTAGCTCTAATAGAATTTAAAATGGTTGTTCTTGTTGGAATGTTGAATCCGTGACTCCTTAGTCAAGCGATCGGAATCATAACCGCTCGGCCACCCGTCCCTAGTGTATAAATGGATGCGCCACTGCCTTGAGAACAGACATGATACAGTTCACGGCGAGGCAGATTAGTACAGCAATGACTTTGGAGCACGGTGTTCTCCAAACGGGTAGTCATGGCATCTGAACTGTTTCTGGTTTTAATAAATTAAACAGTATATTTTTATTTTAATAGCACACCTCTACACAGAGAGAGAGAGAGAGAGACATTCGCTCATACATACACACTTACCCACTTACTTCAACACACGCTTTCTCACGCATACACGTACTCTCACTTATACGCTCACACACACACATAAACGCTTACACATGCTCAATCACACACGCTATTAACACACACACACACTCACATACAAACTTGTTCTCAGACACACTCACTCCCTCACACACTGACGCGGTCAAGCACACTAAATCACACGCTCGAACACACACATACATTCATTCACACACTGAAACACATTCGCACGTTAACAGACACTCCCTTACACGCGAACACACACTCACTAGTATACTCTCGTTCCACACTCATTCCACACATGTATACACACACTCGCTAGTATACACGTGTTCCACACATGTATACACACACTCACTAGTATACACTTGTTCCACACATGTATACACACACTCGCTAGTATACACTTGTTCCACACATGTATACACACACTCGCTAGTATACACTCGTTCCACACTTGTTCCACACTTGTTCCACACATGTACACATACACTCACTAGTATAAACTTGTTCCACACATGTATACACACACTCGCTAGTATACACTCGTTCCACACTTGTTCCACACATGTACACACACACTTGCTAGTATACACTTGTTCCACACATGTACACACACTCGCTAGTATACACTTGTTCCACACATGTATACACACACTCACTAGTATACACTTGTTCCACACATGTACACACACACTCGCTAGTATACACTTGTTCCACACATGTACACGCACACTCGCTAGTATACACTTGTTCCACACGTGTACACACTCACTAGTATACACTTGTTCCACACATGTACACACACAGTCGCTAGTATACACTTGTTTCACACGTGTACACACACACTCGCTAGAATACACCTGTTCCACACATGTACACACACACTCACTAGTATACACTTGTTCCACACATGTACACACACACTCACTAGTATACACTCGTTCAACACATGTACACACACACTCACTAGTATGCACTCGTTCCACACATGTACACACACTCACTAGTTTACACTCGTTCCACACATGTACACACACTCACTAGTTTACACTCGTTCCACACATGTACACACACTCACTAGTATGCACTCGTTCCACACATGTACACACTCACTAGTTTACACTCGTTCCACACATGTACACACACTCACTAGTATACACTCGCTTCTCACATGTACACACACACACTCACACATTCATTCCCATATTCACAATAACAGTAACACATTCACTGACACACAGTCACTCACACACACACACACATCTTCGCACACTCACTCATACGCTAACATACACGCACTTGCATACACTCACGTCACATATGTACACACTCACACTCACACTTACACATTCATTCGAAAAACAATCACACACCCTCACACACACAGTTACAAATACACTCACACACACTCACAAACACACTCACACATAGTCAAAAATACACTTATACGCGCACACACACTCTCACACACACAGTCACAAATACACTTACACACAAATTCACCGACACACAGTCTGGAATACACTTACACACACATTTACTCACACACACACAGTCACACATACACTTACACGCACACACTCACTCATACACACTCACACACACACAGTTACAAATACACTTACACACATTCACTGACACACAGTCACAAATACACTTACACAAACACATTTACTTACACACAGTCTCAAATACACTTAGAGGCACACTCACACACACAGTCACAAATACACTTACACACAAATCACTGACACACATTCACACATACACTTACACACACATTTACTCACACACAGACTCATACATACACTTACACGCACACACTCATTCACACACAGAGTCACACATACACTTACACGCACACACTCACTCACACACATTCCCATATATACTTACACGCACACACACTCACTCACACACACATTCACATATATACTTACACCCATTCACTAACACGCCCATTCACTAACACACACATTTATAAATTCACTTACACGCACACACATTCACTCACACACATCGTCACAGATACACTTACACACACACACACACACACACATTCACATAATCTTGCACGTAATCAGTCACACGCACAGACAATCACACACATTCACACATTTACATAAACACCCTCACATGCTCACACAGACACACACACACACATACTCCCGCATACTCACTCACACACACTCACTCACACTCACACACACCGTGGTCAGACACCATTAAAGAAAGTTAAGAGACATGCACACATAGAACCACCTCCATCCAACTCCCTTCCCCTTCCAGTGAGCGTCGAGTACGCATTGATGCAAAACATACACAGGTTATTGAACCCCAACCAACTAGACACGACAACAATGATACATCATCTGCCAATCCCATCTCACGACAATCTATTACAACTTAATTACTTACCCACTTCGTGTGTGCAAACAGTACGTTATACAGTATGCTATTACAACAATGGGATGAGCATCAATACCGAAACGGACACATTTATGGACTAGACGTTTCAAGTCATGGGAGCAAGCTGAAAGTGTGGGTTCCTGCATCTACTGGATCAACAACGGCAACAGACATCTGCGCAAGCGTTAAGGCACAAACATAAGGTGAAGATCCACCTATACATTTACATAGACATCCACCTCCATCCATCCACCTACCCATCCACCTCCCCATCAACCTCCCCATCTACCTCCCCATCCACCTCCTCATCCACCTCCCCATCTACCTAGACATCCACCTCCCCATCCACCTCCCCATCCACCACCTTATCTACCTAAACATCCACCTCCTTATCCAGCTACCCATCCACCTATCCATTCATCTTATCTACCCAGTCATCCACTCCCCATCCACCTCCTTATCTACCTCCCCATCAACATCCCCATTCTCCTCCTTATCTACCTAGACATCCAACTCCCCATCCACCTCCCCATCCACCTCCCCATCCACCTCCCCATCCACCTCCCCATCCACCTCCCCATCAACCTCCCCATCCACCTCCCCATCCACCTCCTTATCTACCTTGACAACCACCTCCTTATCTACCTTGACATCCACCTCCCCGTCCACCTCCCCATCCACCTCCCCATCCACCTCCTTATCTACCTTGACATCCACCTCCAAATCAACCTCCCCATCAACCTCCCCATCCACCTCCCCATCCACCTCCTTATCTACCTTGACATCCACCTGCCCATCCACATCCCCATCCACCTCCCCATCCACCTCCTTATCTACCTTGATATCCACCTCCAAATCAACCTCCCCATCAACCTCCCCATCCACCTCCCCATCCACCTCCTTATCTACCTTGACAACCACCTCCCCATCCACCTACCCATCCACCTTCTCATCTACCTAGACATCCACTTCCCCATCCACCTCTTCATCCACCTCTCCGTCCACCTCTTCATCCACCTCTCCATCCACTTCCTTCTCCCCATACATCTAATCTTCCATCGTATTCTCTAACATACCCTCTACCTCCCCCATCCTACTTCCTATCAACCTCCCCTCCATATTGTTCCAACTCCTCATCATCCTGCCTCGTCTCTTCTCTCTCTCTCTCTCTCGCTCTATCTCTATCTCTCTCTCTCTCTCCCTCTCTCGCTCGCATCAGCTCTCTGGCAATCCGAAACTTCTGCCTGATTTCCCAAACTCCACCGGAGGAAGCAAAAATAAAACGAAAAGAAAAGCCTCCTCCCTGCATATTTACGGTCATCCTCTTAAGGCAAATAGCTTTTCCAAGACGGTTTTCCCCACAATCTGGCTATTCCCTAATGGGAACAGATCTACGTGGAAGATACTCCTTTCTCCTTTACAGCAACATATACAACGCTGCAACAGCCAGTCTTCTACCACTCTCTATTTCTACCAATCGAAAGTATTAAGTGACCACTGTACCAGGCGTTGTTTACAGCAAGCCTATATCAAGTAAATGGCACGGGCTCAAGTTGTAAAGATGTATGTAGTAGTTAGTTTAACATTACGAGGTTGCTGGATGTATATTAACATTTTCCAATCGCCTTTCACGTCATTGTTGGTATTAACATGTTCAT
Source organism: Ariolimax columbianus (assembly GCA_036924085.1). Lineage (NCBI taxonomy): Eukaryota > Metazoa > Mollusca > Gastropoda > Stylommatophora > Arionidae > Ariolimax > Ariolimax columbianus. The sequence continues at coordinate 34,278,075 of JAVGWX010000015.1, forward strand.
CTTTGACGGACCCTGGACCGGTTTTGCAAGAGCTTGTTTCGAAAACAGTTTTCTTTTATATTTACTTGCATCGACAGGAAGATGTGGTCCATATGACTGACGATAGTTAAAGAAGGTGTCTTTCTGGTGGTTATACAGATGAAGATGAAGAAGATGACATGCATCCCGCTTTTCGATCGGTATTCCCAGGCGAAGGACAGGCACAGACTCAAGCAGCTATTGGCTACCTGGCATCATGAAACCTTGTCTGATTAAAAGTCAGGATTCAAGTATTAAAGTACGTACGAGATGCGTTCAAGTCAAACCGGGACTTTGTTTTTGTAATAAAAATCTTTTTTAAGTAGTCAAAATGCCATTTATTTGTTGATATAATCTCCTGCAACGTTTATGCATTTATCCCAGCGTTTAAAGTAATGCTTGAAAAGCTCCAGCGTAGACAGGTTTGTCAGTATGTCTGAACCAATCCCAGACAGTCTGTTTCATTTTGTCCTCAGTGCTGAAATGCTGACCTCCAAGGAATTTTTTTAGGGATCAAAACAGGTGTGAATTGCTTGGAACAAGGTCTGGGCAGAACGGTGGATGTGGCAATACCTCACAGACGAGTTTATACACATAGTGCGATGAGTCGTTGGAGTTCGATTCCTATCTTGTAGGAGCAGGACACCAGTACTGATCAAACCAGGTCGTTTTTGCTACGGCTATGCACATCCCTCCAATTGCGTATGTACTTTCACTGTTGATAGTTGGACTACAGGAGGACAAGAAAATTCATCACAACACGCTGATCCATACAAGCCCTAACAACGTTGTCCGTCATTTTTATTTATGTCACATGACTAGCCTATGGCAAGTATGCCACCTATCAGTAATAAGACACATGTGCCCTTAACTAATGATAGTAGTTCCAGCACGCTTTAACCCATTCAGATATAACTAAAACAAAAAGTTCCGGTTTGATTTGAATGCACCTCGTATTACATCGAGATTAACATCTTCAAGTCGCATTCGAACAGGCACACACGTTCATCGTGTTGAAAATCCCGAACTCCCGAAGCAAACATTGAAGATGACGCTGGTGAAGAAATTCACACGACCGATGATCATCAAAGAATGTAGTCGACAATGAATGCTGACCAACTGAATCTCTTAAATTTGGCTTGGCTTGGCTTCTTTCGTTCTCAATCTCCCGCTACCAAACCCTGACACGGGCCTAAGTAGCAGAATGTAGTCCAGAGAACTGAATGCGTTGTGTCGTCGTTTACAGCTTGACTGCAATATTTGCACCTTTCGGTCCAACACATCCGACTTCAGCAAGCATTTTTTGAGTACCGGGTTAGCATTCCCTCTTCGATCCCTTCTTCTTAGCCAGTCTGCTCTGTTGCAGCCTGTTATCCAGGATCACCGCATGGAGGCGTAGAATAGTCTTGGCAGCTCTGGTTTGCTGGCCTTACGCTTGCAGTCAGCTATGGGTCGCTGACCTCTGCAGCTCACGCGCTGCTCAGTGTCTTGATCCCTATTCAATTTGATTACGAGAAATAGACATCATCAAATGATCAGCGCCGCCGATGAACGCATCTATCTTTTCATGTTTAAAAAACCAATATATATTTAGAGCTTGTCTGTGACGAGTAAAAATCCGTTTGTAATCTTTACTAAATAAGGACTCAAGCACGATTATTAATGATATTACGGTTCAAATTGATCGTGCATAAGGTAATTTATGATGGCGAACCTAAATGGACCCCCACTGCCACAATTTAAACTCACTAAAGAATGATTTAAGAGCAGTACTCTGTCAACTATGCCAGCAGTCCGCACCAAAAAGGGTAGTGGTGCAGTGGGTTCCATCTCATTTCCATATCCAAGGCAACGAGGAGGCAGAAAGACTGGCAAAAGAAGGTGCAAGGGTACCACAACCAGATACTAGTATGACATACGAAGAGTCCAAAAGGCTTATTAGAGCCAGATACATGACAAAATGGGAAACCGAACATACTGGCTACACAAAAAACGATGCCTATTACCAGTTGAACAGAAGAGAGCAGGTCGTGGTCTTCAGACTTCGCACTGGCCACAATAGACTGAGGTACCACCTATTCAACAAATTGAAGATAGGTGGCACCGACGAATGCCCGTGTGGTACCGGGAAAATGACCGCTGGACATTTGCTGCAAAACTGCCCGACATACGAGGATCAGAGGGAGCAGATGTGGCCATCACCAGTGGCAACACTAGACAAGCTCTATGGCAGTGTGAACAGCCTCAGGATGACCGCTGCCTTTTTCGAGAAAATAATGGTTACTGTCTGATTGCGTACGAAGAAGAAGAAGAAACTCACTAAAGTCATCTATAAATGGTACTACAGGGCCAAAAGTACCAAATATGTTCAAAGAAACTCACGCCATGTCTCTGCCAGCAGTGCGTTTTTTCTTAAGAAGAAATAGACTAATACTGTGTTAGTAATGTGGGATTCCGTGGCGAAGTGGTTAAGCCGTCGGCCTCGTGATCAGGTGGTGTGGGTTCGAGTCTTACTACGCCGTCTTTTTCACCGGTTCTTGATACGGAGTCCCTTGCATCTTGTAGTCGCCCACAAGTCGTCTTGTCTTTTACTTGCCACTGGGGTCGGGCGGCTCGAGACGAGAGAGTGAGGATAAAAAGTAGCGCAGTTAATCCTTACTAAAAATAGCGCTAGCAAAATAAATTATGCCATCATCGTCTACGATGGACTGCGGTCTTTGCCTGTGTAAGTAATACAATATATTTCGATTTTGTACGCATTGTTATGAGGCATTGTCTTTTACTTGCCCCTGGGTTCGGGCGGCTCGAGATGAGAGAGTAAGGATAAAAAGTAGCACAGTTAATCCTTACTAAAGATAACGTTAGCAAAATAAATTATGCCATCATCGTCTACGATGGACGGCGGTCTTTGCCTGTGTAAGTGTAATACAATATATTTCGATTTTGTACGCATTGTTATGTAGAAATAAAGCCTAGTTAAAATGTGTTAATATAAATTACATGACTGCAGCCCGACTATGCTGACTGGTGAAATATTTGACTTACTGGTGAGCCACTCTAAAATTTGTCAAAATTTATTAAACGCCAATAAACCAACAACAACAAAAAACAAAGCAAAAAACTCACAAAAAAACATCTCCTGACGCCAAAAGAAAAAAAAAGACATGTCTTAGTGTAAATAAAAGCTTGCACCGAAAAATGTAGTTTTTTAATATTTACTTGCTAAATAAATTACAGATGAACGTCACAATAAACCTGAAAGCAAATATGCTCTTGAATAATTTAAGAGCAGGGCTTTCAATTTGAAAAATTATAATACTCTAAAATGAACGCATTTATTGATCATGTATTTAAAATGTGCTTGAGTTGGTTTTCATCGTGATCATCTCCATGTCATCCAGTCCTGGGACTGGTAGAAGACCCTGATCCCATCACATCATGTCATCCAGTCCTGGGACTGGTAGAATGCCCCGACCCCATCACATCCAGTCAGTCGGTCCTGGGGCTGGTAGAAGACCCGACCCCATCACATCCAGTCAGTCGGTCCTGAGGCTGGTAGGGGACCCTGTCCCCATCATCAAGTCATTCAGTACTAGGGCTGGTAGAAGACCCGACCCCATCACCATCAAGTCATTCAGTCCTGGGGCTGGTAGAAGACCCGACCCCATCACCATCAAGTCATTCAGTCCTGGGGCTGGAAGCGGACGCTGGCCCTATCATCATGGAGGCTTTAAGTACTGGGGCTGGTAGGGGACCCCGACCCCATCACCATCAAGTCATTCAGTCATGAGACTGGATTGAGGCCCATACCCCATCAGCATCAAGTCATTCAGTACTGGGGCTGGTAGAAGACCCGACCCCATCACCATCAAGTCATTCAGTCATGAGACTGGATTGGGGCCCATACCCCATCAGCATCAAGTTATTCAGCCATTGAACTGGTTTGCGCGAGCCAAAATTATATATTGAATTTCTGCATGTCAACTAATGCCATTTTCAGCTCAGTAAGTCTTCAGTGCCATGTTCTGCATGCTTGTGTCACAAAAGTATTTCTTGGTCGGCCCCTTCCTCTCTTTCTTTATGTTCTGTCTTACAAGACGTTCTTCACTGGACCCTCATGATGTAGGTTGTGGCATAGCCATACCAGTTGTTGTTTTTGTATCTCGAAAAGCAGCTTTCTTTCCTATCCCAGTTCCAACAACACCTTTTTCTTTGATTTTATCTCTGTCCAGCTCACTTTATTCATCTTTCGGTATCACCCCATCTCAAAACCCTCAAATTATTTATCCTCTCTTTTATATAGTGTCCATACTTCAAGATCTTACAACGTCACAGACCAGACATATGCGGTCAGGATTCTTTTCTGTAGTGTCAAATTAATGCTAACTGATATCAGACCTCTCAGTTTCTTTCTAAATCCTTTCTTTGCCAACACAATTCTAGATCTTATTTCTCTACAGCATCGTAAATCTTCTCTTATGATTGAATGCAGGTTTTGGAATTTGTATAGTTGCTCAAATCCCCCACCCCCTCTCTTCGATGGATAACTTTACGTTTAACGTTTTCTTTGCTTCTATATTAACTTTCATGTCATAAGCATTTGCCGTTTCGCAGATTTTATTGAGCAGCGTTTGTAGATCGTCCCTTGTCTCTGCTGTAATGACTTGGTTATATACTTTGTGTCTCCAGTTTAATGTCGTTTATCTTCACCCCTATCCTCTGCCCCAAATGGATTTCTTCATGGCCTAAGTCATGATCATCTCCGAGCTTGCATTGGATAGTCTAAGGTGAAAGTGGACATCTTTGTCTCACTGATTTCTAATTGGCTCATTTCCTTATAGGTACTGGCTCTGTGTTTTTCTTCTTAAATGATAGGATGGCCTTTTGATTTGTGCTAACATGTACATCAGGCGGAGGACTGGCTCCACAATTTCGGATCTCGATTAGCTTGTGCAGGACACTATCTTAGATTAAAATATAGTATACCAGTATACCAAGGCCGTTCAAGTCAACTCGGGACTATTTTTAACAATGAAAAAAACAAAATGAAATGTTTTAAGTAGTCAAAATGCCATATATTTTTCGATATAATATCCTGCAACGTTTATGCATTGATCCCAGCGTTTAGGTAATGCATGAACAGCTTCAATGTAGAATGATTTATCCATGTCCGAATTAATCCATGACAGCCTATTTCACTTAGTCATCAGTGATGAAATGCTGACCTCCCTGGAACTCATTTAGGGGTCCAAACAGGTAAAAATCGCTTGAAGTAAGGTCTGGGTTGTAAAGTGGATGTGGCAATACCTCCCGTCGAGTTGCTGCAGATGACACATAGTGCAGTTACCCGTTTACGGAATAGCGTTATTTTGCAGAAGCAGGACGCCCTTTGTAATCAAACTAGGTCATTTTTTTCGCAGACGGTTATGCACATCACTCAAAATGCATATGAACTTTTCACTGTTGGTAGGACGTCCTACAATCTGAATATTCACATGAATGACTGCAAGGGGTTGAGAGCCAACACGGCCGGATTCATCACTTACGGATGTACGACTTTCCCTAAAACGTTTACACCATTCAAATGTCTTACTGCAGCTGAGTGTCTCATCACATAATTTTCATTGCAGTCTTCTGTAAATTCCCACAGGTTTCATGCTTTCTTTCACAAGAAACTTCATCACAACACCCTGTACCAAACAAGTATTTACAATGTTGTTCGTCATTTTAATTTACCTGTCACGTGACTGGTCCATGGCAAGTGGGTCACCTAGCAGGAATAGGACACATGTGCCCTTAACTAATAATAGTAGTTCCAGAACGTTATATCCCATTTAGGAAAAACTGGAACAAAAAGTCCCGGTTTGATTTGAACGTCCCTTGGATATATATTTAATTATAAAATATACTAAACATGTTCAACCATACAAACCCTACGGAAGAATATTGAATCCTGCAAGCTAAAATTATGCAGGAGAGTGCTCTAAAATATATTTTGAGTAGCGAAACATTAAAACGCAGAAACACTACAGGAGCTCCAAATAGAATAAAACTGACTGGTAAACAACATAAAGTCTAAGAATGAACATACTTCGGCCACATAAAACGCCACAATGGACTAGAAAGAACGATACTTGAGGGGGTATGACACAGGGCAGAAGAGGCAGAGGCAGAGGCAGACCGAGGGAAATGGGCAAATAACATTACAGAGGCTCTGGTGCTGAAATAGAATAGCAGAGGCGGGAGAGCTGGTTAGGGATCGAGTCTTACAGATCAGTTGTCATGGGAGCGACAACCTGTAAATTGCATGCTTCATGATGATGATATCAATCGGAAATAATATAAAAAAGATATATTTTGTAATTATATATATAATTGTGTAATAATAATAATGTATATATATGTGTGTGTGTGTGTGTGTGTGTGGGTGTGTAGAGAGAGAGAGAGAGACGGAGAGAGGAAGAGAAAGAGAGTGTGTGTGTCCTAGGAGTGAAATAGGTGGAAAGAAATAGAGAGAAAGAGAGAGAGAGTGAGAGAGATATGACAGAAAGAAAGCGAGAGAAAGAGAGGAGGGGGTGGACAGAAAGAAAGAGAGAGAGAGAGAGGACGAAAGAAAGAGAAAGAAAGGGTGGTGAGAGATAGATATGACAGAATGAAAGCGAGAGAAAGAGAGCGAGAGAGAGGAGGAAAGAAAGAAAGAATGAGAGAGAAAGAAAGAATGAGAGAGAGAGAGAGTACATATTAAATTAGAAAAGGCCGCCCAACTAAAATCAGAAATTTCTTTAAGCCTCTACGGACTGAGGTTTTAATCTAATCCGTGGGCTTGTTTAGTCTCTGCCGAAATCTGGCACTGATCACAAGCCACTTAAGTCGTAATCTACGATAGTCATGGGAGGTTACAGTTGACACAGTTCTACTTCACTTCCACTCCAAGTTCTGAATGACGGTTCGCCTTTTCGCTCTAACTGGAGCATTGGACCAGAACTTACAGAGAGTATGTAACCAACCAATTATTTGAAGTAAAAAAAAAAGAAAAGTAGAAATTCAGCAAAATTAACCGCTGGATGGAAATGGAGATTTTGAAGACGCCATTGAACTTAAGTGCGTAAGGTACCAATTTTACAGCTGAGTTGAGTGGAGAAGCGTTCCCCGATTAAAATTACGTCGCAAATTTGTTTCGTCTCAGGAGGCGATTCGAACCGAGGCACGCTGTTACCACAGACCATAGCGAATTACTCGCTATGAACTGAGCTAACCATGGTTTTGCATAATGATGTTGCGAGAGCCGAATACAGGTCTGTTTAGTTATCTCTAACGAAATGCTTAGCGGTGGAAGACTCACGTCGGATCAGGCACAACATACTGATCAGGCACAACATACTGATCAGGCACAACATACTGATCAGGCACAACATACTGATCAGGCACAACATACTGATCAGGCACAACATACTGATCAGGCACAACATACTGATCAGGCACAACATACTGATCAGGCACAACATACTGATCAGGCACAACATACTGATCAGGCACAACATACTGATCAGACATGTTAGTCAGGATCAGGCAAAATATACTGACCAAGACCCTCACTTCGGCTTCAATGTAGGAAAATGGCTGTTTTCATGGCAGCCTGGCTAATGAGGTGAGAAATCGACGTGATTCCTGTAGTAGTGAGCGACACGTAGATGAAGCAAAGCATAGCATAACCGCCTGGTGGACCCCTGTCCACCTTCATCAGTACGCTGGGGATGTTAGAAAAGATATTGCAACTCGCCACTTAACGTCCTTTTCAGGGCGCACAAAAGAGTAAACCTACTCATTGTGGGCCATCCAAACAACGAAACAACAACTAAAAGGAAATGCTTGATAGGCTTTAGTTGTTCAATTCTGTTCAACCCCGGTACCACCCTAAAGAAAATGTGAAGGTAGTCCCGTAGCAGAAACTGCTCTCAGGGATGGAGTGTTATAGACTTTATTGTACGAGGTCGCAGTCTATTTTGGAGATGAGGTGGACAGTGCCCTTCATCGCTGACTTTCCAGTAAGCTAGGATGCCGTTTAGATCTGGGTCGACTGGAGCGCGCCAGTAATGGGAGTTGAACTCCATGCCTATATTGTGAAAAACGAATGCTCTACCGCTACGCCAATCAAACGTTATTATTACTCGTACTTAATAGAAGTTGTTCTGGGCCCAGCCGGAGGAGTTCTTTCATCACTGTATCAGGAGGGGAAAGAATAAATTGTCTAGTCTAGTCTAGTCTAGTCTAGTCTAGTCTAGTTTAGTCTAGTTTAGTTAGTTTAGTTAAAGAATCAACGCAATTGCTCATGGTTTAACCAATTAGTGCTTTGTTCTTCTCTATATTCTTGTAGAAACCCAGCACAATGCACGAACTACGTAGCAACGGAGAGGATACCGTAACAGATCAGAAAGATTGTTAACATAGTTTTGAATGCCGCTAAGCCTGCTCTTTTAGAGTTTCCAACTGCCGAGAGATTTTTAACGCTGCACACGGCCGTCCGATCTCTACTACCCAGAGATCATTGGAAATACCAGAAAGCCCACGTGAAAAATGTCCGGTCTCCGTTTTAAGCCAACGTCCTCCAGCACCTGATGCCGATTTCTAGACCACTTAGTCCGTATAGATGGGAGAAGTGTATCGTCTTGCAGGGTGAATATATAGAGAAGGACTAAAGTCCACACCAATTTGTAGGTAAGATACTTGTCTCGTTCGGACTAAGGTGCAACACTTTTCCACCATCCCTCGTACAGACATCTGGCAGGCCCTAATTCAAATAGTAGTGCCAATCTACTCACAATAAGGAATCACACAACCATTTTCCAACTGAAAACCCAACACATCCCACTTAAGGACTTGAAAAGAGTCAAACCACAATACGGGATCAAGATACTGAGCAGCGCATGAGCTACAGTGGTCATCGACCCATAGCTAACTGCTAGCGTCAGGGCCAGCGAACCAGAGCTGCCAAGCCTCTTCTACACCTCCACGCGGTGATCCCGGATAACAGGCTGCAGCAGGCCAGACTGACTATAGAAAAGGAATCGAAGAGGAATGCTAACCCGGTACTCAAAAAATGATTGCTGAAGTCGGATGTGTTGGACCGAAAGGTCTTAAGCCTTTTCAGGGTTTGGTAGCGGGAGAATGAGAACGAACGAAGCCAAGCCAAGCCAAACCACAACACACTCCAGTGTACCAGCTGTGTATATACCCTTACGAAACTATTAACCATCGTCTCTTTGAGTGCCATGCTCTCAACGATGTTAGGAAAATGGTTCTTGTTCGGATTGCAGCTATATGGAACACTTTGTATGGCACTGAACAAAGACGTACATATACCTTTACACGGTATTAGGTCGAAGGGAGCTCAAGTACTGCTGGGTCCGTGATAACAACAACAACAATATCACCAAATATAATATAAGTGCGTAGTTGTACATACTTGAGAAGATGCGTTAACAAGGATGGAATTACAAATCAAAATACATTATTTACACAAAACGAAAAAAATTAGAAAATTAATTTCAAAATGATAACCTAGCCTACAAATCGTAACAGCAGAAATTAAATGCCTGCAAAAAATATTGGAGATAACAAGCGGAGACATGATCAGAAAGAATGACATCAGGCGACTGGTGCCTTAACAAAAATAACACCAGCATTAGACTGTATCAAAAGACAGCAACTAAAATGGTTTGACCATGTAGCAAGGCTACCACCACACAGCACCCCGCAACGAGCAATGCTATTTAGATACAAAGGATTCAAGACCAAAGGCCGACCACGAAAAGATGGCTTACGGAAATATCCGAGGTGGTGACTAACTTCTGGTCAGGCAAAACATACTGGACGTACAATTTTGGTAGCGATAGACAAAATATACTGGTTGCACAATGTTAATCAGGGTCAGGCAAAACATACTGGACGTACAATTTTGGTAGCGATAGACAAAATATACTGGTTGCACAATGTTAATCAGGGTCAGGCAAAACATACTGGACGGACAATTTTGGTAGCGATAGACAAAATATACTGGTTGCACAATGTTAATCAGGGTCAGGCTAAACATACTGATAGGAAAATGTTAGGGTCTTGTAAAATATATAGAACAAGACCATTATCTCACGTCCATGCAAATCTCCTTAAAAACATGCTGTTGTGATGGTAGTCTATCTAACGAGGAAGGGGATCAACGTGATCCATGTAGTAGTGAGCGTCACGCAAATGAAGTCAAGTATTGCACAGTCACCTTGAAGACCCCAGTCACTTTCATCAACATGCTCTGGATGTAGGAAAACAACGGCAACCCGTCGCCTAACGCCTTTTCAGGCCACACAAAAGAATACACAACAACAGCATTATGTGAACAAATTTATGACGCTGACGTGTTTTTTCTATCTTTGTCGCATGCCGTTTCCGATATTATTTGAGTGACTTGCACGACGACTTTGGTTGTGCACAAACCATAACCACAATTACCACTTTCCTACTGAACTATCAATTTGATTTAATGCATACAGTTTTGAAATTTCAAGCTCGTAAGTCATTCATGTTTGGCACATTATCATGAAGAAAATATTTCTCACAAGCTACCAAAATACCATTGCGAGCTGCCAATAGCTCACGAGCGACCGTTTGTCGAGTATCGTGCTATAGTTTTCAAATCCTGGGCCATACAAAAACAGAAACAATTCTAAATAATAATAATGTTCGTTTAGGCATCTAAGGCCCATTGCGTCGATCGACCACTACTATGTCTGACTGCTGAGGCTTGTAACCAAACCTCGTCCACTGCCGAAGGAGAGACTGCTATCTGTCGAAGCCATGTAGAACGGAGGCGGCCCCTCCTACGCCTCCAGTTGACCGGTGGGAGACCGTTGTTACATATAGCTGACTTGGACAGGATCTGGTGAGGCAGAACTTTCTGGTTCAGTCGGGCCACATGAGCGTGACTCAAGTCTTTCCGTGAACTGGCCCAGCTATTCGGCGGAACCCTAAGTGGTGTCGGCTTGATCGGCTTACACTCAAAAGCCAATCCAGGACTTGCACGAACCAGATAAATCTTAATTATTTAAGCAAAACATCCAAGTGTATTTATTTTTTTTAAAGCGTCGCTTATGAATACCGCTGATTTTCGACAGACATTTCATGAAATTGGTTTGTACCAAAGAACAACACCATCTCCGCCATACATCTGCACTGCTCTTTATAAAGTTGGACATAACAAGATAGTGACACAGGTGCAGGATAAACGAGTTGGCAAGATTAAGAGGTTCAAGCATACACTTTAAGGCTACTAATCAGGGGTGTGCATGAGACTGGCAAACTTAATCTCTTCTTCTTCTTCTACTATTTCTTCGATCAACTGGTGCAATGTTTCTACTCCGGTGCAGTTCACGAAGAAAGATGAGGTTCAGGTCTTCGCCGGTCCCCCACAGTTTTTCAGGCATGGTCGATCCTCGGGGTCAGAATGCCTCTTATTAGTCTGTATATAACTTAACTTAACTTAACGTTTTTATACTGGTTTAGAAGACTCTGCAGAGTCTGTATACAATATAATATATATGTGGGACAGTCCTGTGGGATATGTTGTGTTTGCTTGGGTGTTTGTTTTGGTGCTCCACAATCGCACGTGACGTTGTTTCTGAGACCCATTCTGTGGAAGTGGGACGAGTCTGCATGTCCCGCTCTGAGTATGAAGATAATTTTCTGTCCATCTCTGCCAAGTTTGTCTATGCTGTCATTTTCTGGCATTTATTTCTTTGTGATTGTTTCTCCATTCCGTCCTCATAAATCGTTTGATGAGTCTCTTTGCTGCTCTATAACTCTGGGGATGGCGAGTCTGTGTGCCCCCATGTACAGCTTTTGTTAACTCATATTCCTTCTCGCTTTCAAGGATCCCACAGTGGGTTGGACTAGACCTGTTTTATGGGACAGCAACCAAATGTCATATTTTATTTCGTGTGAGAGTTTATCTTGTATTGGGCTTGAGATGGCTTGGATTACGCTTCTGGAGTCTGTTTGAATGATCGTTTTTCTTGTAGTTGTGTTTTGGCTAATAAGAATCTGAGCTGTTGCAGGAACAACTGTTGCTTCAGCTCTGAAATGAGTACAGGTCTCTCCTGCTGGTGTGTAGTGGTTTTCCATGTCGCCGTTGTTGTGTGTGATATAGATTTCACGTTCTTCGTGGTTAATCCATCCGTGTACACATGTGTCCAGGAGATGCTAGGCTACTGTCTCCTGAGCTTATGTAGAATGTAGATTATTTTGGTTCTGTTATTTACTCCCTACTTTCCTTTATTATTCTTGGAACCTACAAAATCATTTTGGACCGGTCCTGGTTCCGTATGAATGGTTCTGGAGTGAGTACTTTGCACTTTTCGATTTTAGTTTCAACGATGTCTGTATTTTTTCTATGGTTTTCTCCTGCCAGATGGTTGGGCCTTTTTTTCAGTAGTTTATTTTTAGTCCCCTCATGAAATATGTGGTGTAGCGGTTGGTCAGTTAGCCTATTTCGTTTTCCAAATTGAGTAAGAGATTTGTATGTTCTTCTAAATTGAAGTGTTTCAATATTTTCTCCTTTTTCCTAGCTCTGTAATAAGATTGCTTTTCAATGCCAAAAGGGTAATTCTGAGAGCCATATTCTGGACTCTCGTCTAGTTTGTTTTGGCCGCTGTTGCTCACGTGCTAGAGGCATATTCCATAATTGGTCTGGTTGCCCCAGTGTAGACTAGCTTGAGGAACGTTTTGTTTGCTCCCTTCATCCCCCCAAACCGCGTGCCAGCCAGTTTTTTGTTGTTGTTATCACATAGAGTCTTTCTATGGCCCTTGTCTGGACTTTTCTCTATATTTGGCTTCCATGTGAGTCTTGAGTCAAATGTGACTTCATTGAATGTGGGTGTGTCTAAATGTGGTATTAGTTGGTTTTCTATCATTGTTGTTATTTTCTTTTATGAAGAGGAGAGTGACAAGATAGAGGTAAGGGATTTTAGTGTGGCTTCTTTTCACTCCCCACTCTGTCCAATTCTCAGCCTTCTCTACTGTCTTTTAGAGCGTGAAGGAGGTTATTGTTGTATGTTCTGTTGCTGTCCATACAATGAAGAAGAAGAAAAAATGGAAGGTCATGAAGACAAAAACAAAGAGGAAGAAAGAGAAGAATAAAAGAACCAAAAGAAAAGAAGAAAAGCTGCAAATGAAAAGGAAGAAGAAGAAAGTGAAAAAGAAAAGCGCGAACAAGAAATAGAAGAAGAAAACAAGAATAAGAAGAAGAAGAAAAGAAGAAAATTAAGAAGAAGAAGGAGACTAAGAAGAAGAAGAAGAAGATGAAGAAGAAAAGAAACAAACGAAAAGAATTAAAAAGAAGAAAATGAAAAAAGAAGAAAATGAAAAAAGAAGAAAAAAGGGGAAAACAAAAAAAAGAAGAAATAAAAGAAGAAGAAAAAGGAAAAAAAGAAAAAGAAGAAAGAAGAAGTAGAAAATGAAGAATAACAACAAGAAGAAAGAGAAAATTATGAAGAAGAAGAAGAAAATTAAGAAGAAGAAGGAGACTAAGAAGAAGAAGAAGATGAAGAAGAAAAGAAACAAACGAAAAGAATTAAAAAGAAGAAAATGAAAAAAGAAGAAAAAAGGGGAAAACAAAAAAAAAGAAGAAATAGAAGAAGAAGAAAAAGGAAAAGAAGAAAAAGAAGAAAGAAGAAGTAGAAAATGAAGAAGAAGAAAAACAAGAAGAAGAACAAGAAGAAAATGAACAAGACGATGCAACCAGTCGGGGCAAGCAGCTCTCGGTTGATGACAGAAAATGCAATGAATCTTTCATTACAACAGCAATAGGGCCTTTGGAGACCTCTTGGCAGTTGTCAAAAGAAGGAAACTCTTTTCATACGGTCACATATCGATAATAAATGTTGTTATATGAATGAATGTTGTATGAAAAGATAACAAATGTCTATGTTTCTCTTTCCGTTACAAAAGCTTACATACACTTGCAGATACCAATATATGACCTTAGGCCAAAAAGCAGGAGCCCATAGGCCAACCAGCCCATAGACCAACCAATCCATAGAGCAACCAACCCATAGACCAACCAGCCCATAGATCAACCAATACAAAGACCAACCAACCCATAAACCAATCAACCCATAGATCAACCAACCAACCAAGCTCTTTCTGTTACACAGAAACAAAGTAAGCGCATAATTCCCGTTTGCTATTTGTGTTGTACTGCGATAACACCCACGTGTTGTTTAAGCTAGCGACGCTTGCTCTGGACCTATTTCATTTCTGTTTCTAAGAATCGATGTCACTGCACTTTGGGCATACCCTTAGGTGCTCAGTCTCTCTCATCAAATGGCGTAAGGTATGGATGCTGATGGTCCATGTAGCTCGATGGTTATACACTCTCCTGCTCCGTCCTCTCATGCGCCATACTCCGTCCGCTCGAACCTCGTTCAATATAAAAAGTTTGCAATCAAGATGTTGAGCAGCGAATAAACTGCAGCAGTCAGCAACCCATAGCTGACTGCTAGCGTCAGGGTCAGCGAACCAGAGCTGCCAAGACCCTTCTACACCTCCACGCGGTGATCCTGGATAACAAGTTGCAACAGACCAGACTGGCTCGGTAGAAGGGATCGAAGAGGGAGGGCAACCCGGTACTCAAAAATGCTTGCTGAAGTCGGATGTGTTGGACCGAAAGGTGCAAATATCGCAGTAAAACTGTAAACCCGACACAACGCATTCCGTTCTCTGGACTACATTCCGCTACTTGCAAAGCTTTTTTCAGGGCTTGGTAGCAGGAGATTAAGAACGAACAAATAAAAAGAAAAAAAAACTTTGCAGTCTGTGGATTGCTACTTCATCTATTGCAGTTTCCTCATCTAATAGATGGTCATTAATTTATTTCATAATGTCACTTCTATCCATCACTAATGTGCCCATGATGAGAGCTTGTGAAGCCATGATGTCAGCTCTTTCATTGCCCTGAACCCCAGCATGAGCAGAACAGTAGATCCATGTCAACCCCTGAAGGTTTGACGCCTCAACAGCAGCTATCCACTTGTACCTAAGCCATCAGTTCTGTACCTTCTGAAGTACAGCTTGCGCGTGTGTTACAATGACTGCCCTATTTCATCAAACGATCAAGCTCTGGCTGTCCCGCCGTCTGGTATAATTGTGCTTTGAGCTATATAAATCTCTCCATGCTTTATGGTCATTAAAATAAACGGAATTTTCATTGGAGTTGAAGATTAGGGATGTTATCAATTTCAATAAAGAAAATCGATTAATCGGCGATTAAATGTTTTTGATTAATCGATTAAAGTAAAGTAACCCATAGCATTACTGCCATAGGGGTGTGAGGTGTTAGCGATCTCACATTTCAAAGGTTCGGCTATATTAGGACGGTAGCCATCTTCTCTCCCTCGCCGCTTTTACTTCCCGGACTGAACCGGTGCCCATTTAAGGTTGGGTCGGCCCGGGAGCGAATGCGGTCGGAAAAAAACTGGGGAATGAACCCAGGGCCACTCAGATGCGAAGCCAGAGCGCTAACCAATACGCTATACGGCTCCTGATTAAATGCGATTAAAAGGTAAAACAAATAATTTGTCATCTTTTTTATTTTATGAAACAGCAAGTAGTCTCATAATTTATTTACAGCAGATTTTTCAGCCTATCAGGCGAGGTAGGGTCGTCCCGTAAGCAACGAGGTCGTTGGGGCACACATGAAAACATCCTCACAAAATCACGTCCTCTCAACACCTTCCCGTGCAGGATCGTATTTGAAATACCATTTGATCTCAATATGTGACCGTACCAAGCGAGTTTCCTTCTTTTGACAGCTGCCAAGGAGTCTTTAAAAGGTAATTTTTCTGTTGTAACTCAATTTCGAATTTCCTCATTTGTAACTCGATCTTCGTACGAGACGTTTATAATCCTTCAGAAACATCTCATCTCCAAGGCATGTATCCGTCACCGCAGGTCATCTGTAATTGTCCATGTCTCGCAAGCATAGAAGAATATTGACAAGACCAATGTACGCATTAATCTGATTTTCGTGCATAGTGCTAACGGTTTATCTTGCCAGATTTTGTTAAGCCGTTCAAGCGCCACTATTGTCTTGGCTATTCTGGCCAACACCTTACATTTTGATCTTTCATCACTGACAATCGAACCTAGAAATTTAAAACGGTCAACCACTTCGAGTTCCTGACCGTTAGCTTTTATTCTGCTGTTGAAGCCCTCGGCGTTGTTGGTCATTAATTTTGTCTTCCCAACGTTTATCTCCATACCATAGCCAAGATCTGTTTCATCGAGTCTTTTGACCCATTCATGGAGTTCTGCTTCTGAACCGTCGATGTCATCTGCAAAACGAAGGTTGGTAATCGTTCGGCCCCCTATCTTGACAGTACCAACGTGATCTCCAAGTGCCTTACTCATAATTCCCTCAAGGAATATATTGAAAAGAGTTGGGGAGAGTGTAGAACCCTGTCTCACAGCAACTGATGTACGAAACCAGTCGCCGTGACTCCCATTTACAAGAACTGTACTGGACGCCTTGTTATACAGGTGGTCAAGGATCTTTATAATTTGTTCGTTGATTTTATACATCCTCATGGTTGCCCATAGCGCTTTATGCCATACCCTATCCAACGCCTTCATAAAATCAACAAACACATGATACAGTTTTTGCTGCTGTTCTATATATTTCTCGCTTAGCAGCCTTAAATTAAATATCTGTTCTGTAGTGCTTCTTCCCTGTCTGAACCCTGCCTGTTTCTCATCAATGATGTTTTTCTCTTGGGGTTTCAATCGATTGTTGATTAATCTAAGCATGACCTTGCTAGGGTGGCTGATGGGGTTTATTGTTCTGTAATTTTGGCACAGCTTTCGGTTTCCATACGTAACGGTATAACCATTGATTTTATCCATATGTCCGGCCAGTTTCCTATCGCCCATATTTTGTTGCAGATGTGTGTTAGGCCTTCCACCACTACCTCCCAACCAGCTTGTAAGAGCTCTGCTGGTATATTGTCCACGCCGGCCGCATTCCCTTTTCTTAATTTCTTTATGCTGCAGCTACCTCTTCCTTCGTTAACAGTTGGTTATCCTCTATAGTTGTTGGTGCTGGAGGGATTGTTTTCTCAGGTTCGTTCCGTCCCTCATAATTGTATAACTTGGAACAGTACTCTGTCCATCGTGCCAGTACGTCAGTGTCCTCAATAAGGCACTTGCCGCTTTTATACTGGATCATAAAGTTCCTGTCTTGTCTTGGTGATACCAGTTCTTTGATCGCATTGTATGCTCCTTTAGCGCCATTTCTATCTAATCTCTCTTCGATGTTTGTACATTGCTCACATAACCACGCTTCTTTCGCCTCTCTCATCTTTTGTTGTATCGCTTTCTTGACCTCTTTATATCTGCTGACCTCATCAGGTGGATGTTTTTGGTTTTTCAGTTACCTTCTTCTATCACAAAGGTGTAGAATTTATGTGGTCACCCGTGGCTTATTTTTTGTTTTGTAGCACCCCAGGATCTCTGTTACTGTATCGGTATCCAGTCCCTCTCTGAGAGCCAACAGTGGAGCAAATCTCCCTGATACCCCTGATTGGAACACTTCGATGATTGTTGGGTCTTTCAGTTTGTCCAGGTCAAACTTTGTCTAGTCATTTCTTATGCGATTCTCTCCAATCACAGATGATTAGTCACTATAACAGCCTATAAGTGTTCTTTATTATTTGTAAGTCTTTACTTGACGTCTTTATACTGGTTTTAAAAAGTATGTAGAGTCTGTATGCAACCAGTTTCTTTTACTTGAATTGATCTAAAAATAACTATGTGCATTCAATTTATTCTTGAATGCATTAATTGACCCTGCCTCCACTATTTCTGGGGGCAACGCATTCCAAGCATTCACCACTCTTCGGCTGAAAAAAAATTTCCTAAAATCCAATCTGGACCTTTCTTTAATTAATTTATAGCTGTGCCCTATTGTTCCTGTAGGCGGCTGTAATTTGAAACATTTGTTATAGCTTATTAATTTATCCTTTCTTTTGATCTTATAAACTTTTAAATCACCCTCGACATTTCTCTGTTTTAGACACCGGTTTTTCTTAATCTTTCCTCATTACTGTAATTCCGGAAATAAGCATTACTGCAACAAAAAACTGCAGATAAGCTGTATACTGTTCTTCATTTCAGACCATCATGAAGATAACCCAGCAGGCTAACATTTCCAAACAGCAGATAGGCTCAAGGGTTGTTCTCAATATATCCACTTCACAATATATCCAGTTCACAATATATCCACTTCACAATATATCCAGTTCACAATATATCCAGTTCACAATTATGAACTTCACAATATATCCAGATCAGCAATAGACATTTTATTTCGGAAATTAAAAATGAAAACGATTTATCGAACGAAACAAAATTAATCGATCAAGCATTTTTTACAATTCGTTGAACAATTTATCGAATTTATCGTGAATAATTTTGTTTTAGACTTAATTTCTTTTTATTTCCATGCGTTTTCTATTTCAATGAAAGCCCCGACCCTCTCGATATCTTTCTTCTTCTTTTCGCGTATCCTCTTTTGCCTTTAAGCGCCAAGTAATAAAGAGATCTCTAGAACGAGCCCGACTTTGTGCCTCACGCACAAGTGGCGTTCGCCGTTTCAGATATTTCCGAAAGCTATCTTTTTCGTGGTCTACCTTTGGCCTAAACAACATTGCTTGTTAGGGACGGAGGGTTGGGGGTGGGGGGAGGAGGGAGTCCCATGTGGTGGTAGACTTGTTACATGACCAAATCATTTTAGTTGTTGTATTGTACTAGTGGTGATGTTCCCACCAGTCTCCTGATGTCATCGTTCCTGATTTGTCTCTCCATCCTACACCGAATATTTCTGCAGTCATTTCATTTCTGATGTTACGATTTGTCGCTTTTCAATTTATGTTAGTCTCCAATTTTGTCATTGGCAATAAGGTAATCCTTGAGTCCTTATCATAAATGGGATATAAACATGCCGGAAAGAATACAAAAAAGAGCGACAAAGCTGATAGTGAAGACTAGAAGCATAGCATCAATTGATCGAAGAAGAAGAAGAAGTTTGTTCTTGTAGCTCGCCCGTTGCACAACTTTTGCTCTGTCCTCTCGGTACCCACTCACATCTAAACTCACGTCTGACTTTCAAATTGTTTTCAATAACTGTTAATGAGAAAGTTATTGTCCCCCGCAAGCGATGATAGCCACAAAATGAAAAATAGATACAAAGAAATATTAAACATAGGAGCAAGGAAATGATAGTCAAACTGTATAAAGCATTAGTTAGATCTAGATTGGAGTACTGTGTGCAGGTGTGGAGTTCTTATCATAGAGGGGATATAAACATGCTGGAAAGAATACAAATAAGACCGACAAAGATGATAGTGGGATTCCAGAAGAATTACAGAAGATTCTAGAAGACACAGAAAATCCGGCCTACAGTGTCTAGAAGAGAGAAGAATTCGAGGTGACTTAATACAGGTTTATAAGATGATCAGAGAAATGGATAAATTAGACTATAACAAATTGTTTTTTTCTAATACAGCCACCCACAAGAACAAGAGGGCATAGCTATAAATTAACTAAAGAGAGGACCAGATTAGATATTAGGAAATATGTTTTTAGTCAGAGAGTGGTGAATGCTCCCGATGCATTGGCAGGGGAGATAGTGGAGGCAGGGACAGTTAATGCATTAAGAATACATTGGATGTGCAAAGCTTTTAGAGCAAGGTAATATAAATGAAACTGGTTGTATACAACTCTGCAGAGTCTTCTAAACCAGTATAAAGACGCAAAGTTAAAGTGTTGGGACGGAAATCGTGTTATATAAAGATCTTTTTGTTAGTTATTGTCACGTGCTTGCAATTAAGTATTGGAGTTAATTGTCCAGTGATCTTATTTTTTCTATTGCATCTTTTTTTTTGTTTTTTTTTTTTGGGGGGGGGGGGGGGGGTGAAATTTCCGCCGAAGTTCTTCCGTCTACTGAGAGCGTGCTCCCTAAGGAAGCACCAAGATGGTGGTACGCTCGGATGAGCTTGTTCGCTAAGCCTCTTGAACGGGTCAATTTCAGACGCCAATTCAACGGAATATGTGTTTTCTGGACGGAATGTGTTGTCCAGTGCACCAGATACCGATTTAAAAGAGCGCTAATGAAACAGTGAGTGGTGTAGCCGATAGTGAATATGTCTTTGATTTTTCTTCAGGCTCGTAGAACACAGCTCGCCTGCATTTTTAATTTCGCATGAACCATATCGGCCAGTGACCGAAAGCTGACTGGTTGCGTCGGAGCCAGTGACCCAAAGCTGGCTGGTTGCGTCAGGGCAAGTGACCCAGATCTGCCCAGGCCGATCTCCACCTCCACCTGGTGACCCTAAATCACAAGGCACACTAGCTATGAGAAGGAATCAAAGCTATGTGTTGGATGTGTCGGACCGAAATGTGCAAATAACGCAGTCAAGCTGTAAACTACGACACGACGCATTCTTTTCAACAGACTACACCCTGCTACTTGCTAAGCCATTTTCAGGGCTTGGTAGCGACAGTTTGAGAACGAAGAAGAAGAAGAAGAAGTATTCTTAATTTAACATGCTTCTCAGCACTTCGACTTTCTCTAGATTATTACCAAGATCTCTTAACGATTCCACACCATGTAGGAATATAACAGAAACACTGTTTGTTAAGGCCTTTGATAGAGTACCTCATTAACGATTATTTATAAAGTTAAAATTACATGGAATAGGTGGCGTAGTTGTCAAATGAATTGAAAATTTGTTAACCGAGAGAAGGCAGAGAGTGGGCATACAACATAAAGAGTACTCTGAGTGGTGGGAAGTAAAGAGTAGAGTGCCACAAAGATGGGTTTTGGGACCAATTTTGTTCTTATTTTATATATATATATATATATATATATATATATATATATATATATATATATATATATATATATATATAAACGATTTTGACATAATATCGAATCCATTATTGCAAATTTCGCTGATGACACAAAACTATACAGTAATGTGTCATCTAAATCAGAAGTGGATATATTGAGGTCGGATTTAGATAAAATTCGAGAATGGTCTGGCAAATTGAGTTTCTTCTTCTTCGTACGCAGTCAGACAGTAACCATTATTTTTTCGAAAAAAGCGGCGGTCATCCTGAGGCTGTCGCCACTGCCATAGAGCTTGTCTTGCAGTTCCACTGGTGATGGCCACATCTGCTCTCTCTGATCCTCGTATGTCGGGCAGTTCTGCAGCAGATGTTCAGCGGTCATTTTGCCAGTACCGCACGGGCATTCGTCGATAACACCTATCTTCAATTTGTTGAATAGGTGGTACCTCAGTCTATTGTGGCCAGTGCGAAGTCTGAAGACAACGACCTGCTCTTTTCGGTTCAACTGGTAATAGGCATCGTTTTTGGTGTAACCAGTATGTTCGGTGTCCCATTTGGTCATGTAAATTGAGTTTAATGTAGGTAAATGTTCAGCCATCCACATGGGTAGATCCAATGTAAAACACAATTACAGAACGGGCAAGAACAATTTTAGAACGATAGATTAGGAAAGGGACCTAAGGGTTATAATAGATTAAACAGGTAAAGTGAATGAGCAACTCCAGGTAGCAGTGAAAACAGGCAAATGCAATGTTAGGTAAGGAAGTGTTAGTGTATAAAGCATTAGTAAGACCTAGATTGGATTATTGTGTACATGTGTGGAGTTCTTATCGTAGAGAGGATATAAACATGCTGGAAAGGATAAACAAAAAAAGCAACAAAGCTGATAGTGATATTCCAGAATTACAATTATGAGAAAAGATTAAGAAAAACCGGCCTACAGTGTTTAGAAAGAAGAAGAATTAAAGGTACCTTAATACAGTTTTATAAGATAATAAAAGGGACGGGTATATTAGACTATAACAAGTTTTTTCAAAGTACAAACACCCACGCGAACAAGAAGGCATATCTACAAATTAAGTAATGAAAGGTCCAGATTAGATATTAGGAAATATTATTTCAGCCAAAAAGCGGTGTATGCTTGGAATGCATTGCCACAGGAAGTAGTGGAGGCAGGGACAATGAATGCATTTAAGAATAGATTGGATGCACATAGCTTTTAGAACCAAAAAATATATAAATGAAACTAGTTTTTTTACAGACTCTGCATAGTCTTCTAAGCCAGTATAAAGACGTTAAGTTAAGTGATGTTTTAAGTTATTCATATACAAAGAACACAATCATCATGCACATTTAAACAACAGCAACGAGAAATATAACAAGACGATGGCGCATATCACACAGGTCGGCGTGTCTAAGGGAGAAAGCGTAGGTGAGAGCAGAGAAATGTTGTTTGGAAGCTTCCTAACAAATGGATCGATAGATTTCTTTACAGAACCGAGCGAGCGTAAGAGTGTTGAAAGGGATGCGCGGAGAAGAATAGTTAGAGAAGTCAGAACGAGAGACAGAACGAGAGAGAAAAAGAAAGATATGAAAGAAAAGGAGAAAAGGGGGGTGGGTGGGATAAAATAGAGAATATATACAGGATGCGTTAAAGACAGGACAGTTCCAAAGGTAGAAAGAGTCGGAAAGAAATAGGGATAGCGTTAGGAGAAAATATATAAGAGGAAACGGTAGAAGAGAAATAGATAAGCAGAGCGGGGAAGGGAGAGATTTACATGCACCTATACATAATTATGTGTATTTGTTGTTGCTGCTGTTGTCGCTAATGCCAAGAGTGCTTGACTTGAGAAATCAAGACGATATCATCTGGTGGTGGATTATAATGAGTGGCTCTCCTTACATTCCGAGGCGTACTTGAGAAGGTGGACCAGGTTTCTTCTAGCCTCAGTGCAATGTGACACTCCCCATTAAGATCGTCAAAATTGGGATCTCTCTCACGCACACGCACACACACACACACATATATTTATATATATATAATGCCATTTATTTTTCGATATTATCTCCTGAAACGTTTATGCACTTATCTCAGCGTTTAAGTAATGCTTGAAAAGCTTCAGTGTAGAAATATTTGTCAGTATGTTTGAACCAATCCATAACTGACAGCATGCTTCACTTTGTCGGCAGTGCACAAATGCTGTCATCACTGGAATTCTTTCAGGGGTTCTTCATCGTACGCAGGGGTTTCAAACAGGTGGTAATCGTTTGAATGAAGGTCTTAGCTGTAAGGTGGATGTGGCAATACCTCCCAGTCGAGTTGCTGCAGATGGCACATAATGGGATAATTCGCGTGAGGTCTGGAGCCACCACGGTCGGGATCATCACTCATGGATGTATTGCCTTCTCTAACACGTGTACACAAATCAAATATCTTACTGCGTCCGAGTGTTTCATCACCGTATTGTGATAGCAGTCTTCTGCAAATTTGAACAAAAATTTACGCCTGATTTCACAAGAAATTCATCGCTTCACGCTGTTCCATGCAAGTAGTAAGAGTATTATCCGCCATTTCCATTTATCTGTCCCTTGACTGGACCATAGCAAGTGGACCACCTAGCAGTAGTAGGACACACGTGCCACTAACTAATGACTAATAATAGTAGTTCCAGCACGCTATAATCCATTCAAATAGAACTAGTGGCGGTTTAATGGGAGCACCCCCCCCCCACACACCATCGCATATATACATATACATATACACACACACACACGTACACATACACACACGAAGACAAGTCAGTAAATAGTTCACAAATGGCTTGTTAAAAAAAACTAAATGTGAAAAGAAGATATTGCACCTTCATCGTCCCTTATTTCTCAACATAGTTTCCACCAACATTGATACACTTATCCCATTGCTTTATCAGTGCAAAGACACGCCCATTCGGTCATTTATTATGCTTTGTGGTGTAGGCTAAACCATGCAAACATCCTATAATACTTGCTGCACTGTCTATCTTACTTGCATGTCAGCACGAAGTATCTCTCACATCTGTCGTACATATGCTCCTGCTGCTATCAGAACAGGGCAACTATCTTAGGCCACATTGACAATGTTTGATAATCCTGGAGAACATTTATTGACCCAGTTATGTCGCTTCACGCGACAAACACTTCTCACCGCAAACAGGAAGCATTCCCTCTAGAAAATAATTTGCAGGAAATCCTTTAGCCCACAAACAACGCACAACAGCATGCTGTTCTATGCACACTCTATGAGCACCGACGCCATTTAAAACCTGAATTGTGCAGACCGTTGAAGACTTGACGAGTGTGATACGGAGTTGGTCCAGAGTTGATCAGCGAGCCGTGATTCGGTTTCTAACAACTGAAGGGTGTCGACCAGTTGACTTTCATCGCAGAATGCAGGCAGTGTTTGGTGAATAAAGTGTGTCGAAGACAACAGTGAAGAACTGTAGAACGATGTTTAAAGAAGAACATGAGTTAACGAAAGTTCTTCTGAGACCAGGTCAGGCGCATATTGTTGCGTCAGAAGATGCCATCGCCAAAATTGATGCAGCAATTTCGGTGGACAGTTGCCGGAGCTTACGTTCGCCACACTTTTGTCACCATAAAGGGCCTGTATTCTGCTTTGAATGTCAACTGGTCGACATCCTTCAGCTGTTAGAGACCGAATCACAGTTCTGTGATAAACTCTGGACGGATTCCGTATCGCACCATCCATGCTTTAAACGGTCTACCGAAGAAACTGTGAGTCGGAGGATAATGACATTTTGCCAACTTGACAGTTGGTATGTACTGTTTACGTCAGAAATGACGCCATCGTACTCATCGTATGTATGTTCACTTGGTGCAGTTAGGTCCGGTTTCATTTGAACACGTCTCGTAGTTCTAGCCTGCTATAATCCATTTGTGTAGAGCTAGAACAACAAGTCTCGGTTTGACTTGAACACTTCTCGAATAAAGTACGAAAAAAACCGCTATTTACAGAAAAGGTAGCAGGGAGAAATACACGTAGAAGATACGGTATAAAAGAAAAAGATAAGTAGAGAGGATATCAGTTAAATAGATAGAAAGGGTAGAACGAATATTTGATGTCACTAAAGTAAGATGGCCACGCCTTAATGGCTGCGCTCTCGACTCTCCAGTGTTTCTGTCGAGTTTTCCCGATGTTTTGGGGTTTCTGTTCGGATTATATTTCACAACTCCGTCACCAGGTGGTATCGACTTTATTCTGTGGATTTAATGTGCTTTAGGTTATGCTGTTTTTTGTGCTGCATTTCGCTGTATTTCATGCCATGCCCAAGCCGTGGGAGATCAGTCCGTGACGGAGTTCAACGTTCCGCTTCGCTGCACACCAGAATTCAGTCCAGTTTGCCAATACTCAAGGACATTTCTGCTCGGACTGAAGCCGACTTCCTCCTTCCCGCCCCTTCCTCCATCAGAGGTTACACGATACCACTCCGAACCTCGTATTCTCAGCACAGCAAGGGTCACGCTGACCAACACGGGGACACAGTCAGATGCCTCGACGGCGAGACACGTGAAAACAGGTAGTTTGACACGGACAGATACGGAAAACTTGACACAAACAATGGTCTAACACACTCCACGTTGCCCTCATCCCAAAGGCAGTGGAGTACACGGCTCCACCTGGAGAGTCTGTAGTGATTTCGGTCGACACGCAAGTCATGGACACAGCCTCAGCAGTTGGACATGGTAGTGGTCGATCGACGCAACGGGCCTTTGACCCCTCCGTCAACATTATTATTATTTTATACAGATAGGGTACGGAAGAATCAGATTTGTAGAGATGGTCATCATCATGTAGCATGTCCTTTGTAGAACGTCGCTCCAATCACAGTCTGTCTGAAAGAAACTCGTTCCCTTGCCAAAACACCAGTTTCCGCCACTGTCATACTCACGCATACCTGGATATCTTGGTGCCATCGTCTTCTTGGTCTACCCCTTCCTCTTTTGCCTGGCACCATACCTTCCATCACGGTTCTCTCAAGACCATTGTGTCTATTGATGTGACCAAAGTATTTGCATTTTCTAGCCAAAATGGAATTGATAAACCAGTTCTCCTCTATGCTCAACTCTTGCCGAATGTCTACATTTGTTCTTTTCTCTGTCCAGGGTATTCTGAGGATCTTTCTGTAACATTTTGACTCAAAGGATTCGATTCTTTGTCTAGAAGTTTTGGTGATCGTCCATGCTTCACAACCATAAGCCGCCGCAGGAAAAACACAGGCTCTCAAGACTTTTACTTTTATCGTTTTGTTGGTGCCCTGCCATAATTTTTTCAGGCTGTTCAGTCTCTACATTGCCATAGCTAGTCTTCTGATTTCTTTCGAGCAGTCACCATTTTTGTCGATTCTGGAGCCCAGATATTCAAAATGTGTAACCTGATCTATTTCCTCACCACCCACTGTAAATTTATGCTGACATTGTGTTTTATCGGTGGTCATTATCTTTGTTTTGTTTATGTTTATGAACAGATTTTGATCTTTACTGTGTCCATAAACGGCTGAAAGTAGCTGCTCTAGCCCTTCTGCACTCCTTGATAGTATCACTGTGTCATCTGCGTATCGTAACTCTGGAATCTCGTACCCCCCAATCGTAAATGGGTCGAAACCCCATTTCCTTCATGATTCTCCACAGATTTTGATGTTTTACCGTGACGAAGGCCTTAGTGTAATCAATGAAACATGTTACAGGTCTACATTAAACTCTCTACATTTTTCATAGATATTCCTTAAATTGAATATGTGGTCCCGGGTCCGTCTGTCTTTCCTAAAACCTGCCTGGACTACGTGAATTTCAGATTCAAACCTTTTCTCTATCCTTCTTAATAGGATTCGCAAGAGTATCTTGCTAGCGTGGCTGATCAGCGCGATAGTTCGGTAGTTCGTGCACAGCTTCAGGTTGCCTTTTTTGGGGAGGGGAATATAAATTGATTTCTTCCATGCTTCTGGCCACTCTGCACTGTGCCATATCTGTTTACACAGCTTGTGATAGACTCGAGCACATGTCTCTCCTTCTGCTTGTATGAGCTCTGCTGGGATATCATCACATCCTGGGGACTTTCCCTTTTTCAGGCTTTTAATTGCAGAGCGTACTTCTTCCAATGTTGGTTCAGGTTCTTTCTCAACGTTTGGTAGGACTGTAACTGGGCCCTTTGTGCTATTTCCATGGTATGAAATAAATCAATAACCAAAGAGGTCATGTATGATAGTTAGATGACAATAATAGTTACAAGAATAAAAGTTACAAGAATAAAAGTTACAAGAATAAAAGTTACAAGAATAAAAGTTATAAGAATAAAAGTTACAAGAATAATAGTTACAAGAATAAAAGTTACAAGAATAAAAGTTACAAGAATAAAAGTTACAAGAATAATAGTTACAAGAATAAAAGTTACAAGAATAAAAGTTACAAGAATAAAAGTTACAAGAATAATAGTTACAAGAAGCACAGAAAATGGGCACAAAATAGAAATAAACTATAAAGGGCAAAGATTAACAAACAGCTAAACATAATCCAATCACAACACACTCCAGAGTTCCAGCTATGTACACAGCCATACGACATCGTTGATCATAATCTCTGTTAGCGTTCAGTCCTCGGCAATGTTAGAAAAATGCGTCTTCCTCTGATGTCAGATAAATGGGCCACTTTATATGGCACTAGTAAAGTAAAGTAACCCATAGCATTACTATCGTAGGGGTGTGAGGTGGTAGCGACCTCATATTTCAAAGACTCGGCTATATGAGGGCGATAGCCATCTCCTCTTCCTCGCCGCTTTTACTTGCCGAACTGAGCCGGTACCCATTTAAGGCTGAGTAGACCCAGGCACCGTTGCGTTCTGAAAAAAAACATTACCGCCTCAAATGGGGAATGAACCCAGGACCACTGAGATGCGAAGCCAGAGCGCTAACCATCGCGTTACACGGCTCCCGATTAAATCCGATTAAAAGGTAAAACAAATAATTTGTCATCTTTTTATTTTACGAAACAGCAAGTATTCTCAGAATTTATTAACAGCAGATTGTGTCAGCCTGTCAGGTCAGGCCAGATCAGGTCAGGTCAGGTTAGGCCAGATCAGATCAGGTCAGGTCAGGTCAGGTCAGGTCAGGTCAGGTCAAGTTAGGTTAGGTTAGGTTAGGTTAGGTTAGGTTAGGTTAGGTTAGGTTAGGTCAAATCAGATCAGGTCAGGCCAGGCTAGGTCAAATTAGATCAGGCCAGATCAGGTCAGGTCAGGTTAGGCCAGATCAGATCAGGTCAGGTCAGGTCAGGTCAAGTCAGGTTAGGTTAGGTTAGGTTAGGTTAGGTTAGGTTAGGTCAAATCAGATCAGGTCAGGCCAGGCTAGGTCAAATCAGATCAGATCAGGTCAGGTCAGGTCAGGTTAGGTCAGTTTATCCCGTAAGCAGTGAGGTCGCTGGGGCATACATGAAGACTTCTTCTCAAGCCCACGCGGGTCCAGGCACTAGACAACTGATACACACATGGAGATACCATTACATCGCATTGAGCCGTAGAATGAAAGATTGGATGCAGCTGGATCAATAACAACAACATAAATGACAAAGCACAAAATTTAAAAAATTGAAACGGAATAAAATTAAGAAAGACAAGAAAGAAAAGAAGGAGAGGAACCAAAAGCGATAAATAGGCAAAGGAAGACAAAGAAAGCGAAAAAGAAGAAAAAAAAAAGCAGAAGAAGATCAACAAGGATAAGAAGAAGAAGATGAAGGATGAATAAGGACAAGAAGAATAAAAAGAAGAAGGGAAAAAAGCGAAAAGGAAAAAAAGGAGGAAAAAATGAAGAAGGAAAAGCAAGATGAAGGTGAACAAAGAAGAAGAGAAAGAAGAAATAGAAGGAGGTGGAGAAAAAGAATAATAATAATAATAATAATTATAAGAAGAAGAAGAGAAGAAGAAATGGAATAACAAGAAAAGGAATCAGAAGAAAATGAGGAAGAAGAAGCGGAAGAAGGAACAGTATGATGACTAAGAAGAAAACGACGAAGAAGGAGGAAAAAGAAGAAGAAAAAGAAAAAAGAAGAAAAAGAAAAAAGAAGAAAAAGAGAAGAAAACGAAGAAGAAAAATAAAAATAAAAACATGAATATGAAAAAGAATTATCAGTGAAACGAAGATTAAAATAACCAATTTGATAGTACGATAAGCCATCTAAAAAAATTCTAATCAATAAAACGGTAAAACCATACAAAATCGCGGACAACTTTCAAAAACTCTCATTATACTTAGCACGTCCAGGCTTAAAGCATTCGCAGATTTTTTAGATAATTATATTTCTTTTGTAGACAGCGCGAATACGTACATGGGCGGGGTAATGGAGTCTCAGCAAGGTCCACATATTATCGAGTGACTGCAAGTATTTGGTAAGGGGGATTAATGGGTCGTGCGAGCGTCCGTGTGTGTATGTATTGTGTGTACACAAACGGCTGTCTGTCTGAAATATCGCAGACCATTGACAGAAAAGAGTTTTTTGCGACTTTAATTCACATCAGGGAGACAGCGTCAGTCCTTAAGAGGTATATGGTCAGTCTTTGTCAGGGATATAGTCGTTTTTTTCAGATATAGTCACTATCAGGGAAATAGTCAATCTTTAGCAGGGATAAAGTCAGTCTTGTTGGGGGACTCAATGTAAAGGTGTTCGCCTGGGGTGCTGGATGTCGCGGGTTCAAATCACGGTGGAGACCGGATTTTTCACGCAGATTATCCGGTAAATGTTTTCCATGATCTCTGAGTAGTGAGATCAGACATCCGTGTACAGTGGCGCACACGTTAAAAATACCTTAGCAGTTGGACATATGAAAGAAATGTAGGCCTAACGGCCGCTGCTCAAGCAAAATTGAAGTTAAAAATCTACTCAAATTATTCTAGGGTGTATTCGCCCTACAAAGAATATGTCGCAACAAAGGGGACTGGGTGGCTGTAACTGCAGGTCTTGGTTATGTGGTTAGCGGAGCTGCTTAGATGGCGCTAGACAGGCTGCGTGTCTACCTTGCTCTAATTTACGCTTCCACCTCCATCAGTCTAAAAAAATAAGCGTTCGTATATTCCAGGGGCTAACAGATTCTGGGATTGACCTGGCAAGTCACCGGCGAATTTTCACCAGCCAAAAGATATGAAACAAAGGAGGGCACACCTCCCCACGACGTCTAACGACATAAGTGAACTGAAGAAAGAAATAAAGACAGAAAGACAGACAGATAGACAGACAGACAGAGACAAAGACAGACAGACAGACAGATAGAGACAAAGACAGACATACAGAGACAGACAGACAGAATAGACAGAACAGACAGAGACAAACAGACAGAGACATACAGACAGAGACAGGCAGACAGACAGAGACAGACAGACAAAGACAGACAGACAGACATAGACAGACAGAGACAGACAAGACAGAACAGACAGAGACATACAGGCAGGCAGGCAGGCAGGCAGGCAGGCTGGCAGACAGACAGGCAGACAGGCAGACAGACAGACAGATAGACAGATAGACATATAGATAGATAGACATATAGATAGATAGATAGATAGATAGATAGAAAGATAGATAGATAGATAGATAGATAGATAGATAGATAGATAGATAGATAGATAGATAGATAGATAGATAGATAGATAGATAGATAGATAGATAGATAGATAAACAGATATTCAATCTTTTGTATATTATCAGATATAGTCAGTCTTTATCAGATATAGTCAGTTGCTATCAGCTATACACGTTCATTTAAGGGATACAACTCCGTTGAGTTGATAAGGGCAGTTCTGTATAATCTAGAGAATGATGAAGAGACAGAAGGTCGCGAAAATGCATATGTACAGAGGATGATAGATTTGGGAGGGACTAGGGGAGAAAGTGTGTCCTGTCTGGAAAGATCGGAAGCACACGAAATCAGTGCCTGACTGGGACTATGAGTATATACGCGTGGCTGGCTGCTTGAACGAAGAATCGAGCATTTATAGGAATGTCCTGATGTAAAGAGGTTGGTGTCTAGTTTTAAGAATCAAGAAGCAAGCACACGACACGGCGACACCAGCGGCCATGTGGCCTGTAGTCCTCAGCCTAAAAACCCCTCGATTGTTACAGAAATTTGAAAATAGACGTACGACATAAATTAGTCTAGAAAGTTATCGTATTGAGCACTCAATCCCTACTTTGGAAGCTAGAGAAGGGAAGATTATCACGTGAGCTTATATCTGATGTTTGCGGTAATAGACAAGATGGTACTCTGGATTCCAAAGTATCATAGATCGAACATCATATATCAATTGAATTGAAGTCACACTCGAGCAGGGAGTACCCCAAGGGGGAGTACTGTCACCCACACTCTTCCTGGTATATATAAACGATATTACAGAGAATATACCAAGAAGAGTCCATAGCTCAATGTTTGCAGACGATCTGGCTATGTGGACCTCTGAAAAGAATCTCACCATAGCAAGAAATCGGATGCAAACGGCCCTAACATCGCTGGAAGAGTGGGCGAACTCATGGCTGGTCAAAATAAACGAGGAGAAAACCACGTGCACAATATTCTCGCTCTCATTAAAACCCCAAAGTACCAAATTAAGCCTAAATGGCAAAATCCTGCAGCCAAACGACAACCCAACCTATCTGGGAGTCACATTTGATCGGCGCATGACATGGAAAAGTCAGATTGAGAGAAACCGAATGAAAGCCAGAGAAAGAATGGCGATCATGAGGAAACTTGCTGGCACAAGCTGGGGAGCAGACGAAGGCATACTAAAGAAACTGTACACTGGAAGAGTGAGACCAGTTCTCGAGCATGGCATCGCGGCATGGACAACAGCAGCGAAGGCGAACTTCGATAAAGTTAACAAACTTCAAAACCAAGCCATGAGAATCATAACAGGTGGCATGAAGTCAACGCCAATTGTAGAACTTGAAAAGATTACAAAACTGCAATCCATGACCGACAGAAGAGACTGCAGAGCCCAGCTGCAGTCAGAGAAACTCCGAAGACTGACGGACCATCCAATGTACCAGAGGCTAAACAATTTGGGAACTGGGAAACTAAAGCGGAGAAACTTTGCAGAAATAGCCAAAGCAAAGATGCACGAAGATCCCATAAACGCACTAACAACCCCAAAACCCATCACTACTGTACGAAAACCTACTTGGAGGCAGGATATATTTCCAGAGGTGGTAGAAAATATACCAGGTATTGCAAACAAAAACTGCCAGACCGAAAAAGAAAGGAGAGACACTACCCTAAGCTTCATAACGAAAAGCTACCCAAGCATGGACTGGACCCATGCATACACCGACGGTTCTGTAACAAACACTACACAGAACGGAGGGGCAGGAGCATTCCTGAACCTACCAAATGGCAGAAAAATAACACTGTCATTCGCTACTGGTAAGTACACAAGCAATTTCAGAGCGGAGGCAGAGGCACTGAGGGCGGCAGTGGAAGAAATGGCAACACACAGTGAAAATGAGAGCCACATAGTCTTGCTGACAGATGCTCTCGCCGTAGTCACAGCGCTAAAAAGCCAGAAAAACACTGAGCTTAATGACTTAAGAGCAGCACTCTGCAAACTGTGCCAGCTGTCCGCACCAAAAAGGGTAGTGGTACAGTGGGTTCCGTCACACTGCAACATCCAAGGCAACGAGGAGGCAGACAGACTGGCAAAAGAAGGTGCAAGGCTACCACAAACAGATACCAGTATGACGTACGAAGAGTCAAAACGGCTTATCAAAGCCAGGTACATTACCAAATGGGAAACCGAACATACTGGTTACACCAAAAACGATGCCTATTACCAGTTGAACCGAAGAGAGCAGGTCGTTGTCTTCAGACTTCGCACTGGCCACAATAGACTGAGGTACCACCTATTCAACAAATTGAAGAGAGGGTGTACCGACGAATGCCCGTGCGGTACTGGTAAAATGACCACTGAACATCTGCTACAGAACTGCCCGACATACGGGGATCAGAGAGAGCAGATGTGGCCATTGCCAGTGGAACTGCAAGACAAGCTCTATGGTAGTGGCGAGAGTCTCAGGATGACCGCCGCTTTTTTCGAAAAAATAATGGTTACTGTCTGACTGTGTACGCAGAAGAAGAAGAAGAATTGAAGTCACGAGCTCAATCAATGACATATTAGATATTGACAATGCTCTTACCTGTCACAAATCGACGTCACGGAGTTCCGAGTGGAACCATAGGGTCTCAGTCTCACAGAGAGTATACTCAGAAGCATTTGCCACTGGGATACGCTGCAGCAACTTCAGTGCCGAAGCCAGTGCCCTGCGACAAGCAGCTGAAACTCTTATAGACCATTAGGAGCAGATAGAAAAGCAAGTGGTCATTTTCACAGATATTACAATACTTGGACACCCACATCAATTCTGATGGGAGATGCGCTTACGAAATAAAGAACAAAATAGCCAAGGCAAAATCAATCTTCCAGAGTACGAGAGGAATCTTGTGTAACAAAAGCCTATCACTAGATTTAAAGGAGAGAGTTCTTGGATGATACGTGGAATCAGGACTGACGTACAGAATGGACAATCAGCAGGCACATACAGGGATCATTGGAGACAACTTAAATGTTGAAAGTTTCATGAACTGCAAGAAAATCGACTAACGTGTTTTTGAGAAAGCGCAGAAACAAAGACATTTTATGGTAAAAACCAGGACAAGGCAGTCAACCTTTATCTTGCATGACATACGAAGAGATCGGTTGAAACACATATTGACGACGAGCAGAATTGAAGGCACGAAGGACAGATGGAGGCAACAAGATCAAATATTGTTCAGCCTTTAAGCATGACGTGGCGGCGATCAATGGCGGGACTCACATCTGACAAACGTATTAAACGAAAATGAGGTCAATGATCACCAACCTCATCTGGCAGAACACTTAATGATGAGGATGAAAAGTAAGAATACGAATTGTTCCAGCAGTTCCCAACTGTTTGTTCTTACTCCTGGTGCATTCTCTCAGTGGTCAACTCATATCTTAATTAAATATTATGCATTTGTATATTGACAATTCATCGCCTGCAGCACCACATTCTAGGACGAAGGCATTATTCAACCTCAGAATGTTATCCCAATCCATTATTAGAGTCATGAGTAAAGGTGCCTTTCACACAATAACAATAGTTCGTTCAACCAGTCCTCATTAAAGGTGTCTTTCACACAATGACATCAGTTCGTTCAACCAGTCCTCATTAAAGGTGTCTTTCACACAATAACAATAGTTCGTTCAACCAGTCCTCATTAAAGGTGCCTTTCACACAATAACAATAGTTCGTTCAACCAGTCCTCATTAAAGGTGTCTTTCACACAATGACATCAGTTCGTTCAACCAGTCCTCATTAAAGGTGTCTTTCACACAATAACAATAGTTCGTTCAATCAGTCCTCATTAAAGGTGCCTTTCACACAATAACAATAGTTCGTTCAACCAGTCCTCATTAAAGGTGTCTTTCACACAATGACATCAGTTCGTTCAACCAGTCCTCATTAAAGGTGTCTTTCACACAATGACATCAGTTCGTTCAACCACATTCCTCATTAAAGGTGTCTTTCACACAATGACATCAGTTCGTTCAACCAGTCCTCATTAAAGGTGTCTTTCACACAATGACATCAGTTCGTTTAACCAGTCCTCATTACAGATGCCGTTCACGCAATGACATCAGTTCGTTCAACTAGTCCTCATTAAAGGTGTCTTTCACACAATGACATCAGTTCGTTCAACGGAAGTCCTCGGCAAGGTTGTCTTTCACACGATGACGTCAGTTGTCAGTGATGATGGATCAAAATCTGAGGTATTGGCCAGAATAGCGCAAACAATAGCGGCGATTGTACGGCTTAATAAAAATCTGGCAAATAAATAGCACTATGCACGAAAATCATATTAATTCCTACATTGATCCGTCAATATGCCTCTATGCTTGTGAGATATAGACAGTTACAGCTGACCTTCAGCGAAGGATGCAGGTCTTAGAGATGGATTGTTTCCGAAGACTTCTAAGCGTCACGTACAAAGATCGAGTTACAAATGGGAAAATGCGAGCTAGAATTACAGCAGCAGAAAGGCCTGTTGAAGCCCTATTAGCAACGTTCAAATAAAGAAAACTCGCTTGGTATGGTCACATATCAAAATCAAATGGTCTTGCAAATACGATCATGCACGGAAAGATGCAAGGTAGACGACGAAGGGGCCGTCCCAAAAACAGAGAGAGGTGGGAGGGCAAAATAAAATAATGTACCAATCTCCGACCAGAAAAGACACAGGCAGCGGCCGCTGCCAAAGAATGGTGGCGTGGTGTTGTGAGGATGTCTTTATGTGTGCCTTAACAACCTCACTGGTTAGCGGATGACCTGACCTGACGTCAGTTCGTACAATGAAAGTCCTCACTAGCTGTAGCTGTCAGACGATGGAAGAGGACCACAGTCCTCACTAGCTGTAGCTGTCAGACGATGGAAGAGGACCACAGTCCTCAGTAAGGTTGTTTTTCAGACGAGGACATTAAATCGTTAAACCAAAGTCCTCACTAGATGTGCCTTTCAGACGAGGACATTAAATCGTTAAACCAAAGTCCTCACTAGATGTGCCTTTAAGACGAGGACATTAAATCGTTAAACCAAAGTCCTCACTAGATGTGCCTTTCAGACGAGGACATTAAATCGTTAAACCAAAGTCCTCACTAGATGTGCCTTTCAGACGAGGACATTAAATCGTTAAACCAAAGTCCTCACTAGATGTGCCTTTCAGACGAGGACATTAAATCGTTAAACCAAAGTCCTCACTAGATGTGTCTTTCAGGCGAGGACATTAAATCGTTAAACCAAAGTCCTCATTAGATGTGCCTTTCAGACGAGGACAATAAAATCGTTAAACCAAAGTCCTCACTAGATGTGTCTTTCAGACGAGGACATTAAATCGTTAAACCAAAGTCCTCACTAGATGTGCCTTTCAGACGAGGACATTAAATCGTTAAACCAAAGTCCTCACTAGATGTGCCTTTCAGACGAGGACATTAAATCGTTAAACCAAAGTCCTCACTAGATGTGCCTTTCAGACGAGGACATTAAATCGTTAAACCAAAGTCCTACTAGATGTGCCTTTCAGACGAGGACATTAAATCGTTAAACCAAAGTCCTCACTAGATGTGTCTTTCAGACGAGGACATTAAATCGTTAAACCAAAGTCCTCATTAGATGTGCCTTTCAGACGAGGACAATTAAATCGTTAAACCAAAGTCCTCACTAGATGTGTCTTTCAGACGAGGACATTAAATCGTTAAACCAAAGTCCTCACTAGATGTGCCTTTCAGACGAGGACATTAAATCATTAAACCAAAGCCCTCACTAGATGTGTCTTTCAGACGAGGACATTAACTCGTTAAACCAAAGTCCTCACTAGATGTGCCTTTCAGACGAGGACATTAAATCGTTAAACCAAAGTCAACACTAGATGTGCCTTTCAGACGACGACATTAAATCGTTAAACCAAAGTCCTCACTAGATGTGCCTTTCAGACGAGGACATTAAATCGTTAAACCAAAGTCCTCACTAGATGTGTCTTTCAGACGAGGACATTAAATCGTTAAACCAAAGTCCTCATTAGATGTGCCTTTCAGACGAGGACAATTAAATCGTTAAACCAAAGTCCTCACTAGATGTGTCTTTCAGACGAGGACATTAAATCGTTAAACCAAAGTCCTCACTAGATGTGCCTTTCAGACGAGGACATTAAATCGTTAAACCAAAGTCCTCACTAGATGCGCCTTTCAGACGAGGACATTAAATCGTTAAACCAAAGTCCTCACTAGATGTGCCTTTCAGACGAGGACATTAAATCGTTAAACCAAAGTCCTCACTAGATGTGCCTTTCAGACGAGGACATTAAATCGTTAAACCAAAGTCCTCACTAGATGTGTCTTTCAGACGAGGACATTAAATCGTTAAACCAAAGTCCTCACTAGATGTGCCTTTCAGACGAGGACATTAAATCGTTAAACCAAAGCCCTCACCAGATGTGTCTTTCAGACGAGGACATTAAATCGTTAAACCAAAGTCCTCACTAGATGTGCCTTTCAGACGAGGACATTAAATCGTTAAACCAAAGTCCTCACTAGATGTGTCTTTCAGACGAGGACATTAAATCGTTAAACCAAAGTCCTCACTAGATGTGCCTTTCAGACGAGGACATTAAATCGTTAAACCAAAGTCCTCACTAGATGTGCCTTTCAGACGAGGACATTAAATTGTTAAACCAAAGTCCTCACTAGAGGTGCCTTTCAGACGAGGACATTAAATCGTTAAACCAAAGTCCTCACTAGATGTGCCTTTCAGACGAGGACGTTCAGTACGTTCAACCAGAAGGAAATAGCATGTCCCTTGCAGAAAGTCGCTTCTTACAACAACTAAACTGTTCGGCGGTTATAAGTTTCTTGGCAAATGTGCAGTACGATAAGTTGCCATTACTTTCCGTACGCGGAGGAGCAGCAAAGAAACCCATGTCTGCCAAATTGGACACGAGCGGGATTCGATCCGGGCGCAGGGGGATTGTCAACCAGACGCTTCACCCCTAGATGACGCTACCACGTTCAGCCAAAGACCTTAGTAAAGTGGCCATTTAGACGAAGACATCGGGTTGTACTTCGCAATGTACCCCAACACGAGCAGAACAGCGAGTCTTGGTAAGTAGAAGCAGTTTAGCTGTCTGCTTTATGCTGTCCATATATGTCAAGCATGTCATGAATTTACATGGTGTAGCATAGTAACATGCCCCACGTACAAACCAACCACATTAAACTTCCACAACGTGCCTAACAGATCACAGTGTGTCTGCTCGTTGTTCCCCTTTCAGTCAAAGGCAACATACATGTGCTATGTTCCCAATGCCTTGATCCATTCCTTCCTTTTCTATCCTCGGACAAAGAGGACTTCTTCTGTCTTGTGAATTATAGATTCTTCAAAATGCGAAATTGATCTCAATCCTCAATCATCCTAGCCCATTCTTACCAAAGGCATGGGATGTAACAGTTTGCTGACCCGCTTTCGGGCCTTGGTAAAATTTGTTTTTATGCTCACAATATCAATCAAACCATATTCATCGCATATTCAAATGTTATTGTAAACAGCAGCGTTTATTCAAAGTTTTTGCATTCTAAAGAAATTTTATAGTTGACAGAAGTGTACACTTAGTGTATGGAAAGTGTAGGCTAGGCGACAGTGATCAGGTCCTAGCTCTGTCGTGAACTGGATGTAGCCGGAGGAGTAGTTCCTGCTTATTAGTTCACTGTGTTGAGACAAGTGCGGCGGATGGGAGTTAACCGATGTGCAGTTCATCTTAAGACTCAAACACTAGAGCAAAGTAGACCTGGAGCTTGTTAGGCGCCATCGATGCCATGGTCAATCTTATGCCATGTCACACAGTTAGTCGCCACTTACGACATGCTATCTGTTGGGCAGTGGTGCTATTCGTATCCTTCTCGTACACAAAGACCCCGGCGGACCACTGGGGCAGCTACATTATTATGAAGAATATATATATATGAACACTTTAGGCACTCTTCTGCCGGAACTAAATCACAAATCAATACCCTGTATGTGCCCTTCCGTCGGCACTAAATCACAAATCAATACCCTGTATGTGCCCTTCCGTCGGCACTAAATCACAAATCAATACCCTGTATGTGCCCTTCCGTCGGCACTAAATCACAAATCAATACCCTGTATGTGCCCTTCCGTCGGCACTAAATCACAAATCAATACCCTGTATGTGCCCTTCCGTCGGCACTAAATCACAAATCAATACCCTATGTAGTTCTTCTGCCGGCACTAAATCACAAATAAATACACTGTATGTGCCCTTCTGTCGAACATGAGCTTCCATGGTCAGAAATTGTTGGCACAATCTACGGTTATATAATTGTTATCCATAAAACAATAAACAAAAGTGTGAACAACAGCAAAGGCAAGAATAATATAAGCCCGGATCGTGACTGGGAGCCGAAAATCGACCCATATTAGAAAAAAATACGCATTGTGGGAGAGTGGTGCTGTTTTTGTCTTTGTCATACAGAAAGACTCCGACGTACCATGAAATTATGAAAGAAAACAGGGGACGCGTGGGCTAGTGGTTAAGTGACACGGCTGACAAGCCGAAGGTGCTAGGTTCGATCCCCCATCCCAGCATCGGTCGTTACCCCGGGGAAGTAAGCCCTTAGAAAATACAGGAGGAAGCAGACGCTTACATAAAATGAATGCCGAAGTTGGATACACTGGGCCGACAGGCGCAAAATAAAAACCGTAGTGCAAAGCACAACACTTTGGGAAATAAAAAAATAAGGCGAACGCAAAAAAAATAAATACAAATTCTACATTAGAAGATCTTAAAACAACTACATCTGTAAACATTTAATTTTATGGAGTATTTAATTCTAAGAATGTAGCACACCTTGTAAAAGAGACTATTCTTCTTCTTCTTCTTCGTTCATCCTCAGATCAAGGTTCCGGTCTCTCTTACAAAGGACACCGTTGTTTGTAAGGCTGTTTCATCTCCATACAGCTTTTGTCTCATATCTGTCTCACGAGGCTAGTATTGTTTTCTCTTTTCCTGCGTGAGCATGCAGGTTTGTAAGATGTGTTCCACGGTCATGATATGCTCCTCACATGGGCACCTGTCATCTGTCCCAATCCTAATTTTGTTGTAAAGATGACTCTTGAGTCTGTTATGCCCAGTTCTCAGTCTGAAGATGATGACTTGCTCTTCTCTAGTTAAGTTATAGTAGCTGTCTTCTTTTCTGAAGTCGGGGTGTTGATCAGCCAATTTTACCCTGAAGTTGACTTGAATTATGGTCTTGGGCTCATTATATGTGATACTCAGGTCTGTTTGTGGGGATGCTCCTCCACTCTTTGCTAGTTTGTCTGCAGCTTCATTGCCTTCAATATTGCAATGGGATGGGATCCATTGTATGATCAACCTTTGGTGTTCTGCTAAAAGAGACTAAGATGCGCAACTGATTGTAAGATACGTATGTATATTTCATTTAATAAAAATATGAATAATAACGCATACATCTTATCTGTCTCATATTATAGTGCGGATCAATGTTAGACCGTTATATTTGTATCATGTCAATCAATTTTTCTTTCATTTACTAAAAATATGGATAATAACGCATACATCTTATCTGTCTCATATTATAGTGCGGATCAATGCTAGACCGTTATATTTGTATCATGTCAATCAATGTTTATTTCATATACTAAAGATATGAATAATAACGCATACATCTTATCTGTCTCATATTATAGTGCGGATTAATGCTAGACCGTTATATTTGTATCATGTCAATCAATTTTTATTTTATTTACTAAAAATATGAATAATAACGCATACATCTTATCTGTCTCATATTATAGTGCGGATCAATGTTAGACCGTTATATTTGTATCATGTCAATCAATTTTTATTTCATTTATTAAAAATATGAATAAGAACGCATACATCTTATCTGTCTCATATTATAGTGCGGATCAATGCTAGACCGTTATATTTGTATCATTTCAATAAATTTTTATTTCATTTATTAAAAATATGAATAATAACGCATCCATCTTATCTGTCTCATATTATAGTGCGGATCAATGCTAGACCGTTATATTTGTATCATGTCAATCAATTTTTATTTTATTTACTAAAAATATGAATAATAACGTATACATCTGATATGTCTCATATTATAGTGCGGATCAATGTTGGACCGTTATATTTGTATCATGTCAATGAATTTTTATTTCATTTACTAAAAGTATGAATAATAACGCATGCATCTTATCTGTCTCATATTATAGTGCGGATTAATGCTAGACCGTTATATTTGTATCATGTCAATCAATTTTTATTTCATTTACTAAAAATATGAATAATAACGTATACATCTTATCTGTCTCATATTATAGTGCGGATCAATGCTAGACCGTTATATTTGTATCATGTCAATCAATTATTATGAGAGATTTCAAACAATCGATAATGGCTAGACTATTTCTTGACTGAAACATTTTAGTATTGTATTTATAAATCACTTCGCTTGGTACGGTCGAATATCGAGATCAAATGGTCTTGTAAATGCGATGCTCCACGGAAAGGTGCAAGGCAGACGACGAAGAGGCCGTCCCAAAAAGAGGTAGGAGGACAACATAAAAGAATGGACCAATCTCCGACCAGAAGAGGCACAGACAGCGGCCGCTGACAGAGAAGGGTGGTGTGGTGTTGTGAGGATGTCTTCATGTGTGCGCCAACGACCTCATCGAGTACGGGATGACCTGACCTGACCTGATTTATAAATATCAGACTAATGGTTCTTTCTAAATTCTTCTACGCCTGCGAAACACGGACTTTTATAGCAGACCTCAAGAGTAGAATCCAGAAGATGAGATGTTTTAAAAGACTCCTAAATGTCACAATAAAGATCGTATCAAAAATGATGAATTACGACACGGAATTGAAAATGCAAGTGAACTGTACAACGACCCTCTCACAATGACTAAAAGGCACAAGTTGACTTGGTATGGCCACGTCTTGAGGTTCAATTGACTTGCATGTAGTTTTATAATTTTATGTGTTTGCCTCACTAGTTTCTACTGACGGAGGAGCGCCTATTTCACCCCAGACCGTAGTCAATTGGGTGATATTAAGACGCATAAACTAGTGCTTGGATGCATGTGTGCGTCTGTATGTACCTATGCTAGGATTGTGCGCTCTCAGAAGCCAGCCCAACCAAAGTGCAATGGAAGGGGTCTCATCCTGATGGCGCGTATGAAAGTTGTGTAAGAGTGTAGTTGTAGGACAGAGTCAAATGAAACGTGGTTTTTTTTGTTTTGTTATTTAAATTGTATGTGTTTGCCTCACTAGTTTTTACTGGCGGAGGCACGCCTATTCCACCCCGGAACTAAGTCAATTTGGGCGATATTAAAACGCATAAACCAGTGCTTGGATGTGTGTACGCATTCGTGAGTGATTATCTCCGACGTGATGGCTTTCAACTCGGCATTATTATCTCTGTGAATATCCAGATTGTGGATCGTGTTATCGTACATGTTGATTACCTACCCTGTGGCGCCACTATCAACAGTGAATAGTACATACGCATTTTGAGTAGTGATGTGTATAACCGTCTGCGGAAAAGACGACCTGGTTTGATCACGAAGGGCGCTCTGCTCCTGGAAAATAACGCTCGACCTCATACGGCTCACAGCACTATGTGCCATCTGCAGCATCTCGGCTGGGATGTATTGTCACATCCAACTTATAGCCCACACCTCGCTCCAATCCATTTTCACCTGTTTTGACCCCATAAACAGACTGTCCTGTATTGGTGCAGACATACTGACAAGTCTTTCTACGATGAAGCTTTTCAAGCATTGCATAAATGCTGGAATAAGTGCAAAACATTTCATGAGATTATATCGAAAAATAAATGGCATTTTGACTACTAGAAAACTATTTTTCTTTCATTGCAAACAAAGTTTCCCCGCTTTGCCTTGAAGGACTCTCTCCCTCCCTCTCTCGCTCTCTCTCTCTTTCTCTCTCTCTCTCTCTCTTTCTCTCTCTCTCTCTCTCTCTCTCTCTCAATATATATATATATATATATATATATATACTTACATAGGATTGGACACAGACAGTACATTTATTTGTTAATTGAATAAAAATATATACAAATGCCTTAAATCTTTACTTTGTTTAAAATCCAAATTTTATTCTTCTACCTTATTATCTATATACTATCAACATTCACTTTGTATCCACCCGGAATATAATTTTTCCATCTATCTGTCCATTCACTCTTGTATCTAAGAATCGACGTCACTGCACTCCGGGCATACCCATAGGTGCTCAGTCTCTCTCAACCCTTCACTAACTCTACCCTCAACCCTCACAGTGTGTCCAGTCTGATATATTAGCCACTTCACTTACTCTACCCTAAAAAATCACAGTATATGCTATCTGCATGTAGCTATCTGATCTATTATGCCCTCACTTACTCTACCCTCAACCCTCACTGTGTATCCAATCTGCATGTAGCTATCTGATCTATTATGCCCTCACTAACTCTACCCTCAACCCTCACTGTGTATCCTATCTGCATGTAGCTATCTGATCTATTATGCCCTCACTAACTCTACCCTCAACCCTCACTGTGTATCCAATCTGCATGTAGCTATCTGATCTATTATGCCCTCACTAACTTTACCCTCAACCCTCACTGTGTATCCTATCTGCATGTAGCTATCTGATCTATTATGCCCTCACTAACTCTACCCTCAACCCTCACTGTGTATCCAATCTGCATGTAGCTATCTGATCTATTATGCCCTCACTAACTTTACCCTCAACCCTCACTGTGTATCCTATCTGCATGTAGCTATCTGATCTATTATGCCCTCACTAACTCTACCCTCAACCCTCACTGTGTATCCTATCTGCATGTAATTATCTGAAATATTAGCCCCTCTAATAACCCTACATTTAACCCTCACCTTGTATTCAATCTTCATGTACGAGCAGTTATCAAATCCTCAAGCCCATTCACAAACTCTACCCTAAACTCTCACTATGTATACAATATGCATGTATTTATCTTATCTTTAAGCCCCTTCAACTAACAAACCCTTCTTACTCCCCCCCCTCATCCCCCCCCCCCAAGCCCTTTCCTTCAAAACCATCCAGTTTCCAAGTTTGTATCAACTCCACAAAAATCTGTCTTCCTCTATCATTATTATCTCCTCAAACTGCTACACCATCTTTCCCTTTCCCATTGGTCCTTTCACCCAATCAAAACATTTTATCGATTTCTCAGGAACATCACAATTCCATTTCTAGTTTCTCCTGCGCCATATTTTCTTATTCTTTTCTTTCACTTCTCCTCTAGTCATCATATTTTACAGGCCTGTTCAGGCCCAGAACTACTCGTCCTTAACCCAGTGCTCGCTGATTATGTCCATCTGAGAGAGATGAGAAGTACAAAAAGATGGCTTCCTTCTCAAATTCCATTTCATGTCAAAATGGGAGGTTATGTGAAATCAGGTGTCTAAAGGCTAATGCCAATTTTTTGGGGCTCAATTGTAAATATGAATTATCAAAGATTCAATGTTTTAAATACAGAGAACTATTTATATAACTAATGTAAGTGAGATGAAGGTAGAGCGAAAGACATTAAAACAATCACCAACATTAAAATATCCATTACAGAGAAAGGAAGATGTGCGAAAGAACAGAAGGGCAATAGCTAAGTTCAGTTCAGTTCAGTTCATCCCATAACCCATCAGGTCGTTGGGGCACACATGAAGACACTCCCAAAATCCCACGCCATCCCTCTCTGTCTGTCGCCGCCTGTCGTATCTCACCGGGACGAAGACCTGACCACTCAGTGATGTTGTCCATCCATCTCTTCCTTGGACGTCCTCGCCCTCTCTGTCCCGGTACGGAACCAAAGAGCATCGAGTTGGTAATTCCGTTGGACCTCGACGTGCCCGCACCAGGCCATCTTTCGTCTTTTGATAGCTGTGAACAGATCTTCGAAAGGACCAATAGCG
Source organism: Ariolimax columbianus (assembly GCA_036924085.1). Lineage (NCBI taxonomy): Eukaryota > Metazoa > Mollusca > Gastropoda > Stylommatophora > Arionidae > Ariolimax > Ariolimax columbianus. Next base: position 34,322,706 of record JAVGWX010000015.1, read on the forward strand.
TCTTCAACTCTCTGACTTATTACTACGTTCGTGACACGATCTTTATATGTAACATTTAGGAGTTTTCTATAGCACTACATTTCCATTGCATGTATTCTGCCCTGCATAGCTGCTGTAATGGTCCAGGTCTCGCAGGCATACATAAATATTGATAGCACCAAAGAGCGCATTAGTCTAACTTGTATGCCGAGAGCGAGCCGCTTGTCTTGCCATATAGGTTGCAGCCTAGTCAGCACCGCTGTTGTTTGTGCGATTCTTGCAATTACCTCTGGCTTCGATCTCTCTTCGCTGATCAACGATCCCAGATATTTGAAACGTTTTACCACCTCAAGTTCCTGCCCATTTGCCTCTATTACAGATTTAAACCCTGTTATGTTATTGGTCATGAGCTTTGTTTTATCTGCATTTATTTCCATACCAAAACTCAGGGCCGTTCTATCCAATCTACCAATAAACTCCTGGAGTTCCCTTTCTGTGCCTGCCAATACATCAATATCATCAGCAAATCGGAAGTTTGTGATAAGCCTGTCACCTATTTTAACCGTGCCAACATGTCCGTTTAAGGTCGTCTCCATTATTCTCTCCAAGAATATATTGAAGAGTGTTGGGGAGAGTATACATCCCTGTCTCACACCAACCGTCGTACGGAACCAATCGCCTAGCGTTCCCTCTACAGAGACTGCGCTTGTCGCCTGCTCATAAAGGTTTGCAATTACCCTCACAATATCACTGTTGAACTTATAATGCTTCATTGTTGACCATAGCGCCGCATGCCACACTCTGTCAAACGCCTTTCTAAAGTCAATGAAGGCATGGTAGAGTTGTTGTTGATACTCTGAGTACTTCTCATTCATTAGCCGAAGATTTATTATCTTCAGCATTTTCACGGCTTCATATACTTCTTCCCTTGTTATCGTTATATTTTCCTCTATCAGACTCACTTCAGGAGACATTGCATTTCTTGGGTCACCTCGACCTTCATGCTTATATAGTTCCGAACAGTACTCTGTTCAGCGCTCACGAATGTCTTGAGCTAAAATAGCTAAAATAGCTAAAACAGGAAGAAAATACGAAACAAACTAACAGACAAGTCCATGACAATTAAAATGTGAAAGCAAAATAAGAGTTCTCCAGTGTTATCTAGTGTCAATAGCATGTCATGGATGCGATTCTTTGACAATAAATAACAAAAACAGAGAAATCACATGGAACAACATAAATATGGTCCCTGACAACAACGCTGAGAATATTTTATAGAGCCAATTTTTTTTTAACTGGAACTTCTTTCCAGTTAAAATAAATTGCGGAAAAATATACCTAAAGATCATTTCTAAGTCAAATAAATAGTAGACTCGCGTGATTCTTTGATCATATTCTGAGTAAAGAGAGCTTAAAATCGTGAAAACGAGAAATATCGATGGAAAGAGAAGCCGAGATAAACTGAGGTAGAAGATCTGATATACCTTCATCAATTTAATTGGGAAAATCAAGAATATATAAAGTGCTGAAATGAATGTATAAAGGACAAGGTTGATGAAGGAATTGATCATCAACGTCTTTTTACGTCATCAGAAGATGATCATAAGGATACTTCTAAAGTTTTTTGGGGGAAACTGAGACGCTAGTCCGATCAGGTACAACATACTGACCAGGCCGTCGCGTCAGGGTCAGGTACAACATACTAATCAGACCATTGCGTCACGGTCAGGCACAACATACTAATCCGGCCGTCGCGTTAAGGTCAGGCACAATGTACTAACCAGGCCATCGAGTCAGGGTCAGGCACAACATGTTAACCATTCCGTCGCGTCAGGGTCAGTTACAATGTACTAACCAGGCCGTCGCGTTAGGATCAGGCACAATGTACTAACCAGGCCATCGCGTCAGGGTCAGACACAACATGTTAACCAGGCCGACGCGTCAGGGTCAGGTACAATGTACTAACCAGGCCGTCGCGTTAGGATCAGGTACAATGTACTAGCCAGGCCATCGCGACAGGGTCAGGCACAACATGTTAACCAGGCCGTCGCGTCAGGGTCAGGTACAATGTACTGACCAAGACCACTATCTCTCTTCCAGGTAACACATTGTTTTCAAGGCAGTATAGTTGACGAGATGTGGATCCACGTGATCCCCGTAGTGGTGAGCGTCACGCAGACAAAGCCAAAAAAAGAAATAAAACATGGAGAACCACAGTCCACTTTCATCAGCACGCTCGGGATGTGAGAAAATCTACTGCAACCACCCACTTAACGCCCTTCACAGAGTGCACAAAAGAGTCAACTTACTCATTGTTGGACATTCAACATCATCTAACGTTGTCATTATTATTGTTTTGACTACTCTAGATAACGTCTGATTAAGTGTAGTGGTGTTGTACTTGCTTTTCATAACGATGCCACGGCATTTAACTCCCACAACCGTCACGTTTCAGTTGACCAAGCTGTTATTGTGTACTTGACATACGACTAGACAAGTAAAAGGCAGCAAGGAAAGAAACTGTCGAATTTACCTCAACAAACTGTGACTGAGTATACTGAAGTCTCTAACAACTTCATTCTCCGACAGAAGACAACTACTATTGGACAACCATTACCATATTTTAAATGGACGTGAGACGATGAGGCTAACGTCTGGCCAGGCAAAGCACACTGACCAGACAATGCTAGTCAGATTCAGGAGAAATATACTAGCTAAGACCATCGCCTGACTTCCTCGCTGGTCGTCCTGGAAATGGGCTGTTGTCGAGGACAACAGTCTGGCTAACGACGTGATCCTCGTAGAAATGAGCGACACGCAGATTAAGCCAAGCATAGCAAAACCGCCTGGAGGACCCCGGTCCACCTTCATCAGCACTCTCGGTATGTGAGAAAAGCTACTGCAACCCGCCACTTAACGTCCTTTTCAGGGCGCACAAAAAGAGTAACCTACTCATTGTGGGAATTCGCAAACAACAACTAAATGCACCAAAGTGAAGGAATCTACCTCCACACAAAGTCGGATAGTCGGCTGTTTAATCTTGCAGTGTTCAAGGCCGAAACGAAGGTCAAGGATTTGCTTTTTGCTGATGATGTTGCAATTGTCACCAACAGTCAGCATCAACTTTAGATCTTAATAGATCGCTTCTCCAAGGCTTGCAAATATTTTGGTCGCAGAATAAGTCTCAACAAAACAAATGTGCTGGAACAGGAAATATATATTCTTGGCATCCGTAATTAAGAACTAGCAGATGTGCCTAGCGTTCCCTCTACCGAGACTGCGCTTGTCGCCTGCTCATGAAGGTTTGCAATTACCCTCACAATATCACTGTTGAACTTATAATGCTTCTTGGCATCCGTAATTAAGAACTAGCAAATGTGCATCAATTCACATACCTGGGATCCCTAATCAACGACAAGTTATCTCCCTAGACCCATAAATATACACAACGCGTATTTGAACAAACCGGAATCTAACAATTCAAACCAAGACCATGGTGTACAAAACGTGTGTAGTCACCACTCTCCTAAATGGTAGCGAGACTTGGACAACCTATGTCAAACAGGCTTAAAACCTTCCATTTACGGCGCTTGCGACCCATTCTTGGAATTACATGGAGAGACAGGGTGATAAATGCAGAGGTGCACTTTCACATCATTCTCTCAAGCATCCTCGCTATCCTTAGGCATCTAAGGCCATGATGGATTGGTCATGTTTGTCGGAAGAAAGATGCAATCTTAAATATATTCTCTAGAGGCAGTTGGCAGATGAAAAAAAACAGTTGGCCGACAACAGGTGAGGTTCAAAGATGTGTGAAAGAGTGATATGAAGGACCTGGACATGAGTCTGACATGCGGGGGAAGACGGAGATGAGATCTATTCATCTTGTTAAAAGGCCAGATCACGCATGGTGAAGAGAAACTCTTGAAACTCAGAGAAGTGAAAAGACAACGTAGCAAGGTAAAAGAACACAAGAAAATCTAAGTACACTTTTGTTTACCACTACAAGTCATATCATCCTTTAGTCAGTCATGACTGAAAAGGAATACTAAAGTCAGCCATGACTGAAAGGGGCTACTAGACCATACCTTTTGCTATTCTAGTTGAGTAGTGTCCCTAAAACAGAATATGTGGGAAAACAGTTTGTAGAGTGGTGCATGAAGAAGTACTGACAAACCGTCTTGAAGTACAGGGCAGAGATGTCTCTCGATGACACCCTTGTTCCTCATGACAAAATACTGGATTATGAAGATGTGAACGCCAGGGAAGAGAACCGGTATACATGGGTTATTGTGGTCACAGTTAGGGGACCTGGACTATGAAGACGACTTGGTACTGGTGTCACACAGCCATAGTCAGCTGTAAGAAAATCTAAGAATGGTGACGGAGTATTCAGCCAAACTGGGATTCAATATTGACATGAAGAAAACCAACAAAGTTTTACAGCCAACACCTTAAGCAAAGAGGCCAGTCAAGCTGGGAGATTAGGCATTTGAAAAGCTGGAGGCACGTAGATTCCCCATAAACAGAATTATGAAGAAGCAAAGTGACCCATCAAACGGTTCATGAAAGATGAATTGGAGAGACCAGAATAAAAACAAATACAGGCCGGAAAGAAATGAAAGCATATTTAAACATGGCAGAGATGGGCAGAAATAGGCTTTAAGACTCAGAACGGGACATTGCAGAATCAAGGCCCACCTCTACAGAATGATTAATTGTGGAGCATCTAATCAAATATCGGAAAATATTAATAGGACTGATCTATCTCTGCAGACCAAAGAGAGGCAGTCTGACCAGAGGGTGCGACAATGCCCTACAAGCTGTGGGAGACCGACAAGGACCTGAAACGTACAGTCTCTCGCATGAACCTCACCGGCTACGAGCATTGCATCAGTTAATCGAAGAAGAAAACAAAAATAATAATAATAATAAGAAGAAGAAGAAGAAGAAGAAGAAGAAGAAGAAGAAAGAAGAAGAAAAAGAAGAAGAAGAAGCTACTAAGACAGAAATTTTTAAAAAAATCAACAACATAATGTGATAACGAAATAACAGTTTTGCAGCGGGAGAGAGACCATGTTCGAAAAAGTGTGGAGGAATCGAGAAACTGCACTGGACTAGAAGAAAAGCATCAGTTGATCAGAGAAGAAGAAGGAGAAGGTGAACACACTTACACATATTTTGGCAGCAAAATTGATATTTCATGAGGCACAGGTGCAGATGTTAGAGCTAGACTTGAAAAGGCAATGACAGCATTCACGCTATTGAATTATATATGAAGATAAAGATTAATACTAGTCGAGTCAAGGCATGTACAATAAACAGATTGATTTGTAGTTATGTATCGACATTTCTTTCATAAAGTAGCTGTCGGAATAATACTCTTTTGGAGCAAACCATGAGTCCTTACAGTAATCTAGACATGGTTTCCTATTAACTGTGGCAAATCCATCAGTGATTGTCTATCGGGGTACGTAAAGTCTGGTAACTATTACGATGAAACCATTCGTTTGATCAACGGATATGATGGCGAGTTTTAGCAATGCAACGTGAAACCCACACAGCATGGCGAACATCGTCAAACGTCACGGACATGCTATGTTCTGTCCTCATCCGTCTCGACTACGTCTTGCCGCCGGACCAGATAGGCAACGAGAGACTGGGATTGATCAGCACAACTTGTAATAATTTAAATAACAATATTCATCATTGGCTCCTTTCGTCTTGTCAGACTATAGTAATAATGCGATTAGCACATAGCCCGGGCATATATTTTTGTATACGTAATAACATGAGCTGCAGCGGTCAGCGACCCATAGCTAACTGCTAGCGACAGGGCCAGAGGACCAGAGCTGCCAAGACTCTTCTACACCTCAACGCGGTGATTCTGGATAGCAGGCTGCAGCAGAGCAGACTGGCTAAGGAGAAGGGATTGAAGAGGGAATGCTAACCCGTTACTCAAAAAATGTTTGCTGAAATCGGATGTGTAGGACAGAAAAATGCAAAAATCGCAGTCAAGATGTAAACTATGATACAACGCATTCCGTTCTCTGGACTACATACTGCTACTTAAGACCTTTTCAGGTTTTGGTAGCGGGAGATTGAGAACGAACGAAACCAAGCCATAAATGTAACAATTCTAGGCTCACCACATAGACATCCTACACATGCACAGACTAGAACAAAGAGAGGAAGTGGAACTTTTGCAAAACTTTCTTTGTAAAAACGGACATCATCAAATTTAACAAAGCAAACCAACAATTAAACAACAACAATCATTGTTTTCGACACGCTCAATATGATCTAGCTGCAAATTTGTGCTGGATTACTGCAAGGTAAGAACAGACAGCGAGGAAAAGAACTGGTCATATTACCTCGTCCAAAGGGGGACTGAAACGCTAGTCCAGTCAGACACAGCATACTGTGCATACACAGCGATACACTGACCACAACCACAATCTCTCTTCCATGTATTGTTCCCTGGAAACAGGCTGTTTTCAAGGCAGTCTATCTTGCGAGATGTGGATCGATGTGATCCCCCTAAATGGTGAGCGCCACGCAGATGAAACTAAACATAACACACCACCACCTGAAAGACCGCGGTCCACTTTCTTCAGCATGCTCGGGATGTGAGGACAGCTACTACAACCTGCCACTTAACGACCTTTTCATGGGGCACAAAAGAGTGAACTTACTCATTGTGATCTTTAACAACAACTCTGCTCAAAATATGGCTTCTGGTATCACGTGGTCTCTGAATCTCATATCTCAACAACAAAGTCTGATCACGAAGTGCGTCATCTTTTTACTTATGACCTTAAACTTGTCGCTGTCATTAGTCAGAGTTGTTTCCGTGACTAAGACTATTTGGGGGTACAGTAAATTATTGTGTCTTTTTAATTGTTTACAAGCTGAACTGACTGTGTGTGTGCATTTCGAAACATATATAAATACCCACACAACCTTCAAATACGGTGTTTTACTACAGGCTGGACCCACACAACCTTCACATACGGTGTGTTACAACAGTCTGGACCCACACAACCTTCAAATACGGTGTGTTACAATAGGCTGGACCCACACAACCTTCAAATACGGTGTGTTACAATAGGTTGGACCAACACAACCTTCAAATATGGTGTGTTACAACAGTCTGGACCCACACAACCTTCAAATATGGTGTGTTACAACAGTCTGGACCCACACAACCTTCAAATATGGTTGTTACAACAGTCTGGACCCACGCAACCTTTAAATATGGTTTGTTACAACAGTCTGGACCCACACAACCTTCAAATATGGTGTGTTACAACAGTCTGGACCCACACAACCTTCAAATATGGTGTGTTACAACAGTCTGGACCCACACAACCTTCAAATATGGTGTGTTACAACAGTCTGGATCCACACAACCTTCACATACGGTGTGTTACAACAGTCTGGACCCACACAACCTTCAAATACGGTGTTACAACAGTCTGGACCTACACAACTTTCAAATACGGTGTGTTACAACAGTCTGGACCCACACAACCTTCAAATACGGTGTGTTACAACAGTCTGGACCCCCACAACCTTCAAATATGGTGTGTTACAACAGTCTGGACCCACACAACCTTCAAATACGGTGTGTTACAACAGTCTGGATCCACACAACCTTCACATACGGTGTGTTACAACAGTCTGGACCCACACAACCTTCAAATACGGTGTGTTACAACAGTCTGGACCCCCACAACCTTCAAATATGGTGTGTTACAACAGTCTGGACCCACACAACCTTCAAATACGGTGTGTTACAACAGTCTGGATCCACACAACCTTCACATACGGTGTGTTACAACAGTCTGGACCCACACAACCTTCAAATATGGTGTGTTACAACAGTCTGGACCCACACAACCTTCAAATATGGTGTGTTATAACAGTCTGGACCCACACAACCTTCAAATATGGTGTGTTATAACAGTCTGGACCCACACAACCTTCAAATATGGTGTGTTACAACAGTCTGGACCCACACAACCTTCAAATATGGTGTGTTACAACAGTCTGGACCCACACAACCTTCAAATATGGTGTGTTACAACAGTCTGGACCCACACAACCTTCAAATATGGTGTGTTACAACAGTCTGGACCCACACAACCTTCAAATATGGTGTGTTACAACAGTCTGGACCCACACAACCTTCAAATATGGTGTGTTACAACAGTCTGGACCCACACAACCTTCAAATATGGTGTGTTACAACAGTCTGGACCCACACAACCTTCAAATATGGTGTGTTACAACAGTCTAGTTAACGAGATCAAGGATTGGGACAGGTTTTCCATACCAAGCAGCTAGGAGTAGAACACGTACACCTTCTTCAGTCCATCTCGTCACATAAAAAGAGCCACTGTTGCCAGTGAAAAATGGTCAAGAGTGAAAATCTAAGCAGGAGTAGTTCTATAACCCTCACAGCCACTTCACCTCTACCCCCACCACCAACAACACCACAAACAACAACCAATAAAAGCCTCACCAACAATAACAACCAACAACAGATAATCCAACACTTAACACATTACATACAATAGCCAACAGTCAACAACCAACAGCAACTTCAGCAGTAACAACACCAGCGCCACCGGCACTATTAACAGCAACATCAGGTGCAACAAAAACAACATCAGCGCTAACACCAACACCACCACCAACAACAACAACAATAGCGATGATGACGACGGCAACAATAGCAGTGACAACAGTAGTAGCAACAACAACACCAGTGAAAACAGCTGCAGCAACAACAAAAACAACAGCAACAACACAACACAACAATACCAGTAACAACAACAGAAAGAACATCAGGAACAGCAACTACAGGAACTACTACTACAATAGTACCAACTTCAACTACTGCAACAACAACAATTACAACATCATCAACAACAGCAAAAGAAGCAACACAAGTAGCAACAACAATACCATCAGCAAGAGAAACAGCAACAACAACAGGAACAACAACATCTGCTACAACAGCGACAACATCAACAACAACAGAAACAATAACAGCAACAAAAGCAGCAATATCAAACAAAACATCAACAACAACAAAAACAACAGCTACAACAACAATAGCAGCAATAACTACAACAACAGATACAACAACAGCAACAACTACATCAACGATAGCCAAAACAACAACATCAACACCAACAACATCAACAACAGTACCAACGACAGCAACAACAACAACAGCAAAAACAACAGCTACAACAACAATAGCAGCAATAACTACAACAACAGATACAACAACATCAACGATAGCCAAAACAACAACAACACCAACAACAACAACATCAACAACAGTTCCAACGACAGCAACAACAACAACAGCAAAAATTGCAGCAACAACAACAGCAGAAAAACTAAAACAACGTCAACTTGAACAACAACAACTCTCTTCAATCTGCTTCTCTGTTGACTTTGGATACTCCTGTTAATCGAGTACTTGAAATCTACCACCATTGACCACTCAGGTAATTATATATTTCTTAAAGCATTTCTAATCGTTGTTAGTAGATATTGTTTTCTGTGAGTGCCCCTCTATCCATATTGTCTTTGTCTCTCCATTTGCCTGACAGTGCATCTCTGTAATTTGATGTGCCTCTCCTTACGGAAGTCAATGCTTCTCTCTCTGCAATGTCTGTGTCTCTCTCGCGGTATGTCTCACGTCGTCTTTCTGTCTGTAATGTCTCTACCTTTATGTCTCTAGCCTCTTTGTCTCCCCATATGTCTGTCAGTGTATCCTGTCCATATATTTTATTATTTTTTGTTTTTTACGTTCGCCTTATTTCTTTATTCCCCAAGGCCGCGTGCGTTGCACTGTGGTTTTTATTTTGCGCCTGTCGGCCCAGTGGATCCGACTTCAGCATGCATTTTATGTAAGGGTCTGCTTCCTCCTGCATTTTCTAAGGGTTTGCTTCCCCGGGATAACGGCCGGCGCTGTGATGGGGATCGAACCCAGCACCTTCGGGTTGTAAGCCGTGTCACTTAACCACTAGCCCACGCTGTCCCCTCAAACCTGTCTATATTGTCTTTGCCTCTTACTTTGTCTGTCAGTGTCTTCTGTCTATATTGCTTTTGCCTCTTACTTTGTCTGTCAGTGTCTTCTGTCTATATTGTCTTTGCCTCTTACTTTGTCTGTCAGTGTCTTCTGTCTTTATTGCTTTTGCCTCTTACTTTGTCTGTCAGTGTCTTCTGTCTATATTGCTTTTGCCTCTTACTTTGTCTGTCAGTGTCTTCTGTCTATATTGTTTTTGCCTCTCTGTTTGTCTGTCAGTGTCGCTCTGTGCTGGTTGTGCCTTTCCGTACGTCTATCAATGCTTCTCCATCCGTTTTGGCTGGGCTTAATTGTGTGTCTTACAGTCCCTTTCTGTCCGTGAATGTCTGTACCTTTATGTCTATTTTGTCTGCACCTCTACGTATGTTTATCAGTGCCTCTTCGAATGTCTATCAGGGCCTCTCTGAATGTCTGTCAGGGCCTCTCTGAATGTCTGTCAGTGCCTATCTGTATGTCTGTCAGTGCCTCTCTGTATGTCTGTCAGTGCCTCTCTGTATGTCTGTCAGTGCCTCTCTGTATGTCTGTCAGTGCCTCTCTGTATGTCTGTCAGTGTCTCTCCGTATGTCTATCAGTGCCTTTCTGTATGTCTGTCAGTGCCTCTCCGTATTTCTATCAGTGCATCTCTGTATGTCTGTTAGTGCATATCTGTATTGTCTCTGCTTCTAAGTATATCAATGAGTACGTTACCTACATAGACACAGCCCGCCTTTTCAACACTTCTCCGTCTGTGAATATCTGCCCGTCTGTCAATGCATGTCCATCTATCAATTCCTGCCCGCCTGTGATTCTATCCCTCAATTTATTCAAAAGTCGTCTGAAACAACAAAAACTCCACAAAACCTAGCACACTCACGCATACCACAGACAAGCTCAAAACAGCGGCATTTCTAAAGCCAATGAACCTAGGTTAGAATCGCTAAAACCATTAGCTGCAACATTTTAAACTTTCGCTTCTACGATTATTTCCATATTCACATTCCGATAAGCGTCGTGGGCAGAATCAGGTTCATTCTCCAGTGCTAAGTGTATTCCTGTGTCTAAGGTCATATAAAGCTCTTCAGAGTTCCAATAATCTGTCACATATCTTCGCATCTGTAACACTCGTTTTGGTTCATTAGTTCCTTAGACTCTAAGACAGGTCCAAGACATTTACTACAATGTAGCAGCATTCAGTTAATGGAGAAACATCCAAGAATTTACTACAATGTAGCAGCATTCAGTTAATGAAGCATCAAAGACATTTGCTACAATGTAGCAGCATGCAGTTAATGGAGAATCATCCAAGACATATACTACAATGTAGCTGCATTCAGTTAATGGAGAAGCATCCACGACATTTACTATAATGTAGCAGCATTCAGTTAATAGAGAAGCATCCAAGACATTTACTACAATGTAGTCGCATTCAGTTTATGGAGAAACATCCAAGACATTTACTACAATGTAGCAGCATTCAGTTAATGGAGAAGCATCCAAGACATTTACTACAATGTAGCAGCATTCAGTTAATGGAGAAGCATCCAAGACATTTACTACAATGTAGCAGCATTCAGTTAATGGAGAAACATCCAAGACATTTACTACAATGTAGCAGCATGCAGTTAATGAAGCATCAAAGACATTTTCTACAATGTAGCAGCATTCAATTAATGCAGAATCATCCAAGACATATACTACAATGTAGCCGCATTCAGTTAATGCAGAAACATCCAAGACATTTACTACAATGTAGCCGTATTCAGTCAATGGAGAAACATCCAAGACATTTACTACAATGTAGCAGCATTCAGTTAATGGAGAATCATCCCAAACATTTATTACAATGTAGCTGCACGCAGTTTTTTTCAATCAACTAAGGCTATGCTTTTAGCACGGCAACGTTCACGAAGTAGAATGCGTTCCAGGCGTTCAATGGTCCTCCACAGCTTTTCGAGCATGATCGCTCCCCTGTGCCATACTGCCTTCCTTTGGTCTGTATAAGTGGGCCAGTCCTACATAATATATTCTGATATTTGCTTTGGTGCTCCACAATTGCACGTGGCTGTGTCTCTAACACCCATTCTCTGGAGGTGGGCCTTGAATCTGACATGTCCCGTTCTGAGTCAGAAGATCTTTGTCCGTCCATTTCTGCCAAGTTTGTCTATTTTCTAGCGTGCACTCCATGTGCTATTCTCTCCATTCCGTCCTCGTGGGTAGCTTGATGAATGTCATATAGAAAACGTATTCGGCTATCTTTAGTAATAGCCGAACAGAGAAATCCTCTAAGCATCATTTGTACAACCTCTGAGTAACGTTGCTATTTTATTGCTATTCTTGACAATTTTAATATATTGTCATTGGAAATTAGAGTAATCATGAATCCACATAAAATGTGTGACTTAACTAACCTAAAAGGAAAGCCAATGAGAATAAAAATTGAACTGCAAAAAGAACACATTACGAAGTTCAACAGCGGAACTCTCGCCTCGGACCTGGTCGCCGTTGTACGACTTTATTCACTTTCCATAGGTAATCGAGAGGTTTTTAGGCTTTGGACTATAGGCCACTTTGCCACAGCTATCGCCACGTCGTGTGCTGGCTATGTTTGTTCATTTCACCCCAAACAGAAAAACAACATATGTCTTACCGGAGATTCGATCCGGTGCACTCCTTGCCAGCAGACACACATCGAAACCATTCGTCTTCGCGATCCTACCTAGCCAATCAATATAGCAATTTAAAAAAAGAAGCAAGTAGCATGTCCATTTCAGACCGTCGCTTCTTTCAACCGTAAACCTATTTGGCTGTTATAGGTTGCTTGGTAGTTGTGAAGTAAGGTAAGTTGCTTTTACTTTCTGTACGCGGTAGAGCGAACTCACCGATAAGAATCTCGTGTCTGACTAACTCGATACGGTTGGGTTCGAACCCGTAACGTTGGGAGTGGGGAATAGACGTTTCACCATTAAGACACGCTTCTCCCACAGTTACTCAATATGGTATGGTTGTTGTTGTTGTTGTTGTTGAATGCCCACAATGAGAAGTGTTACTCTTGTGCGCGCTCTGAAAAGGACGTTATGTGGCAGGTTGTCGTAGCTTTCCTCACATCCCGAGCGAGCTGATGAAGGTGGATAGGGTTCCTCCAGGCGGTTGTGCTAACTTTGTCTTCATCTGCGTGTCGCTCACTACTACGGGGATCACGTCGAACCTCACCTTGGTAGGTGTTGTTGTCCTCGACAACAGCCCGTTTCCAGGACGGCCAACGAGGCGTTCAGGTGAGAGTCTTGGCCAGTATATTTCTCCTGACCCTGGCTAAAATTATCTGATCAGTGTGTTTTGCCTGTCCAGACGTTAGCCTCTTCGCCCCGTCAGGTGAAGGTCTTGGCCAGTATATTTCTCCTGACCAAGGCTAACATTGTCTGATCAGTGTGTTTTGCCTGTCCAGAGTCTGCAGTGATCAGCACTACTTGGCTGAAATGCAGATCACTCGCCTTCTCGCTTCAAGTGAAGCATATGGCCAACAATACATCTCAACCCAAACACAGCATTTGGAATAACGGTTTCAATATCAATGACTTTACATAATGAGGTTGCTATCTTCACGCACGATCCACTTTTTTTACTACAACTTGTATGTTTACATTATCGCTATCCATTTTTCCGCTAAGTACCAGTCGGGTGAAAAGGGTGCTATAAATATCAACAATTTTATTCTCCCGTTAGCCTTGAGATTGACGAGGTCGTATTTCTTCTTGGAGTCGTGAATTGAATTAGCGAAAAAATTTGGACAGATCGGTGGTTGTCTAGAATATACAATGAGATCCAAGAGACAAAGCTGAAGACAGAGAGAATTAAGTACGTCTTCTGAGACCGGTTGATAGATTGGAACAGGAGATAAAGTTGTTCAAGAGAGAGAGAGAGAGAGAGAGAGTGAGAAAGAGAAAGAAAGAGAGAGAGAGAGAGAGAGAGAGAGAGAGATCTATATAGGACATGTGAGAACGAAAGAGGACATAAGAGAAAATAGGACTCGGTAACAAAGGACGTAGTTATATGTAACTTAACCTCTTTGTACTGGTTCAGAAGACTCTACAGGCTGTTTACAACCATTCTTTTACTTTCCCTTGATATAAAAATACATATGCGCATCCAATCTATTCTTGAATGCATTAATTGATCCTGCCTACACTACCGTTCAGTCAGGGAAGTAAAATATTTCCTCTGCGTTGAATTGCATGCCGGGCATTTTTTAAACACTTAATAGGATATTTGAAGACGAGCGAGAATAGGCGAGAAGCTAAGACAAGAAAGAATTCAGTTTATCTAGGACATATGAGGATTTGAGAGGACATGAGATCATTTAGAATAAGAAGAGTTATACCAGTATAGGACATGTGGATATGAGAGAGGACATGTGGATATGAGAGAGGACGAGAGGGAATCTAGTACATGAGAGTTTTATCGGTCTAGCGCATGTGAGGATGGGAGATGGGAATCTGGAAAATGGGACGTGAAATGAATTGGGATATGAGAGAAACTGGGACCCATGCGTGATGGGGCACTGAATGATCTTTAGTGAAGAGTCAGTCGATCACTAAACATCGTATAGGGAGGAGTCACTTCATCAATGAACATCTTACAGTGAGGAGTCAGTTCATCAATGAACATTCTTTAGTAATGGGTCAGACGATCAATGAACATCTTTTAGTGTGGAGTCAGTTCATTACTTAACATCATTTAGGGAGGAGTCTCTGCCGAAGACGGATGTGTCGGACCGAAAGGTGCAAATATCGCAGTCAAACTGTAAACTAGCGACACAACGCAAATCCGTTCTCCGGACTACATCCTGCTACTTGAAAAGCCCTGTTCAGGGCTTGGTAGCGGGAGATTGAGAATGAGCGCAGAAGAAGAAGAAGAAGAAGAAGAAGAAGGGAGGAGTCAGTCCAACAAAGAACATCCCTTAGTGACGAGTCCAGAACTGAACATCCATTTTATCATCAAAAATTGCTCGCTATAAAGCAACAGGCTAACACTGCAGTTGACCGACGACAGACATCCTGCCTTTAGACACTTAGAATGATCTTGTATTTGAGGTTCTTAGTTCTTATTTCGACCCGTTCTTCGTCAAGGGGTGGTCACCCTTGAGCGATCCCATCTCAGGATCCAGTCGTGTTTGTTGCGGGCGCATGTCGTCCAGTGTGATAGTAGTCTGTCTGTTGTGGGGTCGTTAATGTTGTATTCTTCTAGTGAATCTCGCCAGCGAGATGGGGGCCGTCCTCGAGGTCTCTTTTTGTCACGCGAGTACCACAGGTTGGTTATGGTACTCCATCTTTCATCTCTTGTGAGGTCTGTGTCTGCTGTCTGATCTGTCACGTTAATTAGTGGGTTGTCGGGGGGTTGAGGTCGTCTGTTGTCTGATCTGTCCCGTTCGCTGGTGGGTTGTCGGGGGTTGAGGTCGTTTTCGTTTGAGTTGTTTGTAGCCGGTTGCTTTCTTCTCTGCCTAGCTGGCTGGGCTTCGACAGTGTTGAGTGAGGTTCGAGCTTGGCCTATCGGTTCGGTATTTGTGTTCATTCTGTTCTTCTTTCTTCCCCCCTCCCCACCCCCCTCACCTCTCTTCCCTCTGGCATGCTTTCTTCGGATGTTCGGGGCTAGCGTCCTGTTAAGGATTCTGAGATATGATAGTGTTATTATAACTTCGGCGGCTGTGGAGTAGTAGGAAAGTGTCACTAGACGGTCCCTTGAGTAGTTCTCCTTAGTAGCGTTAATTGGCCGGTGAGGTGTTCGGCTTTGTTACCAATCCAGGCCTTGACCGCCTGTTTGATCTAGTTTCTAGCTAGCGTTTTGGCTTGATGCGAGCTTGATATTCGCTGCATTGGGGAAAGTAATTGCGTTTTTTACAATTTGCTTGTCCCATGTATAATTCTCTTTTGTCTCTTTTCAGCAAGTGATTGAATTGCTGCAGCGTCTTTGATATGATTTCATAGAACCACATTGGCAACTGAAAACATCAACATCTTATAACGATATCAACAGCCTTCTATGTTCCAGAGTTGAGCAGCAAATATAACGCCGTACCGGCTGCGTGTTTAACTTTACTCTAATGTTTTCGCTCATTTTGGATGCCGCCAAGTCACGGATATGCTTGGAATTAATAATAATTGACGACTAAACCCTTCTGTTCACGGAAACGTGGTCATTTCTTCCATTTGGGCTAGTTTATTCGTTCATTTTTTGTTTTCTTCTATCCAATTACCCTGACACAGACACTGTCTATTTGAATTAGTACTACGGTTAAGCCCGTGTCGTTTTACACCGTCTAGTGATCACGGTTTGTACTTCACGAGATTGGTGCGCTTCGCACTAGCTGCATACAGCGTCGGTTTTGTGTGATTGTGAAATAAAGGAACGGGACTATAATAGACTAGAACACGTCGACCGTGAGAGACGCCTAACACATCACTCACACGCTGAGTGAATGCCCTACGACATCTTGCGGTTATGGGAAAGGCAAGACACACAACGATAGATGTCATCCCCCCTCAACTGACTTGCGAGATACCTGTTAACCAGAAAGGCTTCGGGAGTAAGCCCTAAGGAAAAATCTGCATCCAGTGCTATATTCAGTCGTCTTGATAACGTTTTGCCACTGTGTAAAGATAGCTTAGAACGAAAGAGTAGGTTGACAAAAGGCGCAATCCTTCTTCACTTTAATCCAAATCACCGCGCAAGTCAACCATTTCAGCGGACACGGCAAGAGAAAAGACTGTCCATGCGGCTGAACAAAGAGAGTGGTCCATCACACGTGATGGATGAACATCATCATCATGTGATAGGAAAGGTTACGAAGTAAGTGAGTCTATATATTTGTTTATAAAGAACGATGTGCCATAGTAGTGGGTGTTGAATGAAGCAACAATGACAAATTTTTGGGGTGACTCGCTGGTCTTGTGCGTTAACTCGTTTCTTTCTTCTGGCAAAGCACCTTCGTCATCTGGAAATACGGCGTTAGAATTCCTGACTGCCCAATAATTTGCCGTCTTTTCTGTTGTTCGTTATGAATGTTACCCTAGTGCAGATACATATGTGTTGTGTGATCGTTGTAACAACAAAAAAAATTCTTTGTATGTGAAGTCGCGCGAATGATCCAGCAAGCAGGAGATCGACATCATTGCATTGTAGCTCTACACAGTGCAGTAGCCACATTATTGATGTGGTTAACCCTAACCAGCCTCTTGACTGGAGATAAACGCTGGAAAGACAAAATTAATGACCGAGAACGCCAAGGGCTTCAACAGCAGGATAAACGCTAACGGTCAGGAATTCGAAGTGGTTGACCGTTTTAAATATCTTGGGTCGATTGTCAGTGATGAAGGATCAAAATGTGAGGTGTTGGTCAGAATAGCACAGACAATAACGGTGCTTGCACGTTTTAACAAAATCTGGCAAGATAAACGGTTAGCACTAAGCACGAAAATCAGATTAATGCGTACACTGGTCCTGTCAATATTCCTCTATGCTTGTGAGACATGGACAGTTACAGCTGAGCTTCAACGAAGGATACAGGCCTTGGAGATGAGATGTTTTCGAAAACTTGTAAGCGTCACGTACAAAGATCGAGTTACAAATGAGGAAATGCGAGATTGAATTACAACAGCAATAGGACCTTTCGAAGACCTCTTGGCAACTGTCAAAAGAAGGAAACTCGCTTGGTAAGGTCACATATCGAGATCAAATGGTCTTGCAAATACGATCTTGAACGGAAAGGTGCAAGGCAGACGACGAAGAGGCCGTCCCAAAAAGAGATGGGACGACAACATAAAAGAATGGACCAATCTCCGACCAGAAGAGTCACAGGCAGCGGCCGCTGACAGAGAAGGATGGCATGGCGTTGGGAAAATGACTTCATGTGTGCCCCAACGACATCATCGGTTACGGGATGACCTAACCTGACCTGAACAAGCCTCTAGGAAAACCTGAACCACTTTTCATACAGTGCTTCAGTCTTCTTCGTCGTGGTTTGTTATCACACTGCCGTTACCTACCAAGCGTTGTATAGGGTCTTCCAATTAGCAGGATGTACTCTGGAGAAGGAAATGCGTTGTGTCGTATTTTACAGATTAACTGCGATATTTGCTCCTTTCGGTTCAACACATCTGACCAGCATCCTTTTTTGTGTACCGAGGTAGTTTTCCCTTTTCCATCCTTTCTCCTTAGCAAGTCCTCCCTGCTGCTTCAACTTGTTATTCAGGATCACCAAGTCAAGGTGTATAAGGATCTTGGCAGTTCTGGATCGCTGGCCCTGGAGGTAGCAGTCAGCTTTGGGTCGCTGGCCCTGGAAGTAGCAGTCAGCTTTGAGTCGCTGGGCCTGACGCTAGTAGTCAGCTTCGAGTCGCTGGGCCTGGAGGTAGCAGTCAGTTTTGAGTCGCTGGGCCTGGAGGTAGCAGTCAGCTTTGAGTTGCTGGGCCTGGAGGTAGCAGTCAGCTTTGGGTCGCTGGCCCTGAAGGTAGCAGTCAGCTTTGAGTCGCTGGGCCTGGAGGTAGCAGTCAGCTTTCAGTCGCTGGGCCTGGAGGTAGCAGTCAGCTTTGAGTCGCTGGGCCTGGAGGTAGCAGTCAGCTTTCAGTCGCTGGGCCTGGAGGTAGCAGTCAGCTTTGAGTCGCTGGGCCTGGAGGTAGCAGTCAGCATTGAGTCGCTGGGCCTGGAGGTAGCAGTCAGCTTTGAGTCGCTGGGCCTGACGCTATTAGTCAGCTTCGAGTCGCTGGGCCTGGAGGTAGCAGTCAGCTTTGAGTCGCTGGGCCTGGAGGTAGCAGTCAGCATTGAGTCGCTGAGCCTGGAGGTAGCAGTCAGCTTTGAGTCGCTGGGCCTGACGCTATTAGTCAGCTTCGAGTCGCTGGGCCTGGAGGTAGCAGTCAGCTTTGAGTCGCTGGCCCTGAAGGTAGCAGTCAGCTTTGAGTTGCTGGGCCTGGAGGTAGCAGTCAGCTTTGGGTCGCTGGCCCTGAAGGTAGCAGTCAGCTTTGAGTCGCTGGGCCTGGAGGTAGCAGTCAGCTTTCAGTCGCTGGGCCTGGAGGTAGCAGTCAGCTTTGAGTCGCTGGGCCTGGAGGTAGCAGTCAGCATTGAGTCGCTGGGCCTGGAGGTAGCAGTCAGCTTTGAGTCGCTGGGCCTGACGCTATTAGTCAGCTTCGAGTCGCTGGGCCTGGAGGTAGCAGTCAGCTTTGAGTTGCTGGGCCTGGAGGTAGCAGTCAGCTTTGGGTCGCTGGCCCTGAAGGTAGCAGTCAGCATTGAGTCGCTGGGCCTGGAGGTAGCAGTCAGCTTTGAGTCGCTGGGCCTGACGCTATTAGTCAGCTTCGAGTCGCTGGGCCTGGAGGTAGCAGTCAGCTTTGAGTCGCTGGGCCTGGAGGTAGCAGTCAGCATTGAGTCGCTGAGCCTGGAGGTAGCAGTCAGCTTTGAGTCGCTGGGCCTGACGCTATTAGTCAGCTTCGAGTCGCTGGGCCTGGAGGTAGCAGTCAGCTTTGAGTCGCTGGCCCTGAAGGTAGCAGTCAGCTTTGAGTTGCTGGGCCTGGAGGTAGCAGTCAGCTTTGGGTCGCTGGCCCTGAAGGTAGCAGTCAGCTTTGAGTCGCTGGGCCTGGAGGTAGCAGTCAGCTTTCAGTCGCTGGGCCTGGAGGTAGCAGTCAGCTTTGAGTCGCTGGGCCTGGAGGTAGCAGTCAGCATTGAGTCGCTGGGCCTGGAGGTAGCAGTCAGCTTTGAGTCGCTGGGCCTGACGCTATTAGTCAGCTTCGAGTCGCTGGGCCTGGAGGTAGCAGTCAGCTTTGAGTCGCTGGGCCTGACGCTATTAGCTTCGAGTCGCTGGGCCTGGAGGTAGCAGTCAGCTTTGAGTCGCTGGGCCTGGACGTAGCATTCAGCTTTGAGTCGCAGGGCCTACAGGTAGCAGTAAGTTTTGGGTCGCTGGTCCTGGAGGTAACATTCAGCTTTGGGTCGCTGACCCTGGAGGTAGCAGTCAGCTTTGAGTTGCTGACTGCTGCAGCTCATGCACTGCTCTATATCTTGATCCTTCATGTAGTTTCAGAATCAATCCTTTTAATTGTTGAGGTTGCAAGCCCCATGCACAACTTTTCCTGATCACAGCATTTTGGGAAGGGAAACAATGGCCTCATTTTGTTTGCCTAGGGATAAACTCGAGCGACGGTGGAATCTGCACATATGCACTCGGCGGAGCGAAAGATGTCGGAGATGTTTGTCATAAAGGGGGAATGAGCTAAATGTCCCTTACTGGTGAATAAGCTGTAGATGAATGCAATCTGAAACCACTGGACATACCAGGATATCAGGATACGCGATGGCTCACAACTAGCAAAAACAGGCACCTCTGAATAACGAGGGGATAGACACTGCATTGCCTACACAGTTAAAAAAATTATTAAGAATAATACCAGCGAAGTCTGGATGAATAGATGGGCGACGGGAAAAACAGGTCGAAGTGTATTTAAGGAAATGTCACAGCCAAAAGTTAGTGATGACATACATAAACTACATAAAAGAGATCAAAGTCTCATCTTTCAGTTCCGAACAGCACAAATCAGATTCAATAGACACTTGAACAGAATCAATCGCCAGCACTTGCCCGTGTGCAGACATTGATCTGAACCTAATGAAACAAGCATACATCTACTTATTGTGTGCAAGGCGCTTGCGGACATTATATTCTTACAAATGCCGCTAACAATTGCTAGTACACTGTACGGAGCAGTGGAACAGCTGAAGAAGACTTGCATCTATGTAAGAAGGGCATTGGCCTGTCAGGAGCAGGCTTTCTCGGCAGCTATGGGATAACAACAACAACAATATACAATTGGAATTCCTGCACGAGAAGTTGCAGGACAATTTCTGGACTTTTGAGCAGTCTGCTACCTTTGTTGGAGTCTCCGATTTGAATATCTGATGATAACTCATGAAAAAAAGAAAATGTGTCTCTTTGGTCTGCTTGCCTTCATCACGCCTCGGTGATCTGGCGTCTCGAGTGATTATCCTGCGCACTGCAAGGCGGTTAAGCAGAAACGTATCAATATATATAAATATATATATATATATGAGGGGGCTTCCAATTGAAAACATTGAAAGTTGGATATGCATTAGAAAAACAATGCCTTTGTATTGTACCGTGTAAGATTGTCATCACGGTGCAAAGGAACTGTACAAAGTCATAATTTAAGTCAAGCGATGGCGGCTTCACTATTGACATGCCTCAAGAGGAGCAGCGGTCTATTATTCGCTGTTTGTACAGCGAAAGGGTAAAACATAAATAAATTCATTGGCGAACGAAGGTCCAGTACAGTGATGCACGCGTATCACTCCAGCAAGATTATGAGTAGAGTAGGAAGGTCTAAAACGGCGTGTGTTCTGTGACAGGTTGTTCTCGAACCGGCAGGAACACCGAGAGTCGATTGAAGCCGTTGCCCGTCTTGTAAATAAAAACCACCGATTTACTGCGAATGAAATTGCCACACAACTGGGCATCATCCATGATGTGTTACAGTACCGCAAAGTGTATGCAATGTTGGTACCACAGCAGCATACTCTAGAAGTGAAAAAATAATGTGCTGGTGCCTTCTACGGCGCTTTGAAGCAGAAGGCGATGGTTCACTAGCAGGAACTGTTACTGGAGATGAACCTGTGTTCATTCCCAGAAGTCTGAAAGGAAAAGACCGAGAAAGGAATGACGTCATCCCTTCTCACCGGAACCGAAGAAGTTCCGCACGCAGTGATCTGCAGGGGAAGTCATGCTGAATCTTTTTTTGGGATAAACGAAGCGTTAGTTTAAAAGCACGATGTACCCATGGGAACACTGTCACCAGTGCCATGTATACAGATCTTCTCATGAATCATCTTCGACCCACGATCAAATCCAAAAGACATGAACTTCAGATTAAAGGTGACATTTCATAACATGACAAGGCAATGCTCGACCTCATACTTTCATTGCAACCATTAAAGATCGCCACTGTCAGTGTCTACTACATCCACCGTACTGACCAGACCTAGTCCCAAGTAATTCCCACGTCTTTATGCCACTAAACGAAGCATAGGGAGGAAAGACTTTCAGGTCCGATGAAGAGGTCCAGCAGTTGGTGCACACGCGACAAAGATAATTTTTTCTACAGGAATCCATGCACTTTATAGGTGCCAGGGGACTTGCATCAAACGAAATGGTGACTATGTTTCAAAATGATAAAGTTGTCTTTCACTTTTTCAGAATAAATTTCCCAAAACAAATATACTGAAGGTTTTCATACGAAGCCCCATCGTTTATATATATATATATAACATCTTCAGCTTGTCCGTTATAGAACGTCACTCCTGTCACATTAAGCTCCTGTGCTTGCCAAAACTCCAGCCTCCGCCACAGTCATGCCATGGCATTCCTGGATATCTTGGTGCTATTGTCTTCTCGGTCTACCCCTGCCTCTTTTGCCTGGCATCAAACCTTCCATCACTGTTCTCTCAAGACCGTTGTGTCTCTTGATGTGACCAAAGTATTTGATTTTTCTGGCAAATATATATATAAGGCAAAGGCAAAGTCCGCCGTCCATCGTGGACGATGATGGCAAAATTAAATTTGCTAGCGCTATTTTTAGTAAGGATTAACTTCTCTACTTTTTATCTTCACTCTCTTGTCTCGAGCTGGCCGACCCCAGTGGCATATACAGATATATATATATATATATATATATATATATATATATATATATATATATATATATATATATATATATATATATATATATATATATATATATATATATATATATATATATAGGGAAAGCGGCGAAGTGGTTAAGCCGCCGGCCTCGTGATCAAGTGGTGTGGGTTCGACTCCGGACTCCGCAGTTTTTTTCACGGGTGCTTGATGCGGAGTCCCCTGCATCTCGTAGCCGCCCCCTAGTCGTCTTGTCCTTGACTTGCCACTGGCGCCGGGCGGCTCATGAGCAAATAAATTATGCCATCATCGTCTGCGATGGACTGCGACCTTTATCTTTACCTTTATATATATATATATATATATATATATATATATATATATTTATATATATATGTACATAAACACACACATACACACACAAGCACACGTATCGATGATGATCGAAACTGAGAGTATCAGAGAACTCAAGCAGAGAAAATGAGAAAAAGAGATTTGATGGCTGATTGAGAAAATATACTCAACTCTAATTGTAACAAGTTTTAAATAACAAACTCGTTCTTTCGTTTGTCCGATCAAATGTGAGAGGCAATTTAAGAAACAGCTTTCTAAATATAGACGAATCAGAAGCACTTGTAATTAGCGCAAATGTCTTCCCTGTCCACGGGAAAAGTATTGATTTTCTGTCAGTCATTAACTCCAAAAGGAAGTTATTGACTGATGTGTTAGCATATTTGATATAATTGCTAGACCTCGTCTAGCCTTGAAACTGACGTTATAATGCATGATTCGTAACATTTGTGAGATAATAGACGTCTAAGCTATCAATGCCAGTTGGATATTATTTCGGATCACAAGCCATTGACCTCCCTCCTCCAGCAGGTGTGGTGTTGAGCTGCCCTTTCTACGTAAGGTCCAGTCACCGCAGTTCATTTTCTGTCTCTTCTCCAAGAGCTCTTTGGTATACCTCTTTTCCTTTTTTCAGTGTATTCCATGTCAGTTCCTATCTGGCCACGTTTGATGATGATTTCGAAGCGTGTGTCCTACCCGACTCTATTTCCTACAGGTGATCTATTGCTTCATGTGTTGTTGCTGGCTTCTTTCCCATATATCTTTATTTCTCACCATGTCTTGCCCGTTATCATCCGCAGACTTTTAATGACAAACGACTGAAGTTTCCTTTGCACTGCCTTGCCATTTTTCCAAGTTTCTGCTCCTTACAGAGCACTGGCTTGGCTTGGCTTCGTTCGTTCTCAATCTCCCGCTACCAAACCCTGAAAGGGCTTAAATAGCAGAATGTAGTCCAGAGAACAGAATGCGTTGTGTTGTAGTTTACAGCTTGACTGCGATATTTGCACATTTCGGTCCAAAATATCCTGCTTCAGCAAGCAATTTTTGAGTAACGGGTTAGCATTCCCTCTTCGATCCTTTCTCCTTAGCCAGTCTGCCCTGCTGCAGCCTGTTATCCAGGATCACCGCCTGGAGGTGTAGAAGGGTCTTGGCAGCTCTGGTTCGCTGTCCCTGACGCTAGCAGTCAGCTTTGGGTCGCATGACTGGCTCTTTGCTTGAGGTGTTAATTTTAAACAGCTAGGTTTTCTTCATGTTAATATTTAGTCCCAATATGGTTCAATGCCCCATCACCTTATTTAGTTTTTCTTGTATTTAGCTTTGGCTGTATGAAAACAGTACCAAGTCGACTGCATAGTCCAGATTTAGGTCTTCAAATGCATTGTCCAATGTGTACCAATGCCCCCTTCACTGAACTGTCAATCTTCAGTCCGCTTATGTAGTTAGACGTCGTGGGGAGGTGCGACATCCTTTTGTTTCATATTTTTTTTGGCAAGTGAAAATCCACTGATGACTTGCCAGGTCAATCCCAACTTCTGTTAGCCCCTGGAATGTACGATCGCTTATTTTTTAGACTGGTGGAGGTGGAAGCGTAAATTAGAGTTAGGTAGACACGCATCCTGTCAGGCGCCATATAAGGCGCTCCGCTAACCACATAGCCAAGAGCTGAAGTTACAGCTTCACAATTCCCTTTATTCGGGGTCTCTGTGACGAAGTAATCAAGCCGTTTGCCTCGTATTCAGACGGTCGTGGTTCGAATTCGAACTACGACGGTCGGTCCATGAAGTCAATTTTTTCTGGAGATCCCTGTGTTCATCGCTGGAGCTACGGAGTTCGTGCTTCGTGCGATGCTTTCGACAGATGGGGTACCCGTCTGCCGAGAGAGACGGAGCTAAAATGGGGAAAAACTCGAGGCGATGAAGTCGAGGACTCGCTTAAAGTATTTTTTATTAAATTCTATTTTTACGACATATTCTCTGTGGGGCGAATATCCCTAGAATAATTTGAGTAGATTTTTAACTTTAATTTTGCCCGAGCAGCGGCCGTTTGGTCTACTCTTTTCGATGTCCTACTTGCTAAGGTATTTCTATCTTGGACGCCAATGGACACGGGTGTCTGATCTCACTACTCAGAGATCAGGGGAAATATTTATCGGATGATCTACCTGCAAAAATCCCGGTCTCCACCGTGATTTGAACCCGCGAGCTCCAGCACCCGAGGCGAACACCTTACCTCGAGACCACTCACTATGTTATTTCGTGTGATAATCTATCGTGTTTGGGGCTTGAGATATGTTGGAGTACGCTCCTGGAGTCTGCATGAATGACGGATTTCCTTGTAGTTGTGTTTTGCCTGACAAGAACCTGACCTGCTGCATGAACAACTGTTGAAATTGGTACAGGTCTCTCCTTCTGGTATGGGGTGATTTACTATGTCACAAGAACCACCAGTACCCAGAGTTTTTGTCATTTAATGACAGAAGTAAAACAAACTCGTTCTTAATAGGATATACCAGATTCCATGAAACAACTGCAAATACTTGGGTAACGTGTTCACACGAGATAGAAGGATGAACAGAGATCTGGAATCAAGGATCAAGGAAGTAAATGTGATTTACTGTATACAAGATTAGATGAAACAACTGCAAATACTTGGGTAACGTGTTCACACAAGATAGAAGGGTGAACGGAGACCTGGAATCAAGAATCAAGTAAGTAAATATAGTTTACTATCAGCTGTCACCATTATTAAAACACGAACACATCCCAATGGAGACAAAGAGAGAATTTATAAATAGTATGTTTATACCAACGCTCTGCTACCAGTGTCAGACATGGACTCTCACTGAGTCACACAAAAATAAAAATAATAGTATTCGAAATGAGGTGTTTGAGAAAGGCTGTCGGGGTCACAAGGCTGAACAAAGAAATCAGAAAGAAGGCCCGTGCAACACCGTGCATGGACTACATGGGAAGCCAGAAAATAAGGTATTTCTGTCACCTGACAAGAATGCAATCAAATCGACTAGATGCGAGGATTTGCAAAACAAGACAAGATGGTTGTAGACAAGACGTAGACCAAGAAAAAGATAAATACAAAATAACTACAGCGTTGGTGGCACATTTGGTACACGCCAGAAAATTACATCCCAATGATGTCTAGCGACACATCTGACACACGACAGAAAACTATGCCTCCCAATGACGTCTATCGACACATATGGCCCACACCAGAAAACTATGCCTCCCAATGACGTCTATCGACACATATGGCCCACACCAGAAATCTGCGCTTCCCAATGATGTCTAGCGACACATCTGACACACGACAGAAAACTATGCCTCCCAATGACGTCTATCGACACATATGGCCCACACCAGAAAACTATGCCTCCCAATGACGTCTATCGACACATATGGCCCACACCAGAAATCTGCGCTTCCCAATGATGTCTAGCGACACATCTGACACACGACAGAAAACTATGCCTCCCAATGACGTCTATCGACACATATGGCCCACACCAGAAAACTATGCCTCCCAATGACGTCTAGCGACACATATGGCCCACCAGAAATCTACGCTTCCCAATTATGTCTAGCGACACATCTGACACACGACAGAAAACTATGCCTCCCAATGATGTCTAGCGACACATATGGCCCACACCAGAAAACTACACCCCGTCCTCACCCTATACTAGAGTCCCGATATGTTAGTCAGGGTCAGGCAAATCATAGTGGTAAGATTATGTTAGTCATGGTCATGGGAAACAAACTGATCAGATTATGTTAGTCTCAGTCAGGTGAAATATACTTATCAGATTATGTTAGTCATGGTCATGTGAAACATACTTATCAGATTATTTTAGTCATGGCCAGGTGAAACATACTGATCAAGACTCAATCTTACTTTCAATCAAGCTTTATCATGACATGTTACTTAACGAAGTGCGGATGGACACCTTAATCCCCTTCTTGGTAAGCTTGCTGAGGAGCGGCTAATTGCACAACAGCCAGCAGGACCCCGGTCCACTTTCTCAAGCACGGTTCGGGACGTGAGGAGAACCACTGTAACACGCCACAAATGAAACGTCCAGTATTAGCTGCAGCAGTAACAACAACAACTACAACAACAACATTCGTGAGGCCATCCATTGCTTCTACTCAACATTCCAAATGTACAACTTAATTTGTTGATGTCTAGAAATGATATCTTGTCCTGAATGTATTCATTGATAACAGTGCGATAAGTGCAAAGCGAACACGCGTACTTCGATTCTCTGGCTCGTGTTTCTAAAATATTTGG
Source organism: Ariolimax columbianus (assembly GCA_036924085.1). Taxonomy (NCBI): domain Eukaryota; kingdom Metazoa; phylum Mollusca; class Gastropoda; order Stylommatophora; family Arionidae; genus Ariolimax; species Ariolimax columbianus. The sequence goes on from JAVGWX010000015.1 coordinate 34,350,113, forward strand.
TTACTTTCCACGTCTCTTCAGTATGAGCACCGTATAAACAACTTTGTTTACCTTAAACACAAACATTAAGACCCCTTGCGTATGATCTCCGCTTGATAATATGAAAATCAGACGAATTAAGTATCTATAAAAATATCTGCATCGAAATTAATTCTACACCCCACAATTGCCAGTCGAGCGCGTGAACGGATCAGGCTGTGTAAGTGATTGTTTTGAGGTGCTCCAATTGTCCGCTTTCCCAAACACATCTCTTCTTTACACATCGTGGCCGGTTACGACCTGGGCTGTCTAGATACAATTTCCGGGGAGGCCATTATCGCTGTCTTATCCTGGTGTTAGTTTTATTTCAGTTCTGAGAGCTTATTTATTGACCATGTATCCGTGTCTTCGTTCGGGTACATTATCTCTGTATCAGATATACGAAATCAAGCTTCTTCATTCTCTATGTATTTCGTTAATCGATTACATTGACGTCATCAAGTTTTTCGTAATTGATTGCTTTTAATCTGTAATAGAAAATGTCCACCTTATCAATATCTAATATCGCCACAATTGTTGCTTTTGGAGCGGGAATATCAGCTCTTAGATCTGCACGAGCCGCGTCATGGACATGACAGTGAATCAACAAATGGGATTTAAAGAGTCGCGAGATCTATGTCTGATGTGAGAGCCAAGACCTACGTCATGGCCAGGTTCTTATTGCTGAGTGTTCACGATGAGTAATTTTACTCTTTTGTGAGTTCTGAGAAGGAGGTAAGGTGGCAGGTTGCAGTATCTTTTCACACATCCCTAGTGTGCTCATGAAAATTGGTCCTTTGTCCTCCAGCTGGTTGTGCTTTGCTTGGCTTCATCTGCGAGACGCTCACTACTGAGAGAAGCACGACGATCATCACCTCGTTTGCCAGTCTGCAGCCAGGGAGAACTGCTTGAAAGTTACGTGGGGTCTTAGTCATTATCTTCTTCTGACACTAACTAACATTGTCCGATCATGGTGTTTTACATCACTTTGACTAGCCTTGTCTGATCACTGTTGTACCTTACCCTAACTAACCTTGCCTGATCATTATGTTTTACCTCACCCTAACTAATCTTGCCTGATCATTATGTTTTACCTCACCCTGACTAACCTTGTATGATCAGTGTGTTTTAACTCACTTTGACTAACATTGTCCGATCAGCAAGCCATCCCTTCTGTAGCTCCGGAAGCAGAGAATCCTGACAAGATGATTGCTTTTGTTGAAGATGTAATTGCTAGTAAAAGTAAAGTATCCCATAATATTACTGCCGTAGGGGTGTGAGGTGTTAGCTATCTCACATTTCAAAGGTTCGGCTATATAAGGGCGGTAGCCATCTCCTCTCCCTCGCCGCTTTTACTTCCCGGACTGAACCGGTACCCATTTAAGGCTGGGTTGACCCAGGAGCCATTGCGGTCTGAAAAAAACACTACGAAACCAGCGCGCTACCACTGCACTACGCGGCTCCCGCTAGAGGAAGTAATTATGTCTACGAATAATATGGATCGAAACTAAGTCTTAATTCCATAGCTGTATGTGAAAAGTCCAGCCCACATAAATATTTGTTGAGCGTCTTTCAAATGCAAGTAATCTTCAACAAATCTATTCCTTGTAGAGATGAGATTATGACCAAAGCGATCTCAGATGAAATTTTCTAAACTGACATCAATTTCTGGTGTTTGGCTAATTAGCGTTCTCTGTGTTTATAAAACACTTCCCCTTCTTACTTCGAATTCCTTACTTCGAATTCCTTACTTCGAATTCCTTACTTCGAATTCCTTACTTCGAATTCCTTACTTCGAATTCCTTACTTCGAATTCCTTATTTCGAATTCCTTACTTCGAATTCCTTACTTCGAATTCCTTACTTCGAATTCCTTACTTCGAATTATGTTTCATTTGACTCTGTCCAACAATCACACTCTTACACAACTTTCATACGCGCCCTAAAGGTGAGGCCCTTCCATTGCACTTTGGTTGGGTCGACCTCTGAGATCGCACATATAGACACACACACACACACGTATCCAAGCAGAGGTTAATACGCCCTGATATCACCAAGAAGGCGGCGGCCCGGTGTGGAAACTTGCGTTCTTCTGCCAGTAGAATTAACACTTTACATCATCCAAAAAAAACACACACTTATCCTTGCCACTGTTTGAGTATGTTGTACTGGTAATCGTAAGCCTAACCCTAAGCCTAACCCAAAACCTAACCCCACAGGAGGTGGGGTGATCGTTTACAACTAGACAGAGTCTATTAACGAATAAGGGACTGACACATTAAATGAGATACGAGAACTGTTAGAATAGCAGGTTTTCAACATTTCCTACGCCCTCAATGTCAAATTGGAACCCTCAAAGTGTCAACTCACAGGTGCAGATCCTGGTTGTAGTAGCTAATGCATCATCATCATCAAAAGATCTCGGCAAACTGTAAATACTCAATTTAGATAGATTTTCGCTCCTTTGCTTTGTTTGTTTTTTTGTTTTTTTCGTTTGCCTTATTTCTCTAATCCCACAAGAAATATTATTTCCCGCAGTAGGCCCAGAGCATCCGTCTTCCCCATTCATTTTATGTATGGGTTTGCTTAATCCTGCATTTTATATGGGTTTGCTTCCCCAGGGTAATGGCCGGTGCTGTGTTGGGGAGCGAACCCAGCATCTTTGTGTTGTGAGCCGTGTCACTTAACCACTAGCCCCAGGAACCCCAAAGGTAAAGTTTCATAATGATGAAACATAAGAGCATCGTTTTCAAAAATCGAACTGCGAGTGTCCACTTTGTCGCCCACAATGGCTGTTTGAAATTGATGAGGCTACTGTTGTTGTTGGTGCTACTGTTGTTGTTGGTGTTACTGTTGTTGTTGGTGCTACTGTTGTTGTTGGTGCTACTGTTGTTGTTGGTGCTACTGTTGTTGTTGGTGCTACTGTTGTTGTTGGTGCTACTGTTGTTGTTGGTGCTACTGTTGTTGTTGGTGCTACTGTTGTTGTTGGTGCTACTGTTGTTGTTGGTGCTACTGTTGTTGTTGGTGCTACTGTTGTTGTTGGTGCTACTGTTGTTGTTGGTGCTACTGTTGTTGTTGGTGCTACTGTTGTTGTTGGTGCTACTGTTGTTGGCGGTGCTACTGTTGTTGTTGGTGCTACTGTTGTTGTTGGTGCTACTGTTGTTGTTGGTGCTACTGTTGTTGGCGGTGCTACTGTTGTTGTTGGTGCTACTGTTGTTGTTGGTGCTACTGTTGTTGTTGGTGCTACTGTTGTTGTTGGTGCTACTGTTGTTGTTGGTGCTACTGTTGTTGTTGGTGCTACTGTTGTTGTTGGTGCTACTGTTGTTGTTGGTGCTACTGTTGTTGTTGGTGCTACTGTTGTTGGCGGTGCTACTGTTGTTGTTGGTGCTACTGTTGTTGTTGGTGCTACTGTTGTTGTTGGTGCTACTGTTGTTGTTGGTGCTACTGTTGTTGTTGGTGCTACTGTTGTTGGCGGTGTGACTGTTGTTGTAGGTGTGACTATTGTTGTTTGCGTGACTGTTGTCGTCGGTGCGACTGTTGTTGTTGGTATGACTGTTGTTGTTGGTGTGACTGTTGTTGTTGGTGTTACTGTTGTCGGTGCGACTGTCTTTGGTTGTGCAACTGTTGCTGTCGATGCTTTTGTTGCCGTCGATGCTATTGCTGTAGTCGGTGCTATTGTTGTTGTAGCTGTTATTTTTGTTGTAGCTGTTTTTGTTGGTGTAGTTGTTATTGTTGTTCTATCTGTTTTTGTTGCTGTAGCTGTTACTATTGCTGTATCTGTTACTGTTGTTGTAGCTGTTATTGTTGTTGTAGCTGTTACTGTTGTTATAGCTGTTATTGTTGCTGTAGCTGTTACTGTTGGTGTATCTGTTACTGTTGTTGTAGCTGTTACTGTTGGTGTAGCTCTTACTGTTGTTGTAGCTGTTACTGTTGCTGTAGCTGTTACTGTTGTTATAGCTGTTATTGTTGCTGTAGCTGTCATTGTTGCTGTAGCTGTTACTGTTGGTGTATCTGTTACTGTTGTTGTAGCTGTTACTGTTGTTGTAGCTGTTACTGTTGTTGTAGCTGTTACTGTTGTTGTAGCTGTTACTGTTGCTGTAGCTGTTACTGTTGTTGTAGCTGTTACTGTTCTGTAGCTGTTACTGTTGTTGTAGCTGTTACTGTTGTTGTAGCTGTTACTGTTGTTGTAGCTGTTATTCTTGTTGAAGCTGTTATTGTTGTTGTAGCTGTTATTGTTGATGTCGGTGCTATTGTTGTTCTCGGTGCAGTTGCTGATGTCGGTAAAATGAACGTTTTGTTTACTTGTCTCTCGGATTCCATTTCTTTTGTTACTGTTTATTATTTTGTAATTAGTCCTTCCTAGTCTGTTCATTGTTTTGCATTCAGTGACAAGCTGACGAGCTTCCATGTAATTTGTAATTCATGAGCAATTGCCCGAGTGCTTCCTGTGAGGGCCCTTGCGTGAGACAGATGAAAATACGAGGCGTGTTCAAATGAAACTGAACCTAACTGCATCAGGTGAACATACATACGATGTGCATGATGACTACACTTCTGGTGTAAACAGCACATACCAATCGTCAAGTTTGCAAAATTATATTATCCTCCGACTATTAGTTTCCTCAGCAGACCGTTGAAAATATGGCGAGTGCGATATGGAATACGTTCAGAGTTAATCAGCGAGCGATGATTCGGTTTCTAACAGCTGAAGTATGTCGACCAGTTGACATTCATCGCAGAATGCAAGCAGTGTATGATGATAAAAGTGTGTTGAAGACAGTGAAGAACTTGACAATGATGTTTAAAGAAAAGCGTGAGTTACCGAAAAATCTTCCGAGACCAAGTCAGGTGCATGCAGTTGCGCCAGAAGATGCCATCGCCAAATTGATGCAGCTATTCGAGTGGACCGTCGCCGAAGCTTACGTTCGCCACACTTATGTCACCATAAAGCGCTTGCATTCTGGGATGAATGTCAACTAGTCGACATCTTTTAGCTGTTAGAAACCTAATCACGGCTCACTGATCAACTCTAGACGGATTCCGTATCACACTCGTATGTTTTCAATGGTCTGCTGATGAAACAATGAGTCGGAAAATAATGAAATTTTACAAAATTGACGGTTGGTACGTGCTGTTTACATCAAAAGTGTCGTCATCATGGACATCGTACGTATGTTGAATTGGTGTAGTTAGGTCTAGTATCATTTGAACACGCCTGGTAGGATTGCTGTCCCACTGACAACAAATCGTAGCAGTCTCTGAAATAGCACTATCATTACTTTTATATTATTTAGAAGAAGGCTCTAAGTACCAAAGTGTGGTTAGTGAAACGATTCCCAACAAAAACATGCAAATTATTCGAATTTAACTAGGTAGTGGCCCTGTGGGAAATGTACGCATTTTTAAATGAGTGCTGAATTCGGGTAAACTTAATTGTAAAGCGCAAAACACAGCACAACGAACTTCGCCTAAAAGTAACAAGTCGATTGGTAATTGAAAATTATTTTCAAAATTGTCAGGTCAGGTCATCCCGTAACCGGTGAGGTCGTTAAAGACATTCCCTTCTCCACCCCCACTCTCGACCCCCCCCCCCCCCCCCAAAACTCACAACTCTACACCACCCCTCTCTGTCAGCGGCCGCTGTCTGTGCCTCCTCTGGTCGGAGATTGGTCCATTGTTTTATGTTGTCCTCCCACATATTTTGGGGACAACCTCTTTGTCATCCGTCTTGCACCTTTTAGTGCGGCATCGTATTTGCAAGCATCACATTTGATCGGTGCATGACATGGAAAAGTAAGATCGAGAGAAACCGAGTGAGAGCAAGACAAAGAATGGCAATCATGAGGAAACTTGCTGGCACAAGCTGGGGAGCAGATGAAAGAATACTCAAGAAACTGTACACTGGAAGAGTGAGACCAGTTCTCGACTATGGCATTGCGGCATGGGCAACAGCAGTAAAGGCGAACTTTCATAAAATTAGCAAACTTCAAAACCAAGCCATGAGAGTTATTACAGGAGGCATGAAATCAACGCCAATTGTAGAACTTGAAAGGATTACAAATCTGCAATCCATGACCGACAGAACAGACTTCAGAGCACAGCAGCAAGCAGAGAAACTCAGAAGACTGACATACCATCCAATGCATCAGAGACTAAATAAATTTGGAAAAGGGAAACTAAAGCAGAGAAACTTTATAGAAATAGCCAAAGCAATGATGAGAGTAGGCCCTTTGAACACCATAACAACACCAAAGCTCATCCATACTGTACGCAAATACATATGGAAGCAGCATATCACTCCGGAGGTTGTAGAAAATATACCAGGTATTGGAAACAAGAACAGCCAGACTGAAAAAGAAAGAAGAGACATAACCCTGAGGTACATAGCGGAAAACTACCCAAGCATGGACTGGACCCATGCATACACCGACGGTTCTGTAACAAACACAACACAGAATGGAGGGGCAGGGGTATTCCTGAGCCTACCAAATGGTAGAAAAATAACACTGTCAGTGGCAACTGGAAAATTCTCAAGCAATTTCAGAGCGGAGGCAGAGGCACTGAAGGCTGCAGTAAAAGCAATGCTGACATGCAAAAGCAATGAAAGCCAGATAGCCCTGTTTACAGATGCCCTGGCCGTGGTTACAGCACTGAAAAGCCAGAAAAATACTGAACTTAATGATTTAAGAGCAGTACTCTGTCAACTATGCCAGCAGTCCGCACCAAAAAGAGTAGTGGTACCGTGGGTTCCATCCCACTGTAACATCCAAGGCAAAGAGGAGGCAGACAGACTGGCAAAAGAAGGTGCAAGACTACCACAACCAGATTCTAGTGTGACCTACGAAGAGTCCAAAAGGTTTATTAGGGCCAGATACATGGCCAAATGGGAAACAAAACATACTGGCTACACACAAAAATGATGCCTACTACCAGCTGAACAGAAGAGAGCAGGTCGTGGTCTTTAGACTCCGCACAGGATACACCAGACTGAGGTACCATCTATTCCATAAACTGAATATAGGTGGCACTGACGAATGCACCTGTGGTACAGGGAAAATGATCGCTGAACATCTGCTGCAAAATTGCCACACATGCGAGAATCAGAGAAAGCACATGTGGCCATCACCAGTGGCAACACTAGACAAGCTCTATGGCAGTGTCGACAGCTGCAGGATGACAGCTGCTTTCTTCGAACAAATTCAAGTTTACGTCTGACAGCGTACGAAGAAGAAGAAGAAGAAGTATTTGCAAGACCGTTTGATCTCGATATGTGGTGGAATCCAAGAGGTATCCCAAAGGCCTTATTGCTGTTTAAATTCTTTCTCTCATTTTCTGATTTGTAACTCGATCTTTGAATGGGACGTTCAGAAGTCTTCAGAAACATCTCATCCCCAAGGCATCTATGCTCCGCTCCAGATCAGCTGGAATTGTCCTTGTCTTACAATCATTGAGGAATATTGACAGGCCCAATGTACAATGTATTTAGTGGTATTTGATATGTTGTCTTTCCTTCTTATTGTTGTTGTTGTTCATCTTTCAGCCTCCGGTTATTAAGAAATATCTAGATCGAGCAGTCCTGCGTGTCTCATGACCAGTAGCATTCACTGCCTCAGGTATTTGCGGATTTTGTGGTTGATCTTTGACCTTGCATCCGTTGTATCTAAATAGCATTGCTTGTTCGGGGGTGATGTGTGGTGGTAGGCTAGGTACGTGACCAAACCATTTTAGTTACTGTATTTTGATGTAGTCTAATACTATGTAGCCGCGTAGCGCAATGTTTAGCGCGCTGGCTTCGCATCTGTGTGGTCCTGGGTTCATTCTCTAGTTAAGGCGGAAATTGATGTTCAGACCGCAATGGCTCCCGGGGCGACCCAGCCTTAAATGGCAACCGGTTCAGTCCAGGAAGTAAAGGTTGCCGGCGTGATGCTGACTCCATCATCCACTAAGTGCCGTGGGTTACAAAATAAAATGGGCCTAACACCTTATTTCCCATGCGCCGCATTGCGTGAGGGATCTGTACTTTACGTTTACTAATACTGATGTTGCTTCCACTAGTTTTCTGATTGGATCATTTCTAATCATGTCTCTCTTTGTTCAGGTCAGGATAGGTCATTCCGTAACCGGGAGGTCGTTGGGACAAACATGAAAACATCCTCACAACTCCACGCCACCCTTTTCTGTCAGCGGCCACTGTCTATGCCTCTTCTGGTCGGAGATTGGTCTATTCTTTTATGTTGTCCTCCGATCTCTTTTTGGGGCCGGATCTTCGTCGTCTGCCTTGCACCTTTCCGTGGAGGATCGTATTTGCAAGACCATTTGATCTCAATATATGACCGTACCAAACGAGTTTCCTTGTTTTGACAGTTGCCAAGAGGTTTTCAAAATGTCCTATTGCTGTTGTAATTCTATCTCGAATTTCCTTATTTGTAACTCGATCTTTGTACGTGACGTTTAAAAGTCTTCGGAAACATCTCATCTCCAAAACCTGTATCCTTCCCTGAAGCTCAGCTGTAACTGTCCATGTCTCACAAGCATACGGGAATATTGACAGGACTAATGTACACATTAATCTGATTTTCGTGCACAATGCTAACCGTTTATCTTGCCATATTTTATTAAGCCGTGCAAGCGCCGCTTTTGTCTGTGCTATTCTGGCCAACACCTCACATTTTGATCCTTCATCACTGACAATCGAACCCAGAAATTTAAAACGGTCAACTGCTTCGAGTTTTTGACCATTAGCTTTCATCCTGCTGTTGAAGCTCTCGGCGATGTATGTCATTAATTTCGTTTTTTCAGGGTTTATCTCCATACCATAGTCAAGAGCTGTTTCATCGAGCCTTCTGACCCATTCCTAGAGTTCTGCTTCTGAACCCGCCAACACGTTGATGTCATCTTTCATTTTTTTAGGGATTGTTATGTTTGAATAATAATTAATGAACACAATTTAGTAATCAATGACTGGCTTATTGGAGCACGAAGCAGAAGTGTCCATGACGATCAAGCTACGAAATATCAATTATTTATCATCTTGTCAGTTATTTCCCACGAATAGGGCTTAGATCTTATTTCTTAATCGACCTATACTTCTACAGTGGCAGATGCCCCTGTGCAGGTATCAGCTCTGGTATGAGGTGGATGTAGCTGGTAGAAGGGTATTCCTGCTTAGCGGGCTAGGCTCGAGCAGCTTATTACTCCGTTACGTTGGAACAAGTGCAGCGGACGGGAGTTAACTGATGTGCTAGTCCATCTTCAAAGACTCAAACACTAGAGCAAAATAGACCCGAAGCCTGTTAAGCGCATTCTATGCTGCTCTAAACAAACCACTTAACCATGGACAGTGTTATGCCATGTCACAAAGTTAGTCGCATCTTACGACATGCTCTCTGTGAGGCAGTGGTGCTATTCTTATCCTTGTCATTCACAAAGACCCCGGGGAACCACTCGGGAATAGGGCTAGGGCTAGAAAATGTGAATAAATAGAAGATGAAAGTGTGCACGAACAAATGAATTCACTTAAATATCACGTATTTTAATTAAACTATTATTCATTTTTGAAAGGTTCAGCATTAAAATGCATAAACGAACTACTCTAGTGACATCCCTTCATCTTCTTCTTCATCTTCTGTGTTTGTTCTCAATCTCCTGCTACCAAGCCTTGAAAAGGGCTTTGCTAGTAGCAGAATGTAGTACGGAGAACGGAATGCGTTGTGTCGCTAGTTTACAGCTTGACTGTAATATTTGCATATTTCGGTCCGACACATCCGTCTTCGGCACAATTGTCCAACCTAAATATAACCATAGTTCTAATCCTAACCTTAACCCCCACAACTTAAATCTAACCATAGTTCTAACCATAACTCTCAATACCCTTACATTATTTCCATTCACCATATCCTAATCGTATCACTAACCCTAACCTTGATAACTCTAACCCTAACCCTAAACCCCATAATCTAGCCATAGCACGAACCCTGCCTACAACCTAACTCTAAACGTAGCCCCATAAACTAAACCTGAACCCAACATTAAACGTAACCTCACAACCTAACCAAACAACCTAACCCCACACTCTAACCCTAAACTAAACCACAAACCTAGCCCCACAACCTAACCCACAACCTAACCCACAATCTAACCCTAAATATAACCATAAACCTAACCCTAAAACTATCCCACACTCCAACACTAAACTAAACCCTAAACCTAGCCATAAACCAAACCCTAAATATAACCCTAAATTTAGCCATAACCTAACACTAAACCAAACCCTAAATCTAACCCAACAACCTAACCCACAACCTAACACTAAATCTAAATCTAAACCTAACCCTAAATCTGTCCAACAATCTAACCCTAAATATAGCCTTAAACCTAACGACCACAACCTCTCTCTAAATCTAACCCTAATTCTAACCTTGAACCTAGCGTTGAACCACAACATAACGGTAACAATAGCCTGCCAACCTAGCCCTATACCTAACCCCGAATACAAATCTAGCCCTAAACCTAACCCTAAACCTAGCCCTAAAACTAACCGTAAACAAAAGCGTAAAGCTAAGCATAAACCTAACCCTAAATCTAGCCCTAAACCTAGATCTAACCCTAAAACTAGCCCTAAACCCAACCCCACAACCTAACCATGAACCAAACCGTAAAGCTAACCCTAAACCTAACCTTAAACTAAACCTAACACTAAACCTAACCCTAATCCTAATCTCACAACTTAACCCTAAACATAACACTAGATCTAATCCTAGCCCTAATCATACAACTAAATCTAAATCCGACACTAAACCTAACCCTAATCAAAACCTCACAACCTAATCCTAAACCTAATCTCACAACCTAACCTCACAACCTAACCCTAGACCTAACCTCACAACCTAACCCAAACCTAACCACACAACCTAACCACACAACCTAACCCTAAACCTAACCTCACAACCTAGCCTTAAACCTAACCCCCAACCTAATCCTAAATCTACACCCAAACCTAACCCTACAACTCAACCCTAAACCTAACCTCACAACCTAACTTTAAACCTAACCTCACAATCTAATCCTAAACCTAACCCTAACCCCACAACCTAACCCTAATCATAACCCCACAACCTAACTCTAAACCTAACTCTACAACCTAATCCTAAACCCAACCCTAAACCTAACCCCACAACCTAACTCTAACTCTAAAGCTAACGCTAAACCTAACCCCATAACCTAACCCTGAACCTAACTCTACAACCTAATCCTAACCCAACCCTAAACCTAATCCCACAACCTACCTTTAACTCTAAACCTAACCCCACAACCTAACTCCTACCCTAAACCTAACCCGAAACCTAACCCCCCAACCTAACTCTAACTCTAAACCAAAACCCCACAACCTAACCCCACAACCTAACTCTTAACTCTAAACCTAACCCTACAACCTAACTCCTACCCTAAACCTAACCCTAAGCCTAATCCAACAATCTAACCCTAAACGAAACATCCAAACCTGAACCTAACACCCCCCCCCCCCCCGCCCCACCCCCAACCTGACCATAAGCGCTCGCCCCCCCCCCCCTCCCCCAAACCTAGATCTAAACCGAGTGAAATAACAGACCGCGCAAAATCTATTTTAATTTCGCCGAATAAAACAACAAGTGTCCAGACTGGCAACACACTGTCCAGCGGACATGTTAGCTAGCACCCATTGCCACTAGGGCCCGTTTAATGTGCTACAAATCCCTCTATCTTTCACCAAACGGAAGCAGCCAACCATTGTGAGCCAGTGTTCCCCTTCATCAAGCATTTTTTGCCGATTTCATACATTTTTCACAGTGAACAAACTGAAGCAGTTCGCTTTGATTTACAGCGTCTATCCGGGGCCCTCATCGTGTTAACCGTGATTCTAATACGGTTAATGTCAGAGATGAACTCAAGGGCAGTAACTATTTCCAGGTGACGGAAGAAAGAGTTACGCTAAATTGCACTTGCTGAATTGTAGAACCCGAAATTTGGAGCAGACACTACGCGGTCATTGTGCCCTAACGGCACTGTTGTACTAATCTAATAATAATTATAATTTTTGCTTAAGCGTCAGTGACCTTTTGTGTCCATCGACCACAGCCATGGCCAGACCTCGTCTTTAGCTCAAGGGGAGTCTCCCAATTGTCGGAGCCATGTGGTGCAGGAGTGACCACTCCTGCTTCTCCAACCAGACAGTCGGTGGGCTTTTTCACAGAAGAATGATGACTTGAGAAGGAGGATGAGTTGGGGTTTCCTAATCCAGCCGGACAACATGGACGACAATGGGAAGACGACGTCAGACCAGATTTTCCATAATGATGGAGATATATTTATGTGTGGTGACTCTCGCATTACATACAAGGTCGCGTCATTGAATTTCGAGAATGCGTCGTTGGTTGCGCGTATGAAAAGAATCGTCTTGATTGTTTACATTAAAGATAGTGAAGACGAAAATGGTGGTCATTTAACAGATGACAAAAAGGACCATCCATGTTTCGGTCTTTAGTTTAGGGAGATAATGTAACAGTTCCAGTCATAGCATGAGCAGGGGTGATATGGTCGGTACTCAGAAAATAAAGGTACCTGAATGTTTGCCAAGGTCACTCTCCGCCTCAACACTACGCCAAGGTCACTCACGTATCGACACTAAGTCGGCGAAAGAAAACAGGGAAGGCGTAGGAGCGGACTACTCTAACGTTCCGATTTGAGTAGTGGGGGCGGCGGGGCGGGGGGGGAGGGTTAGTGACAGACAGAGGCCAGCAGGTCTTGCTGCGACATTTTGAGTGACAGGAATTCAGAGTGACTCGTGCCAATAACAACTAAATGGAGGTAGATCCAAACTAGAGGATGGCTGGGTCAGACATCCCACAGAAGCCATTGGACAGCTCTGATACTACTTGGGACTGGTTCTCTTCCTCCTCACTCTGTTTCATTTTACTCTATCCAACAATCTCACTCTTGCACAACTTTTACACTTTTTCACCCTCAGGGTGAGGCCCTTCCATTGCACTTTGGAGGCTGATAAATACACTATTTATTCCTACATTGTGTTTCTAATGTCAATCTTGGTACTTACTAGAAACACATAAGAGTAAGATCCAGAGCTGTGAGATGTCTTATGTGAGACGTGCAGCCGGAAAGACAATCCGTGACTCAATCCGCAGCACCACGCTATGGCAGATAGTGGATACACACCCAGTTAGGAACTACATTGAATCACAACAAATCAGAGGGTGGGCATAAATAAGGAGTACTCTGAGTGGTGAGAAGTGAAAAGTGGTGTGCCACAGGGCTCGGTTTTGGGACCAATTTTGTTCTTGATATATAAAAATGATTTGGACATTGATATGGGATCCATGATTGCAAAATTTGCTGATGACATAAAACTATGCAGTAGTGTCTCATCTAAAGCGGAAGTGGATATATTGATGTCGGATTTAGATAAAATTCGAGAATGGTCTGTAAGCTGGCAAATGGAGTTTAATGTAGATAAATGTACAGTCATCCACATGGGTAGATCCAATATGGAACATAATTACAGAATGGGAGAAAACAATATTAGAAAGATAGATAAGGAAAGAAACCTAGGGGTTATAATAGATCATACAGGAAAGGTGAGTGAGCAAGTTAAAGTAGCAGTGAAAAAGGCAAATGCAATGTTAGGTATGATAAAAAGAAATATTAAACATAGGAGCAAGGAAGTGATCGTCAAACTGTATAAAGCTTTAGTTAGACCTAGATTGGAGTACTGTGTACAGGTGTGGAGTCCTTATCATAGAAGGGACAAAACATGCTAGAAAGAATACAAAAAAGAGCGACAAAGATGATAGTGGGATTCCAGAATTACAGTTATGAGGAACAACTCAGAAAAACCGGCCTACAGTGTCTCGAAGAGAGAAGAATTCGTGGTGACTAAATACAGGTTTATAAGATGATCAGAGGAATCGATAAATTAGACTATAACAAGTTTTTTTTTAATACAGCCACCTACAATAACACGAGGGCAATGCTACAAGCTGACTAAAGAGAGGTCCAGGTTAGATATTAGGAAATATTTTTTTAGTCAGAGAGTGGTGTCTGCTTGGAATGCATTGCCAGGGGAGGTAGTGGAGGCAGGGACAGTTAATGCATTTAAGAATAGACTGGATGCGCATAGCTTTTATAGCAAGGTGATGTAAATGTAATTGGTTGTATACAGACTCTGCAGGGTCTTCTAAACCAGTATAAAGACGTTAAGTTAAGTGTGAAGTGAAGTGAAGTGAAGTGAAGTGAAGTGAAGTGAAGTGAAGTGAAGTGAAGTGAAGTGAAGTGTTAAGTGAAGTGAAGTGAAGTGTTAAGTGAAGTGAAGTGAAGTGAAGTGAAGTGTTAAGTGAAGTGAAGTGAAGTGAAGTGAAGTGAAGTGAAGTGAAGTGAAGTGAAGTGAAGTGAAGTGAAGTGAAGTGAAGTGAAGTGAAGTGAAGTGAAGTGAAGTGAAGTGAAGTGAAGTGAAGTGAAGTGAAGTGAAGTGAAGTGAAGTGAAGTGAAGTGAAGTGAAGTGAAGTGAAGTGAAGTGAAGTGAAGTGAAGTGAAGTGAAGTGAAGTGAAGTGAAGTGAAGTGAAGTGAAGTGAAGTGAAGTGAAGTGAAGTGAAGTTAAGTTAAGTTAAGTTAAGTTAAGTTAAGTTAAGTTAAGTTAAGTTAAGTTAAGTTAAGTTAAGTTAAGTTAAGTTAAGTTAAGTTAAGTTAAGTTAAGTTAAGTTAAGTTAAGTTAAGTTAAGTTAAGTTAAGTTAAGTTAAGTTAAGTTAAGTTAAGTTAAGTTAAGTTAAGTTAAGTTAAGTTAAGTTAAGTTAAGTTAAGTTAAGTTAAGTTAAGTTAAGTTAAGTTAAGTTAAGTTAAGTTAAGTTAAGTTAAGTTAAGTTAAGTTAAGTTAAGTTAAGTTAAGTTAAGTTAAGTTAAGTTAAGTTAAGTTAAGTTAAGTTAAGTTAAGTTAAGTTAAGTTAAGTTAAGTTAAGTTAAGTTAAGTTAAGTTAAGTTAAGTTAAGTTAAGTTAAGTTAAGTTAAGTTAAGTTAAGTTAAGTTAAGTTAAGTTAAGTTAAGTTAAGTTAAGTTAAGTTAAGTTAAGTTAAGTTAAGTTAAGTTAAGTTAAGTTAAGTTAAGTTAAGTTAAGTTAAGTTAAGTTAAGTTAAGTTAAGTTAAGTTAAGTTAAGTTAAGTTAAGTTAAGTTAAGTTAAGTTAAGTTAAGTTAAGTTAAGTTAAGTTAAGTTAAGTTAAGTTAAGTTAAGTTAAGTTAAGTTAAGTTAAGTTAAGTTTGGTCATTTAGTCAGAACGCATTATGATCAGCCCGCAGCAAGAACATGTCATATGCAGGTTTTCGGTCAACAACAAAGGGTCATGCTTCGATGTCGGTGGATCGAGGGTGTCTCTGACACTCTCAAGAAGTGACACCTAACGACAGCACAAGCCTTCCACTTGGTGTTAACAAGAAATGTATACATCCCGACTCTCTGCGACACCGTATAACAAGGACAGTAGTACAAAAGAAGGAGATAAAATTGGACTGTTACAAGAGTATTTCTGACTGTGAAACTACGCAGACGGATCTGTCTGATCGGTTTTGAATCTACTTTACTGCACTCCAGGAAGCCCCACAGGTGCTTTGTGTCATTTACCAATTAGGAAACGACGTGGTTACTGATGGTTTCAAATCGTCTGTTAAAGACACTCGCTCTTCGTCGTATCAGGGGTCCCCCACCGCTGAACTCAGTGTTAATCACTTAAATATAAATTTATTTCTTCTGCTTTTTGGGAAACCGTGGTCGAGTTGCGTTGATGCCTGCCTGCTGACAAGGTGAAATAAACGGTAGAAATAATACGGTGGAAATGGTTTTTAAACAGAAGGAGGGGTTGAAAGTGGTCAAACGTGCGGTTCAACATGTTATTCATTCTAAATTGCTGTTTGAAATTATAGATCTGTTAGCAAAACCAATGACATATTATGTTCCAATCACTTACAAAGGGGATTGTTACAGGGGATAGGTAAAACTCAGGAGTGATCCCCTTATTCAAACAGGGCAAAAAATCAGATCTAGCAAAAAGTAGACTGGTGAGTTTAATTTACATAGCCATCCCTATTTGGGGTCGAATAAACAAACACAGCCAACACATGGCGGGGCGACAGCAGTGGCGAAGCGGTCTGTTATCCTCTGTCTAAAAATCCATCGAATGGGAATAAAGTCGAATAAAAGATTTGTTTTGTCTCCCCGATCATTGTTCATTTAGACTGGATCTCGAGATTCTCCCGTTTTGTGTTTGTTGTTTTTGTTGTTGTTGTTTTTTTGTGTGTTTTCTTTTCGTTCGCCTCATTTCTTTATTCCCAAAGCGGTGTGCGTTGCACTATGGTTTTTATTTTGCGCCTGTCGGCCCAGTGCATCCGACTTCGGCATTAATTTTATGTATGGGTCTGCTTAGTCCTGCATTTTCTAAGGGTTTGCTTCCCCAGGGTAACGGCCGGTGCTGGGTTGGGGAACGAACCGAGCACTTTCGGATTGTGAGCCGTGTCACTTAACCACTAGCCCATGCCGTCCACTAGATTCTCCAGTAACGTCTGCTGTCTTTTTCAGGAAAGCAATACCGCCGTTCAGTTTCTCCTCTAGGAAAGCCAGAGTGGACCACATTCTTAACTTAACTAAACTTCTTTATAGTGGATTAGTATACTCTGCATACAGCCATTTTTTTCTATTCCACATCATCTAACAATAACTACGTGTATCCACTCTATTCTTGTATGCGTTAATTGATCCTGCCACCCCCCTCCCCCCAGCCAACAATTTCCTGTGGAAATGCATTCCAAATATTCTCCACACACAAAATATTTCCTTATTTCTAATCTCAACCTTTCTTTAATTAATTTGCAGCTGTGCCCTATTGTTCTTATTGCTGACTGTATTATGAAAAAATTCGTATCCTTAATTTATCCTTTCCATTATCTTGTTCTTATCTTTTTGTAGACACTCTTTTATTCCTCATAACTATAATTACGAAAACCTATTATCAGTTATGTCGCTCTTTTTTCTATCCCTTTCATCATGTGTATTTCCCCTCTACAATATGGACTCCACACCTGAACACAGTACTCCAATCTAGGTCTAAGTAATGCTTTATACAGTTGGACTGTCACTTCCTTGGTGCTACGTTTAATATTTCCGTTTTCTCATAACTAACATTGCATTTGTCTTTTTAACTGCTACCTATACCTGCGTTCTCGTCTTAGCTGTGTGACCTATAATAATCCCGAGGCCACTTTCACTTTCTATCTTTCTAATATAGTTCTCTACCGTTCTGTAAATATTTATCACATAAGACCTACCCACGAAGATGACTATATTTAACTACATTAAACTCCACCTGCCAGCTTTCATACCATTTTTTTAATTTTATCTATATCCGACCTCAATATATCTACCTCTGCTTTATGTGAGTCACCTCTGCATAGTTATATGTCATCTGTGAATATTGCCATCATAAAACTTTGTTAAAATCACTTATCTATATAAAAAACAGAATTGGTTCCAAAAGCAAGCCCTATGGCACTTCACATTTTGCTTCACAGCACTCACAGTACTTCTTAAGTATACCCGCCCTCTGCCTTCTTCCCGTTAACCATTTTTCTATCGATTCGGCAACTTCGCCACCTATTCCTTGTGATTTCAACTTCCTAAATTATCTTTGACGAGGTACCCTATCAAAGTAAAGTAAAAAAGTAGAGATCCCATCACGCCATGCGGCGCATAGGAAATATGGTGTTAGGCCCATATTATTTTGTAACCCACGGCACTTGGCGGATGATGTGGTGAGCATCACGCCGGCAGTCCTTACTTCCTTGGATGCTCAGGTTGTCATTTAAGGCTAGGTCGACCCGGGATCCATTGCGGTCTGAAAAACCATTTCCGCCTCAACTGGGGAATACGCTTATCAAAGCTCTTTGCGAAATCAAGCTAAATAACTCTTTCCATCTATCATTTTAGTAACCTCAACCTTATATTATAATAAACACGATCTCCCTTTAGTAAACCCATGCTGACTATCCCTGAATAGATTAAGTGTATCCAAGTGCGTTACAATGTTTTCTTTGATTATTGATTCTTGCATTTAGTAGACTATGTTCGTTAAACTCACCGGTCTACAATTTGCTAGATCTGAAATTTTGCTCTGTTTGAACACTGGGATCACTCCTTGTTTTTACCTATCCTCTGGGACAATCCCTTTGCAAGTGATCGGAACATAATATAGCCAATGGTTTTGCTAACATATTTCTAATTTCAAACAGTAATTTAGCATGAATAACATCTTGAACCGTACATTTAACCACTTACAACCCCTCCTTCTGTTTAAACACCATTTCCACCGCATTGCAGATTGATCTTAATCCCTCTGTATTCATGTTACTTTGGAAAATATCTAAAGGCTCTGGGATCTTGAGCAGTCTTCTTTCATGTCGACTGTGCCAATATATTGATTGAGTTAGATTGGCAGCATCCTTATTCTCACTTATTTTTCTTGTGCGGTCTTTGATTGGGTTTATCGTTCTCTGTTCATTTATATCATAAGAATAGAAGCTCTTGCTATCAATCATCATATTTGAGGACATTTTATCTTCGAAGTCTATTTTTGCTGCTTTTATTCATTTAATGAGCGGAGACGGCGTTGACTAGTGAGTGGTCGAGTGACACGACTCACAACTCAAAGATGCCGAGTTCGCTCTCCAATCACAGCATCGGCAGTTAAGTACATACAAAAAGAATTTTAAAAACGCTTTATGAGCTATGTTTTGCTTGTCCAAATATTTTTAATGTATTTATTTCGATTTTCCTGCCTCTATAAATGTTTCCCTGCTTTATTTTTAGCTTTTCTACATTTAACTACAGATGTTGTCATCCAAATTTTTTCTTTTGGTGTTTACCGTGCCTACATGGAAGTAATGACTCTTTTACAATCTCTAGAATTATTTTTAAATTATCCCACTCTTCTTCAACATCTGTTGAGAAAAATAGATGAAAACAAATTGTTTAAAGTTGTTTAAATTAAATTTAAAGCCAGTGGATGGCTAACTTGTGTCTCGGGCACGGGTTGTCCAGGGGATGGCTAACTTCTGAATCGAGCACTGGTTGTCCAGTGGATGGCTAACTTCTATATCGAGCACGGGTTGTCCAGTGGATGGCTAACTTCTGTATCGAGCACGGGTTGACCAGGGGATGGCTAACTTCTGTATCGAGCACGGGTTGACCAGGGGATGGCTAACTTCTGTCACGAGCACGGGTTGACCAGGAGATGGCTAACTTCTGTCACGAGCACGGGTTGACCAGGGGATGGCTAATGTGTTTGCTGCTCGAATGAATCTTGCCACCTAGTGCGGAGGTCTTCAAGAGGCGAGGGGGGCGAGGGAGAGGGGGGGGGCGAGGGGGGGGGTCTTTTTGCCGTTTTGGTACAACAGACTAATCGCTGTGATCCAGCGTTTTTCCTTTTGACTCCATGACCAGCCCAGAGGCGCTTGGAGTTGTTGACATGCTCTGTGACATCCTTGACATGTGACAATCCCCAGATGGCATTATTGTGTAGGCTAATATTGCACTGTTGTCTAAGTCATAGGCCCACGAGACGGTGCTCAAATGGGTCGAGTAATGCACAGAAAAATGTTTTTCGGCATTCGTCCATAAAAGGGCAGTGTGACGTATCGTTTACAACGATGCTTATCAATCTGCGCCCTTCCGCCCGACGTATCCGATTTCACCTGGCTTTTTTGTTTGGGGAGGGGGGGGGGGGGGAGTACCGGGTTTGCACTCCTAATGCGATCCCGATTTTCTTAGACCACAGTAGCGCAGCCACACTGGTGATATAATGATAGAGTACCAGAGAGTCATCATAACCTTAGGCAAGGAATGCAGAGAACGGAGCAACAGGAGAGCAGAGCACGAGATAAATCATCTGATAACCGAGAACACTCAGGAGAGTGACGCTATCATATACACCGACGGATCAGTCGTGCGCAGTGGGACATCAGGTGGGGTTTCTCGGCTAGAGTGAGAGGAGAAGTCGTTGCTGAGCGCAGTAGGGCATACATGTCAACCTCCAGTATGAGAATGGAGACGGAACCAGTGACCTCAGCACTGAAATGGATATCTGAGACTTCTATAACAAGGGCAGTCGTAGTGGCAGAAGCACAAGCTGTACTTCAGAAAGTACGGATGGGATGGTCTAGGTACGAGTGGATAGCTGCTGTTGAGGCTTCAAACCTCCAGGCTTTGACCTGGATCTACTGTCCTGCTCATGCCGGGGTTCAGGTCAATGAAAGCTGACATCATGGCTTCACAAGCTCCCATCATGGGCAAATTAGTGATGGATAGAAGTGACATTTTGAAATCAATCAATGATCGCCTGCTGGATGAGATCACCGCAATAGATGAAGCAGCAATCACAGGATGCCAAGTTTGGACATTAAACGAGAATCGAACGGAGTGGGGCGCATAAGAGGACGACGAGGAGAGTGTACAACCAACGAGCTACAGGGACCATCAGCATCCATACCTTACATCATTTGATGAGAGAGACTGAGCACCTATGGGTATGCCCGGTGTGCAGTGACGTCGATTTGTAGAAACAGAAACAGAAACAGCGCAGGGATGCCGCTTGGAGGTAGTATAGGCTCCTGCTCAGCTTGGGTTCACTGACCGTGATCCAATCAGCCAGCTATGAGTTGCTGGCTGCTGTCAGCACCTTCGCTGTGCTGCATCTCCTTCTGCAGATACATGATCAATAGTTTAACAGTCTGTCTCGTCCATTCAGCGATGTCAGTACCGAAGATGCCTTTTTTTTGCTAATTATGGGTGGGTTGGTGGTTACAAGTTGGTGCTGTTGTGGGGTTAATGTTATGTCATCCATATATCTGCTATGCGGACGTTCTCATGCTTTGTAACCATATCTTCTTGTGTTATGTGCGCAGAGGTAGTTCAAAACTATGAAATCTCTTAATATAATGAGTTCTCAGCCAATTCTGAGATCCAGAAATAGCCACATCAGAGCTGAAGTCATAGCCATCTCAGAGCTGAACTAATAACCACTACAGACCTGAATCAATAACCACCACAGACCTTAACCAATAACCACTACAGACCTGAATTAATAACCACCACAGACCTGAACCAATAACCACCGCAGATGTGAACCAATAAATACCTCAGACCTGAACCAATAACCACTTCAGATGTGAGCCAATAACTACCTCAGATGTGAACCAATAACCACCTCAGATATGAACCAATAGCTACCTCAAACCTGAACCAATAACCACCTCAAACCTAAACCAATAACTACCTCAAATCTGAACCAAGAACCACCTCAAAGCTTAACCAATAACCCCCTAAAACCGGAACCAATGACCACCTAAATCGGAATCAATAACCACCTCAAACCTGAAACAATAACCACATCACACCTGAAACAATAACTAGTTTAAAAATGTGCACTGAAACAAATTCTACCAACAGTAAACAAATGGAAGAAAATAACTCAGAAAACTCATTATAATAGTATTACGAAGATGATAAAATCATCATATCTATCCATTCCTCCGGCTCCAACAAACAATCGTAAATGTCCTTCACAAAGAAAGCTTTACAGAGCTGCAACAAAGATGAAGCGAGTAAATAGCAGCTTTTCATTTTATATGGTAATAATAATTCATATAATTACAATAACAAGAAAGGATAATACGGTGGTGATAATGATTGGTTATTACGCAATGATTGCGATGATTCATAATGACCAGAGTAATATTATCAAAATATTATCGACAAGGATGAGTTTGACAGAAAATTAAGGGGGATTGGGCGTACATGTTGACACTTCCTTCACTTCGTGTTGAGATACAGAAGAGGATTGAATTAAGTGAGGCGATCAAAGAAATAGAGAGAGAGGAGGACGGTTGCAAGGAGTGGTTAGAAGAAAATGCGGAGGTCGGGATAAATAAGAAGGAGGAGTAGGAGAGGGAGATGAGGGCTTTTACATCACGTCACTATCAATACACTACTGAATCTCGCGAGGATAAATGAGACAGGATACGATACTTGCTTTAGCACGGGACCAATTTGTCAACAACAATCAAAGAAGGGAGAGATTGGGAAAGAAATCAGGATTTAAAACAATAATAATTTTCTTAAAAATTGGAATGATGAAGAAGATAAAGAAGAAGAAGAAGATAACGAAGAAGAAAACGATATCAAAACGAATAAGAAGATAACGAACGAAGAAGAAGATAACGAACGATGAAGATAATGAAGAAGAAGATAATGAAGAAGAAAATGAAGAAGAAGATGATGAAGAAGAAGATAACTAAGAACAAAATGAAGAAGAAGATAACAATGAAGAAGATAATGAAGAAGAAGATAATGAAGAAGAAGATAACGAACGCAGAAGAAGATAACGAACGAAGAAGAAGATAATGAAGAAGAACATGAAGAAGACGATAACGAAGAAGAAGATAATGAAGAAGAAGATAACGAAGAAGAAAATGAAGAAGAAGATAACAAAGAAGACGATAATGAAGAAGAAGATAACGAACGAAGAAGATAACGAAGAAGAAGTAGACAACAAAGAAGATAACAAAAAAGAAGATAACGAAGAAGAAGATGACGAAAAAGAAAAGGATAATAAAAAAGAAAGGGTAAAGAAAAAGAAGATAACAAAGAAGAAGATAACGAAGAAGAAGATAACGAGGAAGAAGATAATGAAGAAGACGATAATGAAGAAAAAGTAACAAAAAAGAAGATAATAAAGAAGAAGTTAACAAAGAAGAAGATAACGAGGAAAAAGATAATGAAGAAGAAGATAACGAAGAAGAATATAACGAAGAAGAAGATAACCAAGAAGAAGGGGGTAACGAAGACGAAGATAAGGAAGATGAAGATAATGAAGAAGAAGATAATGAAGAAAAAGACAACGAAGTAGAAGATAATGAAGAAGCAGATAACGAAAAAGAAGATAATAAAGAAGAAGTCACGAAGAAGAAGAAGGAAAAGATAGCAAACAGAAAAAGAAGAAAAACAAAAAGGAAGATAAAAAAGAAGAAGTCACGAAGAAGAAGAAGGAAAAGATAGCAAACAGAAAAAGAAGAAAAACAAAAAGAAGATAAAAAAGAAGAGGAAGAGGAACGATTGTAGATTTTCCTTCAGAGAGATAACAGAATCTGTAGACAAACTTGTTTTCAAACAATCTTTCATCGCTGCTGTATCTTTGTATCTCCATCTGAATCACATGATCGTATCTACATCAAACTCCCTTAACTAAGTCTGTATTCGATGAATTGCAGTGGTGGTTTAAACAGTAATGATATTACATGCTTACACTGCTAGCTCCATGCGCAACCCTACTGAATCTCTCCTTCGACGTGATTAGAACGTTTAATTCGTCAGATTATTTCTATCCCAGGTGCAGCTGGGGTAAAATCAACATTTCGTGAAACAAAGGAATTGAAAGACAACACAAAAAGACGAACAGACAAGCCTACTCACTTGTCTGAGACATATCCAGGCTGAAATATCACATGAAAGCATCCATGATGGCATGCATTGTTATTAAGTAGTCCACTGCTTTTCCTGATTGTTTCAGGAAATAGCTGTTGCTAGGAAAGCGCATCGTGTATTACTTCCTGGTAACACGCCAGAATCCAGATCGCAAATGAACCGTGAATGTATGATGCAATGCATGTCATTAGGTCGTCTGTGTTGCGGTGCTTCTGTCATCTGGAACAAATAACATATAGACAGCTTGCATGAGTGATCTACTGGCAGCCGCTCTGTCGCCAATATGTGTTAAATGTCGGTTGTGTCTCTGTAATATGATGCATACATGTCTCCAATCTGTTCACTGTAAACTATCTATCTCGTCTCTATAATATATGTGTCGCCTCTCTTTTCTATATCTATCTTGTCTCTATAATATATTTGTCGCCTCTATGTTCCGTATCTATCTCGTCTCTATAATGTATTTGTCGCCTCTCTGTTCTGTATCTATCTCGTCTCTATAATATATTTGTCGCCTCTGTGTTCCGTATCTATCTCGTCTCTATAATATATTTGTCGCCTCTCTGTTCTGTATCTATTTTATCTCTATAATATATTTGTTACATCTCTGGTATGTACGTCTGCTATCTAAATGTGTAGTGTATCTGTTCTTAATGTGTAGTGTATCTGTTTCTTCTCTGTTCTCGGTCGCATATCTGTCTTCTCTGTGTACATTCGTGCGTATATGTTGCTTCGATTTTAATCTGATGGTCTGCTTGATATCTGCATTCTCTCCGTAATGTGCTATGTCACCTTTCTCTCTCATCTTTGGTCTCTGTCTCATCTTTGTTTGGTGTTGAGTATTTGTTGCTTATCTACAAAGTATTGCAAATATGTCGTTTTTCTATGTGGGATGCATATTATGTGTGGCCTCTATTTAACGTGCTGCATGTTTGTAGCGCGATTGTCGTCTTTTTGTTCTATATTCCACAGCTGTCGCTTTTTTGTTCTGTGTTGCGATGTTATCGCATTTTTCTATTGTGTCGTGTGTTTGTCTATGTTTTGTGCCGTGTGTTTGTCTATGTTTTGTGTCGTGTGTTTGTCTTTGTTTTGTGCCGTGTGTTTGTCTATGTTTTGTGTCGTGTTTGTCTTTGTTTTGTGCCGTGTGTTTGTCTATGTTTTGTGTCGTGTGTTTGTCTATGTTTTGTGTCGTGTGTTTGTCTATGTTTTGTGTCGTGTGTTTGTCTATGTTTTGTGCCGTGTGTTTGTCTTTGTTTTGTGCCGTGTGTTTGTCTATGTTTTGTGTCGTGTGTTTGTCTTTGTTTTGTGCCGTGTGTTTGTCTATGTTTTGTGTCGTGTGTTTGTCTTTGTTTTGTGTCGTGTGTTTGTCTATGTTTTGTGTCGTGTGTTTGTCTTTGTTTTGTGTCGTGTTTCTCTTTGTTTTGTGTCGTGTGTTTGTTTTTGTATTGTGTAGTGTGTTTCTCTTTGTTTTGTGTGGTGTTTATCTTTGTTTTGTGTAATGTGTTTGTCTTTGTATTGTGTAGTGTGTTTATCTTTGTTTTGCGTCGAATATTTGTCTTTGTTTTATGTCGTGTGTTTGTCTTTGTTTTGTGTCATATGTTTCATTTGTTTTGTACACAGTTTCTCTTTGTTCTGTGTAGTGTGTTTGTCTTTGTTTTGTGTAGTGTGTTTATCTTTGTTTTGTGTAGTGTATTTCTCTTTGTTCTGTGTAGTGTGTTTGTCTTTGTTTTGTGTCATGTGCTTGTCTGTCTTTGTGTAGTGTGTTTATCTTTGTTTTATGTAGTGTTTTTGTCTTTGTTTTGTGTCGTGTGTTTCTCTTCGTTTTGTGTCGAGTGTTTGTCTTCGTTTTGTGTCGTGTGTTTCTCTTTCTTTTGTGTCGTGTGTTTCTCTTTCTTTTGTGTCGTGTGTTTGTCTTTGTTTTGTGTAGTGTGTTGTCTTTGTTTTGTTTCGTGTGTTTGTCTTTGTTTTGTATCGTGTGTTTGATTTGTTTTGTGTAGTGTGTTTGATTTGTTTTGTATAGTGTGTTTGTCTTTGTTTGTGTCGTGTGTTTGTCTTTGTTTTGTGTAGTGTGTTTTTCTTTGATTTGTGTAGTGTGTTTGTTTTTGTTTTGTGTCGTGTGTTTGTCTTTGTATTGTGTAGTGTGTCTGTCTTCGTTTTGTACTGTGTTTCTCTTTGTTCTGTGTAGTGTGTTTGTCTTTGTTTTGTGTAGTGTGTTTCCTTTTCTTCTGTGTAGTGTGTTTGTCTTAGTTTTGTGTCGTATGTTTGATTTGTTTTGTGTCGTGCGTTTGATCTGTTTTGTGTTGTGTGTTTGCTTTGTTTTGTGTTGTGTGTTTGATTTGTTTTGTGTCGTGTGTTTGTCTTTGTTTTGTGTTGTGTGTTTGATTTGTTTTGTGTAGTGTGTTTATCTTTGTTTGTGTCGTTTGTTTGTCTTTGTTTTGTGTCGTATGTTTGTCTTTGTTTTGTGTAGTGTGTTTGTCTTTGTTTTGTATAGTGTGTCTGTCTTTGTTTTGTGTAGTGTGTTTGCCTTTGTTTTGTGTAGTGTGTTTTTTCTTTGTTTTGTTTAGTGTGTTTGTCTTTGTTTTGTGTCGTGTGATTGTCTTTGTATTGTGTGGTGTGTTTGATTTGTTTTGTGTAGTGTGTTTGTCTTTGTTTTGTGTAGTGTGTTTGTCTTTGTTTTGTATAGTGTGTCTGTCTTTGTTTTGTGTAGTGTGTTTGCCTTTGTTTTGTGTAGTGTGTTTGCCTTTGTTTTGTGTAGTGTGTTTTTTCTTTGTTTTGTTTAGTGTGTTTGTCTTTGTTTTGTGTCGTGTGATTGTCTTTGTATTGTGTGGTGTATTCTGTTTCTGTACTCGTGGTCTATCAGCGGTGAGACTGCTCCGTCTGTGTTAAGTGCTGTGTTTGTGTTGTGATTCTGTCACTTCTCTTTTGAAGACATGTCATCTCTTTGTTTTGTGTGTTAATATCCTTTATCGCCTCATGTTCCGTGTTGATTATTTATCGACTCTCTGTTCTGAATTATATATCTGGCGTCAATCGATGTTTGTATACTTATTTTGAGTGAGATGTCTAGAACGGCTCTGAAGGCAAATAAAAGAAAATATCAACTGTCATAATGAGAGGATATAACATGCAATTTATAATGTTCGGACATGATAGTTAGCGTCAGGTAAAATATACTGTTGAGACATGATAGTTAGGGTCAGGTAAAATATACTGTTCGGACATAATAATTTGGGTCAGGTAAAATATACTGTTCGGACATGATAGTTAGGGTCAGGTAAATATACTGGCCAAGACCCCCATCTCACTTTCATGTAGGTATCCCTGAAAACGGGCTTACGAGGTAGGGGATCCACGTGATTCTCGTGGTTATAGGCGACACTCAGAGGAGATCAAGCATAACACGACCGCATGGAGTACCCCGGTCCACCTTCATCAGCAGATTCGGAGTGTGAGGGGAACCTACTGTAACCCGCCACTTATTCTATTCAGGGCGCTCAAAAGAGTAAACTTGTGGACTGAGTGGTCTCGAGGTAAGACGTCGGCCTCGGATGCTGGAGGTCGAGGGTTTAAATCACGGTGAAGACCGGCTTTTTTTTCACATGGATATTCTGGTATTTCCCCGCATCTGTGGGTAGTAGAGATCGGGCGCCCGTGTGCCGTGTCACTTGGACTTTCTGGTATTTCCCCGCATCTGTGGGTAGTAGAGATCGGGCGCCCGTGTGCCGTGTCACTTGGACTTTCTGGTATTTCCTCGGATCTGTGGATAGTAGAGATCGGGCGCCCGTGTGCCGTGTCACATGGACTTTCTGATGTTTCCTCGGATCTGTGGGTAGTAGAGATTGGGCGCCTTTGTGCCGTGTAACATGGACTTTCTGATGTTTCCTCGGATCTGTGGGTAGTAGAGATTGCGCGCCCTTGTCCCGTGTAACATGGACTTTCTGATGTTTCCTCGGATCTGTGGGTAGTAGAGATTGGGCGCCCGTGTACCGTGTTACATGGACTTTCTGATCTTTCTCCAGATCTCTGGGTAGTAGAGATTGCGCACCCGTTGTGTGCAATGACGCACACGTTAAAAATCCCTTGGCAGTTGAAATTAGCTGAAGCGCAAAATTGTAAATTATGTTTGAAATTTACATAATCTATTACGGGTTCCTGACCGGTGCTACAGAGTTTGTGAATTTTGCTACGGAGTTTGTGAATTGTGCTACGGAGCTTGTGAATTGTGCTGAGATTCTCCCAAAAATATAGTGAAGACCAGAGCATTCATGTGTTAAACCATGGCTATTAAGACATAGTTAAACCGTATGTTCTGCTTTTTTTCACATGGACTTTCTGGTAATTCCCCGTATCTCTGGGTAGTAGAGATCGGGCGCCCGTCCTGTGCAATGTTGCACACGTTAAAAATCCCTTGGCAGTTGAAATTCGTTGAAGCGCAAAATTAGGGAAAATATTTAAGAACAGAGCATTTGTATGTTAAACCATGGCTTTTTAAGACACGGTTAAACCGTGTGCAATAACTTTGATTCTTTGACTGTGCGGAGTCTGAAGACCACTACCTGCTCTCTTCTGTTCAACTGGTAATAGGCATCATATTTTGTGTAGCCAGTATGTTCTGTTTCCCATTTGGCCATGTATCTGGCCCTAATAAGCCTTTTGGACTCTTCGTAGGTCACACTAGAATCTGGTTGTGGTAGTCTTGAACCTTCTTTTGCCAGTCTCTCTGCCTCCTCGTTGCCTTGGATGTTACAGTGGGATGGAACCCACTGTACCACTACTCTTTTTTGGTGCGGACTGCTGGCATAGTTGACAGAGTACTGCTCTTAAATCATTAAGTTCAGTATTTTTCTGGCTTTTTAGTGCTGTGACTACGGCCAGGGCATCTGTAAACAGGACTATCTGGCTTTCATTGCTTTCGTCCGTCAGCATTGCTTCTACCGCAGCCCTCAGTGCCTCTGCCTCCGCTCTGAAATTGCTTGAGAATTTTCCAGTTGCCACTGACAGTGTTATTTTTCTTCCATTTGGTAGGCTCAGGAATACCCCTGCCCCTCCGTTCTGTGTTGTGTTTGTTACAGAACCGTCGGTGTATGCATGGGTCTATTCCATGATTGGGTAGTTTTCCGTTATGTACCTCAGGGTTATTTCTCTTCTTTCTTTTTCAGTCTGGCTGTTCTGTTTCCAATACCTGGTATATTTTCTACCACCTCCGGAATGATATGCTGCTTCCAGGTAGGTTTGCGTACAGTATGGATGGGCTTTGGTATTGTTACAGTGTTCATAGGGTCTTCGTTCATCTTTGCTTTGGCTATTTCTGCAAAGTTTCTCCGCTTTAGTTTCCCTTTTCCAAATCTACTTAGTCTTCTGAGTTTCTCTGCTTGCTGCTGCGCTCTGCAATCTCTTCTGTCGGTCATGGATTGCAGATTTGTAATCTTTTCAAGTTCTACAATTGGCGTTGACTTCATGCCTTTTGTTATAACTCTCATGGCTTGGTTTTGAAGTTTGCTAATTTTATCAAAGTTCGCCTTTGCTGCTGTTGTCCATGCTGCAATGCCATACTCGAGAACTGGTATATCTCTTCCAGTGTACAGTTTCTTGAGTATTATTTCGTCTGCTCCCCAAGTTGTCGTTTGGCTGCAGGTATTTGCCGTTAAGACTTATTTTGGTGTTCTGTGGTTTATTTGAAAGCGAGAATATCGTACATGTTGTTTTTTCCTCGTTTATTTTGACCAGCCATGAGTTCGCCCACTCCTCCAACGATGTTAGGGCCTGCTGCATCCGATTGCTTGCTACGGTGAGATTCTTATCAGAGGTCCACATAGCCAGATTGTCTGCAAACATGGAGCTGTGGACTCTTCTTGGTATATTCTCTGTGATGTTGTTTATATACACCAGGAAAAGTGTGGGTGACAGTCCCCCCCCCCCCACCCTCTTGAGGTACTCCTTGCTCCAGTGTCACCTTTTCGCTCATCTGCTCATGTACTTCAACTCTGGCTGTTCTGTTTTCGAGGTAGTGGCTGATCCATCTGTACATTTTTCCATATACTTCACTTCTTCGTAGCTTGACTTTAAGTCCCTCTTTCCACACCTTGTCAAATGCTTTCTCTAGATCCACCCAAACCGCTACTGTATGCTTTTTCTCTTGGTAAGCATTCTCTATTTCCTGTGCTATGAGAGTGATCTGGTCCTCAGTGGATCTGTGTTGTCTAAATCCTGCTTGCTGTGAAATTAGTATGTGTTTTTCTTCCAGGTGCCACATCAGTCTGGTGTTTATCATACGCTCCATCAGTTTGCCTACACAGCTCAGTAGACTGATGGGCCTGTATCCATTTGGATCTGTTTTATCTTTATCTTTCTTTGGTACTGGTATAAGTACAGCATCCTTCCATGTCTGCGGTACAATTCCCCTTTTCCAGCTTTGGTTCAGGACTGATAATAACTTCCTCTTTGCTGTTTGGCCCAACCCCATCAGCATTTCGTTTGTTACCCCATCTTTTCCGGATTGAAGTGGATCAAACATTAATCGTCTGTGAAAAAAATTCGTTATTATTTTCCTGTTCTGTATTTGCCTCCAGTGAGATCTTATTCCCATGAGTGACAAAGAGGATTGGTGACAGAACACAGCCTTGCCTGACGCCTGATGAAATGAGCTTCCAGATTGACATACCTTCTATCGTTCTTACTGCACTCTGGCTGTTCTGATTCAAGCCCTTGATGTTACTAAGGCGGTCGCCTTGAATTCCATTTTCTCTCAGAATCTCCAATAATATATTTCTGTTGACTCTATCGAACACATTTTTTGTATCTGTGAATACGAGGCTGTTGTTTGCATTATATTATAGAGACTGTTAGCTTATTTTATAATAATGATAATAAGAATGTTCGCGTAGGCGTCAAAGACCCGTTGCGTCGATCGACCACCACCATGTCTAACAGCTGAGGCTGTGTTCATGTGTAGCCTATCGATCGAATTCCATACAGATTTTCCAGATGGGGCCAAGTACTCAACTGCCTTGGGATGAGGGCCGCGAGGAGTGTGTTAGACCAATGTTTGTGTCAGGCTGTTCATGTCTGTCCGTGTCAAACGCCATGTTTTTCTGTGTCCCGTTACCGCGGCTTCTGATTGTGTTCATCTTTAGGTCAGCTTGACCCTTGCTATGCTGAGAATACTAGGTTGGAAGAGGTATCGTGTAACCTCTGGTGGAGGGAGGGGCGGGCAGGAAAAAGTCGGTGTCAGTCCGAGCAGAAACGCCCTTCAGTTGCGGTTACCTGGACTGAATTCTGGTGTGCAGTTAAGCGGGACGTTGAACTCCATCTTGGACTGTCTCCCACGGCTTAAGCCAGGCATGAAATGCAGCAAAATGCAGCATAACAAACGGGATAACCGATTGAAAGCACATCAATTCCACAGAATAAAGTGTCTGATACCACCTGGTGAAAGAGTTGTGAAATATAATCCGAACAGGAACCACAAAACATCGGAAAACGGAGCGAGTAGAGATCGTCGCTGTTTAGGCGCGGCCATCCTAGTTTTCCGTTCGCATATTTGTCTCAATGTAAATATTGTATTGATGCAGATCTTTCCTTTCGTGAACCCGAATGAATTATTTCCTGATTGGAGTTCCAGTATCGGGTTTGCTCGTCTTTCTAGTATCTTGCACATTAAACATTTTTTTTTAAAATGTGTTTGCCTCACTAGTTTCTACTGGCGGAGGCGCGCCTATTCCACCCCAGACTGTAATCAATTCGGGCGATATTAAGACGCATAAACCAGTGCTTAGATGCGTGTGTATCTGTTTGTACCTAGCCTGGTGTTTCCGTGATGTTCCTCCCGTTGTTCTTCGCCATTTGGTGATCTTCTCACTGTCCTTCGTAGGTATTTGGTGGCTACTTTCATTTTCTTGTGTTCCTCGGTTTACCCAGTCGAGTTTTGGGAATGAGTATATTTATTTTCCTTCATACTTGATCCGGACCCCTTTTATTTATTTCCTGATTTTAATATATATATGTATATATATATATATATATATATATATTTGGAATTACAACAGCAAAAGGGCCTTTTGAAGACCTCTTGGCAACTGTCAAAAGAAGGAAACTTACTTGGTACGGTCAAAAATCGAGATCAAATGGTCTTGCAAATACAATCCTCCACGGAAAGGTGCAAGGCAGACGACGAAGAAGCCATCCCAAAAAGAGATGGGAGGATAACATAAAAGAATGGACCAATCTCCGACCAGAAGAGGCACAGGAAGCGGCATCTGATAGACAAGGGTGGCGTGGCGTTATGAGGATGTCTTCAAGCGTGCCCCAACGACCTCATCGGTTACGGGATGACCTGACCTGACCTGACCTGATTCTTCTTCTTCTGCGTTCGTTCTCAATCTCCCGCTACCAAGCCCTGTACAGGTCTTCGCAAGTAGCAGGATGTAGTCCGGAGAACGGAATGCGTTGTGTCGCTAGTTTACAGCTCGGCTGCGATGTTTGCACCTTTCGGTCCGACAAATCCGTCTTCGGCGACAACCTGACCTGACATATATATATATATTCCATTTTTTCTATGTCAAATCGTCATCATTAATTTTTTTTTTAATGTGAATATGCAGTGTAGTAAGGTGTACAGCGAGGATGAGTATCTTGCATATATCTTGGTTCATTTTTAATGTACACTTTTTGAAGACGTGAAACAAATAATTGATTACGATCTTCCTGTAGAGCAGGAGACAAATCGTATTATTCTCTTGAGGTCCACTAAAGCTATTTTCAATTACTGAACCATTCGAGGTTTGAGAGCTTCACGGGAATTTACAATTTGAAGATGCGGTTCCGACTTCCTTATCGTGCATCTAAATCAATGATGTTTCAAATGTCACCGGATTGAAGAATGCTTGAGTTCTAAATAGTTTCATCTTAATACAATTTGTAACATCTCCTTGCCGATGTTCCAGCTTTATATTAACTTTTAGTTTATATTTATGTTTGTACAAGATTTAAATATTTAGTTGGGCAGAATGTGTGGTACAATACTAACAAAGAATTAATAAAGAATTTCTTAAAAAATTATACTGGCCCCTATCTATTTGTCTTCCTTTGCCCCCCCCCCCTTTATTCTATCAGTCCTCCCCCCCCCCCTCCAAATTAATCTCACCCCCTCCCGGCTTATATCACCTTATTTTTGTTCTCCCACATGGATCACTATTTGTCCGTTTCCATATCGACCACCACTGGTTTATTCGGCGCATTCCCCCTCACTTCTTTCCCTCTCCTGGCCACCTTATTTGACCGGCGACCTTCATATTTTGCCAAGCATCTGGCCCAACCAGTCGCTTAGACAGACTGGGTCTACTATCAGATAAGTAGACCATTTTTTCCTTAAATGTTGATTTGTTAGTTCAGTATTGTTATTATTTGTTGTTCTTGATGAAGGCCTATTGGTCGTAACGTAGGTTTTGTTTGTGTTCTCGTCTCGGTGCGGTATCTGACCATACCCATTTAAAAATTTTGATTAAACTCAACCTTAATCAATTTTTACATTTGTTTCATTTGTTTTTTTTTTCCCTAACAAAGAATTAAAATTGAACATCCTCAGAACATACGTATTCCCGGTAGGAACGTACGGATGCGAAACATGGACCATCACACACGTATTCAGAAAGAGGATCGTGGCCTTCGAGACAAAATACTACAGATGAATACTAACAATAATTTGGATAAAGAAAATAACAAATAAAACCATCCTGCCAGATCAAAATGTCGAAGAGAACTGGCTAATAAACCACGTTAGGTCTTGAAAGCTGAGGTTTTCCGGCTACATCGATCTTCATGACGTACTGGAGAAAGCAGTTCTGGATAGTATTGTTCTAGGAAGATGAGGTAGAGGCTGGAAAGATGAGGTAGAGGCCTGGTCGTCGAGGTAGAGGCCGGGAAGATGAGGCAGAGGCCGGAAAGTTGAGGCAGAGGCCGGAAAGATGAGGTAAAGGCTGGAAAGATGAGGTAGAGGCTGGAAAGATGAGGTAGAGGCCGGAAAGATGAGGTAGAGGCTGGAAAGATGAGGTAGAGGCTGGAAAGATGAGGTAGAGGCTGGAAAGATGAGGTAGAGGCTGGAAAGATGAGGTAGAGGCTGGAAAGATGAGGTAGAGGCTGGAAAGATGAGGTAGAGGCCGGAAAGACGAGGTAGAGGCCGGGTCGTTGAGGTAGAGGCCGGGAAGACGAGGTAGAGGCCGGGAAGACGAGGTAGAGGCCGGGTGGTTGAGGTAGAGGCCGGAAAGATGAGGTAGAGGCCGGAAAGATGAGGTAGAGGCCAGAAAGATGAGGTAGAGGCTGGAAAGATGAGGTAGAGGCTGGAAAGATGAGGCAGAGGCCGGAAAGGCGAGGTAGAGGCCGGGTCGTTGAGGTAGAGGCCGGGAATACGAGGTAGGGGCCGGGTGGTTGAGGTAGAGGCCGGAAAGATGAGGTAGAGGCCAGAAAGACGAGGTAGAGGCCGTGTGGTTGAGGTAGAGGCCGGGAAGATGAGGTAGAGGCCGGAAAGACGAGGTAGAGGCCGGAATGGGAGGTAGAGGCCGGGAAGACGAGATAAAGGCCGGAAAGATGAGGTAGAGGCCGGAATGACGAGGTAGAGGCCAGAAAGACGAGGTAGAGGCCGGAATGACGAGGTAGAGGCCGGAAAGACGAGGTAGAGGCCGGAATGACGAGGTAGAGGCCGGGAAGACAAGGTAGATGCCGGAAAGACGAGGTTGAGGCCAGGAAGACAAGGTAGAGGCCGGAAAGACGAGATACAGGCCAGGAAGACGAGATAGAGGCCGGCACAGACGTAGATGGACTCAAGACATCCAGGACACCCTAAACATGAACATGGCGCAGGCGGGTAGACTGACTGCTGATCGAAATTATTATCGAACTGCTGTGATGAGAGCGACGTTCTGTCAAGGACATGCTACTTGAGTATGATGGTGATTAGGGCAGCGGGTGGCTCAACGGTTTGCACATTGGTCTTTGATTCAATTGGTTTCGGGTTCAAAGCCTTAGTGTGGCCAAAGATGCATATATGAATGAGTTGACAGCAGCTCGTAGTTAGATGCTTCATCAAGACCAGCGACTCATGACTGACGAAGAGCTTATTCTGCTCTAAGTAGTGGTCCAGGAAACTTACTGTGAACATGTAGCCTGGCTAACAAGTTTAGGATCAAGTCGGGAAGGTAAAAGTGATGTGCTGAAATCGGATGTGTAGGGCCGAGTTGTGCAGTTATCACACCCTTGCTGAAAACTACGACACAACGTTAGAAATGTCCGTTACGTGACGAACGCTAAAGAAGGAGAAGAAAGAAAACTTTACTTAGTTAGTTTCTGTCAGGCAGTCAGTCAGTGAGTTAGCCAGTATGTCAGTCAGCGAGTTAGTCAATTAGTCAGTCAGCAAGTCAGTCAGTTGGTAGGTCAGTCTGCGAAATAGTCACTCAGCGAGTCAGTCAGTCAGCGATTCAGTCAGTCAGCGAATCAGTCCATTAGCGAGTCAGTCCGTCAGCGAGTCAGTCCGTCAGCGAGTCAGTCAGTCAGTGAGTGAGTCAGTCGGTCAGTGTCAGTCACGCACTTGCTCAGTCAGTCATCGAGTCAGCTCAGCAAGTCGGTCAGTGAGTTACTCAAGCAGGTAGTCAGTCAGCAAGCCAATCAGCCGTTCAGACAGTCAGCAAGTCAGCTAGTCAACGAGTTAGTCAGTCAATCAACGATTCAGTCCTTCAGTCAGCGAGTCATTCATTTAGTCAGCGAGTCAGACATTCAGCAAGTCAGTCAGTCAGCGAGTCAGTCATTCAGTTAGTTAGTTATAGCTACCAGTCAGTCAGTAAGTTAGTTAATCATTACAGTCAGTCAATCATTCAGCGAGTCAGTCATTTAGCGAGTCAGTCAGGCAGCGAGTCAGTCGGTACATCGGTCGTTCGGTCGCTGGGTCAGTCGGTCGGTCAGATGAGCATGGTTCACCTGACCCTGACTAACATAACCAGATCAGTATGTTTCATCTGACTCTGACTAACATAGTCTGATCAGTATGTTTCACCTGACCATGACTAACATAGTCTGATAAGCACTTTTCACCTGCCCCTGACTTGCACTGATAAGCACGTTTCACCTGACCCTGACTGACATAGTCTGATAAGCACGTTTCACCTGACCCTGAAGCACATTTCACCTGACCTTGACTGACATAGTCTGATAAGCACGTTTTGCCTGACAAGACGTTGGTCTTCGATCCCCGTAAAAGAAGTTTAGTTATAATATTTCGTTTGGAATGTAAACATTCATTCGAGTACAAACTTTGTCAGAACGACTGATAGTGTCACAAATGCTTTTAAAATGACTACTGACTTGAGACAAGGATGTGTGCTTTCTCCTCTGTTATTTAACATCTACATGGACAAAATCGCATCAGAGACAAATCAAATCGAGACATCTGAAGCAGAACAGAACTCAATACACGAATTACTCTTTGCAGATGATCAGTGTTTGCTGTGCGCTGATGGAAGCAAACTGCAAAACCACTTGAGTCTGCTTCTTTCTGCCTGTGCTAAATACAATATGCGAATTAGTGAGAACAAAACAGAAACTATGATGATCAGTAGAACACCTGGGCACTCAAGATACGTGTAAATGATATTGCTCTTTAACAGGCTCATGAGTTCAAGTATTTCGGCTGTATTTTTTTCGGCAGACTGTAGGATGGATAGGAAAATTGAGACTAGTTATCAGAAAGCATCTCCTGTGACCATTGCTTAGACACCTGACCATTAGTTTGGCAACAAAGCAACAGCTGATAAACAGTATATTTCTGCCGACTCTGTGCTACCAGTGCCAAACATGACCTCTGTCTAGATCACGTGTGAACTGAATTTCGACGTGTGAAATGAAGTGCTTGAGGAAGGTCATCGATGTTACCAGGAGAGACAGAATACGGAACGGCGACATTCGAAATATCATCGGCACTATGTCTTATGTGGAATACATTTCCAGGCATAAAATAAGTTAGTTTGGTCATCTCCTGAGAATGCACCCTCATCAACTTCCACTGATGGTTTATAACGCTGGTAGATCTGGCTACAGGGCAAGAGGACGGCCGCGGGACAGGTAGATAGATGACAGAGTGATTGTGCAGAGATACGAGCTCACATTGAACGATGCAGCGGACTTGGCGCAGGAAAGAAGAATTAAGCTCCCGCGTCGCTCAAAAGAGAAGTTGAGAAAAAAACTAACTTTACATTTAAAAATTGCAGCTTTTACAAATGCAGATCAACGCTATTCCAAGTGGTAGACAATAAGATTGCTTGCACCTTACAAGCACTGAAACCCCCCCCCCCCCCCCCTCCCACATCTGGTGTTTGCGCCTCTGCTACTGCACGTTTAAACATTTGTTATTCCTCGTTTCCATCTCTGTCTTATAGAAAGATAGGGTTCGCATTTGTGTAAGCCCCTTAGGAAACCAATTTCAAGGAGCTGTCCGCGTTATTGCAATTATAGTTTTTGTTACAATTTGTTTCCGATGATGAAGTTGGCAGTGCCACGAACAACTCTCTTTAGGTCCGTCTCCTAACATGCTCGTTAGGTTCCAAACGTAAATGCTCTGGGGACGAGGTGTCTGGGAACTTAATTTCACTAGGTCACAGGTTTGTTTATCAGGTGAGATGACCAGCTCATTTCACTGTTTCCTTTGCCAACCATACTAGAAAACAATGTACCAATTTACAGCTGAGTCGACTGTGGCGTGCCGGATACGGGAATTTAATCTAGTACATCTTCTTGTAAAGGGAATGCGCTACCCATACGCTAATGCTGGTTAGGGTGCAATTCTCCAGAGTAAGTTTACTCAGTTGTAAACGATTACCTTGATTACTGACAAGGCAGTCAGGAAGAGAAGTGCTGGATGAATTCCACAATAGATTTAATATAGGACAGTGAAGGCTCTAACACTTTGACCTCAACGGTATCTAATATCAGTTAGGTTCACAGTTAGGGCTACAGCAGCCCAGTCAACGAGGTGGATATAGTAATTGTGATCCCATGGGTGGTGAGCCAATTGAGAAGCCTACAGTTGCACTATAGCCAGCAGAGTCAAGGTAGACCTTGCTCAGTAAGTTCCTGGATCTACGAAAGACCATTACAACAACCCATTAGATGAGAAATTTTGACAAGAGTCGGCAACTCTGCTCTAATGACTTCCAGCAACACCTACAGCAGCAGAAAGAACAACAACAAGAACAACAACAAGAACAACAGCAACAAGAACAACAACAAGAACATCAGCAACCACAACAACAGCAAGAAGAACAACAACAACAAGAACAACAGCAACAAGAACAGCAACAAGAACAACAACAACAAGAACAACAGCAAAAAGAACAACAGCAACAAGAACAACAGCAACAAGAACAGCAACAAGAACAACAACAACAAGAACAACAGCAAAAAGAACAACAGCAACAAGAACAACAGCAACAAGAACAACAGCAACAAGAACAACAGCAAAAAGAACAACAGCAACAAGAACAACAGCAACAAGAACAACAGCAACAAGAACAACAGCAACAAGAACAACAGCAACAAGAACAACAGCAACAAGAACAACAGCAACAAGAACAACAGCAACAAGAACAACAGCAACAAGAACAACAGCAACAAGAACAACAGCAACAAGAACAACAGCAACAAGAACAACAAGAAGAGCAGCAAGAAGAACAACAACAAGAACAACAGCAACAGGAACAGCAGCATGAACAGGAGCAACCACAACCACATCAGCAAGAACAGAAAGAACAGCAAGAACAACAACAAGAACAACAACAAGAACAACAGGAACAACAGCAAGAACAACAGCAACAGGAACAACAGCAAGAACAACAGGAACAACATCAAGAACAACCACAAGAACAACAGCAACAGGAACAACAGCAAGAACAACAGCAACAGGAACAACAGCAACAAGAACAACAGCAAGAACAACAGGAACAACATCAACAGGAACAACAGCAAGAACAACAGGAACAACATCAAGAACAACCACAAGAACAACAGCAACAGGAACAACAGCAACAGGAACAACAGCAAGAACAACAGCAACAGGAACAACAGCAAGAACAACAGGAACAACATCAAGAACAACCACAAGAACAACAGCAACAGGAACAACAGCAAGAACAACAGGAACAACAACAAGAACAACATCAAGAACAACCACAAGAACAGAAACAATCACAACAACAGCAGCAAGAACAACAGCAAGAAAAGCAGCAATCACAACAACAGCAGCAGGAATAATAATAGCGACAACAACAGCAACAGCGATAACAACTGTATCAGTAATAATAGCAACAGCAATAACAGCAACAACAGCAGCATCAACATTTTAAAAAAAACAATGACAACAATAATAACATTAGCAGTGGCGGCAGCAACAACAATAATAACAATAACAGCTGTTTAACAAATCTAAAATATGTTATAATTTTTTTTTACAATCAATAAAGTTTAAATTTGAAAGTAACTACTGGAGCAAGGATTAACGTCAAGTCCAGATAAACAGATGAAAAAATACTGACCAAGACACCCATTTTACTTAAAGACCAGGTTAAATATACTGAACAAGACTCTACCTCACTCCAAGAACAGGTTAAATATACCGAACAAGACTCTACCTCACTCCAAGAACAGGTTAAATATACTGAACAAGACTCTACCTCACTCCAAGACCTGGTTAAATATACTGAACAAGACTCTACCTCACTCCAAGAACAGGTTAAATATACCGAACAAGACTACCTCACTCCAAGAACAGGTTAAATATACTGAACAAGACTCTACCTCACTCCAAGACCTGGTTAAATATACTGAACAAGACTCTACCTCACTCCAAGAGCAGGTTAAATATACTGAACAAGACTCTACCTCACTCCAAGACCTGGTTAAATATACTGAATAAGACTTCATCTCACTTGGAGAGCATTTCAAAAATCCTGATCAAGTTCCCACCTCACCAGGTGAAATATACTGACAGAGAATCCCATTACTCATTAGGACCAGGTAGGACCAGGTGAAATATACTGACAGAGAATCCCATTACTCATTAGGACCAGGTAGGACCAGGTGAAATATACTGACAGAGAATCCCATTACTCATTAGGACCAGGTAGGACCAGGTGAAACATACTGACAGAGAATCCCATTACTCATTAGGACCAGGTAGGACCAGGTGAAACATAAACATAGGGGTCAAGACACTGCGTTATTTCAGGGTCAGGTAAAACATACTGACGAAGACTCAGTTTAAGGAGAAGTGAAACATATCGATCACGAACTCACCCACATCTCGCCTACAGTGTCTAGACGAGAGAAGAATTTCTGGTGACTTAATACAGGTTTATAAGATGATCAAAGGAATGGATAAATTAGATTATAACAAGTTTTTTTTAAAATACAGCCACCAACAAGAACAAGAGGGCATAGCTACAAGTTAACTAAAGAGAGGCCCAGATTAGATATTAGGAAATCTTTTTTTAGTCAGAGAGTGGTGAATGCTTGGAATGCATTGCCACGGGAGGTAGTGGAGACAGGGACAGTTAATACATTTAAGAATAAATTGGATGCGCATATCTTTAAGAGCAAGGTAATGTAAATGAAACTGGTTGTATACAGACTCTGGAGAGTCTTCTAAACCAGTATAAAGTCGTTACATTAAGTTAAGGAGAAATATACTGAATTAGGCATCATCTTCCACCAGAAGCAAACTGAACCTACAACATTCATTACCATGTGAATCGTACTAACCAATAACCTACCTTACTACGAGGCCATGTGAAACATACTGACCGAGACACACCCTTACTTCAGGGTCAGGTGAAACTTCCTAACATAAACAGCAAAGAGAACTATCCTCGATTATGGTTCTGATATCAGATCTTGATGTAGGGATCAAGATACTGAGCAGTGCATGAGCTGCAGCGATCAGCGACCCATTGCTGACTGCTAGCGACAGGACCAGCGAACCAGTGCTGCCAAGGCATTTCTACCCCTCCATGTGGTGATCCTGGATACCAGGCTGCTACAGAGCAGACTGGCTAAGGAGAAGGGAACGAAGATGGAAGGCTAACTCTGAACCTAAAAAATGCCTTCTGAAGTTGGGTGTGTCGAACAGAAATGTGCAAGTATCGAGGTCAAGATGTAAACTTCGACACTACGTATTTCGTTCTTTGAACTACATCCTGCGGCTTACAACGCTCTTTCCGTGGTTTGGAAGCGGGGGTTTGAGGACGAACAAAGAAGAGGCAGAGACTTTGGCTAGCTTGGAAAGTAACATTAATAAAGGCAGAGGAACAAACCAAGATGTTAAGATCAGAATTTAACAAGGCCAGATTTGCTTTCAACTTTCTTCGACCAATATGGAGCTTGGCAGAATTCTCCATGGGAATACGATTAAGCTGTTTAACACGACTGTAAAGTCGGTTCAGCTATATGGCCCGGAGTTATGGTATGTGGCTAATGGTAAAACTTCCTGACTGGAGACCATCGTTAACAGACTTCTCGATCGAATACTGCGTGTTAGATGGCCAGAGGTTATGGCAATTACAAAGTTGATAAAATGAACCCGGCAACACTCAATACAGAAGGAAAGTGCGTAGAGAAAGTGGAGATGGATAGGATACACTGAGAAAGAAAACGGACAGTATAGCCAGACATACTATGGATTGGAACCCACAGGGAAACACACAAGTGGAAAGGCGTATAAACACATAACGGTAACATACGAAGACTAGGTCAAATGAAATGTAATCTCGAGAGTGGAACTCAAGAAGGCGGCACAGTTAAAAACAGATGGAGGAAATATGTGGATGGCCTATGTTTTAATGAGAACCAGATAAAAGAAGACGACGACGATGATCATGATGATGATGATGATAAGAGGTGTGGAAGTGGAGTATATAGTAACACCAGGTAGATTTGATGGATAACGAAGTAGAGAACGGCTGGCAAAGAAGATACACAATATTAAGACATGGGCAAAATGTTCAACACAAGATTGAAAAATCGCCATCAGAACTGGTTGATGTGAAGTTAGATCTACTCCTTATTTTGTCAGCATGCAGTAAGTTGAAGAAGAAGAAGAGGAGGAAGCAGGAGAGGGTAATGATAAAAGAAGGAGGAGAATAAGAAAAAGGAAGAGAAGAAGAAAAAGAAAAGGAAACATTTAAAAAATGAAAGTAAAAAAAAAGAAAAGGAGGTGGTGGGAGATGAGTAAGACAAAGAAAAAGAAGAAGAAAACGAAGAAGAAGAAGAACAAGAAGAAGAAGAAGAACGAGAAGAAGAAGAAGAAGAAGAAGAAGACGAAGAAGAAGAAGAAGAAGAAGAAGAAGCAGAAGAAGCAGAAAAAGACAAAGAAGAAGACGAGGGGAAAGCTGAAGAGGAAGGAAAAGAAAAAGAAAAAGAAAATGAAGAAGAAGAAGAGGAATAAAAAAAGGTAAAGAGAAAGAAAAAGAAAATGAAGAAGAA
The DNA here is from genome assembly GCA_036924085.1 of Ariolimax columbianus. Lineage (NCBI taxonomy): Eukaryota > Metazoa > Mollusca > Gastropoda > Stylommatophora > Arionidae > Ariolimax > Ariolimax columbianus. The sequence goes on from JAVGWX010000015.1 coordinate 34,392,209, forward strand.
GAAGATGACGAAGCGTCAGAACAAGTCAAAGTTTCTAGAATATTGACATATATTTACATATATTGACAGATAGTGGCAAACAGTGAAGTTACCAAACAGAGTCATGAAGGCCTGGGGTAAGGACAAACCATGGCAAACAACATTAGATACGGGAAATTATGGTGACATGGTGACCAATGCCAGTTGGCACGACACACGAAGGAACTCGTCAGCCGTTTTCAATTATTGGACTAATTGTGAAGACCTGAAGTGTCTCACACCATCTACGTCTATCCTCTGTCGGTCTTCTTAGTTCAGCGTAGGATTTCTTCTTTTTCGTTTGTTCTCCCGCTTCCAACTCCCGAAAAGAACTTTGCAGGAAGCAACAAGGTGTCCGGAGAACAGAATGCGTTGTGTTGTAGTTTACAGCTTGACTGTGATGTTTGGACCTTTCGGTCCGACACATCCGACTTCCGCAGGCAATTTTGTGTATCGAGGTAGTCTTCCCTCTTCGATCCCCTCTCCTTAGCCAGTCTGCTCTGTTGCAGCCTGTTATCCCTCGATCCCCTCTCCTTAGTCAGTCTGCTCTTTTGCAGCCTGTTATCCCTCGATCCCCTCTCCTTAGTCAGTCTGCTCTTTTGCAGCCTGTTATCCCTTCGATTCCCTCTCCTTAGCCAGTCTGCTCTGTTGCAGCCTGTTATCCCTTCGATTCCCTCTCCTTAGCCAGTCTGCTATGTTGCAGCCTGTTATACAGGATCACCGCGTAGAGTTGTGGATCGGTCTTGGCAGCACTGGTTCGCTGGCCCTGACGTCAGCAGTCAGCTTTGGGTCGCTGACCGCTGTAGCTCATACACTGCACATCCTCTTGATCCCGGTGGAAGATTTTACTTCCATATCCTTGTAGACCTGTGTAATGAAGGTACTCCTTAGCCAGTCGTCTTCTGACGTCCTTGCCCTTTGTATAAGCTTTTAAATAACTGAACATGGCCGTTGTCGGTTTGCGTAAACTTCCATGTATCCTTATTTAATCCACTTCCCCGTAACCTACATAACTGGAATTGTGTGCACGTTCTCTATTGGCGTGACCTTTTAATCTAGACGGACTTGCTAATAAGGGATCAAGTCAAGAACAATAATAAGCACCAACAACCCTACAGACAGCCAAACAACTACTGAAGACTGCGAACAGGCAGACTAGGCTCTGGATGAATAGATGGGCAATGGGAAATACTGGGAGAGAAATCTACAAACACATAGTCATCCCAAATTTCAAAGACAACATTAACCTCCTGAAAAGAAGAGATCAAAGCACAATTTTCCGACTTCGCACTTACCACATACAACTTAACAGTCAGTTAAACAGAATCCAACCGGAACATACTCCAGAGTGCCGGCTGTGCACACATCCCTATGAAATTGTTGAATATCATCTTTTTGAATGTCCGGCGCTTGCCGGTGTTAGGAAAGAGCTTCTTTCTCCGAGACCAGCAAACGAAGCACTTTGTACGGAACTAAACAACAGCCTAGAAACACTTTGTACGGAACTAAACAACAGCCTAGAAACACTTGCAGATACCACTATTTGGCATTGGGCAAAAGGCAAGAGCCCATAGGTCACTGGATAAATAACCAACCAGCCATCAAATTACACTCCCATAGTTACCCCCACCCACTAAAAAAATTAAATTAAAATTAAATATGTCCTATTATAAATACAATCTAGTGCGCAGTTTAAAAAATATAATTTTATGTAATTGACTAGGATGTCTTGAACTGGCCCAACGTGTCATAGATTGTCACCAAGACAAGACAATCTTTGCTTTTTTAAAATTATTGTCATGTTTTCCGTTTTCATCCACTGACATTATCCCAATGTCCTTCATCGTTCCCTCTGTTCAGTCGATCTTTCCCACCTATCAATATCGTCAATTCTCAAAAGCTTCCAAATACCTTTCTTCTCTCTGGTCTCCTAACCAGAAAGTGCTTTAGACCAAATAATTTCTATGCATTGAGAAATCGTTTTACGCAGACGGTGGTTTGTACTTTTTCAAGTTAGTATTCTCAGTATCTCTGTGTGCAACGGAAATTATACAAGCCTTTCCAAATGTTAGGAACAGCTGACAGAGAAGAGACATTACGATTATAATCGGGAGTGGGGAAGGACGGCGGGGGGAGGGGGGGGTTAAAGGGGAGGAGAGGGTTGCTCCTATAATCTAACGTTGGAAAAACTAATACCTGGTTTGAAGAGATCATAGGCCAAAACATATATTAAAATTAAAATTAATAAAACCTAAAACAAACAAAACAATTTTTGAACATTTTTAACTCTAACGCTGAAACTCCAACTCCAAGGTCATTCTATTATACGGCTCTTAAAGATGGAGGATAACACATGACCTTGCAAAGAAGGTACACACTTTCCTAATTGGACGCTGCCCAGAATACAACAGTGGAATGGCACGATACGATCACAAATGGGAAACTGTCGGAAAGAACAGTTCAGATACCAATGGAGAACCACATACGGGGGAGGTGCTGACGCTGAATACATCACACATTACGGAAACCAGTTGATAACATTACAAGAGAATCTCTAATCTAGAATCCACGGTACAGAAGGAATTACTGACGACCGATACAATCGTGGATAAGGGATATGAATGCCAATATCAGGGTGGCACGCAAGATGTAGAAAGAACTGACTCGGATGGTTCAAGATAGGAAGACTTGACTTGCAGTTGTTGAAGACTTATACTCCACAGGGAGTGGTCAGGTTTTTGGATTGATTTTTATAATTTTTTTCTGAACGCTTTTTTTTTTTTTTTGCTGTTCCAATTACAAACTCATATCTTTACTTCAAGATCACGATGTTGAGCAGCGCATGAGCTGCAGCATACAGCGACCCATAGCTGACTGCTAGCGTCATTGCCAGCGAACCAGAGCTGCCAAGACCCTTCTACACCTCCACGTGGTGATCCTAGATAACAGCCTGGAATAGGGCAGACTGGCTAAATAGAAGGGATAGAAGAAGGAATGCTAACCCGGTACTAAACAATGATTGCTGAAGTCGGATGCGTTTACCGAAAGGTGCAAATATCGAAGTCAAGCTGTAAACTACGACACAACGCATTCCGTTCTCTGGACTACATTCTGTTACTTAGGCCTGTGTCAGGGTTTGGTAGCGGGAGATTGAGAACGAACCAACCCAAGCCAAGCCAAGCCAAGCCAAGCCATGTCTTTACGGTCAGGTTAAATAATCATTTTGATCATTCCAATAACTTGTGCGGTATGCGTATCAGTATGACTAAGTGCGGTATGCGTATCAGTATGGCTAAGTGCGGTATGCGTATCAGTATGACTAAGTGCGGTATGCGTATCAGTATGACTAACTGCGGTATGTGTATCAGTATGACTAAGTGCGGTATGCGTATCAGTATGACTAAGTGCGCTATGCGTATCAGTATGACTAAGTGCGGTATGCGTATCAGTATGACTAAGTGCGGTATGCGTATCAGTATGACTAAGTGCGGTATGCGTATCAGTATGACTAAGTGCGGTATGCGTATCAGTATGACTAAGTGCGGTATGCGTATCAGTATGACTAAGTGCGGTATGCGTATCAGTATGACTAAGAACGAACAGGAGAGACAACTGAGGCTCCCCCCGTCGCCCATCAGGGTACAAGTAGACAGATAGCTACTTACTAACTAATAACTCGTCCTCTCCATATTTGCATTATCTATGTATATGCGTGTTACTCAGTTCAAGGCCTTGGTGCAATCGATAAAGCATGTATACAGATCTATGTTATGCTCTCTACATTTTTCATAAATGTTCATCAATTAAATATGTGATTTCTGGTTCTCCTGTAGTTTCTGAAGCCTGCTTGCACTTCGTGGATTTCTCATTCACATTTTATTTCAATAATTTTCACAAGATTGAACATGTTGCATATTTTGAATATCCGGGATCAATTCTGAATAACAATGGAGACTGTACAAAGGAAACAATAAGACGACTGACTATGGCAATGCAGAAGATTATAGAATATGCAGAACCTGTGGCATAATACAAACAACGAACAAAAACTAAAGATCCTTAAGAACATGCATTTTTCCTGTGGCATTTTTCCTATAGATGCGAGACATGGACAATTACAAAAGCAATAAGGTCGAAGTTAGGTGCTTTTAAAACACAGTGTTTCAAAACAGTCCTGAAAATCTCGTGGGCAAAAAAAAAAAAAGAAAGAAATCCATCCGGAAAGACCTGAATGTAGAAGAGAATTGGCTCATAAATGACGTAATGACCCGAAAACGGAAGTTTTTTGAACACGTCAAACGACACAACGGACAGGAGAGAGTGGTTATGGAAAGCTTGGTCACTAAGAAGAGAGACAGTGGCCGACCGAGAAGACGATGGACCCAGGACATCAAGGTGACGCTGGATTTGACCTTGGAGTAGGCCGGATAACTGGCGAAAGATAATTTCCTACAGACAGGCTGTCATGAGAGTGACATTCTGCAAAGGACATGCTACATGATGATGGTTCATAAATTCCATGAGGATACAAAAACTGCTTAACACTTTGCCCACATAAATAACACTTAAAAGAACTGAATGGAAGGTATGGTGCCGTGCAAGAGAAGCAGAGGCAGACCAAGAAAACAATGGCATCAAGGTGTCATAGAATGGTTGGGCATGACTCTGGAGCAGGCTGAAGATTTGGCAAAAGACCTAGTTTCTTTCAGACAGGCTGTGATGAGATCAACGATCTGCAAAGAACATGCTATATTATGATGATATTTACGCAAGTTATATCATATTAGTCATATCATGGATAGTGGGAGGATTAGAAGAAACGTTGCAAATGCTGCTTGAAAAAATGAGTAGCACAGCCAATGAGTTTGGCATAATTAGTAGCACTGCCAATGAGTTTGGCATAATTAGTAGCACTGCCAATGAGTTTGGCATAATTAGTAGCACTGCCAATGAGTTTGGCATAATTAGTAGCACTGCCAATGAGTTTGGCATAATTAGTAGCACTGCCAATGAGTTTGGCATAATTAGTAGCACTGCCAATGAGTTTGGCATAATTAGTAGCACTGCCAATGAGTTTGGCATAATTAGTAGCACTGCCAATGAGTTTGGCATAATTAGTAGCACTGCCAATGAGTTTGGCATAATTAGTAGCACTGCCAATGAGTTTGGCATAATTAGTAGCACTGCCAATGAGTTTGGCATAATTAGTAGCACTGCCAATGAGTTTGGCATAATTAGTAGCACTGCCAATGAGTTTGGCATAATTAGTAGCACTGCCAATGAGTTTGGCATAATTAGTAGCACTGCCAATGAGTTTGGCATAATTAGTAGCACTGCCAATGAGTTTGGCATGAAAATGAATACATAGCATAGAAGGATGAAAAAACTTGGAGGCGTTTGAAATGTGGTGCTACCGTAGAATGGAAAGAGTGAGTTGGACAGAAAGAAGATCTTCTTTCTTCTTCTTCTTCTTCTTCTTCTTCGTACGCTGTCAAACGTCAACCTCTATTTTTTCGAAAAAAGCAGCGGTCATCCTGAGACTGTCCACACTGCCATAGAGCTTGTCTAGTGTTGCCACTGGTGATGGTCACATGTGCTTTCTCTGGTCCTCGTATGTCGGGAAGTTTTGCAGCAAATATTCAGCGGTCATTTTCCCGGTACCACAATTGCATTCGTCAGTGCCACCTATCTTCAGTTTATTGAAAAGGTGGTACCTCAGTCTGTTGTGGCCTGTGCGGAGTCTGAAGACCACGACCTGCTCTCTTCTGTTCAACTGGTAATAAACATCATTTTTGTGTGTAGCCAGTATATTCTGTTTCCCGTTTGGCCCTGTATCTGGCTCTGATAAGCCTTTTGGACTCTTCGTAGATCACACTAGAATCTGGTTGTGGTAGTCTTGCATCTTCTTTTGCCAGTCTATCTGCGTCATCGTTGCCTTGGATGTTACAATGGGATGGAACCCACTGTACCACTACTCTTTTTGGTGCGGAGGACTGCTGGCATAGTTGACAGAGTACTGCTCTTAAATCATTAAGGAAAGAAGATCTAATGACAATGTACAGACAACATTACAACCAGTCTCAGGACTGATGAACTAGCGGATAGGGTGAAATGGAGAGACATACTCAGACAACGTAACAGCCATTCTCTAGACTGACCAACCAGATGATTATGATGGTATCATGTTAAAGATTATCACGTTCTCTGCTGCTTAACTCAGACTGAGATACAAGTTCACAAAACAGCTGTAGACGATAGCGGCCACGTTAGTATTATCATAGCGTTTACTCTCATTGCGGAAATGCGGCTGAGACAGCAAACCAACAATTTCTTTGCTGCAGGTTTTGGTGTACAGATAAAGCATTGGGGATACGTGCCTCAATGTTGATGGAGATTTTGTTGAGAAATATGGATCATTAAAATCTCAATAATATATGGGTTTCAAGTTGGCATCTCATTTAGTAGTGCGGGTTTTTTAAAAAGCCATTTGTGAATTATTTTATGATTTGACGGCGCGCGTGTGTGTATGTATGAATGTGTGTGTGTGTGCGTTGGTATGTATGCGTTGGTATGTGTATGTCCGCGTAAGGGCGTATATGTGTGTATGTGCATATACGACTGTGTGTATGTATGTACGTGTATGTATGGTCGTGCGCGCGTGTGTGTATATGCGCGCGTGTGTCGATGTGCGCCCGAGTGTATATGTGCGTGATTGTGTACATGTGCACGAATGTGTACATGTGCGCGAGTGTGTATATGTGCACACATGTGTATATTTGCACGCCTGTGTATATTTGCACGCTTGTGTATATATATGCCCGCTTGTGTTTACGTGCGTACGTGTGCATATGTGCATGTCTGTGTATATATGCACGCTTGTACATATATGCGCACGTGTGCATATGAACACGGTTGTGTATATGTCCGCACGTGTGTATATGTGCACGCTTGTGTATATGTGCGCGCGAGTATATATGTGCACGCTTGTGTATATGTGCGCGCGTGTGTATATTTGCCAGCGTGTTTATATGTGCGCGCGTATGTCTATGTGTATTTATTTGAGTGCAAGTGTATATGTGCACGCACACATAAACACACATATATTTTTTATTAACATGAAAAGAAAATACACGATCATTATTTGAGAGAAAACATTCATAATTCGCATAATAATATAATGGACGCACCCGCTCAGCAGACACACGGTTAAGCGAATCAATGCCGGGGAGCAATTTATAATAATTTCTGACTGCATACATGCTTTAATGTAGCACAAGCATAAATTCAATGACAATTAAGTAGGTGGTTGCTTGCGATGGCTGGAGCACGTGAGCAGTTAGTCAATTGTGTTTCGTTATACTCACTGAAACAGTATCACGGAGAAACATAGGTTCTCAGCCTAGTTCATGAAATGGAAAATTATTTTTATGAGGCACAAACTTCTCATATCCAGATACATGATGAAGCCGGATTTGCGATAACAATGTTACAATTTTGAAAGGTTTTAGGTTAACATCACCGAAAGAGCTGAAATGCTTGACTTGATGTTCTCCGTGGTGGGGATATGGGATATGGGGCCATTTTGATATCACTCAATAATCAGCTGTTAAGTCACATTTGAACTAATATTGATTTCACGACTGCATTCTATTAAAAATCAATTAATCAATAAATGTGTTGCTGCTTATATATTAATATATGCACATAGAATTCAAAAGGCGAACAGTGACCACTATCAAATTACATCGATTTTGAAACAGTCTAGAGTGTTTCTTTTATCTAAGGGAAGGCTGATACATACATTACGTATTCCTACATGGTGTTACCATTGTCAATTTTGGTTCTTACTAGCAACCTATAAGAGTAAGATCCAGGGTTGTAAGAAGAGCAGCAGGAAAGGAAATCAGTGACCGAATCCGCAACATCATGCTGAGACAGACAGTAGGGATAAACCCAGTTAGTGCCTACATTGAATCAAAACACACCAAGTGGTTTGATCCTTAAATCATAATGCATTATGACCAACCCGCATCGAAAACATATCATATGCAGGTCTCCGGTCCGCGAGCACGAGACAAAACTCGGCGTCCATGGATCGAGGGTGTATCTGACACTCTCAGGAAGTTACACGACAGCACAACTATCCCACTTGGCGATAACAAGAAATCTACGCATCCCACCTCTGTGCGAGACCGTACGACTAGAGCAGTAGGACAAAAGAAGAAGAAAAAGAAGTGTCACTCCTCTCGGTGTGTGTGTGTATATGTGTGTGTGTGTGTGCTTGCGCTCCTCTTGGTGCATTGGTCATTGATAGCATCTCGGCTGCCTATACTGTCCTATGCTGTTCTGTCTGCGTCTCGATAGCCTATACTGTCCTGAGCTGTTCTGTCTGCGTCTCGCTAGTTTATACTGTCCTGAGCTGTTCTGTCTGCGTCTCGCTAGTCTATACTGTCCTGAGCTGTTCTGTCTGCGTCTCGCTAGTCTATACTGTCCTGAGCTGTTCTGTCTGCGTCTCGCTAGTCTATACTGTCCTAAGCTGTTCTGTCTCCGTCTCGCTAGTCTATACTGTCATGAGCTGTTCTGTCTCCGTCTCGCTAGTCTATACTGTCATGAGCTATTCTGTCTGCGTCTCGCTAGTCTATACTTTCCTGAGCTGTTCTGTCTCCGTCTCTCTAGTCTATACTATCATGAGCTGTTCTGTCTGAGTCTCGCTAGTCTATATGGTCATGAACTGCTCTGTCTGTCCCATCAAGTGTAGTCATCAATCTTCACTGTAGTGCCTCATTCTTCTTGTTTCCGAAGTCCTTTCTTTCCAATGGCCGTTTGCTTTTGCTTTTATTGTCAGTTTTTAAAACTGACTTTGTTTTTACAGATTTGGATGTTTGGGTTACCATTAGCAACTCCAGCAACCCAGAGCTCACAAGACCCTTTTACATTTCCACGTGATGATCTTGGATAACAGGGCAGACTGGATAAGGAGGAGAGATCTAAGAGGGAACGCTAACACTGTACCCAAAAATGTCTGCTGAAATGTGGAAATAAGGCAGTCAAGGTATTAATTAGGACACAACGCATTTCGTTCTTCAGACAATATCCTGCTACTTGCAACGGCCTTTTCATCGCTTGGTAGCGGGAGTCTGAGAGAGAACGAACGAACGAACGAACGAACGAAGAAGAACAAGAAGAAGAACAAGAAGAACAAGAGCAAGAACAAGAAGAAGAAGAAGAACAAGAAGAAGAAGAAGAAGAAGAAGAAGAAGAAGAAGAAGAAGAAGAAGAAGAAGAAGAAGAACAACAAGAAGAAGAAGAAGAAGAAAAAGAAGAAGAATAATAAGAAGGAGAACAAGAAGAATAGGAAGAACCGCAATGACAACCAGGACAAAAACAGAACGACGCCATAAAAAGGAAATGAAAGGAGTACTATTCGTGTCAGTGTAAAAGTACACTGTAAGTGGGTGGATGGCACCAAAAGATGGACAGGAAAAAAACTGTGTAAAATAACGTGTCACATTTTATATGACATGTGGAAATATTATTGGCAGACGTATATCATTCTCAAATACGCATTTCTTGTTTTGCTGTTAGGATAAAGGGAAATAGAGACAGAAGGGGGTGGGTGAGAGTGAGGGAGAGAGGGGGAGATGGAGAGAGACGGAGAGAGAAAAAGAGGGAGAGAGAGGAAATATAAAGAAAAGAGAAAAGAGAGGGAATGAGAGAGAAGAGAAAGAGAGAAGTGAAAGAGAGAGAGAAGGGGGAGGGGAGAGTGAGGGGGGCAGAGAGAGGGAGAGGGAGACGGAGAGAGAAGAAAAGTGACAGAGAGAAAATATAAAGATAAATGAGAAAGAGAAAAGAGAGGGAATGAGAGAGAAGAGAAAGAGAGAAGTGAAAGAGAGAGAGAAAAAGATTGAGGACAAAAATATTGGATAAACATCAGAGATATCTTTGAAGAGAGAGAGAGAGAGAGAGAGAGAGAGAGAGAGAGAGAGTGAGAGTTATAAAGAAAATAGAGACAAAGAGAGAGACAAAGAGAGAGAGAGAAAGAGAGATGAAAGAAAGATAGTGAGAACCAAAAAAAAGTGGAAGCATGTAATAGATAATTCTTTGACAAGTGATAGGGAGAATGGGAGAGAGAGAGAGAGACAAAGTGAGGGAGTAGAAGAAAAGGAGAAAGAGAAATAAGAGAGACGGAATAAAATAGTGGATGGATATCATAGATAATTATGTGACGAGAACCAAAAATAAATCCACACTCAATGTAAGATGGCCGCGCCTGACTGGCTGCGCTCTCGATTCGCTCCAGTGTTTATGTCGTTTTCTGCTGTTTGCTAGTTCCTGTTCGGATTATAATTGACAACTCCTTCCCTAGGTGGTATCAAGAACTTTATTCTGTGAAATGTATATGCTTTCGATCGGTTATCTTGTTTGTTATGCTGCATCGTGCTGCAGCTGTGCCTGGCTTGAGACTCGGAAAGTCAGTCCATTATGGCGTTCAACGTTCCGCTTGACTGCATCCCAGAATTCAGACCAGGTTATCATTACTCTAGAACCTTCCTGATTGGACTGAAGCCACGTTCCTTCTGCTTCCCTCCACTGAAGGTTACACGATGTCTCTATCAACTTCGTATTCTCAGCCATGGACATCTCTAAATACTAAAGAAAGTCATAACTCAGCACAGAAAGTGACACGCTGACTGGAAGGTGGAAACAATCCAGAGGACACACACACACCCAAATGAAAAGGTCAAACAATGCCTGACGCAAACATTGGTCCAGCACATATTCTTCGCTGCCCTCATCCCGAGGCAGGGGAGTACTCGGCTCCACCTGTAGAGTCTGTAGGGATTTCGGTCGACACACTATGCACGAAGCCTCAGCAGTTGGACATAGTAGTGGTCGCTCGACGAAACGGGCCTTAGATGCCTATGCTAACATTATTATTAGTGGCCTTTTCCAATGACTGAGGTCCGCCGCAGGAGATAAAGATGAACAGCTTGTCCATGAGTCATTACCCAGTATGCAAACTATGTCATTTTATTTCACTTCCGTAAACAAATAAAAGTATAGGTCATATATTTACTAAATATTTTAAACTCATGCTCTCCATGGAATAAGGCGTGTTTCCTAACCGTTCACCACGAGTCTCTCTTAAGAAATAGTACACTTCCACACACTGCAACAATACACTGCAGTCAACAAGTATGTATTATACTGTGTGTCAGATACATCTTCATCTAGCATGTCCTATTCAGAACGTTGCTTCCATCACAGCCCATCTGAAAGGAACTCGATCTCTTGCCAGATTGCCATCCTGCTCCAGCATCATACCCAAGCATTCCTTTGAGATTTTGGTACCATCGTCTTCTTGGTCTATCTCTCCTGCCTGGCACCATACCTTCGTTTACTCAAGTCTGTTGTGTCTTTTGATGTGACCAAAGGATTTCAATTTCCTGGTAAAATGGGAAACCGAACATACTGGTTACACCAAAAACGATGCCTATTACCAATTGAACAGAAGAGAGCAGGTCGTTGTCTTCAGACTTCGCACTGGCCACAATAGACTGAGGTACCACCTATTCAACAAATTGAAGATAGGTGGAACCGACGAATGCCCGTGTGGTACCGGGAAAATGACCGCTGAACATCTGCTGCAGAACTGCCCGACATACGAGGATCAGAGAGAGCAGATGTGGCCATCACCAGTGGAACCACAAGACAAGCTCTATGGCAGTGTCGACAGCCTCAGGATGACCACCGCTTTTTTCGAAAAAATAATGGTTACTGTCTGACTGCGTACGAAGAAGAAGAAGAAGAAGAATTTCCTGGTCATGATATAATTTATGAACCAGCTCTTCTGTATGCCCAACTTTTGATGAATGTCTGCATTGTTCTTTGTTTCGGTCCATAGTATTCTGGGCGCCTTTCTATAACATGATATAACCTCAAGGAAGTACTCGAAGGACTAGATTACTTCCTTGAGGTTTTGGTAACTGTCCATGTTTCGCAGCCGTATGTTGTAACGTGAAAGACAAATGTTCTCAAAAGTTTCACTTTTCTTGGTTTGCTGGTTGACTGCCATAGTTGTCTCAGGTTTTGTCCCCTCTGCTGTGTCATTGCCAATATCCTTTTGATCTCCATTGAGCAATCGCCATTGTTGATAATTCTGTAGCCCAGAGACTCGAACTTCCTGACCTGTTCTATTTCCATACCCCTGAATTTGAATTGATGTTGACTTCCTTGTTTTATCGGTAGTCATTATCTTTGTTTTGTTCATGTTTACAAAGACATACAATAATTTTAAGAACGTGCATCATTCTAACACTGCGTGCTGTGCGAGTTACATATTTAGCTGACAAAATGGCATCAAATTGAATGTTTATTCAACATTCCATGTATTCAATATGACGTGTAACAATGTCAGAAGAATAGTCAACCCTATTTAACCTAATTATTAGAAACCTGCCCAAGTGGTCAACCAGGGTCTTTGTGTTTGACAAGGACAAGAATAGCACTACTGTCTCAAAGAGAGCATGTCGTACGAGACAACTACCTGTATGACATGGTATAACCCCGTCCATGGTTGGGTGGTTTGTTTGGAGCATCATTGATGGCGCCTAACGGGCTGCGGGTCTACTTTGTTCTGGTGTTTGCGTCTATTTAGATGGACAAAATTAATCACCCTCCGTAAGCGCTTGTCCCAACGCAGAGGAGTAATAGGCTACTCAAGCCTAACCCGTTAAGCAGGAAACCCTTCTCCTGACTACATCCAGCTCCTACCAGTAGTATAGGTCGAATAAGAACTAAGAAGAAGAACGATTAGAGATGGCAGTTTAATGCTCTAATATCTGTGTTAATGTTTGCTTGACAACAAAATGATAGAGATCCGTGGAACGTAATTATCTGATGCCGTGTTCCGTTATCCTGTCTGATTTTCAATCTCTCAGATGAATTATCCATTTCAATTGTTCGACAGTGAGGCGAGGTGCACTTTTCTACAGAGGTTGTTGTGATTGTGCAATATTGTGAATGTAGTGACGAGGTGGAATATTCTCTGGAGTTGCTGGAATTGTGCAATATTTTAGGTGTAGTGGGGAGATGCAATATTTTAGGTGTAGTGGGGAGATGCAATATTTTAGGTGTAGTGGGGAGATGAACTGTTCTGTAGATGTTATGCACTATATTTCACACGTATTTACGTATGTACGCGTTCGCACTTGCGTGCGCACATACATCCGCACACACCGACCCACATATTCACACACCCACACATTCACGCATACACACGCACGCAAACATGAACGTACATAAACACATACACGTATACATACATACATATATATATATATATATATATATATTTATATATATACATATATAATATATACATATGTATACACACACACATTCCCACAAATATATATATATATATATATATATATATATATATATATATATATATATATATATACGTATATATCGTATATATATATCACTAGCTCTTTCCGTCTTGTCAGACGATAGTAATTGTGCTTTGAAAAAAATGTATGTACTGTCCATGACGATAACGAATGCGACTTGTAAGACCAATCCGAGCAGAGAAGCGTCTTCCACAGTGTGTGCAAGAAAATTTAAGATCGTTTGCGGCATCGCATGGTGTTGAGTGTCTTCTCAAGCCTTTAACCTGTCAGCAAACAGTATCTCCTTTTTTTGAATTCTATGCTTAATCCTGCCCCTCCATGTAACACGATTCATGGCGCCCTGGTCCCATGATTCCAAATATATATATATATATATATATATATATATATATATATATATATATATATATATATATATATATATATATATATATATATATATATATTTATATCTATGCATACATTTATATGTACGTGTGTATGCGTATGCGTTCGTGCGTGTGTATATATATGTATATATATATACACATGTTGTTTCCATTTCCATTATTATTTCTTCGCGTCCTGACTATTCTACATTGGTGAACCTGACCGATATACGCAAACATCTAATTTGCCAAGCTGTCTCCCTAAATTATAGAGAAAGTACAGCCAAACACGTTTATCACTATCATACAACTTGCTTTGAGAAAGCCAGATTTAGTTTCTAAAGTTTCATCAATACTAGTGTTTAGTAAACAAGCCAGATTTAGTTTCTAAAGTTTCTTCCATACTAGTATTTAGTAAACAAGCCAAACATACGAGTGCTGTACGAGATGAAAACATTAGGATAAATGTACTTATCCAATATGAGAGTTGTGAATGGGGCTTGCAAAAAACGTATTGTAAAACCAATGCAAAGCTTAATATGTGCTCGTCTACAAGCAACGTGTGAAAGGACCTGCCGTGGTGCTGACTGTGCTTCAGATGGCGCGGTAAAGCGAATAATGAGGAAATATTATATTAGTAATGGCTGTTGTCCATCGCAAGCATAGATGGCTACAGCAACAGACGTGTGCTGCGAGACGCTTTTTTCTATGGCTACAAATACCAATCCTGGCACGGCAGAACCTGCTAAACCAGGGGCAATCATGTGGGTGTCCATGTGGAATCGTCCTGCGTTCTGCTCTTTCGGGCGGCTCGCTTTGTGTCAGCCTCCACGATGGGTTTCGTTCAGTGATCTGAGCACCTTGAGTGATGCTAGCTCGCAAAATAGAGCGGGTATATGCAATCTTCTTCTTCTTCTTACGCAGTCAGACATCAACCTTTATTTTTTCGAAAAAAGCAGCGGTCATCCTGAGGCTGTCGACACTGCCATTGAGCTTGTCTAGTGTTGCCACTGGTGAGGGCCATATCTGCTTTCTCTGATCCTCGTATGTCGGGCAGTTTTGTAGCAGATGTTCAGCGGTCATTTTCCCAGTACCGCACATGCATTCGTCAGTGCCACCTATCTTCAATTTATTGAATAGGTGGTACCTCAGTCTATTGTGGCCAGTGCGAAGTCTGAAGACCACGACCTGCTCTCTTCTGTTCAACTGGTAATAGGCATCGTTTTTTGTGTAGCCAGTATGTTCTGTTTCCCATTTGGTCATGTATCTAGCTCTAATAAGCCTTTTTGACTCTTTGTATGTCACACTAGTATCTGGTTGTGGTAGTCTTGCACCTTCTTTTGCCAGTCTGTCTGACTCCTCGTTGCCTTGGATGTTACAGTGGGATGGAACCCACTGTACCACTACTCTTTTTGGTGCGGACTGCTGGCATAGCTGACAGAGTACATCTCTTAAATCATTAAGTTCAGTATATGGCCAGGGCATCTATAAACAGGACTATCTGGCTTTCATTGCTTTCGCCTGTCAGCATTGCTTCTACTGCAGCCCTCAGTGCCTCTGCCTCCGCTCTGAAATTGCTTGAGTATTTTCCAGTTGCCACTGACCGTGTTACTTTTCTACCAGTACATGCAATCAGCTCTGAGGAGTTGAAGCTTTTCATATACACTTTCATGGAGTTTAGGTAGGATTTCTTCTGTCCGCTGATGAGCATCTACTCGTATTAACGCCTCGTGTAGCAGCTGCTTAAGGATCCCATTATCGGGCATGCGAACAACATCTCCTGTCCATCCTATCTGGGACATTATAAACCTTGACCTAAATACAATTGTGTGTTTGCCATATACTCAGATATACTTAGCACCTATGGGTATGCCTAGAGTGTGGCTAAATCGATTCTTAATAATATAGCACGGCAGAATAGAGAACAACACCACCTCTAATTACAGTGAAACCAATTGTATTGCCTTCATTTCTTCGTCATTTTATTCGTCCTCTTATTCTGCTTTTTCTTATTCTCCTCCTTTTTCTTCGTTTCTTCGTCTTCTACGTCTTTTTCTTCGTCTCTTCCTTTTTCTTCTTCTTAACCTTCTTCTTCGTTCTCTTCTTCTTCGTCCTTTTCTTCTTCATAGCTGTCTTCTTTTACTTCTTCGTCTTTTTTTTTTTGGGCCGCTCGTCCTAAGAAGGACGTTGTTTACAGCGAGACTACCGTATCTACCATTTCCGACCCGACACATTTGCATTGTATTGAGCATCGTTTATGCCTTCCACTTCAATCCCCATTATCGTAGCCATCGACTATGTCATTTGTAATCCGATTTTAAACTTGAGAACATCCAAAATAAACACAAGCACTGGAGTGAATCGTGAGCAAGGCTTATAAGACGCCATCTTATTTTCGACAAACGAACTATTTATGTATCTATTCTAGTTGTGGGGAGGTGCGACCTTCTTTGTATGATATTTTTTGGCAGGCGAAAATCCACTGGTGACTTGCCAGATCAATCTCATAATCTATTAAACCTTGGGATATACCATCGCCTATTTTTGAGACTGGTGGATGTGGAATGGTAAATTAGAGCAAGGTAGACACGCAGCCTGTCAGGCGCCATCTAAGCCGCTCCAGGACCTGTTCTTACGGCTACACAGTCCCCTCTTTTGTGACATATTCTCTGTAGGGCGAGAATCCCTAGAATAATTTGAATAGATTTTTAACTTGAATTTTGCCCGAGCAAGGGCTGTTAGGTCTACTATTTTCGATTTCCAACTGTTAAGGTATTTTTAACGTGAGCGCCACTGAAAACGGGTGTCTGATCTCACAACTCAGAGATCAGGGGAAATATTTACTGGATGATCCACGTGAAAAAATCCCTGTGTGTCCACTGTGTCCCCCGACAAACGAACTACCGTACTAATAGTCAAATAAGGAAAACACGGTGCATCGCTTCTAAAGGCCGATAAGGATTTACAGAATAAAAGCTTCAGACATTGACTTGTTTGATGGAATAATAGTATTCCAGTACAAGACATTTGGTTTGGCTTGACTTTGTTCGTTCTCAATCTCCCGCTACCAAACTCTGAAAGGGCTAAAGTACCGAGTTAGCATTCCCTCTTCGATCCTTTCTCCTTAGCCAGTCTGTCCTGCTACAGCATGTTATCCAGGATCACCCCGTGGAGGTGTAGAAGGGTCTTGGCAGCTCTGGTTTGCTGGCCCTGACGCTAGCAGTCAGCTATGGGTCGCTGACCACTGCAGCTCATGCGCTGCTCAGCATCTTGATTTTTACAAGACATTTCATGATGGTTACGCATTTATCAACGACTTTTCGTACATTGATGGTACGATAAAAGTAGTGGTAGAGCTCTCAATTTACATGGCAAAGGTACGGTGTACGAATCCTGTTGTCGGTACGCACCAGTCAACCTAGCTGTAAATGGGTACCTGGCATACTACAAAGGAAGTAAAAACGCAAAGATGAAAAGAAACTAGCAACTCTAACACATGCAAACTGTGGCTTAGTATACTGAAGTCTCTAACAACTTCATTCCCCGACAGTAGCGAAACTATTATGGGACAAGTCTTGGCTTAGAATACTGAGGTTTCTAACAACATTATTTTCTGACAGTAATGCAGCTGCTATGTGGCACACCTTTTCTTCAGTTAAACTAAAACTTCGAAAATAAAAACTATGGAAAACGTATTTAAGTATTATAGAAAATGCAAATTCTATATCAGACTCTACTTAAAATTCTATATCAAATCCTACATCAAATTATACATTTAATTATACATCAAATTCTACATCAAATTCTATTTCAAATTCTTCATCACATTCTGCATCAATTTCTATATCAAATTCTACATCAAATTATATATCAAATCCTACATCAAATCCTACATCGAATTATAACATCAAATTCTACGTCAAATTCTACATCAAATTGTATATCAAATTTTACATCAAATTCTGTATCAGATTATATATCAATTTAATATCAAATGCTGTTATTTGGGGCAGCAATGATGATGTGCTTGAGTGTATTTTATCCTTCACAATAATATCTGTTAAGACTGGTCTAATAAGTCGTATGTAGAACGCTCTCTAGCACTTGGATGCATGAAGAAAAGGAGGATAAAGAAGATGAAGAAAGAGAAAGAGGTGGAGGAGAAGAAAGAGAAAGAGATGGAAAAGAAGAAGAAACAGACGAAAAAGAAGAAGAAAACGAAGAAGAAGAGGAAGAAAAAGAAGAACAAGAAGAAAAAGGAAGAACAAGAAGAATAAAAAGAAAAGAAAGAAAAAGAAGCAAAAAAGAAAACGAAGAAGAAGAACAAGAAAAAAAAGAAAAAAAACCGAAGGCAGCAAAGAAGGAGAAAAATAAGATGCAAAAGAAAAAACACAGATAAGGAATACAATAGAAGAATGGTAATAATAAGAAGAATGAAGCGGGCGTGAAAGAAGGATGAAGAACAATACACAGAAGACATGAATGTATGACATTGGAACATAAATATTCTCGTAAGATACAATTTAGGGATCAATATGCTGAGCACTGCGTAAGCGGCAGTGATCAGCGACCCATAGCTGATTGCTAGCGGTGATCCTGGATAACAGGCTGCAACAGAGCGGACTGGCTAAGGAGAAGGGATCGAAGAGGTAAAGTTAACCCTGTACTCAAAAATGCCTGCTGAAGTCGGATGTGTCGGACTGAAAGGTGCAAATATCGCATTCAAGCTGTAAACAACGACGCAACGCATTTCGTTATCTGGACACCATCCTTCTTCTTACAAATTCCTTTTATGGCTTAGTAACGGAGATTGAGAACGAAGAAGAAGAAGAAGATGCAATTTAGGAAAATTAAAATAAAACATTATAAAAGAAAGATAAGGTAAAATATGAACTGCGATGAGCTAGTTGGATAAAATTCCATAGATCAGACAACATGGCACGTGATAATGACGAAAAATCGTTAATCCTTTCAAGGACTGGACTCATTTGTTATCAATTTTGTGGATTCAATTTTATTTGAATATATTTATTTTATGAGGAACGAGAGAGACATTTCCCCTTGGCAGTGCTAAGCAGATTGTTGCGGTATATTAAACTTTCGTCTAGACATTAAATGGATCCTTTCAATAAGGTTAGATTTGTATATAAAGTGTGAATTCCTGGGAAAATGTTATATGTAAGGCATTATATTATGTTTTACTTCCTTAAAAGGTATCTTCATTTGTGCAATCCCCAAGGAAGAATAGTAGTGTAATTTGTGGAATCTTCTGTCGGCCATGACTGACAATAGGAGAATGTGACGTAGCTCATTATTGTAGCCTGTTTCAGCCATGTTTGTCTAATGGACGATAAGACGGTGGAGTGGTAGTTTTCTACACTAGCCCCTTTCGGACATGTCGGACTACAGGGGGGTTAGACCTTGTCGTGGCATCTTTCTATAGTAACCCCTTTCGGACATGTCTGACTACAGGAGCATGAGACTTTGGAGTGGTAGCTTTCTATAGTAACCCCTTTCGGACATATCTGACTACAGGAGCATGAGACCTTGAAGTGTTAGCTTTCTATAGTAACCTATTTCAATCAAGACTGAATATAGAATTATGAGATCTTAGAACATTAACTTTACTTTCTGCAGTAGCCCTTTTCAGTCATGAATGGATATATAATGATGAGGTCTTGGGAGCATTAACTTTCTGCAGTAGCCCTTTTCAGTCATGAATGGAAATATAATGATGAGGTCTTGGAGCATTAACTTTCTAAAGTAGCTCTTTTCAGCCATAGCTGGATATAGAATGATGGGACCTTGGAGCGTTAACTCTGTATAGCAGACCTTTTCCGTCATGACTTAATATACAATGATAAGATCTTGGAGTGTTCTCTATAGTAGCCCTATTCAGTCATGACTTAACTTAGAATGATGAAACATTAAAGGGCTAATTCTCTTTAGTAGCAAATTTGAATCTCCACTGACCATTGAATGATGCCAGCTTGGAATGGTAACTCTCTGAGTTGGTTGTTGCCTTTCCTCTTGCGACATTGTCACTTAAATTATACATTGTTTTACAGCGTCTTTACAACCAGTATGGGATGATTCTTCGGGGAATTATCATCATTTAGATTGGTCTGCTGGATGCAAGATGCTGAGCAGCGCATGAGCTGCAGTGGTCAGCGACCCATAGCTGACTGCCAGCGTCAGGAACAACGAACCAGAGCTGCCAAGACCCTTCTACACTTCGATACAGTGATCCTGGATAACAGGCTGTAGCAGGGCAGACTGGCTAAAGAGAAGGGATCGAAGAGGGAATGTTAACCCGGTTCTCAAAAAATGATTGCTTAAGTCGGATGTGTTGGACCGAAAAGTGCAAATATCGCAGTCAAGCTGTAAACTACGACACAATGCATTCCGTTCTCTGGACTACAATTTGCTACTTAAGCATTTCAGGGTTTGGTAGCGGGAGATTGAGAACGAACGAAGCCAAGCCAAGATTGGTCTGCAGGTTCGTCTTCTCAGAATGTCAGACACCTGTTCAGTACCTTCAGGTTCGGCTTCACACATCTTTCAACCTGAGCTGTGGTCGACCGACTGACTGTTCTATAGCCGTCCGTCGTCTATCCATAGATCATGTATTTAGGTATGCGAGTGGTCTGCTGGTGTCTGTGTGAAGGATAAAGATAAGAATAGAACTAGTGAATCATAGAGAGTATGTCGTAGGAGATGACTAACTGTATGATATGACATAACACCGGCCATGGTTAGGTGGTTTGTTAGGAGCAGTATAGATGGAGCCTAACAGGCTGCGGGTCTACTTTGCTTTAGTGTTTGAGTTTATTAAGATTGACTCGCAAATCGCTCAACCACCCTTTAGGAAACTCTGCTGAGTCTTCTAAACCAGTATAAATAGGAGACAAACATACCCAGCCAACGTAGTCTTTTATAACTGAGGACAGTGTACATGCTTATGAGAGTGTAGACTTTGGAGACCAGTGCGATAATGCACCTTTGCATCTGTTTTTCTGTCCATCCAATGAATTCCAAGGATGGATCCCAGGCGAAATCGATGGAAGATCTTAACTCTTTGCTCTTTCTTAACACAGGTTGTCCATGTTTTGCTACCATATAAAGGTATAGTGACGACACATGCACTGACACCATGACCGTAGTTTTAAATGCAAGTTTCTGGTATACTGAAACACACGATGCTAGACAACAAATGTGGCACAATAAAATATAGCATTTGAGAATTTATTTTATTTTATTTTTATTTATTTATTTAACAACGACCGCAGAGACGAAAGTATTATAACCACTTCCAGGTACATATTTAGTCTGCCCTGATGACGCCGTCATATCGGACCATGATTCTCAGCAACTCGTAGGCCCTATAGAGGCACTGGATCGATCGACTACCCACCTAGGCTTGCACATCTCCTGAACGAAGACGACCATCCAAAACCTCAGCAAGGGCCCCTCTGCGCTGAGCATCGCAGTGAACGATAACCCTTTTGTAGCCACTGAAGGATTCGTCTACCACGGCAGCAGGCAGTCCTCTGACGCACGCAGCAGTAACGACATCACCCGTAGGATGGGCTTAGCGGCTTCATCCATGCACTCCCTCAGCAGACTCTGGTACCAGCGAAGGCTCACGCCGAAACCTTGCTTCGTGTTTACTCCTCCTGCAATTGTCCCCATTCTCCTGAACGGCTCCGAGACCTGGACACTACTACAGCGGGACCGGCAGCGTCTTCAGGCCTTCCACCTGGACACTACTACAGGGGGACCGGCAGCGTCTTGAGGCCTTCCACCTGGACACTACTACAGCAGGACCGGCAACGTCTTGGGGCCTTCCACCTGGACACTACTACAGCAGGACCGGCAGCGTCTTGGGGCCTTCCACCTGGACACTACTACAGCAGGAGCGGCAGAGTCTTGAGGACTTCCACCTGGACACTACTACAGCGGGACCGGCAGCGTCTTGAGGACTTCCACTTGGACACTACAACAGCGGGACCGGCAGCGTCTTCGGGACTTCCACCTGGACACTACTACAGCGGGACCGGCAGCGTCTTGAGGACTTCCACCTGCACAACCACAGGCATTCCACCTGCACAACCAGAGGCATTCCATCTGCACAACCAGAGGCCTTCAACCTGCACAACCAGAGGCCTTCTACCTGCACAACCAGAGGGATTCCACCTGCACATCCAGAGGCGTTCCACTTGCACAACCAGAGGCATTCCACCTGCACATCCAGAGGCCTTCCACCTGCACATCCAGAGGTCTGCCACCAGCACAACCAGAGGCGCATCCTGGGGATCATCTGGTACGACATAACTTCCATAGTTAAATGGTTCGACGTCCTCAACTTGCAAGCATTACCGCAACGATAGTTCGTCGCCGCCTATCGTTCTTTGATCACGTTGTTCGTCTTTTCCAGGAAGTCCCAGGCCACGAGATGCTCTGATAGGCTGTGAGGGTGAGGGATGAGAATAGGTCGTGCTCATCCTGGAGACGTCCTCGGTGCCGCTCTCGCAACACCTGGCTAAAACAGATCGCCACCTCCCCAACTGAACTGCAGACCGCCTGGGACGAGGCCACCAGACGTGGTCATGGACGCGATCATTCGACGCAACAGACCCTGGTCGCATAAGCATACTGTTAATTGATTGGTAGAGAACGAAATGTAATTAGAATCAGAGTAAAAATACTTTTGTCAGCAATATAATCCAAATAATGGTAACCTTACTGGACGGGATCGCAATGCACTACATGCAAGATTACCCCAGTTCATCTTCTCAATTAAATCTTGGGATGGGGATCAAGATGCTGAGCAGCGCAAAAGCTGCAAAGGTCAGCGACCCATAGCTGACTGCTAGTGTCAGGGCCAGCGAATCATAGCTGCCGAGACCCTTCTACACCTCCACGCGGTGATCCTGGATAACAGGCTGCATCAGGGCAGACTGGCTAAGGAGAAGGGATCGAAGAGGGAATGCTAACCCAGTACTCAAAAAATGCTTGCTGAAGTCGGATGTGCTGGACCGAAAGGTGCAAATATCGCAGCCAAGCTATAAACTACGGCACAACGCATTCCGTTCTCTGGACTACATTCTGCTACTTACAATGACGAAGTATGCATTTAGCTGCATGAGACATACTCTTCTTCCCAAGCGGATATCTCATAAACTAAAAATGAGAATCATTAAATGCGATTCAGTTTTATTGCATGGAGTGGAAGTCACTATGGTCGAGAGGTAAGGCACTCGTCTCTCAAAGCGATGAACGGAAACGGCGTAAGTTCGAGTTCCACAGTGTTTCAAGCGACCGCTGGTCTCAGAGAGGTATGACCAGATTGTCTGCATCCTGAATTACCACTATTCGTCTAGACGTACGTCTTGCCACTGGCCCAAGGTAGTTCGGGACCAGAGAGTGAGGTTGATGACCAGCGCAGCCTCTTGCTCACTATAAACCAGATACAGGGAAAGTTACATCATCAAGACAATAAACCTGTCTGCTGGTGTCGCCATCATCATCAAGACAAGAAACCTGTCTGCTGGTGTCGCCGTCATCATCAAGACAAGACACCTGTCTGTTGGTGTCGCCGTCATCATCAAGACAAGAAACCTGTCTGCTGGTGTCGCCGTCATCATCAAGACAAGAAACCTGTTTGCTGGTGTCGCCGTCATCATCAAGACAAGAAACCTGTCTGCTGGTGTCGCCGTCATCATCAAGACAAGAAACCTGTCTGAGGGTGTCGCCGTCATCATCAAGACAAGAAACCTGTCTGCTGGTGTCGCCATCATCATCAAGACAAGAAACCTGTCTGCTGGTGTCGCCGTCATCATCAAGACAAGAAACCTGTCTGCTGGTGTCGCCGTCATCATCAAGACAAGAAACCTGTCTGAGGGTGTCGCCGTCATCTCTTGCGATGGACAACTAACTAATTGATTGGAATTCTGGACCCTGACAAGGAAGTTGGAGAACAGGATTTAAGTTTTTGAAATGTGGGTCCTTAGTAGACTCGGAGAAGCTTCTTGGAAAGTTTGGCAACCAAATAGCGAGGTCCGGGAACAACCCAAGGAGGGAGAAAATTCTTCTGAAGGAAATTGAAAAGGAGAAAAACAAAATATGTTGGACCTATCAAGAGCCACGACAGTCTGCAGAAGGAAATATTGGAGGGAGGAGTAGAGAGCAGGAGACAACATCTCCTGCGTCCTTAAGTGCTGCTGATCGTACCTCGACAGATTTGCCCCTACACCCGAGTGGTTTCTATGTTAAAATAAGAATATAACTGTTTCTTTTTCGAGCATGACATAGCAGGTGAGTAAGGGGAGATATGCGTGAGGGTCGCAACCTCACTATGTAAAAACCATTGCTAACGACACTGCCTTACAAACAATCGTATTTAGGATTCCCTAAACGCTAGTTGGGCTAAACTAAATGTAGCGTTAGACCATTGCCTACTTTAGATAGACCGTCTGACTCATTGGGAAACTCTCTTGAAACGTCACATTCCAACCCCGACTAACTAACGGAAATCATATTATGCCAAGGTGTATAATCAATTCATGCCCCACAAAGAGAAATAAAACAAATTCACGGTTAAAAACAACACAACAAAACATTTTCGCAGAATCATACCCTGAAACCAACTGCACATGGATTTTTGTTTCCCGAATACGCTATTACAGTTGCACTGAAAGTTGACACATGCAATTTCCGTCACTTAGTCAGCCGTGGAATGTGACGTTTCAAATTAATTTCTCAGTGAGTCAGAAGGCCTGAGACAACAGTAGGCGGTGGCTGTGGTAAATGGTAAACAAATCAAAACGGAAGTAATTAGACAACCTGGATTCAAACCACGTATCAAGGGTGACAGATGCGCCTCACTGAAAGAAATCATGCATTAAGAGATTATACATCCTTAACTTGCGATTGTTTTTTTATCTTTTGTTCCATTCTATTGTCTAATTTAGATGTTTTCTAAGTGCTCTTAAAATACGTCTTTTGCGCTTGTTGATGTTATTCAGGAAAATAAATTCTTTGTTTGGTGGCCTCGCAGCGTCCATTTCTTTTGTCAATACACTCTAAAATAGTGTTAACACTCTAAATTTAAACATAAAATAAAAGCAAAAAGAAAAGCCAAGAAAAATCGATGAAATGTGTGGACATTTTGCATTATTTTTGTGCGGGCTTGTGTCTCAATGCTTTATTCGTTTCAAAGTATTGATTTTGTCCACGTATATCTATTATTGTTGTTGTTGCTGTTGTAACAGTTCCCGCCGGAGCAAGGGGAGTTTAAGATGCCTAAACATGTTAAAGCTTAAAGCTACCTGAATGCATGTCAAGGTCACTCACCGTCTCAGCAAAGGAGAACAGAGTTGGGTTAAGGAATGTGGACAGGTAGAAACTGACCACTGGCCTTCCGATTTTGGTAGGGGGAGATTGATTGACAGACGAAATTGGCAGCGGGGCTTGCTGCGAGAGAATGAGTGACAGGTGTGCAAAGTGTTTCGTTTCAATTGGGATTGAAGATGACCATCACCTGAGATCGATTGGTCAAGCTCTGGCCTTGCTTGAGGATATATAACTCGAGACAAAGTTTAGCTAGGGAGGCTGGATAGAGGGATGGAGACAGGCTGGAGAGAGAGAGGCAGTATGGAGGAGAGTGAGAGAGAGAGACTGAATGTGGATAGTATGTTTAACTCACCGACTTAGGTAGAGGAGCGATTGATAGACTGTTGGACGAATGTTTAGTGATAGAACAGGATCGCTCAAATACGTGTGTGAGTTTTGCATTAATAGATAATCTGAACGTGTGTTTGTAAGCAAGGACACATTGATTGTGAACGAGTATGTCGAGATCGCCCGCCTGAGGGGATTTCAGTGAGGAAGAGTATTTGATAAGGTGTGTTGAAGACGCAGTTAAGGCGATGTGTGTGTGATGTAATTGCAAGGCAATAGAACTGGGTTTTTAGATAGTTGGGAATTCCATCAATAGCTAATGCTTACAATTCCCGTTATAGTAGAATGTTTAGTTAAGATATGTATTATATTGTGTTTGTAATTTCTCTACTCATTCTATGATATGAGTATGATATAATAAATATGCCACCTGCTGTTTGATATGTCATTTATTGAGTATGGTCATGATGATGTGGATGAGTGTGAGAATGTTCTAAGTTAGAATAACGGCCAGGGCAAACAAACAGAGGGTCTACTACACTGTTGCTCAATGTCCCCAGTGTTTAAGTTTACCTTTTCGTGCGCTCTGAAATGGTGGGTTGCAGTAGATTTTCTCTTATGGGTAGTCTTGGTTTGCATATTTCAACTGGCCCTTTAGTAAGGTTTTCTTGATCCTGACTAACGTTGTTTGATCAGTCAGGTTTTCCTGACCCTGACTAATGTTGTTTGATCAGTCAGGTTCTCGTGACCCTGACTAACATTGTTTGATCAGTCAGGTTTTCCTGACCCTGACTAACGTTGTTTGATCAGTCAGGTTTTCCTAACACTGACTAAGGTTGTTTGATCAGTCAGGTTTTCTTGACCCTGACTAACATTTTTTGATCAGTCAGGTTTTCCTGACCCTGACTAACGTTGTTTGATCAGTAAGGTTTTCTTGACCCTGACTAACATTGTTTGATCAGTAAGGTCTCATTGACCTTGACTAACATTATCTAATCAGTGAGGTTTTCCTGACCCTAACATTGTCTGATCAGTAAGATTACCTGACCCTGACTAAGTCTGTTTTATCTGACCACGATTAACTGTGGCGAAGTGGTCACGCCGTTTGCCTCGTGTTCAGACGGTCGGAGTTCGAATTCGAGCTGCGATGGTCAGTTCATTATGGCCATTTTACAGAGATCCCTGGGGATAGTTGGGTAATCGCTCATTTAATTCGTGCTTTGTGCGATGCTCTCGTCAGGTGGTAAGAGACCAAGCCCCATGGGAAGTCGAGCTGTGATGAAGTCAGACCCTCGACTTTAACCTCTGACTAACATAGTCTGATCAGTATGTTTCACCTGTGACTGACTAACAGTCTGATCAGTACGTTTCACCTGTGACTGACTAACAGTCTGATCAGTATGTTTTACCTGAGCCTGACTAGCATAGTCTGATCAATATGTTCTACCTGAACCTGACTAACATAGTCTGATCAGTATGTTTTAACTGAGCCTGACTAACATAGTTTGATCAATATATTTTACCTGAAACTGACTAACATAGTCTGATCAGCATAATTTACCTGAGCCTGACTAACGTTGTCGGATCAGTATGTTTTATCCAAGCCTGACTAATGTTATCAACATCCCGAAGCCATTTAGGATATCTGTAGCATTTGTCTTAGTCGGCATGTATATAAATGTTGGTGTAAATAAGGAGTACTCTGATTGGTGTGAAGTGAAAAGTAGAGTGCCTCAGAGCTCGGTTTTGGGACCAATTGTGTTCTTTATATATATATATATATATATATATATATATATATATATATATATATATATATATATATATATATACACACACATATTTATAAACGATTTTGACATTGATATGGGATTCATGATTGCAAAAATTTGCTGATGACACAAAACTATGCAGTAGTGTCTCATCTAAAGCAGAAATGGATGTATTGAGGTCGGGTTTAGATCAAATTCCAGAATGGTCTGTAAGCTGGCAAATGGAGTTTAATGAAGATAAATGTAAAGTCATCCACATGGGTAGATCAAATATTTAAGATAATTACAGAATGGGAGAGAACAATATTAGAAAGATAGATAAGTAAAGGGATCTAGAGGTTATGATAGATCATACAGGTAAGGGGAGTGAGCAAGTTCACGTAGCAGTGAAAAAAGCAAATGCAATGTTAGGTATGATAAGAAAAAATGTTAAAAATAGGAGCAAAAAAGTGAAAGTCAAACTGTATAAAGCATAAAACATGCTGGATAGAATACAGAAAAGTCGACCAGTTGATATGTATAGCAAAAGTGTGGTGAACGTAAGCTCCGGCGACGGTCCATCCGAATTGGTGCATCAATTTGGCGGTGGCATCTTCTGGCGCAATATGCGCCTGACCTGTTCTCGAAAGACCTTTCGTTAATTCACGTTCTTCATTAAGCATCGTTGTCCAATTCTTTACTGTTGTCTTCGGCACACTTTGGCCACCATACACTGCCTGCATTATGTAACGAATGTCAACTGGTCGACATCCTTCAGCTGTTAGAAACCGAATCACCGCTCGCTGATCAACTATGGAGGGTTACGTATCACACCCGCCATGTTTTCAACGATCTACTGAGGAAAATTTATGTCGGAGGATAATGAAATGTTATATACTTGACGGTTGGTATGGGCTGTTTACACCAGAAGTGACGTTATCATGCGCATCGTACGTATGCTCACTTGGTGCACTTAAGTCCTGTTTCATTTGAACACGCCTCGTATATCCTTTGCGAGAGTTATCCGTCGTGTGAATTGGACGAACTATTCAGATGCATCCATTATAGCAACGTTTCAACGTGTCAGTGTAGCCAGCTTCGACTTCCTGGTCTTCCAGAGCTTTTCAATCATATTCTGGTCCGACCGAGTCAAACGCCTTTTTGTAGTCGATGAATGTCAACACTAGCACTGTACATTTTGCTGTATCACGTGGTTTTATGGCCCAGTGTGCTATAGGTGCGAATGAGTCCAGCTTGCTCTATGGGTTAGGATTACTCGAAGATATTGCGGATACCTCCAGGATGCATCTGGTGAAAACTGCATAATACTGCGCGTAGGGTCATAGGAGGGAAGTTAGGCAGGTCCTCTTTGTCTCCTTTCATATATAGTGAGACAGTCTTCGACTCTCGCCAGTCCGAAGAGATTTCCTTCACTTATAGAAAACGGATGAATCGGGGGGCAAGAACTTTGTACAGTGGGTGGCCACGTCCTTTTAGGGTCTTTACAGTGATTCCGTCCTTGCCTGCAGACTTGCCAGAGGGAATGCTCTCAATTACACTTCTTATTTCGGAGATCAGGAAGGGTGGGAGTATTGAGGGACGTGTCAGTGATTTAGTTGAATGGGTGAGGAGAGAAAGCGATGGCTTTAATTTTGTGTACAAGTCATAGATAACTCTTTCTATCTGCAGGTCACTCTTGTTCCGTCTGCTGCTTTAAGAGATGGTATCATGTGCTGGGGCTTGGCAATGGCTCGAGTGATTTGCTTGGTTCCCTGGGGACTTTGTGGTTTCATGGAGTTTTCGCCTGGAGCAACTGACGTGGACTTCTTCCATCTTTTGCAGACACAGTTTTATAATTGTACTGTGAGTACCTTGATCTTTGATGGCATTTTGTCCGTTTTGGACGCTGGTCGTAGAGGTTCTTCTGAGTTCTAGGATATCTAACATTTCATATAAATCTGGTTCTCGCTCTTTTACGGCCGCCGAAGCCCCATCGTCATACGTTTTAAGCCCACAAGTGCAGCCTGGAAGTAGTTTTCGCATTTGGTGATCGAATCAGTAAATTTTCTCCTAATCCATGTTTCGCTGCATTGTCTTATTTCAAATAATTTTCAGATGTTATCATTCCTCATTCTGTCTCTCGTAGTAACATCGATGATTTTTATCAGGAATCTCACCTCACAGGTCATAATCTTTATTTATGTGTTATACTGTACTGTAATACCTAGATTGAAGTACTGTGTACAGGTGTGGAGTACTTATCATAGAGGGGATATGAACATGCTGGAAAGAATACAAAAAAGAGCGACAAAGATGATAGTGGGATTCCAAAATTACAGTTATGAGGAAAGACTTCGAAAAACCGGTCTACAGTATCTAGAAGAGAGAAGAATTCGTGGTGACTCAATACAGGTTTATAAGATGATCAGAGGAATCGATAAATTAGTCTATAACAAGTTTTTTTAAACATAGATCCACTCACAATAACAAGAGGGCATAGCTACAAGCTGACTAAAAAGAGGTCCAGATTAGATATTAGGAAATATTTTTTTAGTCAGAGAGTGGTGTCTGCTTGAAATGCATTGCCAGGGGAGGTAGTGGAGGCAGGGACAGTTAATGCATTTAAGAATAAACTGGATGCGCATAGCTTTTAGAGCAATGTGATGTAAATGTAAAAGGTTGTATACAGACTCTGCAAGGTCTTCTAAACCAGTATAAAGACGTTAAGTTAAGTAATATTGTAATCCTAATGTTCACTCGGGCACATTATGTACCCTATGCCAGGTAGTCTAAACTCATCTCTGTCCTTTTGCCTGAAAGTACCATGTAGGGAGCCGCGTAGCGCAGTGGTTAGCGCTCTGGCTTCGTCCTGGGTTCATTCCCCAGTTGAGGCGGTAGTGGTTTTTTTTCAGACCGCAATGGTTCCCTAGTCAACCCAGTCTTAAATGGGTACCGGTTCAGTCCGGGAAGTAAAAACGAGTCTTTGAAATGTGAGATCGCAAACACCTCACACCCCTAGCAGTAATGCTATGGGTTACTTTATTTTACTTTACTTTACCATGCCGGACCAAGGTCTTGCCGCAGGCCATCTCTCCATCTCATGGTGGACGTCCGGTGTGATGATTATTGGTGTAGAACCACCATGACGTCAGGTATACGTACCACCATGACGTCAGGGAAACGTACCACCATGACGTGAGGTATACGTACCACGTAGCCTGCCCACCTGTACTTTCTTGTCAACGTATTTATGTGTGTCTTTGTTAATTACCCGTTTGATACTGATAATAAAGTGTTGGCACAAAAATAATGTTTTAAATTTTTTAGTGGAAATATGCTTACTAATACTTTGTAACTTACTTACTTCCTTATTTGATTAAACACTTTCATTTCCGTTCATGTTTGCGGTTAAGCGACTTTGGGAGCTTAAGTTATCTTTCTTTGTTAATTTATTTTGAGTCAGTTGTTGCAAGTGTGTGTTGTAGGGTTGATACGATATACGTACATCCATCTGGTCAGGAAATACACGCTGAAAGTACATGTTAGTCAGCGCCAGGTAAAACATATTAGCCAAAACCCCACCTCACTTCCACTCAGGTTGCCCTGGAAACGGACTGTTTCCATGGTAGCTTGGCTAACGAGGTGGAAGATCAATGTGATCTCTTTAGTCGTTGGCGACACGCAGATGAAGCCAAGTATAGCAGAACCGGAAGGAGAACCTCGGGCCACCTTCATCAGTACGGTCGTGATGTGAGGAAAACTACTGCTACCCGCTACTTACGCCCATTTCAGAGCGCGCAAAAAAAGGAAGTTTACTCATTGTGGTCATTCAGAAGAAACCAAATTTTAATGTAGATAAATGTACAGTCATCCACATGGGTAGATCAAATATCGAACATAATTACAGAATGGGCGAGAACATTATTAGAAAGATAGGAAAGGAAATGACTTATGGGTTAAATTAGAGCATATAAGTAAGGTGACTGAGCAAGTCCAGGTACCAGTGAAAAAGGCAAATGGAATGTTAGGTATGATAAAAAGAAATATTGAACATAGGAGAAAGGACGTGATAGTCAAACTGTATAAAGTATTAGTTAGACCTAGATTAGAGTATTGTGTACAGGTCCTTATCGTAGAGGGCAAAATGAAAATGCAAGGTTAGGTATGATAAAAAGAAATATTAAACATAGGAGCAACTAAGTGATATTCAAACTGTTTAAAACATTAGTTAGACGTAGATTGAAGCACTGTGTGCAGGTGTGGAGTCCTTATCGTAGAGGTGATATAAATATGCTGGAAAAGATAAAAAGAAGAGCGAAATAACTAATAGCAGGATTTCAGAATTATAGCTACGAATAAAGACAGTAAAACCGACCTACAGTATCTAGAAAAGAGAAGAATTCGAGGTGAGTTAATGCAAGTTTCTAAGATAATCAAAAAAATACAGCTAGGGAGAGATGCCAGACTCATTCACATGCTGAGTGTTGTCCATACGACCTCTTGTGGTTATCGAAAAGGCACGACAAACTGCGTTAGATGCCATCCGACCATTCTACCCTGCGGACGGAAAGGCTTCCGTGGTAACCCTGAGGCAAAATCTGCATCCTATGCTATCTGCAGTCGTCTCGATCAATGTCTTGCCACTGGCAAAATGTAGCTTAGGCCCTGTGAGTGAGGTTGACAAAAGGCGCAGTTTCTTCCTCACTTTAATCCAAATAATCGCGCAAGTCACCCATTTCAGCGGACACAGCAAGAGATACGACTGTCCACACCGCTGAACAAAGAGAGTGGTCTTCATCACTTGTGATGGACAACTATTAAGATAATCAAGGAAATTTGAAAAATTTAACAATAAGTTTTTTCAAAGTACAGCCACCTACAAGACAAGGAGGGGATAGCTACAAATTAATTAAAGAAAGGTCTATATTTTATACTAGGAAATATTTTTTAGTCAAGCAGCGGTAAATGCTTGGAACAGATTTGATTTGCATAGCTTTCAGATCAAATGAAGTAAAATAAACGGGTTGGGAACAGATTGCAGAGTCTTCTAAGCCAGCATAAAGACGTGAAGTCAAGTTAACAATAATGTATCAATCTACCACGTGTGATTCTTCGTTCCGTGTAGGCATCTTCTGGTGTTGTAAGTGCGCAGGCGTAGTTGATCAGGTTTCATTCTCAGGAGATGAACGAACGACCTTATTTTCAAACTTGCTATTTATTCAGAACAAGTGGTTGTTCTTACCATATTCCTAACATTCTACTGTCTCAATTTTCATCTCCTGGTGACTCTAGCGACGTGTCTTAGACATGTCATTTCCCACGTTGCAATTTTTCCTCTCATTTCATTTGGGTAAGGATCAAGTTTGACATTCAATAAATCAATCAATTTCAGTGTTATTGTATGGAGTAGAAACCTGGACCATGACAAAGATAATAGAGAAACGTATTGAGGCCTTCGAAATGTGAGTATTCAGAAGACTTGGACGAGTTTCTCGAAAAGATTGGAAAACCAAAAATGAGGTTATGGAACAACTCCAGGTGGAACAGACACTTCTGAATGGGAATATTAGTGTGAATTCCAGGCAAATCCGTGGTCTGGCGGCATCCAAAATGATCCAAAACAGTAGAGAAATGTAGACTCGCAGCCAGTTATGGCGCCATCTTTGGGAATAAACTGCAGAGAAATAGAATATCTTGGTCATGCCCAGCGCCATGACAGTCTTCTAATGGTTATTTTGGAGGGCAGAGCATAGGGCAATAGATCCAAATCGCGACAGAGGTACAGATGGACAGACATCATCAAAATATCAAAATGTGGTCGTGACAGTTTAACTGCCTGTAGCAGCCTGACCCGAGACAGAGACAGAGACAGATTGAGGCCCATTTCAGTCAACCCCCGTTACGGAGACGGCACTTGATGATTATGATAAAATAAATCCCTATCCGTGGTTTCTATCGAGACATTGGTAAGTGACAGTCCTTCTCCAGCATATTCGATCTTGATCTGCCATTTCTGCTTCTACCCAATTGAAGTCCAGGGACCGAAGTTCATTTTCACAGTCTTCTCTGGGTGTTTCTTGGCATACCTCTATTCCTCTTCTCCTGCGGATTCCATGTTAGGGTCTGTCTGTTCACGTTTGATAATACTTTCCCTAGCATGTGTCCAATCCATGTCCTTCGTTTGATCTTTTGGTCCACTAGTTGTTGCTGGCTTCTTTCACATAGGGATCATTTCTCACCATGTCCTACCAGCTTACACCCATTGTCCTCCATAAACATTTATCGACGAACGACGGGAGTTTACTCTAATTTGCCTAGACTCTCCAAGATTTTGGTACGTACATGAAAACTGACTTGACATTGGAATTCAATAATCTTAACCTGGTATTGATCTTTTATTTCTTTGAATTTCCACATAATATTCTGTAATGGAAATGATATCCTTGCTTGTCCAATTCTATCTCTTACATCTGCCTCTGTGCCCCTGGAGTAACAATGTTGCTGCCCAAATATGTCAGTTTCCTCTTCCACGAGACTCACCTCCAAGCATTACCGTGTCATTTTTAAATAATTTTTTTTACTTGTTTATCTCACTAGTTTCTACTGGCGGAGGCGCGCCCATTCCACACCAGGCCGTAGTCAATTGGGCGATATTAAGACGCATAGACCAGTGCTTGGATGTATGTGTGCGTCTTTATGTACCTATGCTAGGTTTGTACGCTATCAGAAGTCAGCCCAACCAAAGTGCAATGGAAAGGCCTCACCATGAGGGCGCGTGTGAAAATTCTGCAAGAGTGTGATTGTTGGCTTAGAATGTTGATTTTTACAGGTAATCCCTTCAAATTTGAATTGGTTGTCCAAAATTGATATAAATGCACTATCGACCACATGTTTTTCCCTTGTCAAGCTAATGTTCATTATTGGAGACAATTGATGTTACAACTGAAGTTTTCTGATATCTCATTTCGATTTCTCTGTCATTCATCTGTCTCCAAATCACTTCTCGGGAATGTGAACTCTTGGGTCTGTTTAAGCTGGATATTGTTTACACGTACATTGTTTACACGTACATTGTTTACACGTACATTTTTTACACGTGCATTGTTTACATGTACATTGTTTACACGTACATTGTTTACACGTACATTGTTTACCCGTACCCGGTGTTCTGCTAATCGTACAGAGTGCTCGTCGTTGACCTGATAATCTTGATATCATGTTATCCTTAAACGGCTGTACCAAGTGTATTCATGCCACTTTTAGGTTTTATCTTCATATTCATATTTCAGCCCCCTCCTTCTTCCTTCTGTGTCCTTCTTCTTCCTTATTATTTCTATATTCTTCCTTCTTCTTCCTTCTTCTTCTTCCTTCTTACTTCTTCTTCCTTCTGCTTCTTTTTTCTTCTTCTTCCTTCTTCTTCCTTCTTCTTCCTCCTTCTTCCTCCTTATTCGTTCTTCTCCGTTCTTCTTCCTTCTTTTTTCCTTCTTCTTTCTTCCCCCTTCTTCCTTTTCTTGCTCTTTTCTTCTTCTTCTTCTTCTTCTTCTTTTTCGATCAACTGATGCTATACCTCTAGCGTGATGAGGTTCACGAAGAAGACTGGTCTTTTCGGGTCTTCACCGCTCCATCACAGCTTTCAGAGTCAGTAAAAGCCGTTTAATGTTCTTATGTTTAGTTTCTGAGATATCTGCTTGGAAAGAGGGACATGCCTCATATTGTCAAATGTATTTTTTGCGAAGGCAATTTCCTTTCGTTTTCCATGTATACACGTAGAAAGAGAAGTGAGATATGGAAGTGTATTATCCTGTTGCCTTTTTAATATCTACACAGAACAAATTTTCAAAATAATACCGAGGATGATAGTGCTTGTTATTTGAGGAGGGACAATGAATAACCTAAGATATGCGGATGAAACAGTTTTCATGGCAAAAAAGTGAGTAAGAATTGTAAGAGCTAGTGATAACAATATACAAAATAATTCAAGAGTTTGGATTTGACATAAACATAAAGAAAACAAAGACTTTGAAAATGTGGAAAATGAAGAAAAAAAAACCATATATGCAGATAAAAAAAAAAAAAGGTCAACTACGGGAATAGGTACAGACTTTCTCCTATCTAGGTCATATAATAAATAACACAAGATGACAGCCGTGAAAAAGAAATCAGAAAGAGAATAGGTATTGTCAGGAATTCAACAATATTGGACACATTCTGACTTTCAAAAACATAAATCATAAATTGAAAATGAGAAATGTCAGGTGTTATGTCGTCACTACCTTGTAGCGGAGAAACATGGACACTGAATAATCAATCAATAGTACGCTTAGACGACGAGGGACGTCGCGTCGAATGACCATATCCATGAACACGTCTGATGGCCGCGTCCCAGGCGGCCTGCTGTTCTGTTGGGGAGGTGGTGATGAGGATGAGCACAGCTTCCTTCCGTAACTCGTCCCCACAGCCTGTCGGAGCATCTCGTGATCTGGGACTTCCCAGGAAAGGCAAGATATGTGACCGAAGAGAGAGAGAAAGAGAGGCGACAGCGATCAACCGTTGAGACAATGCCTGCAAGTTGAGTACGTCGAATTAATTTACTGATGGAAATCGTGTCATGCCAGACGATCCCGAGGATGTGCCTCTGATTGCGCAGGTGGTAGGCCTCAAGACGCTGCTGGTCCTGCTGTAGTAGTGTCCAGGACTCGGAACCGTACAAGAGAATGAGGACAATGCATGAGGAGAAAACACACTGGGACCAGACTGTGGAGCTAGTGCATGGATGACGCCGCTAAGCCCATCCTACGGGAGATGTCGTGGCTGCTGCGTGCGTTAGAGGACTGTCTGCTGCTGATGTAAACGAAGTCCTCGGTGGCTGCAACAGGGTTGTCGTTCACGGTGATGCTCAGTGAAGAGGGTTCGTCTTCGTCCAGGAGATGTGCAAGCCTAGGTGGGTAGCTGATCGATCCAGTGCCTCTAGATGGTCTACCTAATAATTTCCCTGTACAAGGGAAATGTCTCCCGTCTGTAATGCGGCAATTACAGGCCTATTACCCTACCGTTCGTCCCCGGCAAGAGCTTCACAGATATGCTGCTCTCCGGACTGCAGCCCCTGTTAATTAGGCATCTTCGCCCTCAACAGTCAGGGTTCACAGCTTTTCGCTCCACCATTGACGCCATTCTCGCCCTCCCGCCTCCTCCCAGAACTGCACCACGAGTTTAACCGCCCTCTTCACGTCGCCTACGTTGACCTGCGGACTGCCTTTGATTCTGCGGACAGACACGCCCTTTGGAAGGCCCTACAATGCGTGGGTATCCCAGGCACCATGGTGACTCTAATTCAGAAACTTCACAGTCACACAAGCGCCAAAATTCGGCTTGGGCGGGATCTCACAGAGGAGTTTTCTACATCATCTGCTGTCCGACAGGGCTGCGTCCTCGCCCCTGCACTTTTCTTCTGCGCCATGGACTGGATCCTCACATAGTCTTCTGCACACAACCCAGGAGTCCTTGTCGGTACCTTCCGGTATAACCGATCTCGTCTACCCTGATGAGGCTTTGCATGTAGCAGGATGTAATCCGGAGAACGGTCTGTGTTGTGTCGTTGTTTACAGCTTGACTGCGATATTTGCACCTTTCTGTCCGAAATATTCTACTTTAGCAGGCATTGTTTAGTACCGGGTTAGCCTTTCCTCTTCGGTCCCTTCTCCTTAGCCAGTCTTCTCTGTTGGAGCCTGTTAACGAGGATCAGCGCGTGAAGGTGCAGAAGCGTCTTCTCAGCTCTGATTCGCTGGTCCTGACGGTAGCCGTCGGCTTTAGGTCACTGGCCACCGAAGCTCATGCCCTGTTCAATACCTTAACTCAACTTAACGTCTTTATACTCGTTTAGAAGACTCAGCAGAATCTATATACAACCAGCTTCTTTTATATTCATTTGATTTTTTTTTTTAAACACCTATACCCATCCAATCTATTCTTGAATGCATTAAAAATCTCTACCTCCACCACTTCCTATGGCAATGAATTCCCAACATT
This sequence comes from Ariolimax columbianus, assembly GCA_036924085.1. Classification (NCBI taxonomy): domain Eukaryota; kingdom Metazoa; phylum Mollusca; class Gastropoda; order Stylommatophora; family Arionidae; genus Ariolimax; species Ariolimax columbianus. Next base: position 34,429,469 of record JAVGWX010000015.1, read on the forward strand.
CAACGTTCTCTGACTAAACAAAATAAATATTTCCTAATATCTAATTTGGACCTTCCTTTAATTAATTTGTAATGGTGCCCACTTGTCTTTGTTGGTGGCTGTATTTTGAAGAAAAAAAACTTGTTATATTCTAATTTATCCTTTCCGTTGATTATCTTATAAATCTGTATTAACGTTTTATTCTTGACATCGAAGGCCGGTTTTGTTTTAATTTTTCATTAAAACTATAATTCTGAAAAACGAATATCGGTTTTTTTCGCTCTTCTGTGTAACCTTTCCAGCATGTTTTTTATCCCTTCTTCAATTAGGACTCCCTACATGCACACTGCATTCCAATGTAGGTCTAAATAATGCTTTATAGTTTGACAATCACTTCCTTGCTTCTATGTTTAACATTTCTTTTTACCATACCTAGCATTGCATTTTCCTTTTTTCACTGCTACCTGGACTTGCTCACTCACCTTACCTGTATCTATTTTAACCTCAAGGTGGCTTTCCTTTTCTACCTTTCTAATCTTGATCTACCTCTGTAAATTGTGAAATATATTTATTGAAGACCATTCTATACCAAACTTACATTTATACATTGTGTTGAAAAACTGCTTGCTCCTGATTCGCACATGTCATTCAGATAAATATTTGTCCTTTTAAGAATAAACACCCTCTAAATCAAATTTATCGACCTCCAAATTTTCAATAGAGAATATTTTCATCGGCTTGTTTGGTCATTAGCCGTTTAGAATGGCCATTGCCCGCATTTATAAAAGGTCTTTTCATCACGAAAATCATTAAAAACATTGCGCAGCAGGCTTTGATGTGTGCGCCGCTATTTTTGTTATTTTCGGAAATGTGTGTACTGTGTAAACATTATTTTAAGGCCTAAATCCAAGCAGTACAGTACAAAATACGCCTTTAAAATAATGGTCCATTTATCGCACTGAAACATGGGTGTCTCGAAGAACGGGGTAGGAATACTCATACACATACACACACCCACACGTGTAGGCACACGCGCAGGCAGGCACACACACACACACACACACACACCGATATACAGGTGCACAGGTCAAATTGTCAAAGGGGTTACTTCCTGTCCGTGTTGAAATTCACTTCAAGATGCTGAGCCGTGCATGAGCTGGAGTAAGTTACACGATGTAGACAAAACCGTCTGAAGAAAACGCAACGAGCAACTAACTATATATATATATATATATATATATGATATAGCAGCATAGATGGCGCCCTAACCGGCTGCAGGTCTACATTACACTGCTGTTTCAGTTCATTATGTCACGGATTTGTCTGGAATTCACACTACTCGACGACTGACACTTGTGTTCACGGAAACATGTTGTTGTTTTCCTTTCATTTGGTTTGGTTAATTCGTTGGGTATTTTTTCCTTTCGTCCGATTATCCTGGTCTGGATCGGCTATATGAATAATACTACGCTTAAATCTGTGTCCTTTTTCACGGTTTAGCTCACACAACTGAACTTCACGAGATTGCAGTCCTTCGCCCTAGCTGCAAACAGTGTCGGTTTTGGTAAGTGAAATTTAGAAACGACTATAATGGACTGGAATGCAGCCTGGGAGAGATGCCCAAGTCACTCACACGTTGAGTCATGTCCCTATGACCTTTTGCGATTATGAGAAAGGTACAACGCACAACGTTAGATGTCATCCCTCCCCCCCCCCCCCCCCCACCCCCGCTGCCTTGCGGAATACCTGTTTTAAGGAAAGGCGTTGGGAGTAAACCCTGATGAAAAATCTGCATACCTTGCTATCTCTGGTTGTCTCGATAAATACCTTGCCACTGGCCAGGACTAGCTCAGGCCCAGAGAGTGCGTTTGACAAAAAGCGCGGTTCTTACTCATTTTAATTATAATCACCGTGTAAGTTCTCCATTTCAGTGGACGCAGCAAGAGAAAAGAATGTTCTCTCGGCTGAACAAAGAGAGTGGTCTTCATCACATGTGATGGACGCACATCATGCACACAGCAAGAGAAAAGACTGTCCACACGGCTGAACAAAGAGAGTGGTCTTCACCACATGTGATGGACGAACATTATATATATATATATAAATATATGCAGTGTGCGCTAAAAGGGTTTATTATTCAATTTTTCTGAAGCATTTCCTTTTATCTTGATCGTACTGTGCACGTATTGTCTCGAGTGGTCTACCGGAACTTTGTATATGATAAGGACAAGAATAGCACCACGGCCTCACAGAGAGCATGCTGTAAGAGGCGATTAAGTGTGTGACATGGCATAACACCGGTCATGGTTATGTGATTTGCTTAGAGCAGCATATATGACGCCCAACAGAATGCGTGTCTACTTTGTTCTAGTGTTTTACTCTATTAAGACGGACTCGCATATCGGTTAACCGTTGTCCGTGAGCACTTGTGTCAACGTAGCGGACCCTTCAGCACGATGCCAACAGTTTTAGAAAATTGTTCGCAACTTTAAATTTTGCTATGGTAGTCGACTTTCAAAATTGTTGACTGTTCTGTTTATTGGTCAATAAATCTGATTTTCTTGTGTGTAGGTCCCAGACGCCTAAGCGAACATTGTTGTTGTTTTGTTTATAATATTGACACAACTGTTAGTTTCTAATTCAAACGTAGTTATTACATCTAAACAAACAAAACAAACAGATGTACCCGATAAAGATCCTTCCCAACAACCAACTTCACCTTTACCAAAATGTTGCACAGCTACAATCAGCGTACTAATAAAATAAATTGTTCAAAATCTATTTGTAATCTAGCATACAATACTTTTACCGGCAAAAAGTATGTGTAGATGGACGGGAAGCATTAAGCAGTAAAAAAAAGTCAAGTTTGGCTGTGGCAGACAGTCTCCGGAGTGTTAAGCTTCCGGAGCCTAGCCCGCTAAGCAGGAAGCCTCCTACCAGCTAAACTCAAACCAGAGCTGGGACCGGCACAGAGGCATCTGCTCCTGTAGAAATACAGGTCGAGTAAGAACAAAGAACTGTGCACGTGCTAACAAATCAACAGGCAAAAGCTGGTGCATTGTCAAATACATGTGTAATAATCATTAGTGCAATGAAGCCATTTCTTCCATCGCCTACCAGAAAAAGAAAATTAACGAGAACCCCGACCAAGCTTTTTATGTATTTCTTTGCCTGACATTTTCTGCGGCGCATTTACTTCGGAATTAGTGTTTAAAACTATTAAAACGCAACGATCGATTTTGTCAGAACTCCTTTCAGAGAAGAGAGTCGTGGTAGTGAAGCTGTTAGTCCACTGGCTTCACAGCCGAACGATCGGGATTCGTTCCTCAGTTGGTGCTGGATTTTTCCCGATAGCAAAATTGGTTCCTGGGCTCGACAGTGGCCCACTTTAGATAGGCTGTCTAACTCATCGGGAAAAGCCCATGAAACGTCACGTTCCATTGCCGACTAAATAACGGAACTCATTTTTTGCCAAGGTTTATAAACAATCAATGTTCCACACAGAGAAATAAAACAAATACTGTCTTAAAACACTACAATTCGTTGCGTAGAGTGATCCTTTCACAAAATCGTGCCCTGAAAGAAACTGTATATCCATCTTTGTTTCCCGAACACGCTATTATAGTTGCACTAATAGTTGACACATGCAAGTGTCGTTATTTAGTCAGCCTTGGAATGTGACGTTTTAAAGGAATTTCTCCGTGAGTCTGAAGGCCTGTGTCTAGGGTAGGCTGTGGTTCGACTCAACATCAGAATCTGGGAACAAAATTAATCTTAGAAAGTAAAGTCGGCCGGCCTGATGTTAGCCATATAAATATAAATATCTTTGGTCGATTGTCAGTGGTGAAGGATCAAAATGTGAGGTGTTGGTCAGAATAGCACAGACAATAGCGGCGCTTGCACGGCTTAACAAAATCTGGCAAGATAAACGGTTAGCACTATGCACGAAAATCAGATTAATGCGTACACTGGTCCTGTCAATATACCTCTATGCTTGTGAGACATAAACAGTTACATCTGACCTTCAGCGAAGGATACAGGCCTTGGAGATGAGATGTTTCCGAAAACTTTTAAACGTCATGTACAAAGATCGAGTTACAAATGGAGAAATACGAGCTATAATTAAAACAGCAATAGGGCCTTTTGAAGACCTCTTGGCAAGTGTCATTAAGAAGGAAACTCACTTGGTAAGGTCACATATCGAGATCAAATGGTCTTGCAAATACGATCCTCCACGGAAAGGTGCAATGCACACGACGAAGAGGCCGTTACAAAAAGAGGTAGGAGGACAACATAAAAGAATGGACCGATCTCCAACCAGAAGAGGTACAGGCAGCGGCTGCTGACAGAGCAGGGTGACATGGGGGTTGTGAGGATGTCTGTATGTGTGGCCCAACGACCTCACTGATTACAGGATGACCTTACCTGACCTTAAATGCACCGCACATGCCAAGAATCCAACAGGTTTTGCCCGTGGCGATGCATATTACAGCAATTATTGTGATTATCATTAGGATGATTGAGGCATTACCTTCAACGTTTACTAACAACACATAATTACCAAAACACAAATGCATTTGTGTCAATTAATATATTTCCTTTTCAATTTGTCGTGCCACATTTATTTCCAGACTTTATTTTACTTTGGTATTAATTACACTGTCTCATGTCGTGTAGCGTGGAATTGAAAACAAACTACTTACAGCTAGATAAAAATGCATGACATGAATCTTTAGTTTATTTTTCTTCGTTCTTCTTTGTTCATTCTCAATTTCTCGCTACCAAGGTCTAAATAAGGGTTTGCACGTAGCAGGATGTGCTCTGTATAACGGAATGTGTTGTCCCTATAAGTCGTGATTGATTATAGTAGACCATTTCAGTTATGACTGACTATGGTAGTCTCTTTCAGCCTTACCTGACTATAGTAGCCCGTAGCCCGTTTCAGTCATGACTTATAGTAGCCCATTTTAGTCTTGACTTTCTAAAGTAGCCCGTATGTCATGACTAAATATAGTAGTCACTTTCAGTCATGCCTGACTAAAGCAGTCCATTTCAGTCATGACTGACTGAAATCCCTACAGTTTTTCAAAGGGAAGCCGAGTACTCCTCTGCCACAGGAATGAAGGCAGCGAGGAGTGTGTTGGACCAATGTTTGTGTCAGGCTTTCTTTGTCTGTGTTTGACTCCCTGTTTTTTCACGTTCCTTTCACTGTGTCCACCTTTGGTCAGCGTGACTCTTGATGTGCTGAGAATACGGGGTTTGTAGAGGTATCATGTTAACTCTGGTGGAAAAGGGGGGGGGGCGGGGCGGGACTGCAGGGAGGCGGCTTCAGTCCAAGCAGGACGGTCCTCGAGTATTGATAACCGGGACTGAATTCTGGGATGCAGTTAACCGGATTGTTGAACCCTACGATGGACTGGTTTCCCACGGCTTAAGTTAGGCACAGCTGCAGCCTAACAAACAGGATAACCGATCGAAGCACATACATGCCGGCGACGACTTACGCACCAGGAACAGTCTGCAGAAACGTTATAGGACCGTGAAGTGCTGGATACCTGCGACACAAGCATTTAAGACCTAGATTAGGCCTGTGCCTGAAGTAATTGAGTCTATAAATTAATTTGGATCGAAGTCGGACTATACCCCATAATCGCTGGTGTTGAATGACGAAAGACTAGCCTAGCTGGAACACATTTTATAGTGTGTCTCGCTGTTCCAGTATCTAAACTCATTTCTCTCTTATGGCAAGGCGCTTTAATCATCTGGAGCTTCGGCTCTCGAATTCCGGCATCTGCGAAGGTTCTCAAATGTTTGCCATAACTGCCCCTAAAGGCCATGTGTATTGGTTCTAAATCGTCTGCCAAAACTGCACCTTAAGGTCATCTTCAAATGTTCTCAAATGTCTGTCATAACTACACATTAGTAATCTGCAAAGGTTCTCAAATATATGTTATAACCGCACCTAAATATCATCTTCAAATGTTCTCAAATGTATGTCAGAACTGCACCTAAAAATTATATGCAAAGGTTTTCAAATGTCTGTCATAACTGCACCTGAAGGTCATCTGCAAATTTTCTAAAATGCCTGCCAAAACTACACATAAAGGTCGTCTTCAAAGGTTCTCAAATGTCTGCGACACAAGCTATATTTGTCCTGTGCCTGAAGTAATTGATTCTATAAATTAATTTGGATCGAAGTCGGACTATACCCCACAGTCGCTTGTGTTGAATGACGAAAGACTAGCCTAGCTGGGACGCATTTTTTAGTGTGTCTTGCTGATCTAGTATCTAAACTCATTTCTCTCTTATGGCAAGGCGCTTTCGTCATCTGGAGGTTCGGCGCTCGAATTCCGGCGTCTGCACAGGTTCTCAAATGTCTGCCATAACTGCACCTAAAGGCCATCGATATTGGATCTAAAACGTATGCCATAACTACACCTTAAGGTCATCTTCAAAGGTTCTCAAATGTCTGCAAAAACTACACATAAAGATCATCTTCAAAGGTTCTCCAATGTCTGTCATAACTAAACATAAAGGCCATCTTCAAAGGTTCTCAAATGTCTGCTAAAACTACACATAAAAATTATCTTCAAAGGTTCTCAAATGTCTGCGACACAAGCATCTAAGGCATAGATTTTTCCTGTGCCTGAAGTCTTCTTCTGCGTTCATTCTCAATTTCTCGCTACCAAGACCTGAACAGGGCTTTGCAAGTAGCAGGATGTAGTCCGGAGAACGGATTTGGGTTAAGTCGCTAGTTTACAGTTTGCAGTCTATAAATTAGTCTGAATCGAGATCGGACATACCCCATAGTCGCTAGTGTTGAATCACGAAAGACTAGCCCAGCTGGGACACATTTTTGAGTGTCTTACTGATCTAGTATCTAAACTCATTTCTCTCTTATGGCAAGGCGTTTTCGTCATCTGGAGGTTCGGCTCCCGAATTCCGGCTGCCGATTATTTTACTTGTATTTCTCTTGTATGTAATCTGTGTTTCTGAGTGCAGATAAATGCGTGTCTTGTGATCGTTGTCACGCGCAAACATTCTTTGAAGTCGTCATTCAACCTCCTTCGTAGAATCGACAATTCTTTGAAGTTGTACTTCCACCCCTTTCGTAGAATCGATACTTACCGTGAACTCCCCGAGCTTCGACACATGATAATAATATACATTGTGTTATCTACCACTTAGAATATCTATCTAAGCCTATTTACTCGATTCCCTCCTTGGCAACATAAGCTAGTTCAGAGCAACTGCTCCTAAATACTGCAATTACAAATCTCATTGATTGCCTCTGGCTGTGCAAGCACGCGATTCTATTTGAATGTCTTAGTTTAATTTATAGAAAGAAATACACGGCAAACAACTGAAACAGCGACATGAAATATATGAGTCAGAAAACTGAAAGGGACAGGAAATATATCATAGAAACATTGAAAAAGATTTGATATATGAGACAGAAAACTGAAACATGAACATGAAATATGAGACACAATACTGAAACAGCGATATGAAATATGAGACAGAAAACTGAAACAGTGACATGACATAGGATCTCAAATGACTGCAATAATTAAACCTAAGGTTATCTTCAAAGGTTCTCAAATATCTGTCATAATTACACCTAAGGTTATCTTCAAAGGTTCTCAAATCTCTGCCATAACGATTTCTAAAGTTTGATATTCATTGTCTCAACAAGGCAAAGGCCTCCGTCCATCGTACACGATGATGACATGATTCATTTTCTTAGCGCTATTTTTAGTAAGGATTAACTGCACTACTTTTTATCCTCACTCTCTCGTCTCGAGCCGCCCGATCCCAGTGGCAAGTCAAGGACAAAAAGACTAGAGGGCAACTACGAGAAGCAGGGGACTCCGCAATCAAGCAGCCGTGAAAAAAGACGGCGGAGTAAGGAGTCGAACCCACACTACCTGATCACGAGACCGACGGCTTAACCACTTCGCCACTGCATTGTCTAGATTGTGCCTTATAATGATTGGGAGGTATCTGCACACCTATACTAGAACATGGGAACTTGAGACCCACCTGGGTTACTATCTGACCCACTTGGGTTACTATCTCTTGGACATGTTCTCTACATTATCCAGTGTCTGGCAGGGATGTGTTGGAACCCCAGCATTGTTCTGTCTCGCCATGGACAGGATCCTCGGCCAGATAGAGGTGTACAAACCAGGAGTCTCCCACTAACAACTGCGTGTGACAAACCTCTATTTTATAGTTGACGTTTTCCCACCAGATGCGATCCTCAGGTACTGATAAGAATAATGGAACACCTAGAAAACCGTGCATATCGATTAGGCCTCTGAATCGAAATGTTGTGCAGTGCATGAGCTGCAGTGGTCAGCGAACCAATACAGACTGCTAGCGTCATGGTCAGCTTTCCAGGGCTGCCAAGACCCTTCTACACATCCACGTGGTGATCCTGGATAACAGGCTCCAACAGGGCAGACTGGCTAAGGAGAAGGGATCGAAGAGGGAATGCTAACATGGTACTCACAAATTCCTGCTGAAGTCGAGTGTGTTAGACCGATAGGTGCAAACATTGCAGTCAAGCTCTAAACTACGACACAACGCTTACCGTTCTAAGGACTAAATGCTGCTACTTGCAAACCACTTTTCAGGGTTTAGTAGAGGGTGTTTCAGAACCAACGAAGAAGAAGAAGAAGAATATGGTGATTAAGAGGATAAATGTGAAGATGATTTTTTTTCTTGCGTTCGCTTTATTTCTCTAATCCCCAAGGCGGTGTGCGTTGCACTGTGGTTTTTATTTTGCGCCTGTCGGCCCAGTGCATCCGACTTCAGCAATCATTTTATGTAAGGGCCTGCTTTCTCATGTATTTTCTAAGGATGTGCTTCCCTGGAGTAACGGCCGGTGCTGTGAATAGGGATCGAACCCAGCACCTACTGGTTGTGAGCCGTGTCACTTAACCACTAGCCCAAGCCGTTCCCCCTATGAAGATTATGAAGATGATGATGATGCGGAAGATGAAGATGAAGAAGAAGTTGAAGATTGAGATAAAGAATAAAAAGAACAAGAACAAGAAGAACAAGAAGAATATGACAGAAGGAAAAAGAAAGAAGGAAGAAGAAGAAAAAGAAGACACAGAAGAAGAAGTTGAGTCTTCCACATCGCATGCGCATGAAACAAGATACATAACCATAGCTAGCGGCAATCCCACAACAGATAGAAAAACATAACCATAGCTAGCGGAAATCCCACAACAGCTGGAAAAACATAACCATAGCTAGCGGCAATCCCAAAACAGCTGGAAAAACATAACCATAGCTAGCGGCAATCCCAAAACAGCTGGAAAAACATAACCATAGCTAGCGGCAATCCCAAAACAGCTGGAAAAACATAACCATAGCTAGCGGCAATCCCAAAACAGCTGGAAAAACATAACCATAGCTAGCGGCAATCCCAAAACAGCTGGAAAAACATAACCATAGCTAGCGGCAATCCCAAAACAGCTGGAAAAACATAACCATAGCTAGCGGCAATCCCAAAACAGCTGGAAAAACATAACCATAGCTAGCGGCAATCCCAAAACAGCTGGAAAAACATAACCATAGCTATCGGCATTCCCAAAACAGCTGGAAAAACATAACCATAGCTAGCGGCAATCCCAAAACCGCTGGAAAAACATAACCATAGCTAGCGGCAATCCCAAAACAGCTGGAAAAACTGTCGATCCCACAACAGCAGAAAGACCTGTCGATCCCACAACAGCTGGAAGAACTGTCGACCAAAAAACAGCTCGAAAAACTGTCATACCACAACAGCTGAAAGAACTGTCGACCCCACAACAGCTGGAATAACTGTCGATCCCACAACAGCAGGAAAAACTGTCGATCCCACAACAGCTGGAATAACTGTCGATCCCACAACAGCTGGAAAAACTGTGGACCCCACAACAGCTGGAAAAACTGTCGACCCCACAACAGCTGGAAAAACTGTCAATCCCACAACAGCAGAAAGACCTTTCGATCCCACAACAGCTGGAAGAACTGTCGACCAAAAAACAGCTGGAAACACTGTCATACCACAACAGCTGAAAGAACTGTCGACCCCACAACAGCTGGAATAACTGTCGATCCCACAACAGCAGGAAAAACTGTCGATCCCACAACAGCTGGAATAACTGTCGATCCCACAACAGCTGGAAAAACTGTCGACCCCACAACAGCTGGAAAAACTGTCGACCCCACAATAGCTGGAAAAACTGTCGATCCCACAACAGCAGAAAGACCTGTCGATCCCACAACAGCTGGAAGAACTGTCGACCAAAAAACAGCTGGAAAAACTGTCATACCACAACAGCTGAAAGAACTGTCGACCCCACAACAGCTGGAATAACTGTCGATCCCACAACAGCAGGAAGACCTGTCGATCCCAAAACAGCTGGAAGAACTGTCGACCCTACAACAGCTGGAATAACTGTCGACCCTAAAACAGCTGGAATAACTGTCGATCCCACAACAGCTGGAAAAACTGTCCACCCCACAACAGCTGGAAAAACTGTCCACCCCACAACAGCTGGAAAAACTTTCGACCCTACAACAGCTGGAAAAACTGTCGACCCCACAACAGCTGGAAGAACTGTCGATCCCACAACAGCTGAAAGACCTGTCGATCCGACAACAGCTGAAAGACCTGTCGATAGTGACCATGTGAAATCCAATGAGGATTTTTTTCCCTCGACAGTAAACAAAACTACTACGCACAAAACCACTGGGACATAATTTGAAGATTCGGTCTGATCATTACCATCTATAGTTATAGATGGCCATGGGTATAACGTACGAAGAGTCAAAACGGCTTATCAAAGCCAGATACATGACCAAATGGGAAACCGAACATACTGGTTACACCAAAAACGATGCCTATTACCAGTTGAACCGAAGAGAGCAGGTCGTTGTCTTCAGACTTCGCACTGGCCACAATAGACTGAGGTACCACCTATTCAACAAATTGAAGATAGGGTGTACCGACGAATGCCCGTGCGGTACTGGTAAAATGACCTCTGAACATCTGCTGCAGAACTGCCCGACATACGAGGATCAGAGAGAGCAGATGTGGCCATCACCAGTGGAACTGCAAGACAAGCTCTATGGCAGTGGCGACAGCCTCAGGATGACCGCCGCTTTTTTCGAAAAAATAATGGTTACTGTCTGACTGCGTACGAAGAAGAAGAAGAAGAAGAAGATGGCCATGGTCTGGCTGACACACATATGAACAGTAGAGACGCCTTCTTCCGGTATGAAGTATGACTCGAGTCTCAAACGATGAAGTCCCCTCAATGAACAGGCCTCGAGAGCACACTTACATGCTAAACCGTTTTCGCTTGGCTCTATTTGGACATATGACTTGCCTTGCTGAGGCTGACCCGTCTTGCCATTCCGTAAAGTTTACTATGAAACGACTTTCTCCGTCATGGCCTCGCAACCTCGGCCCTCCGTGCACTACATGGTTAGGTCAAATCTGAAAGATATCATCCTCATTGCATGCAGCCTGAGACAGAGTCATTTATCGTTCTCGTGGACGGTTTGACGCGACGGGCGTTTGCCGACTGAGCGGACTACGTACCTACCTACCTACTTACCTACATACATACCTACCTACCTACTTGTGCAATAAGACAAGTCCTTTCATGTCCACCTCATGCTGTTTTTCTCCCACTAAAAGCCCCGTCTTTCTCTTGCCTAGTATGTTCTCTGCTTTCTATTCCAGTTTTTAATTGTTTTCTGTTTTTCTTTTGCGTCCGCCTTATTTCTATTTTCCGCAAGGCGGTGTGCGTTACGCTATGTTTTTATTTTGCGCTTATCGGCCCAGTGCATCCGATTTCAGCACGCATCTCATACAAGGTTGTATGCTTCCTCTTGCATTTTCTAAGGGTTTTTTTTACCGGGGCACGGCCGGTGTTGTGACTGGGGAGCGAACCCAACATCTTCGGGTTTTGAGCCGTGTCACTTAACCACTAGCCGACGCTGTCCCCTTTTTTGGTATGATTGTGAAGCAAAACAGTGTCTTTTTTTTCGTCGTTTTCGTCTTATTTCTCCTCCGCTTCTTCTTCCTCTATCCACTTGGTTCGGAAGTCGCTCTGGGGAGGTGTAGTTATCGTGCATGTACCATGTTGTCATTCCGTGTTTCTTCAGCGTCTAACTTACACCGTCTATCCATCTTTTTCTTGATCTCCCTTTTGCTCAGTAACTCTCTTGTTTGGTGTTTTAGATCCGCGCAGCTGGTAACTGATTATATTCTTGTCATGTCCCCGATCCATTTTATTCTCTGCCTCTCCGTATATTCTGTGCACGATGTTGCACCGCAATCCTCCGCTGGTTTTAACCTCGTTTCGTACTCCGTCCAGACTTGTGACGCCTACGGCTTTTCTCAAACACTCATAAAATGTCCTTTTATATGGCCAAAATATCTTGTATTTCTCTGATTTCGTTAGTTCCTTCTCTTTTCTCCCGCATCCTTTTCTATATACCCTCATTTCAAAGGCCTCAATGTTATCCTCCATGTATTTGTTTTTCGTCGATCTCCCTCCACCATGCAGTAATGACCAGTATTCGCATCACGGAACTACTCTCAATTTGTAAGTTATTTATTGATATATGCTTATCTCCCTAGAGTTTCGGATTAACAACGTTTGCATTCTTATTCTCGTCCTGCTTTCTGTTTCTCATATTCCATCCTCCGTTATCATATTTTAAAGACAAGATAAGTTCTTCATCTGTTCCAGTGGGGACGGCGTTGGCTAGTGGTTAAGTGACACGGCTCACAACCAGAAGGTACTGGGTTCGATCCGTATCACAGCACCGGTGGTTACACTGGGGAAGCAAACCCTTAGAAAATGCAGAAAGAAGCAGACTCTTACATAAAATGCATGCTGAAGTCGGTTGCACTGGGCCGACAGGCGCAAAATAAAAACTACAGTGCAAGGCACGTCGCCTTGGGGATTATAGATGTATAAGGCGAACGCAGCAGAAAACAAACAAAAAACCAAAAAAATATGTTCTAGTATTTCTTCTTCTTCATCCTCTTCGTTCATCCTCAGATCAAGGTTTCGGTTTCTCTTACAAAGGACACCCGTTGTTTGTAAGGTTGTTTCATATCCATACAGCTTTTGTCTTATATCTGTCTCACAAGGCCAGTATTGCTCTCTCTTTTCCTGCGTGAGCGTGCAGTTTTGTAAGATGTGTTCCCCGGTCATGATATGTTCCCCAAATGGGCACCTGTCATTTGTTCCAATCCTCATTGTGTTGTAAAGATGACTCTTGAGTCTGTTATGCCCAGTTCTCAGTCTGAAGATGATGACTTGCTCTTCTCTAGTTAAGTTATATTAGCTGTCTTCTTTTCGGAAGTCGGGGTGTTGATCAGCCTATTTTACCCTGACGTTAGCTTTAATTATGGTCTTGGCCTCATCATATGTGATACTCAGGTCTGTTTGTGGGGATGCTCCTCCACTCTTTGCTAGTTTGTTTGCAGCTTCATTGCCTTCAATTATTGCAGTGGGATGGGATCCACTGCATGACCAACCTTGGGTGGTCTGCTGAGAGCTGTCTCAGGGAGAACATACATTACTATTTTCTGCACAGTTGATTTTTAAAAAAATTATCTGGCTGATTATCATTGTTTATATTATCACAGTAAAGTAAAGTGAAGATCCCAAAACGCTATACTATATTAGCAAATATGGTGTCATGCCCACATTTTTGGTAATCCACGGCACACAGTGGATTTTTTGTTGTTGTTTTGTTGATTTGTTTTTAATGCGTTCGCTTTATTTCTCTAATCCCCAAGCGGTGGTTTTTATTTTGCGCCTGTCGGTCCAGTGCATCCGAATTCAGCATGCATTTTATGTAAGGGTCTGCTTCCTCCTGCATTTTCTAAGGGTTTGCTTCACCGGGGGAACGGCCGGTGTTGTAATGAGGATCGAACCCAGCACCTTTGGTTGTGAGCCGTGTCACTTAACCACTAGCGCTCGCCGTTCCCTCGTAGTTCGTATAACTGCTGGCAAGAATTTTGATGTAACAAGAATCGACACCTTGTTCCAAAGGTGAACGCCAGATAAAATGTGGTTACATGTTCTTAGTGTTAGTTCTTAGTGTTAGTTCTTAGTGTTAGTTCTTAGTGTTAGTTCTTAGTGTTAGTTCTTAGTGTTAGTTCTTAGTGTTAGTTCTTAGTGGACCTGTACTTCTACATGGGCAGATGCCCTTGTGCAGGTCCCAGCTCTGGTATGAGCTGGATGTAGCCGGAAGAAGGGGTTCCTGCTTAGCGGGCTAGGCTCGAACAGCCTAATACTTGGCTGCGTTGGGACAAGCGCTTACGGAGGGTGGTTAACCGACGTGTGAATCCATCTTAATAGACTCAAACACTAAAGCAAAGTAGACATGCAGCCTGTTAGGCGTCATCTATGTTGCTCTAAACAAATCACCGAACCATGTCCGGTGTTATGCCATGTTACTGTTAGTCGCCTCTTACGACAAACTATTAGGCAGTGGTGCTATTCTTGTTCTTGTCATACACAAAGACCCCGGCAGACCACTCGGGTTGCATGTATGTGTTTACATGTATTGGACTAATTTTAGGTTTCATGAACAGGCAATTTAATTTTGCTCTCTTTTATTGTTTGGTATTGTCCATAAATTGGAGAAAAACGTGAGGCATTGTCTGCTTAAACCAGCTACCAGAACAAATATTTGATGTATTTCTTATGAACTTAAAGTTTGTAAAAGTGAAAGAAAGATATTAATAACGATATATAGTGATGTGTACGTAGGAGACATGAATTTTATTTCAATTGTTTCGCAAGGCTAACAAGGTTGAGAAAAGCTGCTACAGGACATACGAACCTAGATCGCAAACTGCAAGGCGATTCCAGAGGCAAATGGCTTTTGTTATTTCGCCTTTTAATCTTGTCCGGCGAATCACAGAAACATAAAAGCTGTAATGATTTAATGTTTTTCTAACAAAGTCAGTATTATTTTAGACTTAACAATGAAAGGGAACACAAAGACTCGTATATCGATAAATCAATTCAAACCGTTCAGTTTCTTCTTGTGTACAGGTCTTTAACAACACTACGGTAAGTTCTTCAGTACTGATCTAGCCGTTATAGCGTTGTCGCCCTTTGACCTGCTTCTGTCTATGATGGTTGAGTTGAATTTCTCTTCCTTGTTGGGTTGTCCATATTTGTTTTAAATTGTGTGGTTTAGTTGTTCTATTTCTTAGATTGACTGATACTATGCTTCTTGTCCGGCGATGTTCACAAATGAGACTGCGTTTCATGTCTTCCCCGATAGCCAACATCTTGTCGAGCATCGTCGTTCCCCCAGACCTTACTGTCTCTCTCTTTATTCTGAAGGATATGTTCTGGTGTTTGCTAGGGTGCTCCACTATCGCATGTGGTGGTGTCTCTAAGAGCCATTCTGTGGAAGTGGGCCTTGAGTCTGCAATGTTCCGTTCTGAGTCTAAAGTCTGCCAACCTTTGCCATGTTTGTCTATGCTCTCATTGTCTAGTTTGTATTCTTTGTGCCGATCTCTCACTCCGTCCTCGTGGATCGTTTAATGAGTGTCTTTGCTTCCTTATAACTTAACTTATTTATATTGGTTTAGAAGACTCTGCAGAGTCTGTGTACAACAATTGTCATTTACATTACCTTGCTCTAAAAGCTATGAGCGTCCAATTTATTCTTAAATGCATTAATTGTCCCTGCCTCCACGTATAGCTAGCTCTTTGGTTGGCGAGTCTGTGTGCCGCCACTGCCGGCTTTTGCTAGCTTATCTGCTGTCTCATTGCTCAGGAACCCACAGACGGTTGGAACCCATAGACGGTTGGAACCCACAGACGGTTGGAACCCACAAACGGTTGGAACCTACAGACGGTTGCAACCTACAGACGGTTGGAACCTACAGACGGTTGGAACCTACAGACGGTTGGAACCTACAAACGGTTGGAACCTACAGACGGTTGGAACCTACAGACGGTGGGAATCCAATGTGGAGTATTTAGTAGTCACAATTAAAAGGTTACAGTTCTTTATCAAGAAATCCATGGAAATAATCTGGGCCTCGTGAGGATCGACACGGTTTCAAACGGAAGCTTATGGGCGAGAACAATCTTGGGATGAAGATGGCCTTGGAAAGGTCACATACTGTGAAAGCACCAAGTCAGTATCACCAGACAATCTCTGGCATTGAACCACCATGGAAAAAGAGACAAAGGACGGCCAACGAATACACTGAGAAGATGACTAAAGACCAATGTAAGAGGAACGGGGAAGAGCTGGAAAGAGTTTGATAAAATCGACCATACAGGTATGTTTGGGGAAGGTTGGTTGATGTACTATGGACCACAGGTGGTAAGAGCAAAGCAGCGGCGTTTCTACGGGATGATATAGCCGGTCATATGTGCAACCCTCTCTACGACACAATGCGTAGGTTTACAATGTTTTATTCTTGTGCCCCCTTTTGGGCTCCAATTACAATCGGGATATAAATAGCGGAGTAAGTCAGAAAGTAGGCCACAATCTGACATGGGATAGCTGAAAAATGTAGTTGCAAGTTTTTAAAGGTGTTATTTATTAGGTGACACAAATTTCCAAAATTATGAATGTTGTATGTAGCATATGCAAAGTGTCACATGCACGTGCACAGCTCAGGTAAAAATGACGTCAGTGTTCACAGAGCATAGACAAAGAAGGATCTGCCATTTTTATTTGTTGGGGGAGGATGGGGCAAAAGTACTTCTACAAAGGGCATTCATAAGGAAGTGCTTCATGTTAACAGAAGCATTTACAGGCGGGTAGGGGAGATGACTTGAGATCCAGTCAGGTCAGGTCAAATCATTCCGTAACCAGTGAGGTTGTTGAGGCACACATGAAGACATCCTCACAACCCCACGCCACTCTTCTCTGTCAGCGGCCGCTGTCTGTGCCTCTTCTGGTCGGAGATTGGTTCACTCTTTTATGTTGTCTTCCCACCTCTTTTTGGGACGGCCATTTCGTTGTCTGCCTTTCATCTTTCCGTAGCGGGTGAAGCGAATTTGCAAGATATGTTTCCTTCTTTTGAAAACTCGATATTACAGTTGAGAAACGATAAACTGTGTATCCACTGCAATATGATGCTCGTATAGTTTCGCCTACAGCATAATGCGTGGTCAATTTAATTTCCGGAAAGTGTGCTCAAAGTGGATACTACGACAACTGACTGACGAGACCAGAATGGACCGAATAGGCCTGTTCTAGCTGCAATTCTGTCAGTATCCAGTTTAAAGAGATGACATGTATCAGGATTGTTACCGGGGGCGAATCATGGGTTCATCACTATCAACCCGAATCAAACCTTTGGAAGTTCAACCTGTTTCGGCAATGACGAACGGGTTGAATGTGAGTGCAAATGTGGTGGCGAAAACAGACCAGAGTCTTCTCTACTACAGGCTAGGGTGTCCCAATAAAACGATGGAATAAGTGTGTTGGTGAAAATTTTGTTGAGAAATAAGAGATAATGTAAGTATATTAATAAATAAATGCTTTTTAAGTTCGTATTTTGGGGAGGAAAACTAACATCTGGTCAGGTAAAATATACTGATCAGACATGTTAGTCAGGGTCAGGCGAAACATACTGACCAAGACCCTCACCTCCGTTTCCTAGTAGCGCTATCTGGAGACGGGCTAAACGAAATGAGGGATCGAATTAATCCACGTAGTAGTGAGTGACACGCAGATGAAGCCAAGCATAGCACAACCACCTGAAGGACCCCGGTCCACCTTCATCAGGACGCTCGGAATGTGAGGAGAGCTACTGCAACCCGCTACTTAACGTCCTTATCAGGGCGCACATAACAGTAACCTACTCGTTGTGGGCATTCGCAAACAACAACAATAAGTTCGTTCTTTATTTCGGGTATTTTTGTATAGCAAATTGTAATATATTAATTGACTTTCCGTTGTGAAATGTAAGTTCAAGGACACGTACATTATAAATAAATATCAAATGTGTTATGTTCGTATCACATAAGGGATACAATCCAGTGCAGAATCCAGGACCCATTACTCGTGAGGAAAGAAAGATATATAGACAAGGTAGCTAACCCCTTCTCAGAGAATGTAATTGAGAATCTAGGGACCTCCAAATAGGAACCATAGCTCTCCAATGTGACTGGCCTGAAAATCAAATTAAATGAGATGTCTCTCCTAGAATGTCACCAAAAGTGTGTGGACAAAAAAAAACGTGATTTTAGATTGAATGCACCAAAAAGAATCTATTTCTTCCAAAATACGAACTTAGGAGCTCGCTCGCCGTGTAGGGGTGTAAATCTAATTCCAATTTTGTTTGCAATCTCACCACACATCTGGCCATACTTGGATGATACTTTCGGGACTCTCTTCTTACCGAACATTCTTATTTGGCTTGGCTTGGTTTGGTTTGGCTTGGCTTGGCTTGGCTTCGTTCGTTCTCAATCTCCCGCTACCATACCCTGAAAGTGCTTAAGTAGCAAAATGTAGTCCACAGAACGGTATGCGTTATGTCGTAGTTTACTGCTTGACTGCGATATTTGCACCTTTCGGTCCAACACATCCGCAAGCATTTTGTGAGTACCGGGTTAGCATTCCCTTTTGATCCTTCTCCTTAGCTAGTCTGCCCTGCTGCAGCCTGTTATCCAGGATCACCGCTTGGAGGTGTAGAAGGGTCTTGGCAGCTCTGGTTCGCTGGCCCTGAGGCTAGCAGTCAGATGGGTCGCTGACCACTGCAGCTCATGCGCTGCTCAGCATCTTGATCCTACACTCTTGGTTAATTTTACTCTTTCTAACAAGCACACTCGTACACAACTTTCATACGTGCTCTCAGAGTGAGGCCTTTCCATTTAATTTTGGTTGGGGTTAACCTCTGAGAGCGCCCTAACTAGCGTAGGTACATACAGGCACACATATGCATCCAAGCACTAGTTAATACGTCCTGATCTCGCCTATAATGACTACGGTTTGGGTGAAAAGATGCTTCTTCTTCTTCTTGATCGTACGCAGTCAGACATCAACCTTTCTTTTTTCGAAAAAAGCAGCGGTCATCCTGAGGCTGTCGACACTGCCATAGAGCTTGTCTAGTGTCTGCTTTCTCTGGTCCTCGTATGTCGGGCAGTTTTGCAGCATATATTCAGCGGTCATTTTCCCGGTGCCGCACGTGCATTCGTCAGTGCCACCTATCTTTAATTTATTGAATAGGTGGTACCTCAGTCTATTGTGGCCAGTGCAAAGTCTGAAGCCCACGACCTGCTCTCTTCTATTCTTCTTCTTCTGCTGCTTCTTCTTCTTCTGCGTACGCAGTCAGACAGTAACCATTATTTTTTCGAAAAAAGCGGCGGTCATCCTGAGGCTGTCGCCACTGCCAAAGAGCTTGTCTTGCAGTTCCACTGGTGATGGCCACATCTGCTCTCTCTGATCCTCGTTTGTCTGGCAGTTCTGCAGCAGATGTTCAGCGGTCATTTTACCGGTACCACACGGGCATTCGTTGGTACACCCTATCTTCAATTTGTTGAATAGGTGGTACCTCAGTCTATTGTGGCCAGTGCGAAGTCTGAAGACAACGACCTGATCTCTTCGGTTCAACTGGTAAAAGGCATCGTTTTTGGTGTAACCAGTATGTTCGGTTTCCCATTTGGTCATGTATCTGGCTTTGATAAGCCGTTTTGACTCTTCGTACGTCATACTAGTATCTGTTTGTGGTAGTCTTGCACCTTCTTTTGCCAGTATGTCTGCCTCCTCGTTGCCGGGGATGTTGCAGTGTGATGGGACCCACTGTACCACTACCCTTTTTGGTGCGGACTGCTGGCACAGTTTGCAGAGTGCTGCTCTTAAGTCATTAAGCTCAGTATTTTTCTGGCTTTTTAGCGCTGTGACTTCGGCGAGAGCATCTGTAAGCAGGACTATATGGCTTTCATTTTCACTGTGTGTCACCATTTCTTCCACTGCCGCCCTCAGTGCTTCTGCCTCCGCTCTGAAATTGCTTGTGTACTTACCAGTAGCGAATGACAGTGTTATTTTTCTGACATTTGGTAGGTTCAGGAATGTTCCTGCCCCTCCGTTCTGTGTAGTATTTGTTACAGAACCGTCGGTGTATGCATGGGTCCAGTCCATGCTTAGGTAGCTTTTCGTTGTGTAGCTTAGGGTAGTATCTCTCCTTTCTTTTTCAGTCTGGCAGTTTTTGTTTCCAATACCTGGTATATTTTCTACCACCTCTGGAAATATATCCTTCCTCCAGGTAGGTTTTCGTACAGTAGTGATGGGTTTTGGTGTTGTTAGTGCGTTTATGGGATCTTCGTGCATCTTTGCTTTGGCTATTTCTGCAAAGTTTCTCCGCTTTAGTTTCCCATTTCCCAAATTGTTTAGTCTCTGGTGCATTGGATGGTCGGTCAGTCTTCGGAGTTTCTCTGACTGCAGCTGGGCTCTGCAGTCTCTTCTATCGGTCATGGATTGGAGTTTTGTAATCTTTTCAAGTTCTACAATTGGCGTTGACTTCATGCCACCTGTTATAATTCTCATGGCTTGGTTTTGAAGTTTGCTAACTTTATCGCTGCTGTTGTCCATGCCGCAATGCCATACTCGAGAACTGGTCTCACTCTTCCAGTGTACAGTTTTTTTAGTATGCCTTCGTCTGCTTCCCAGCTTGTGCCAGCAAGTTTCCTCATGATTGCCATTCTTTCTCTGGCTTTCATTCGGTTTCTCTCAATCTGACTTTTCCATGTCATGCGCCGATCAAATGTGACTCCCAGATAGGTTGGGTTGTCGTTTGGCTGCAGGAATTTGCCGTTAAGACTTAATTTGGTGTTTTGGGGTTTGTTTGATAGCGAGAATATCGTACATGTCGTTTTACCCTCGTTTATTTTGACCAGCCATGAGTTCGCCCACTCTTCCAGCGATGTTAGGACCTGCTGCATCCGATTTCTTGCTATGGTGAGATTCTTTTCAGAGGTCCACATAGCCAGATAATCTGCAAACATTGAGCTATGGACTCTTCTTTGTATATTCTCTTATGTTATTTATATACACCAGGAAGAGTGTGGGTGACAGTACTCCCCCTTGGGGTACTCCCTGCTCAAGTGTCACCTTTTTGCTCATCTGCCCTTGTACTTGAACTCTGGCTGTTCTGTTTTTGAGGTAGTGGCTGATCCATTTGTACATTTTCCAACAAACTTCACTTCTTCTTAGCTTGACTCTAAGTCTCTCTTTCCAGACTTTGTCAAATGCCTTTTCTAGGTCCACCCAAACGGCTACTGTGTGTTTTTGCTCCTGGTAGGCATCTTCTATTTCCTGGGCTATGAGGATGACCTGATCCTCAGTGGATCTGTGCTGTCTAAAGCCTGCTTGCTGTGAAATTAGTATCCGTTTTTCTTCCAGATGCCACATAAGTCTGGTGTTTATCATACGTTCCATCAGTTTGCCTACGCAGCTCAGTAGGCTGATAGGCCTGTATCCATTTGGATCTGTTTTATCTTTTCCTTTCTTTGGTACTAGTACAAGTACTGCGTCTTTTCATGCCTGAGGTACAATACCCCTTTTCCAGCTTTGGTTCAGGACTGATAGTAACTTCCTCTTTGCTGTTTGGCCCAGCCCCATCAGCATTTCGTTTGTTATCCCGTCTTTTCTTGGAGATTTCCTTTTCTTTTATGTTCTCATGGCATCTTCCATTTCATTTTTCGTTAATTTTGCCATCATGTGCTCTTCTGGTGCCATATTGATGTTGTCGTGCCCCTTTTGTTCTTCACTAATGTCTGTATGCCTATCTGCAGGGACATCAATATGGTTTGCTCTGGCATAATGTTCAACAAAGGCGTTTGCTGCTTTTTTTCCAGTGAGCATGTTGGCTGAAAAGATGCGTGCCTCCGCCAGTAGATTACATAGAGGAAAACCTATTAACTAAGAAAACAAAAAAGCGTGGTTTAAAATCCCAACATACAGGACTGACTGTGTTCAGTTTGACTCGGCGTATCGGGATTTTATTCGGGATGAACACATGTACACTTACACAAACACACACACACATGTACATTTGCACAAATATATACACACACACACATGTACGCTTGCACAAATATATACACACACACACATGTACGCTTGCACAAATACACACACACACACATGTGCGCTTGCACAAATACACACACACACATGTGCGCTTGCACAAACACACACACACATGTACGCTTGCACAAACACACACACACACATGTACGCTTGCACAAACAGACACACACACACATGTACGCTTGCACAAACACACACACATGTACGCTTGCACACACACACACACATGTACGCTTGCACACACAAAAACACATGTACGCTTGCACAAACACACACACACACATGTACGCTTGCACAAACAGACACACACACACATGTACGCTTGCACAAACACACACACATGTACGCTTTCACAAACACACACACATGTACGCTTGCACAAACACACACACACACATGTACGCTTGCACAAAAACACACACACATGTACGCTTGCAAAAACACACACACACACACATGTACGCTTGCATAAACACACACACACACATGTACGCTTGCACAAACACACACACACACACATGTACGCTTGCACAAACACACACACACACATGTACGCATGCACAGACACACACACACACACACATGTACGCTTGCACAAACACACACACACACATGTACGCTTGCACAAACACACACACATGTACGCTTACACACACACACACACACATGTATGCTTGCACAATCACACACACACACACGTACAAGTACAGAAAGGTCCGACAAAACCTCTGATCTCCAAAAACTGTCATAGTGAAACACATTGTAAACAGATACATCATACATACATGCATCCACTATATAAAGCATTCACACTATAAACAGATACACACATGCATCCACTATATAAAGCGTTCACACTATAAACATATACACATGCATCCACTATATAGAACGTTCACACTATAAACAGATACACACATGCATCCACTATATAGAACGTTCACACTATAAACAGATACACACATGCATCCACTATATAAAGCGTTCACACTATAAACAGATACACACATGCATCCATTATATAGAACGTTCACACTATAAACAGATACACACATGCATCCACTATATAAAGCGTTCACACTATAAACAGACACACACACGCATTGAATAGCTCCTGATTATAGATACCGGGGAGAAAAATTGTAATCAGAGAACGGTGAATGCTTGGAATGCATTGCCACGGGAAATAGTGGACGCAGGGTCAATTAAGGCATTCAGAAATAGACTAGATGTGCATAGTTATTTTTAAGATCAAGTGCAGTAAAAGAAACTCGTTGTATGCAGTCTTATAAAACAGTATAAAGATGTTCAGTTAATTATAACAACACTACGTCTGGGATTGAAAGAGGCATGCCTTTGTCAACAGTGTCTAGACAAGAGAAGCTATTGAAGTGACACAATACAGGTTTATACGATAATCAACGGTAAGAATAAATTAGACTTTAACAAATTGTTGCCAGCGACCGACAAAACGGTTTGCACCTCTGGATTGGGTTTTTATTGTTACCTTTCGTAGAAAAAGATTAAAGCCTGTTTATAAACCTAAACAAAACAAAGATAATGACCACCGACAAAAAACAATATCAACATAAATTTACAGTAGATGGTGAAGAAATAGATCAGGTCACACATTTTGATTATCTGGACTTCAGAATTGACAAGAATGGTGACTGCTCGTAAGAAATCAGAAGAAGACTAGCTATGGCAATGCAGATACTGAACAGCCTGAAGAAATTATGGCAGGGCACCAACAAAATGATAAAAGTAAAAAGTCTTGACAGCCTGTGATTTTCCTGTGATAGCTTATACCTGCAAATCATGGACAATTACCAAAACTTCCAGACAAAGAATCGAATCCTTCGAGTCAAAATGTTACAGAAAGATCCTCAGAATACCTTGGATGGAGAAAAAAACAAATGTTGACATTCGGCATGAGTTGAGCATAGAGAACTGGCTTATCAATTCCGGTATGGCCAGAAAATGTAAATACCTTGGCCACATCAAGAGACACAACGGTCTTGAGAGTACAGTGATGGAAGGTATGGTGCCAGGCAAGAGAGGCAGAGGTAGACCAAGAAGACGATGGCGCCAAGATATCCAGGGATGCCTGGGTATGACTGTGGTAGAGGCTGTAGTTTTGGCAAGGGAACGAGTTTCGTTCAGATAGACTGTGATGGGAGCGAAGTTCTATTAAGGACATGCTACATGATGATGATGATAGAAAAAGAAACCTATATCTTTCTGGGGTTTTGATCTCACGCCCTCTCATGCAAGACACTGGTACCATAACCACTCAGCCACACATTCACCTTAACTAAAAATATATTTGACAGTGAGAAATTTCATAGAAAACTAATCGCTAGGCATATTCACCAGAGTTGCCAGATTAACCCTTTCAGGAGAAAAGACAAATGAATGCCAAAATAATTCCAGAAAAAGAGCCAAACACCGTAGAAAAATAAGTTGAATAAAGCAAACAATTATCTTAGTTTTTCTGAGACCCAATAGGAGAGTACAGAATAGTAACACTGTAACCCATCAGGAATATCGTAAAAGGTGAGTAAAGAAAGGTTGGGAGAGGAATTGGAAACCCCGTTCTGGAGAATCTTTACGCCACAAATAGATTTTAGCAGGTCAACATTTGGTGATTTGGCCTTTTTTTGTTGGCGACCCATGCGCCACAAGAGAATATTGACCTAATTGAGTGATCGATTAATTGATTAGTAGCTAAGATGTAGCAGTGACTATTCCTATTCCGTCTCCAGTGACGGCCCTGAAAACAGACTGTAACCATGAAGCCTTGGAAAGAAATTGGGTAACGATGAGGGAAGACAATACTAGTCCCCAATACGCCGTGCTGAAATCGGACATGTCGGGCGAATAGGACCAGAAATCGCACTACATCTGTAATCTACTACACAGCGTCTTCAAACCTTCTTTTCATGACGATCAGATGAGAAGAACAAAAACAAGCTGAAGAAGAAGAAAAAGAAGAAGAAGAAGAAACAGGAGAAGGAGACGAAAAATGAGGAGAAGGAAAAGGAGGAGAAGAATAAGAAGAAGAAAAAGGAGGAGAAAAAGAAGAGGACGATGAAGAAAAGGAAAATGAGAAGGAGGAGAAGGAGAAAAAAAGGAGGAGAAGGAAAAGAATGAGGAAGAAGAGAAGAAGGAGACGGAGAAAGAGGAGATGAGAAGAAGAAGAAGAAGAAGAAGAAGAAGAACAACAAGAACAAGAATAGCAAGAGTACGGAGAAGAAAAAAAATTTATTGATTTTTGTTTAAACTTTCTGACCT
This sequence comes from Ariolimax columbianus, assembly GCA_036924085.1. Taxonomy (NCBI): domain Eukaryota; kingdom Metazoa; phylum Mollusca; class Gastropoda; order Stylommatophora; family Arionidae; genus Ariolimax; species Ariolimax columbianus. The sequence goes on from JAVGWX010000015.1 coordinate 34,454,849, forward strand.
CAAACAATACACACAAGAAAATAAAAGAATTGAAAAAGACATATTTATTTGAAATTTGGCTTCAAAAAGACAACTTAGCAGCGTTTACACACCAGATAAGATATGTAAAACACATGTCACATTATAGCCATTCAAGAAGTATAAATAAAATTATGAGAAACTGTGCACAAATGTAAGCGATTAGGATGCACAAACTATCCATGAAACAGCATATCATTGCTCTGACCGCAAGCTTTAATTATTGAGGCAAACAGGGGGAAAGGCCCCGTGATTGAGATGGAGCTAAAAGTGAAGATGATAATGGTAATGATCTGTTTCCTTGGCATGGAAGACAATTGATACTGCCAAACAAAGTATTATCTATGCTATAATTTTCAGGTTGGGGAAACTAGGGTAGAAACAATAAAGTCTACAAATCTATACGTTTATTGTCAAACAGGGAGCAATATACTTGCTGTCGATGTCAATCTGGAAAAAAACATATCCACGCCAGAGAGATGACCCAGAGGTCAACAATAGGATTGCAGGGGCAGGTTCTGCTTTGGGGGTGGGGGTGGCTGCAAGCGAGCGATTGACGGGGGATCAGGCAAAAGTGTGCTGTGCTGTAGTGTTAGCCACTCTGTGGTATGTCTGCGAAATATGGACTTTTTGTGTTATTGTTAACTGTCCATGATGTGTATGTTTACTGTTTCGTGCATCCTGAAAAGGGCGTTGCGTGGCGGGTTGCAGTGGCTTCCCTCACATAGCAGACATGCAGATCAGATAAATGGCGTCCACGTACGTTGTCAGTGCAGATTGATTTTGATCAGGTGGCAGCATAGAGTACGTTACTTTGAAATTCTTAATATGTCAGACTGGTTGAGCAGCCATACGCTTCTGCAGAAAGCTCAGGTAAGATGGATGAGATATGTTGATCGGATGCCCGATGAGCGTCTTCCCAAGCAGCTGCTATACAGTGAGCTCAGAATAGGCAGAGACATTTGACTTGGCGGCTTCATCCATGCACTTTCTCCTCGGAATCTTATTTCAACGGAGACATTCCCTGGATAAAAAATAGGCTTAATTTCTGCCCCACTTGTGTCATCGTCACGCTTCTGCACGGTCTCGACACATGGACACTGCAGCAGCGTGGCAGACATCGTCTCCAGGCCTTCCATCTGCACGGTCCCGACACATGGACACTGCAGCAGCGTGGCAGACAGCGTCTCTAGGCCTTCCATATGCACGGCTCCGACACATGGACCCTGCAGGAAAAGAAATTTCTCGCAGGAAATTCCGACCCAGGTTCGGTTAACTGAGAGAAGCGGGAAGAAGCCTTGTTGATCCTGTAGAGCCGTCCTCGCCGCCCTTGAAACACCTGACTGAAATAGATCGTCCTCTGCCCAACATAAAACTGCAAGCGGCACGGGACTCGGCCTTTAGACATGGTCACAGACACGATAATTCGACTCAACTGGACACGGACATTTAAGCGTATTATTGTCACATAAATGTGCATCTGCAGGGCACAAGCATGCACGAACAGACACAATGACACTAACAAACACACACAGTGTTGCATTTCCTCTACGCTGAGAGAATCCTTATCAAACACCAACAAGGGATCAAAATGCTGTACAGCGCATGAGCTGCAGTGGTTAGCGACTCATAGCTGACTGCTAGCGTCAAGGCCAGCGAACCAGAGCTGCCAAGACCCTTCTACACCTCCACGCGGTGATCCGGGATAACAGGCTGCAGCAGGGCAGACTGGCTAGGGAGAAGGGATCGAAGAGGGAATGCTAACCCGGTACTCAAAAAATGCTTGCTGATGTCGGATGTGTTAGACCGAAAGATGCAAATATCGCTGTCAAGCTGTAAACTACGACACAACGCATTCCATTCTCTGGAATACATTCTGCTACTTAAGCACTTTCAGGGTTTTGTAGCGGGAGATTGAGAACGAACGAAGCCATGCCAAGTCAAACACCAACAATGGTTACAGAAAGCCCTCAACTTTATTTCCAACACAAGTCATATGAAGGGTAAGTTTGGCACTTTATATGTATGTAAAATATGAAACCCTGCTGTATCATTCTTCGACGCAGGGACCATTGCGTTCGATACAAGTTCCCCCGCGGCTATAAAGTACGTAGATTCCTGTAGAAAACAAGTCTCTTGGTCTCGTGTGTAACCCCTCTTGCACCACCTGCTGGACTTCTTCGTCGGACCTGAACGCCTTTCCTCCAATGCCTTTTCTAGTTGTCCAAAGATGTGTAAATCACTTGGGGCTAGGTCTGCTGAGTGCGGCGGATGTAGTAGACACTGAAAGTGGAGGTCCTCGATGGTTGCAGGATGTGGGTCGAGGATTATCATGTCGCAGAAGGATACCTTAACTCAGAAGTCCATATCGTTTGGATTTGATTGCGGGTCAAACATGATTCCTTAGATGATCTGTCTACGTGGCTCTAGTGACAATGTTCCCCCTGGGCATGTAGTGCTATCAAATTGCGTCTCGTTCATTCCAATAGAGAGGCAGCATAACCTTCTATGCTGATTGATTTTTGCGAAACTTCTTCGGTTTCGATGAGGAGGTATGGCACCACTCCTTGCTCGCTCTCTTCATTTCAGGCTTGTGATAGTAAACTCAGGTTTCATCTTCAGTAACAATTCGTGAGAAGAAACCATCACATTCTGCTTCAATGTGACGCAATAGTTCCCGAAAGACATCAACGCGTAGTTGTTTCCGATCTGGAGTAACCTGCCGATGCACTCACCCGGCAGATACTTTGTGGTTCTGTAGCACATCATGGGTGATGTGTTGTGATGTTAATTATCTCAAGTCCAGATGTGTTGCAAGTTTCGTTCAGTCAACCGGTGGTTTTCCGTTACGAGGCAGTCAACTGCTGCAATCAATGTTGGGGTTATTGATCTGTGGTCATGTCCTGGTCATAAAAAGTATGTCACAGAACCCATGCCATTTTGGAACTTTCTACTCCACTCACAAACTTGCTGAGTGAAAGACATGCATCGCCATTCTGGACCTTCATTCACCGAAGAATTTGTTTAGGTTTTACTTCTTCGCTGCTAAAAAAATAAATAACAGAACGCTGATTATCTTTTGTGCATGTCAATAGTGGGACAGCCATTTTTCAACTGCAAATATGATGGCATGTTGTTCGTCTGCACCGTGATAGCACGTACAGGACACTCTTGACATCCTTAACAACCATATTAACAAGTTACAAAACAAAGCATGGTTTTTTCTAAAACATATCCCACTTTTAATGGTTTCGTTTGAAGCCCCCTCGTATATATATATGTGTAAGTCTATGTGTGTGTGTGTGTGTGTGTGTGTCTGTGTGTGTGTCAGCGTATGTGTTTGTGTGTGTATAAGAGAAAGAATAAAAACAACAAGAGTACCCCCACAAAGAAGACAAGGACGAAGGCTATGATGATAAAATAAAAGAAGACGTTTGTATTAAATAAAAATAAAAAGAACAAGAACAAGAAGAAAAAAAAAGAAGAAGAAAAAGAGCGAAAACGAAGAAGTTGAAGATAATATTAAGGAGAAGAAGAAAAAAAGGAGATGAAAACTAAGAATAAGAAGAAGATAAGAAGACTAAAAAGAAAAACTTTGTGAGATGAAGAGAGAAATAAAAATATAATGTGAGAGTGTGAAAGATAGACTAAACGAGATAGAAATTTGGAGAGAAAGAGAGAGAGAGAAACAGATACAGAGAGAAGCCGAGAGACATGAGATAGACAAAAAAGGCAAAGGACGAGAGAGAGAGAGAGTGACAGAGGGAGATACAGCGAGATGCAGAGAAAAAGGCACAAAGAGAGACAGAGAAACAAGAAAGATAGAGAGAGAGAGATACAGAGGCATAGAGAGTGAGACAAAATTACAAGAGAGAATGACACAGAGAGCGAGAGAGAGAGAGAGAGAGAGAGAGAGAAAGATAGAAAAACAAAATCACATTATAAAAAAGAATGCAAAACATGCAGGCCATTTGGATTGCGTCACACCATGATGAAGATTAATCGGTATTCAACAACAGTTCGGTATCTATCGACGCGTCTGAATGTCTATCATTGCGTCTGACAGTCTATCGTCGAGTATGATTGTCTATCGTCGCGTCAGATTGTCTATTGACTGCCTGCTTGAAATTTTCACGGCAAACTCATAAATAATATATACACATCCCATAGGTTTTTACTGTGTCACAATATATTTCACAATAACATTTATATTTGGTTGCTTATGTTTCTAATCTATACAGCGAGCCTCGGAGTGATAGAGTGCTTGCTTTTTACGGTAACAATAACAAGCTTGATTTTGTTATCGACACGTTCCAGTAGATCTAGCTGCAAAACAGTACCTGGCTTATATAACTTAATTTAGTGTTTTTATAGTCGTCTAGAAGACTGCAGAGTCTGTATAAAACCAGTTTTTTTTTTAACATTCACTTGATCTAAAAATAACTAGGCGTACCTAATATATTCCGAATGCATTTACTGACCCTGCCTCCACTATTTCCTGTGGCAATCCAATCCAAGCATTCACTACTCTGAATAACAAAATATTTTTTAGTATCTAATCTGAATCTTTCTTTAATTAATTTGTAGCTGCGTCCTCTTGTCCATGTAGGCGGCTAAATTTTGAAGAAAAAAAATTGTATAGTTAATTAAACCTATCCATTGAATAGCTGTATCTAGTCTGCATTAAATCACATCGAATCCTTCTCTTTTCTAGGCACTGTAGACCGATTTTCCCGAGTCTTTCCTCATAACTATAATTCTGGAATCCTTCTATCAATTTTGTCGCTCTTCTTTGTATCCTTTCCAGCCTGTTTATATCCCTTTACGATAAGGACTCCACACCTGTACACAGTACTCTAATCTAGGTCTAACCAATGTTTTATACAGTTTGACTATCACTTCCTTGCTCTTATGTTTAATATTTCTTTTTATCATACCTAACATTGCATTTGCCTTTTTCACTGCTACCTGGACTGGTTCACTCACCTTACCTGTATGATTTATTATAACACTTAGGCCCCGCTCACTCACCTTACCTGTATGATCTATTATAGCTCCTAGGTCTCACTCACTCACCTTACCTGTATGATCTATTATAGCTCCCAGGTCCAACTCACCCACCTTACCTGTATGATCTTTAAATAGCTCCCAGGTCCCACTCACTCACCTTACCTGTATGATCTATTATAGCTCCCAGATCCCACTCGCTCCCCTTACCTGTATGATCTATTATAGCTCCCAGGTCCCACTCACTCACCCTACCTGTATGATCTATTATAGCTCCAAGGTGCCACTCACTCATCTAACCTGTATGATCTATTATAGCTCCCAGTTTCCCCTTGATCCACTTTACCTGCATGATCTAATATAGCTCCAAGGTCCAACTGATTCACCTTATCCGTATCAATTATAATAACCCCTAGGCCCCGCTCACTCACCTCACTTGTATCTTCTATTATAGCCCCCAGGACCTGTTCGCTCACCTCTGTATGATCTATTATAACCCTTAGGTCCCGCTCACCCACCTCGCCTGTATGATCTAATATAACTTCTATGTCCCTACTGTTAGGACAGAAGAGACAGCAAGGAAGGGAACGGGCCACCTCAACTTCATTATTATCAGCGGTGCCTGTTCTGCAGCCATCTTGACCCGTTTCGAAGTGATGATCCAACAGAGAAGAGGTGTTTTTCATAGCGGCGAGGAGAACCCAGTCACATCACCTTCAGTACGCCTCGAGAAATTAGAAGAACAATTACAACCTGGTACCAGAGAACACTGATCTAGAACGAAGAACTGGTTTCTTCTTCTTCTTCAGCGTTCGTCGTAGTTCACATGGAGGCTGCAACATCTGCACCTTTCTGATTGACAAATCCGATTACAGATAGCTTTTTGGGGAAACCGGGTTTGCCTTCTTACTGCGACCCTATTCACTTAGTAAAACTACACCAGCACAGCCTCGCCACCGCGGGGAGGCGAAATAGTGTCTTAGTCAGCTGTTATTCGTTGATTCTATTAGCCGGCTATGAGTCACTGGTTGTTGTCGGCTCAATCAATGTGATGCATTTTGGCCCCTGAACTTTAGATGAGTAGCTTGGAACAAGAACAACAATAACAACAACATCAATAACACCAACATCAATCAATAACACCAACATCAATAACAACAAAATGAATAACACCAACATCAATAACAACAAAATGAATAACACCAACATCAACATCAATAATACCAACATCAATAACAACAATATCAAAAACACCAATATCAATAACAACAACATGAATAACACCAACAACAATAACAACAACATGAATAACACCAACATCAATAACACCAACATCAATAACAATAACACCAACAACACTAGCGGCAGAGCCGTTAGATGTCTTGTCTTTAAAACAAAAAGGATCGGGTTGGCGCCTTATTAAAACCACGTGTGCCTGTTCAGTGTGTCTCTGGGCAGGGAGTCGCTGTGGTCGAGAGGTAAGGCACTTCCCTCTCGAAGCGATGAACGGAAACGGTGAGCGATCGAATTCCGCAATTGTCAAGCGGCTCCTGGTCTCAAGGGAGTGGGACCAAAGTTCATGCAGAGTTACCACCAGTCGTCTTGACGTATGTCTTACACCTGGTCCAACGTAGCTCGGGACCAGAAAGCGAGGTTGATGGCCAGCGCAGTTACTTCCTCACTATAACCCAAATGGGGGTCACTGTAGTCAAGAGGTTAAGGCACTCGCCTCTCACACTGATGAACGGAAACGGTGGGCGATCGAATTCCGCAAGTTTCAAGCGATCCCTGGTCTCACGGGAGGTAAGACCAGAGTGTCTGCATTCCGAGTTACCTCCAGTCGTCTCGACCAATAGTCCTGCTACTGATTCTTCTTCTTCTTCTTCTTCTTCTTCTTCTTCTTCTTCTTCTTCTTCTTCTTCTTCGTACGCTGTCAGACGTCAACTTTAATTTGTTCGAAGAAAGCAGCTGTCATCCTGAGGCTGTTGGCACTGCCATAGAGCTTGTTTAGTTTTGCCACTGGTGATGGCCACGTGTGCTTTCTCTGGTCCTCGTATGTCGGACAATTTTGCAGCAGATGTTCAGCGGTGATTTTCCCTGTACCACAGGTGCATTCGTCAGTGCCACCTATCTTCAGTTTATTGAACAGGTGGTAGCTCATTCTGTTGTGGACTGTGCGGAGTCTGAAGACTACGACCTGCTCTCTTCTGTTCAGCTGGTAGTAAGCATCCTTTTTTGTGTAGCCAGTATGTTCTGTTTCATATTTCTGCCAATGATCCAAAGTAACTCGGGTCAAGAGTGAAATTGATGACCAGCGCATTCACGTCCTCACTATAATCCAAATACAGCGCACATTACATTATTAAGACAAATCCGTCTGATGTTACTGCCAATCACGAAGCGATGATGGTCACAACTGTTACAACCCAGCGCAAGTTACACCATCAAAACAAAACCGTCTGACGATGTCGCCATCATAACACGCGCTGGGCAACTAACAGATATATATACACACACACATGAGTAACAATCGAAGGAAAACGATTTAGTGATGAATAGAACTACTCACTCGATCTCATTTTGAAAAAAAAGACCACTTTTTGAAAAAGAAACCCTGTGCAATATAGTCTCTAAATACCTCATTTCTGAAAACAGCGTCTTCTTTAAAACGACCTCTACCTTCCCTAAATGGGTAATGACGAAGGTAAATATTTTCCAGGCAGAGAAACCTAAACTGAATTATATTTCGCTGTACTTCTGTCACCACTTTAACAATAAATGAGTCATCAATAAAGTGATACGCCAGGGGGTAGATATGCAGATGCGAAGTCCAGAATTGGAAAGAGGATACTAAATGTTACTCTCCTGTTTTACCTCACACTCTGTTTCCTTTCACTATGTCTAACAATCACACTCTTACACAAGTTTCACACGCGCCTCCGGCCGAGACCTTTCCATTGCACTTTGGTTGGGTTGACCTCTGAGAGAGCCCAAACTAGCATAGGTACACACAGACACGCACACGCATCCAAGCACTGGTTAATGCAGCCCGGGATGGAAAGTGGCGTGATTCCGATAGTAGAATATAGAGAGAGAAACACTTTACGAAAAAACAACAAATTGGATAGGCAAGAGTGACATTCCTGACACTAAACAAGATATGGAGATCAGGAGAAATCAAGATCCATATTAAACTTAGAATATGAGGAGCTGCAGTGGTCAGCGACCTATAGCTGACTGCTAGCGTCAGGGCCAGCGAACCAGAGCTGTCAAGACCCTTCTTCACCTCCAATCGGTGATCCTGGCTGCAGCAGGGCAGACTGGCTAAGGAGAAGGGATCGAAGAGGGAATGTTAACCCGGTACTCAACAAATGCTTGCTGAAGTCGGATGTGTTGGACCGAAAGGTGCAAATATCGCAGCCAAGCTGTAAACTACGACACAACGCATTCCGTTCTCTGGACTACATTCTGCTACTTAAGCCCTTTCAGAGTTTGGAAGCAGTAGATTGAGAACGAAGAAGAAGAAGAAGAAGAAGAAAACTTAGAATATTCAACGGCAGTGTGGTGTGGGTGCAGTTGTATAGGATACTCAAGCTGCAATTCTTATTGAACGTCCAACATCCGAGGATGAATCCAGGAGCCTTGTGGTGTATAGGATACTCAAGCTGCAATTCTTATTGAACGTCCAAAATCCGAGGATGAATCCAGGAGCCTTGGGGTTTCATGATAAGTGTGTCGACCAAAGTCCCTGTGGACTCCTTGAAGGGAGTGAAGAACTCTGCTGTCTTGGGACAGGGCCCGGCAGGTTTAAAGGCATCACTCAGCGTTTGAGTGATGCGTCTGGGGCATGTTGTTAACGGGACAGGGCCCAATCGCTTCCGAGCAATGTGTTAGTCCATTTATAGCCCGGCAATGACAGCAAACAGAACGAAGTGCGCTAATCTCGCGGACCGTGGAAATAGGACACAGGGTAGCCAAAATACGATTTCAAATAGCGGATGAGAATACGAGAATTTTTGCTGGTGTTTAATGCCCCCAATGAGTAAGTTGACTTATTTCTGTGCCGTAAAAAGGGCGTTAAGTGGCAGGTTGTAGTAGCTCTACCCAGATCCCTGTCGATCTGATGAAGGTGGACCGAGGTCCTCCAGGCGGTTGTGTTATGCTTGGCTTCATTTGCGTGATGCTCACTTCTTCGGGGATCACGTTGATCCCCATCTCGTCAGCCAGAGTGCCTTGAGAACAGCCTGTTTCCAGGAAATGCTAAAGGGAAGAGAGATCTTGTGTATGACACTGACGTCCTGGTCAGTATGTTGTGCCTGACCGGACTAGCATCTCAGATATCCCTTCTACACCCTCAACCCCCCCCCCCCCCCCCACCCCCCATGCCCGGATTGTTGTTGTTTTTTGAATGCCCACAATGACTCTTTTGTGCGCCCTGAAAAGGAGGTTAAGTGGCATGGTATCGTAACTTTTCTCGCATCCCGAGCGTGCTGATGATGGTGAGCTGGGGTCCTCCAGGTGGTTGTGCTTTGCTTGGCTTCATCTGCGTGTCGCTCACTACTACGGGGATCACGTCGATTTCTCACCTTATTGGTCAGTCTGCCTGGAAAACAATCCGTTTCCAGGAAGGGCTAAGAGGAAGCCAAGGTGAGGGTGTTGTCCAGTATGTTTGACCTGACTTGTCTGATCAGTATATTTTGTCTGACCAGATGTTAGTCCTCCTTCCCTCTCCTTCCCCCTCCTCCCCCGTCCGTCCTCCATGCCAGGATAATATCAGGAAGATATATCACAAAATGAAGATACTAATTAATCCAGAAGGAAAACCGCAGCATGTGTCCGTAGACACAAGCTTAAGTAATCGACAAGTATGAATTCCAGTCAAATCTCTGCTCTGGCCGGTTGCCATAATTGACTAAGAGACGAGAGCAAAGTTAGACCCAGGCCTGGTAAGTGCCATCTTTGCTCTTAATTAGGAATAGTACCGGATGAAAAAGATATACAGCTATGCTGGAAATTCAATATCATCTCAAAATCATTTTCTATCCACTTGTCTCGTTAGACGTCGTAGGCAGGTGTAGTTTTCTGTTGTCTGCCAGCTTTGTATCGGGTGTTGTTATAATTCCGTGTTTCTTCAGTGTCTCACTGACACTATCTACTCATATGTTAAGTAGCCTGTCTCTTGCTCTACGATCCTGATGTCTGGTATCATAGACACAAGTAGCTGTAAGCATTGGTTGCATTTTTGACAGGTATCTGAACCATTTTATTCTCTGCCTTTTTATGAACCCTATGTATGGTGTTGCAGCAACTTTCTGTCTGATTATTTCGTTTTTTAATCTGTTCAGCCGTGTGACCTCGGCAGCTTTTCTAAAACATCTCATTTCACATACCATGTTTTTGTCTGTCTTGTGCCTTAGTGAAAGTCCATGTCTGACACTGGTAGAAAAATACTATTGATATAAAACTATTATTTGTCAGCTGTCTCTTTGTCTTCCTTAAAATGTGTGTGTGTGTTAGTAATGGTCTTGTTGTGTTTGACGTCACAGTACAATTTCTAGGCGCCATGGCGACCTGGCGTTCGGGATTTGTCGTGTCCAGCCAAAAGGAATCTGAATCACTGACTTGCTTTATTCTAGGAGATCCTAAAGTTCTCGAGATAATTATAACAATAAAGGGGAAAACATGAATAGAGCAGGCGCGGATAGCTCAGGATCGTACAACTTGTCAAGCATTTGTTGAAAACATGTGGGGATTGCTGTGGTTGAGAGGTATCGTATTCACCTCTCAGATGAACAGAAATGGTGGGCGATCGTGTCCCGCTGGTTTCAAGCGACCACTAGTCTCAAAGGAGGTGGGACCAGAGTATCTGCATCATGAGTTTCTTCAAGTCGTTTCGACTTATTTTGTTGCGACTGGTCCAAGGTATCTCGGGACAAGAGAGTGCGGTTGATGACCAGCGCAGCTACTACATCACTATAATCAAAATACAGAGCAAGTTATATCAGCAAAACAAAAACGGTCTAATGATGTCGCCATCTTTGTTTTGGATGGGCAACTAACTAACTGTTGAAAAGGTGTAGTGCCCAGTGAGCTGAAAATACTTTGATTGATTTAGCTGTGGAGATAGATGAATACAACAAAAGGAAAACAATTTAAAACGATAGGTTTTACTGCACTGTCTAGTGGTTATATTATTGTTATGTTAAACAAAACCGACAGCACATCAAGTCAAGGAAGATCGATAGTCGTTCAGTCTCTGTCAGTAGATGACAAATAGAATGGAATGTTATCGTTCTTGTAGCTCGCTAGTTGTACAATTTATTTCAATACAACAAAGAGAAAACAATCTTAAAACAATAGGTTTTACTGCACTGTCTAGTGGTTATATTATTGTTATGTTAAACAAAACCGACAGTTTACATCGTACGTATGTTAACTTGTTGCAGTTTGTTCCGTTAGCATTTGAACACTCCTCGTTTCTAAAAGGATAAATAAAAAGATTTGATTAGATTTGATTAGATTAGAAAAGGATATATAGATAGATGACATATCAGACCTGATATGACGCTACAGTAAAGTCAGCTCTGTTAACATCTCAATGACCTATCAGACCTGATACCACGCTACAATAGTCAGTTCTGACGTTCTCTCCATGACCCATCAGACCTGATACCACGCTACAGTAGTCAGCTCTGACTCTCCATGACCTATAAGACCTCATACCACGCCACAGTAGAGTCTGCTCTGACAGCTTCTCAGTGACCTATCATACCTGACGGCCTCTCCATGATTTATTAGACCTGACGGTCTCTCCATCACATATCAGATCTGCCATCACGCTATAGAGTGATCTGATGACCTCTCAATGTCCTATCAGACCTGATACCACGCTACAGTAGAACCAGCTCTGACCTGTCTCTCCATCATCTATCAGAATTGAAGACTTATCCATGACCTATTAGACCTGACAGCACGTTACAGAATAGTCAGTTCTGACGGCCTCTCCCTGACCTATAAGACCTGACACCACCCTATAGTAGAGTCAGCTTTGACAGCGTCTACATGACCTATTAGATCTGACACCACACTACAGTAGAGTCAGCTCTGACAGCTTCTCGCTGATCTATCCGATCTGGCACCACGCTACAGTTGACTCAGCTCTGACAGCTTCTCGCTGATCTATCAGATCTGGCACCACGCTACAGTAGAGTCAGCTGTAACAGCCTCTTCATGTCTTATCAGACCTGACACCACGGTATAGAATCAGCTCTGACGGCCTAGTGGTTTAGTGGCAGGGCTTACAACCGGAAGGTGCTGGGCTCGATCCCCATCACAGCACCGGCCGTTACCCCGGGGAAGCAAACATTTAGAAAATGCAGGAGGAAGCAGACCCTTACATAAAATGCATGCTGAAGTCAGATGCACTGGGCCGACAGGCGCAAAATAAAAACCACAGTGTAACGCACACCGCCTTGGGGATTAGAGAAATAAGGGGAACGCCCCAAAAAAATAAAAATTACAATAGACACAGTCGCTCAGGACGTTACAATCCCTTTGCCTTTAACTTTCGGTTATACGCCTAGAGCCTCAGAGGAGTTGGGCCGAATCAGCAGGCAATTGGTAGCGGGGAATGAGTACAGTCAACCCTATTTTTGCTTCAGTATCTCGGAGGGGAGCATAGTTGTTAACTTATGCTCCACACTGATGGGATAGTCCATTTCTGGCTTCAGACCTGGCTGGATAGAAAATATACCAGCTGCAGCATCGATCTGCTTTTATCTCCATATCATTTATATTACCTATAGATCTAGACGTATTTCGAGATTGTACAACCAGCGAGCTACAAGAAACCGAATCACCGCTCGCTGACCAAATCTAGACGGATTCCGTATCACGCACGCCATGTTTTCAAAGGTCTGCTGAGGAAACTAGGAGTCGGAGGATAATCAAATTTTGCAAACTTGCCGGCTGGTATGTGCTGTTTACACCCGAAGTGACGTCATCATGTGCGTATATTTGTTGCGGTTTAATCCGGTTTCATGTAAACACGCCTCGAATTCATTTATCTATCGATCTTCCGTCCAGATGTGTCGTTAGACATTGTGGGGAGGTGTAACCTAGTTTGTCGCATTTATTTGTGACAGGTGAAAACCCGTAGGTGACTTGCCAGGTTAATCCCAGTATATATTACCGAACGTTAGGTTGGTAGCTCCTGAAATATGCGATCGCCTTTTTGGAACTGGTAGGGGGAGGGGGGGAGCGTGACATAGAGCAAGGTTAGGCGCCATCTTAGCTGCTTCGATAACCACATAACCAAGACCTGATGTTATAGCCACACAAGTTCCCCTTTGCGAAATATTCTATGTGGGCGATAATAACTTAACATCTTTATACTGATTTAGAAGACTCTGCAGAGTCTGTATACAACCAGTTTCATTTACATTTCTTTGCTGTAAAAGCTATGCGCATCTAATCTTTTTTTAAATGCATTAATTGTCCCTACCTCTACTACTTCTTGTGGTAATGCATTTCTAGCATTCAGCACTCTCTGACTAAAAAATGTTACCTAATATCTAATGTGGACCTTTCTTTAGTTAATTTATAGCTTTGCCCTCTAGTTCTTGAAGGTAATTGTATTTTGAAACAAAACTTGTTATAATCCAATGTATCCGTTCCTTTGATTATCTTTTAATTCTGTATTAAATCCCTCCAATTCTTTTCATCTGTATACACCTGGGACCGGTTTTTCTGAGTCTTTCCTCATAACTATAATTCTAGAATTCCACTATCAACTGTACCGCTCTATTTTGTATCCTTTCCAGCATGTTTAAATCCCCTCTATGATAAAGACTCCACACCTGTACACAGTACTCCAATTTATGTCTAATGTTTTATATAGTTTGGCCATCACTTCCTTGCTCGTATGTTTAATATTTCTTTTTATCATACCTAACATTGCATTTGCCTTTTTCACTGCTACACTGCTCCATCTTACCTGTATGATCTATCATAACCCCTAGGTCCTTTTTCTTTTAGATCATTCTAATATTCCTAGAATAATTTGTCTAGCAAGGCAGGTCAGATCAGGTCATCCCGTAACCGGTTAGATCGTTGGGGCACACATGAAGACACCCTCACAACACCATGCCACCCTTCTCTGTCAGCTGCCGCTGTCTGTGCCTCTTCTGGTCGGAGATTGGTCCATTCTTTTATGTTGTCCTCCCACCTCTTTTTGGGACGGCCTCTTCGGCGTTTGCTTTGCACCCTTCCGTGGAGAATCGTATTTGCAGACCATTTGATCTCGATGTGTGACTGTACCAAGCGAGTTTCCTTCTTTTGACAGTTGCCAAGAGGTCTTCAAAAGGCCCTATTGCTGTTGCAATTCTATCTCGTATTTCCTCATTTGTAACTCGATATTTGTACGTGACGTTTAAAAGTCTTCCGAAACATCTTATCTCCAAGGCATGTATCCTTCGCTGAAAGGTCAGATGTAACTGTCTATGTCTCACAAGCATAGAGGAATATTGGCAGGACCAGTGTACGCATTAATCTGATTTTCGTGCATAGAGCTAACCGTTTACCTTGCCAGATTTGGTTAAGCCGTGCAAGCGCGCTATTGACTGTACTATTCTGGCCAACACCTCACATTTTGATCCTTCATCACTGACACTCGACCCTAGATATTTAAAACGGTCAACCACTTGTGACTAACAAGTCACATTGCGTTATTCAGATCATTAGCCCTTTCACAAACACCAACATTCCTGAGATGTTTTATACTATGTATTAGCACAGTGTATTGTGTTCGCTGTGTTGCAAATGTAAAATACATAACACGTGGATCTTCTTCTTCTTCTTCTTCTTCTTACACGTGGATCAATAGGTGTACAGTTTTAGAGCAGTAAGCGTTGTCGTTGTCCGTTGTCGACGGGCGGGTAGTGTTGGCCGTTGTGGACGGGCGGGTAGTGCTAGATGAACTTTACTAGCTCGGTACATACGTGTATTCTCTCTCTCCAGAAATCTATAGGACCGATACATATGACACAGGATTAAAAGCTTGTTTTCCATAGGTGAAAAAGAAGAAAAAAAAGATGAAGAAAAAGATGAAGAAGAAGAGGTAGAAGAAAAAAAAGAAGTGGTAGAAGAAGAAGAAGATGAAGAAGAAAAAGAAAATGATTATGAAGAAGAAGAGGTAGAATAAAGAGGAAAGAGAAAGAAGAAGATGAGGTAAAATAAGAAAGAGAAAGAAGAATGAGAAGAAGAAGAAGAAGAAGAAAAGGAAAAAGAAAAAATAGAACAAGAGGAAGGAAAAGAAGAAGACACAGCAGAAAAAGAAGACGAAGAAAAAGAAGAAGATTATAGAAAAAGAAGTAGGAGAAGAGAGAGAATGAAGAAGAAGAAATAGAAAAAAGAGGTTGAAGAAAAAGAAGAAGTAGAAGAAATTGAAGAAGAAAATGAAAAAGACGAAGAAGAAGACTAAGAAGAGGTAGAAGAAGAGGTAGAGGAAGAGTGAGAAAGAAGAAGAAGAAGAAGAAGAGAGAGAAGAGAGAGAAATAAGAAGAAGAAGCACAAGAAGAAGAAGAAGAAGAGAAAGAAAGAAGAAGAAGAAGAAGAGGCAGAAGAGAGAGAAGAGGAAGAAGAAGAAGGAGAAGAAGAAGAAGAAGAGGAAGAAGAAGAAGAAGAAGAAGAAGAAGAAGAAGAAGAAGAAGAAGAAGAAGAAGAATTCCTACATCTACTTCGACCGAGAAATGACGAACTTCATGACTGACATAACCTCTACACCTCACGGTAGAAGAGGAGCGACTGAGTAAGTAAGTATGACTGACATAAACAGATCTCCCGAAGGATAGCAGCGGGGTGGTTCAGCTTCAACTGCATCAAGACAGTACATCAACAGACGAAAAACAACAAAGCGAGAGCCAGGGTATATTGTTGAAAGGTGTGAAACCTATGAAAAAGTGACATGGCGCATCTCCAAGCTACTCAACCAGCGATGGAGTGTAGAACACTGTCACTTTCACTAAGAGACCACACCCGCAACACCGCCATCAGGAGTCAAACCTGCTTCAATGACGTCCTGGCTATGGCGTTGCTAAGAAAGTACAGGTGGGCAGGCTACGTGGTGCGCATGTCTGACAATAGATGGACAGATAAAGTGGCGTCATGGTGGCCCTACACCTATAATCGTCGCCCCGGACGACCACCAGTGAGATGGATAGCATAGACTCTCCCGTCTTACCTCACACTATTTCAATTTTCTCTGACCAACAATTACACTGTTGCACAACTTTCATACGCGCACTAAGGGTGGGTCCCTTCTATTGCACTGTGGTTGGGTTGACCTCTAAGAACGCTCTAGCTAGAATAGGTACATACAGACACACACACACACACACACGCAACCACGCATTGGTTAATACGTCCTGATATCACATAAGGCTGCGGCCCGGAGTGGAAAGGAGCGTGCCTCCGCCAGTAGAATACAGAGAAGCATGCACTTTACCAAAAACAAAGAAATACCAATGAGATGGAGAGATGGAATGAGAGAAAACCTTGGTTCCGGCATGATGCTTAAAGGCAAAAGACAGAGATGAGTTCAGACGACATTTTTCTACGTGGCATGTGCATGTGCCTGAATGAACGCCAGGATTATAGTATTAGAGTAACGATAAGACGAAGGATAAGGACGAGGAAAAGGGAGAGGAGAAAAACGGGAGGAGAAGGGGGAAGATGGGGAAGAAGGGGAGGAGGAGGAGGAGGAGGAGAAAAGGATGAAGGAGGAGATGACTTATAAGAGAGAAGATGAAGAAGGAAGACAAAGGATGAGGAGATTAAGAAGGAAGACAAAGGATGAGGAGATTAAGAAGGAAGACAAAGGATGAGGAGATGAAGATGGAAGACAAAGGATGAGGAGATGAAAAAGGA
Source organism: Ariolimax columbianus (assembly GCA_036924085.1). Taxonomy (NCBI): domain Eukaryota; kingdom Metazoa; phylum Mollusca; class Gastropoda; order Stylommatophora; family Arionidae; genus Ariolimax; species Ariolimax columbianus. Next base: position 34,471,799 of record JAVGWX010000015.1, read on the forward strand.
AGACAAAGGATGAGGAGATGAAGAAGGAAGACAAAGGATGAGGAGATGAAGAAGGAAGACAAAGGATGAGGAGAAAGAAGGAAGACAAAGGATGAGGAGATGAAGAAGGAAGACAAAGGATGAGGAGATTAAGAAGAAAGACAAAGGATGAGGAGATGAAGAAGGAAGACAAAGGATGAGGAGATTAAGAAGGAAGACAAAGGATGAGGAGATTAAGAAGGAAGACAAAGGATGAGGAGATGAAGAAGGAAGACAAAGGATGAGGAGATGAAGAAGGAAGACAAAGGATGAGGAGATGAAGAAGGAAGACAAAGGATGAGGAGATGAAGAAGGAAGACAAAGGATGAGGCGATATTTGCCTCCATAGATTGTTCTCTCTCTCCCATGTTCCTAGCATTTGACAATTCGTCTTCCGCTTTCTGCAATTCATCATTCCAATAAGGCTTGTAGTTTTTCGTTGCCCATCTTGAGATGGTTTCAGTGGCAGCTTGCATTATTGCTTTGCTTAGGCTTTCCACCATGGGCTTCATATTGGTATTCCGTGTGTTGATGGTTTCACACAGCCCATCTGTCAGGATTGCAAATCTGTCCCAGTCGGCTCGTTTGTAATTCCAACGTGGGAGCGGTTTTATTTTCTGGGGGCCTACTTCCATATCAATTTCTAGCCTAAATTGCCTGTGGTCGCTACCTGCCAATTAGTTTAGCACCTGGCGGTCTATTCTGTGGTGAATATCCACCGTGGAAAAGGCCAAGTCTGGAGTAGAGGTGGTATGCAATGTTCTAGAATAGAAGCTAGGGCCATCCTCCTGCCTATTGATAAGGCAGAGATTTGTATCTATCTCCAAATCTTCCACTTCGTCACCTCTGCTGTCTGTGGCCGAGTATCCCCATCTCTCCGAGTGGCTGTTGAAGTCTCCAACTACTATGCAGTTGAAGTCTTTGACTCCCATACTCGAGAGCGACAGGTCTTTGTTTGGTGGGCCGTACATGTTGAAGATGCGGATCTTCGTCTCTTAAGCCATTGATCCGCACCTCCTACCATTTCTGCTTGTCCGGTGTGATTGACAGCTACAGCGCTACTCGGTATGCAGTTACGGGTCAGTATCAGAACCCCTCCTTTGTAACCTTCTCTATCCAGACGGAAGGTCTAGTATCCTCTGATTGAGAATTTATGGATGTTGTTGAGGTGCGTTTCTTGGATACATGCCACGTCAATCTTACCTTCATGCAAGTGATGTGTTAGGGGGAGCTTTTTGTTAATGACTCCCTCCGCGTTCTACTGTAGTATTCTGAGGGTCTTGTGTTTTTGGTCAATAGTTTTTGCCCCATCAACATGTCCCTCGACTCCACAGCCCATGGGTGGGTGACCACCAGTAGCAATGGTTGTGCCCCTTCGAGGCTTGAGGCCCGGCACTCTCGCTGCCTGGCGGGACTACACAGGATGATCGCCACGCTTTTTTCTATTAGGTTGTACAGTCATCATACAGCGATATACGTTGCACTGTGTTACTTGTTAAGCCTGTGGCCCAGTGCATCCGATTTCAACAGGCGTTTCTGTAGGGATGCCCTCCTTAGCCTTTGGCTGTCCCCAGCCTATCTGCAAGGCAGCAGTTGTTTGTGATCAGAGCTGTCTCTCTTATGGAAGTTGTCTTACAGGACTATCGAGTCTTCACCACTCGTGTCTATAGGGTGCGGTGATGATATATGAGATAGGATATATGATATGGACTATGTACTGGTTTGTACTATCCCGGAGGAGAGGCAGTCCAGTGTGTCTGTATCCCAGGATCGTCACGTCCTGCCAGAAACGTAGCATGTGCATGTGAGTGGGGTGTCTCTTTGCTCCCTTTATTTTCTCGGCTTCTGTGCAGTGATGGTACGCCTAGCATTTCCCGTCATCTGGGAGATTGTCACAATAGGGCAGAGGTGCAATGTTCGCTGGCCTGCATCTTTTCTGCGTCCATTGGGATGACTGATAGCAGACAAAGGTAGAGAGCGAGGCAAGAGTGCATTTAACCAGAGGACATTCCTGGTAATGGCACGGAGATGTCGTTCGCATGGTGTGCGGGCATATCTCATGATCAAGGGTTGCGTCTCAACAGTTCGCAGTGAGGTGGCTGATCTACTGCTTACGACACCCCGACCGAGAACTAAGTCTTCTACTAGTGGTTTCACACCTCATCGCCGTATGGGATGAATATCGGGCAGCTTCCCGCCCGCTTTGACCAGCGAACGCCATATACCTCTTTCTGCGGCTAGACCGGGTGGGGCCCCAGGTCCCAACCATATCGTTGCCTCCCGTCGCAGTGGTGCTGAGATTCAGGGCGGGATTCTGTCTTAGGGGCGTTCGGCCGTAATACCTCAGATGGTAGCCTCGCACCATTGGCTTATCAGCCAGGCACGTGGACCAAGTGTCTGAGACCTGCGACTCCTCTCGAATTGAGCAGGATTACCGTAGCAACGCCCTGTCATTAGTAGAGTAAAACTGACCTGTATTCCGAGGGTATAATTCCAGCACACGTTCCCTATTAGACACAAGGAAAGTGCTCTCGACCTGTCAATCATTTCAGTGTTGGCGTGTTGAGTCAAATTAAGCCGCAGGCTCTACTTCTGGTGGTGCCTTTCCGTCAATTCCTTTAAGTTTCAGCTTTGCAACCATACTTCCCCCGGAACCCAAACACTTTGATTTCCCGGAAGCTGCCCGCAGAGTCATCGAAGCAACTCCTGAGGAGCGCTAGTCGGCATCGTTTATGGTCAGAACTCCGACGGTATCTGATCGTCTTCGCGCCTCTGACTTTCGTTCTTGATTAATTAAAACATTCTTGACAAATGCTTTCGCAGTAGCTAGTCTTGCGCCGATCCAATAATTTCACCTCTAACGCCGCAATACGAATGCCCCCGTTTGTCCCTGTTAATCATTACCTCCAGTTCCGAAAACCAACAAAATAGAACCAAGGTCATATTCCATTATTCCATGCACCATTATTCAGGCAGCCGAGGCCTGCTTTGAACACTCTAATTTTTTCAAAGTAAACGCACCGGCCACCCGGAACGCTCAGCAAAGAGCACCCGCGGGAGAGAGCCGGCAGACGGTTGGGCAGGAGACAACGGACAGTGAACCGGCGCGAGCCGGACCACCCGCCTGCGCCTGAGATCCAACTACGAGCTTTTTAACTGCAACAATTTTAATATACGCTATTGGAGCTGGAATTACCGCGGCTGCTGGCATCAGACTTGCCCTCCAATAGATCCTCATTAAAGGGTTTAAAGTGTACTCATTCCAATTACGGGGCCTCGAAAGAATCCCGTATTGTTATTTTTCGTCACTACCTGCCCATGCCGGGAGTGGGTAAGTTGCGCGCCTGCTGCCTTTCTTGGATGTGGTAGCCGTTTCTCATGCTCCCTCTCCGAAATCAAACCATGATTCCCCGTTACCCGTTTCAAACATGGTAGGCATGTCACGTACCATCGACATTTGATAGAGCAGAGATTTGAAAGATGCGTCGTCGTCACATGAGGCCATGCGATCAGCACAAAGTTATCCAGAGTCACCAGTGGGGACGCCGCAACCCCGCGAGGGGAAACGACGATTGGTTTTGAACTAATAAAAGCGCTCTTTCCGCGAGAGTCGGAGCTTGGTAAGCATGTATTAGCTCTAGAATTGCCACAGTTATCCAAGTAGGATCGTGTCATCTAAGGAACCCCGACTGATTTAATGAGCCATTCGCGGTTTCACCGTGAGACAGTGTGAACTTAGACATGCATGGCTTAATCTTTGAGACAAGCATATGACTACTGGCAGGATCAACCAGATATCTGTCGGAGACGTACGAACCACACACAGCTGTCGGCGATGGAAGGAAGGATGGATGTGTAAAAAGCCTCACTAGGACGGGCTCAGAGACCGACTGACGGACGGACGGTTGTTCCGTCCCTCACTCCGTCGACCTAGAACCGCCTGACAGGGGCCGTACACACTCCAACCGACCGACCGGTCTCACTCGGGAAGGGATGGCAGCGCTCTGTGCAGAACGGCCCCGGCGATTATTTTCACAGGGACTGGAGACGATTTTTGCCTGCCGGCCTGCCCTTCTCCGACCGGTTGGTCTGGCGAGGACAGGGCCTTTGGGCACGATTCCTGCTTTCCATTTTCCGGTCAAAAGCTCTTTGCGAGAGAATGACCACCAGCGAGACGAACTGTCGAGACTGGCTATACGCCTTCTCATAACCACAAAGGACTGACAGCGCTTCTCGATACGTACCACAGTAACGCACCGTTGCCAGCGGTACGACTCCACAAAATTGGTCCCACTACAGTGCGGGGTAAAGGCGGGCGAGCGTGTTAGGCAGGCCCACGCTCTCACTCCGTCTGGCGGGACTGAGATCGCTGTACGAATACTTGATGAGAGTATTTCGCGCCAGCGATAGACCAGCCCCAGATGAAGAAGGGAAACAAAGCATGATGAGATGAAGAAGAAAGCCAAAGCATGAGGAGATGAAGAATTAAGACAAAGGATGAGGGGATGGGGAAAAAAGACAAAGGATGAGGAGGTGAAGAAGGAAGAAAAAGGATGAGGAGATGATGAAGGAAGACAAAGGATGATGATATGAAGAAGAGGCCACAGAAAACGAAGGACAAGGAATGCAAGGAACAGGAGGGTGAGTAGGGGAAGAAGAAAAATAAGGATAAATAGACGAAGGGTAAAGGGGATAAAGAAAAGGAAAATAAAAGGAAAAAGCAGAAATAGAAGAATATAGAGAATAAGGACAACGAGAAGAAGGATAAGAAGAAGAAGGATACGGAGAAGAAGAATAAAATAACAGGAAGAAAAAAGAAAAAGAAGACGCAGAAGTCAGATTTTTCTTATCAGAAGCTATGTCTATCCTGGATTCTCTCATCGTCATAGTGTTAATCCCCCAAAAGTGACTGGACAGGTCCATGATGTAATTCCACTTCTACCATAGCGCCGACTTCTCCATGTTCCTAAGCGTAGAAGCAACGAAAGATTAAGAGCTCGGAACACATAAAAACGACTGCAGGCATTGAATATAAATATCATACACTGAGAAGACTTCAGTTTGGTCCGCTCATGTGATGCCAAAGCCGAGATGGAAACATAAAGCAAGTGGGAATTCAACCAAATTGATCATTTTATAACAATGTTACCATTGGCCTATCCTTTCACGCGCTCGCCTAGCAACTTCGGACTGTTTTCATTCCATTCCGGGCAATATCTCGATCGTTTTCGCATCCTCTCTCCTGACCAAGTGTCAACAGGTTCAAAGCCCCGGAACGAAATACATTTATGTTCTATCTGATGAGAACTAAAATCATACACTGCACAATACGTGGAGATTGTAGCGGCAAGCAGCTTTTATTTCTCCGTCAATGAATCTTCCCCCAAACAACAACAAATGTGAACAACACATAAATAATAAACGGAACAATTATTGACTTGCGGTATATACATTTGTATAGTCAAGAAGAGGGAGGAGTAGCCTGGTACCCAACAACGACATGCTGAAGTCGGATGTCTTGTACTGAAAGGTGCAAATATCGTAGTCAAGCTTTGAATACGATACAACGCATTCCGTTCTCCGGACTACATCCTGCTACTTGCAAACCCCTTTTTAATACCTTGTTGCGTGAATTTGAGAAAGAACGAAAAAAAAGAAAAAGAAGAAGAAGTGGAAGAAGAAGACGATGACGACGCGAAGAAAAAGAAGAGAAAGAAAAGGAAAAAAAGGAAGAAGAATACACAATTAAATCTTCTTCGTCAACTTTCTGACAACAAAAGACCGGCGCAACACATCCGGTTTCACCTGGCGTTTGAATTACCTGGTGTTCCTTCTCACAGCGATCCATACCCTCTTAGCCAAACTACACTAGAGCAGCCTATTCCAGGATCGCCACTTAGAAGCAGCATATTGTCTTGGTCAGCTATTGTTCGTCGACCCTGGTAGAAGCTGTCAGCTATGATTCGCTGAACCTTGTGGAAGCAGTCATCTATGAGTCGCTGGCCCTGGTGGAAGCTGCCAGCTAAGAGTCACTGGCTGCTGTCAGCTCATTCGCTGTGCTGCATTTGCGTCCATCTGCAATTACAACAAATCAGACTAGCTGCATTCCTCTTCTTCTTAGTTTCTTGGTCAGAGACTAACAAAGCCTGTTGGCGTCTTTTAGAGCGGCAACAAACTCCAACTTCACCCTGTCCAAAGCCACCCTTCGAATAGTGCCTAGCTCTGATTCATGATTTTTATTTCGGCTTCTTCTTCGTCAAGTTGTCTTACTTTGGTCTATCTTTCATCTTCCATGTGTGTGTCCATACCAAGGAAGTTATGGTCAAGATGTCTGGTGTTTTACTTAGATCGCCTTCGTGACATTGACAATAATCTGCAGTGGATCCTCAACATATTTTACCTCTGGTCTTAGTTTTGCTGTCTGACAAGGCTCTGTTCTAATCGTGCAATCTGAAAGGGCTTTCCTTGTTCTAATCGCGCAATCTTAAAGGGCTTTCCTTGTTCTAATCGGGCTATATGAAAAGGCCTTTTCTCTCCTAATCGTGCTATCTGTACGGGCTTTTTGGTGGTGCTGTATTAAAGAACTTTTCCTGTCTGAATCGTGCTAACTTGAAGGGTTTATCTTGTTCGACTCGTGCTATCTTATCCGAATCGTGCTATCTTGAAGCGTTTATCTTGTCCGAATCGTGCTATCTTGAAGGGTTTATCTTGTCCTAAACGTTCTAACTTGTCCGTATCGTGCTATCTTGTCCGAATCGTGCTATCTTGAAGGGTTTATCTTGTCCGAATCGTGCTATCTTGAAGGATGTATCTTGTCCGAATCGTGCTATCTTGAAGGGTTTATCTTGTCCGAATCGTGCTATCTTGTCCGAATCGTGCTATATTGTCCGAATCGTGATATCTTGTCCGAATCGTGCTATCTTGCCAAAATCGTGTTATTTGAAGGGTTTATCTTGTCCGATACGTGCTATCTTGTCCGAATCGTGCTATTTTGTCTGAATCGTGCTATCATGGAGGGTTTATTTTGTCGGAATCGTGTTATCTTGTCGGAATCGTGTTATCTTGTCCGAATCGTGCTATCTGGTCGGAATCGTGCTATCTTGAATGGTTTATCTTGTCAGAATCGTGCTATCTTGTCTGAATCGTGCTATCTTTAAGGGTTTATCTTGTCCGAATCGAGGTATCTTGTCCGAATTGTGCTATCTTGTCCGAATCGTGCTATTTTGTCCGAATCGTGCTATCTTGAAAGGTTTATCTTGTCTTAATAGTGATATTCGAAAGGGCTTTACCTGTCGTAATCGTGAAATCTGAATAGGGCCTTTTCTTGTCTTATTCGTGCTGTGTGACAGATCTCTCAATTTATGCTTCCCTCCAATAGTTGAACACTGAAATACGACCTTTGCTCTCCACCGATGTATCTTTTGGACCGGCTGCGACAATAAAGTTGTTCTGCACCATCGTCTTTTTAATCTTTTGACTCATTTATATTGTTCTCTGTAGGTTCTAATCTCTGATTAGTGTGTGTTATAATTCAAGTTTGCATGTGATTTATATATTTTACTTCAAAAGCATTGAAATAGTCAGCGGAATATAGAATAGTAGACGAAGCAGAGAATCAACTACAGATCGGTGAGAACAATTTCAACAGATTAAAATGAACAAGATCATAAGAAACTACTACAAATCAATATGAACAACCACAATTACAGATTGACAACAACAGACAGACAGACCAATATGAACAGCCACAGATTGACAACAACAGACACAGACCAATATGAACAACCACAGATTGACAACAACAGACACAGACCAATATCAACAACCACAGATTGACAACAATAGACACAGACCAATATGAACAATCACAGATTGATAACAACAGACACAGACCAATATGAACAACCACAGATTGATAACAACAGACACAGACCAATATGAACAATCACAGATTGATAACAACAGACACATACCAATATGAACAACCACAACCACATATTGACAACAACAGACACAGACCAATATGAACAAACACAGATTGATAACAACAGACGCAGACCAATATGAACAACCACAGATTGACAACAACAGACACAGACCAATATGAACAAACACAGATTGATAACAACAGACGCAGACCAATATGAACAACCACAGATTGACAACAACAGACACAGACCAATATGAACAACCACAACTACAGATTGATAACAACAGACAGACCAATATGAACAACTACAGATTGACAATAACAGATACATACCAATATGAATAACCACAGATTGACAACAACAGACACAGACCAATATGAACAACCACAACCACAGATTGACAACAACAGACACAGACCAATATGAACAACCACAGATTGACAACAACAGACACAGACAAATATGAACAACCACAACTACAGATTGACAACAACAGACACAGACCAATATGAACAACCACAGACTGACAACAACAGACACATACCAATATGAACAACCACACACTGACAACAACAGACACAGACCAATATGAACCACCACAGACTGACAACAACAGACACATACCAATATGAACAACCACACACTGACAACAACAGACACAGACCAATATGAACAACCACAACTACAGATTGACAACAACAGACACAGACCAATATGAACAACCACAGATTGACAACAACAGACACAGACCAATATGAACAACCACAGACTGACAATAACAGACACAGACCAATATGAACAACCACAGATTGACAACAACAGATAAGACAAATATGAACAATCACAACTACAGATTGATAACAACAGACAGACCAATATGAACAACCACAGACTGACAACAACAGACACAGACTAAAATGAACAACCACAGATTGACAACAACAGACACAGACCAATATGAACAAAAACAGATTGACAACAACAGACACAGACAAATATGAACAACCACAACTACAGATTGATAACAACAGACAGACCAATATGAACAACCACAGACTGACAACAACAGACACAGACCAAAATGAACAACCACAGATTGACAACACCAGACACAGACCAATATGAACAACCACAGATTGACAACAACAGACACAGACCAATATGAACAACCATAGACTGACAACAACAGACACAGACCAAAATGAACAACCACAGATTGATAACACCAGACACAGACCAATATGAACAACCACAGATTGATAACAACAGACACAGACAAATATGAACAACCACAGATTGACAACAACAGACACAGACCAATATAAACAATCACAGATTGACAACAACAGACACAGACCAATATGAACAACCACAACTACAGATTGACAACAACAGACACAGACCAATATGAACAACCACAACTATAGATTTACAACAGACACAGACCAATATGAATAACCACAGATTGACAACAACAGAAACAGACCAATATGAACAACCACAACTACGGATTGGAGACTGAGTGGTCTCGTGGTAAGGCGTCGGCATCAGGTGCTGGAGGTCGCGGATTCAAATCACGGTGGAGACCGGGATTTTTTCATATGGACTGTCTGTTTATTTCCTCATATCTCTGGGTAGCAGAGATCAGACGCCAGTGTCTAGTGTTGCGCACGTTAAAAACCCATCGCCAGTTGGAAATCGAAAAGACTAGGTTTAACGGCCGCTGTCCGGACAAAATTCAAAAGTATGTTAAAAATCTGTCCAATCTATCACGGGATCCTCACCTGTGCTATGGAGTTCGTCCATTGTGGTGAGATTGTCCATAAATATGGATAAGAACACAGCACGTATGGTTAAACATTGTGCAATGACGTTGATTCTTCGACTAAACTAAATTAACTTCACATTGACAACGCACAACAATGAAGATCTCGATCAATGTATGTACTCCCTGACACAGCTCTCAGCAGAACACACAAGGTTGGTCATACTTAACTTAACGTCTTTTTACTGGTTTAGAAGACTCTGCAGAGTCTGTATACAACCAGTTTCATTTACTTCACCTTGCTTTAAAAGCTATGCGCATCCAATTTATTCTTAAATACATTAACTGTCCCTGCCTCCACTACCTCCTCTGGCAATGCATTCCAAGCATACACCACTCTCTGGCTAAATAAATATTTCATAATATCTAATCTGGACCTCTCTTTAGTCAACTTGTAGCTATGCCCTCTTGTTATTGTGGGTGGCTGTATTTTTTTTAAACTTATAGTCTAATTTATCTATTTCTTTGATCATCTTATAAACCTGTATTAAGTCACCACAAATTCTTCTCTGTTCTTGTAGGCCGGTTTTTCTGAGTCTTTCCTCATAACCGTAATTCTGGAATCCCACTATCATTTTTGTCGCTCTTTTTGTATTCTTTCCAGCATTTTTATATCCCCTCTATGATAAGGAATCCACACCTGTACACAGTACTCCAATCTAGGTCTAACTAATACTTTATACAGTTTGACTATCACTTCCTTGCTCCTATGTTTAATATTTCTTTTTATCATACCTAACATTGCATTTGCCTTTTTCACTGCTACCTGAACCTAAACTTGCGGATCCCATCCCACTGCAATATTGAAGGCAATGAAATTGCAGACAAACTAGCAAAGTGTGGAGGAGCATCCCCACAAACAGACCTGAGTATCACATATAATGAGGCCAAGACCACAATTACAGCCAACGTCAGGGTAAATTGTGCTGATCGATACCCCGACTTCCGAAAAGAAGACAGCTACTATAACTTAACTAGAGAAGAGCAAGTCAGCATCTTCAGACTGAGAACTGGGCATAACAGACTCAAGAGTCATCTTTACAACAAAATGAGGATTGGGACAGATGACAGGTGCCCATGTGGGGAGCATATCATGACCATGGAACACATCCTGGAAAGCTGCATGCTCACGCAGGAAAAGAGAGAACAATACTGGCCTCGTGAGACAGATATGAGACAAAAGCTGTATGAAGATAAAACAAATTACAAACAACGCTGTCCTTTGTAGGAGAAACAGTGACGTTGATCTGAGGATGAACGAAGAAGAAGATTGACAACAACGACTGTTCAATATAAACAACTACAGATAGACAACAACAACCTCGGATCAATATAAACAGCTACAGATAGACAACTACAACCTCGGATCAATATAAACAGCTACAGATAGACAACAACAACGACTGATCAATATAAACAACTACAGATAGACAACAACAACGACTGATCAATATAAACAACTACAGATAGACAACAACAACGACTGATCAATATAAACAGCTACAGATAGACAACTACAACCACTGATCAATATAAACAACTACAGATAGACAACAACAACGACTGATCAATATAAACAACTACAGATAGACAACAACAACGACTGATCAATATAAACAACTACAGATAGACAACAACAACGACTGATCAATATAAACAACTACAGATAGACAACAACAACGACTGATCAATATAAACAACTACAGATAGACAACTACAACCACTGATCAATATAAACAACTACAGATAGACAACAACAACCAGTGATCAATATAAACAACTACAGATAGACAACAACAACGACTGATCAATATAAACAACTACAGATAGACAACAACAACCACGGATCAATATAAACAACTACAGATTGACAACAACAACAAACAGAACAATGTGAACAAAACAACTTAAATGAGCAACAGAAAATTGAAGAGAACGACTCCATAACGATCACTGATCAAACAAGTGAAGAAGTGAACAGTAATAGAAGATAACATTGACAAAAGAATGAACATACTAGAACGCCTAAGTAAGTATTCACACATCTAGATTAGAATTGTCCATCCAGCATGGAAATTGGAAGATCTCTCCTGCCACGTTGAGATTATGCCGTTCGATTCGCTCTAGACGTAAAGTCTGTGCCACTCTTTTGAGCGGATACATCGCATGTATTGAATCCCCAAAGGAATATAAGATAGAGGACGGAAATTAACGCATAACGCGCCATGTAAGAAAAATAATTCAGAAGAAATGGACTCTAAATAAGTAAATATTTATGTTTTTAAAGAATGTTTTTCGGTGCAAGCTGATATTTACACTAAAACGCCTTTTTTACAATTTTTTGTGTTTTTTTATTGAGGACTTTCAGAATGTAATTTCGAAAATACAGCTCCTCCAATAACAACAAAGCAAAGCCACAAAATTAATTAAAGGAAAGTCAAAATTAGATACCAGGAAGGTTTTTTTAGTTAGAAAGTTGTTAATGCTTGGAATGTAAGTCTCTAGAACCCGAAATTGTCGGTCCCATTGGCCAAGCTGCTGCCATATTTTCTCATCTCAAACACGTGTATAGGAAAAAAAACTTAAACTTATTCGCAAGACTAATGCTGAGTTCTATAATGCCTGTGTTGTCAGTATTCTCCTGTATGGTAGCGAAACATGGACAACCTATTTTTTTTAAAAAGAGCAAAGGCTTAACACATTTTACCCACGACTCATGAGATCCATCCTTGGCTTCTCGTGACTCATGAAGAGACAGGGTGACAAATTCAGAGGTTCATTCTTGCACTGGACTACCAAGTATGTTCACCCTCCTTAGACAACGAAGACCACGATGGCTTGGTCATGTTCGTTGCATGGAAGACGGTCGCATTCCCAAATATATTCTATATGGGCGGCTGGCGTGTCGTAACAAAACAGCTGGCCGACCACAGTTGAGGTTTAAAGACGCGTGTAAGCGGGACATGAAGGCATTGGCTATGGATCCTACATCTTGGGAAAACATGACTGCAGACCGATCCAAATGGAGATGCAACCTGAAGAGGCACATCAGGCTGGGCGTAAAAAGCTCATACAACACAGAGAAGGAAAACACAACGCCGCAATGAAAAGAAAAACAAAGAAACTCAGTAGAAGGTTGTTTCTCTCCAAGGTCGTATCAACCTATAGTCAGACAGGACTGAAAAGGGGCTACCTAAGAAACCCTCTATGGGGTGGAGCTGGCGGGGGGGGGGGGGGGTCCCTGTGGTCGAAAGGTAAGGCACTCGCCTCTCAAAGCGATGAACGGAAACAGGGAAATGGTGGACGACAGAGTCTCGCAGGTTTCAATCGGCCCCTGGTCGTGAGAGGTGGAACCAGAGTGCCTATATCCTGAGTTACCTCTAGTCGCCTCGACGTATCGTCTTGCTACTGGTCCAAGGTAGTTTGGGACGAAAGAGCAAGGTTGATGACCAAGGCAGTTCTCACTCACTATAATAAAAATGCAGCGCAAGTTACATCACCAAGACAAAATCGTCCCATGATGTCATTTTTCAGCCAGTTGCAGTGCGGTTTTATTTGCAATGAATTTTACACCGTGAGGTTGCCAACCGCATGCACCAGTATCATTGATCGCCTATTACAACATATAGAGAAGGAAACCGTGGTCCTAATCTGTTGGTCCTGGAAAAGTATATGTTTACCTGTCCGTTCGGATGAGTGTTTTTAGTGTCGAATTGCATATTTGCATTCCTTAGCTTCCAAATATTACACCTGAATGCATTGACACTGTCTGGGATAGATATATTATGAAGATTAGTACAGCAAAGATGGAGACAATGAAAATCAGCATAACAGAGAAAACACTAAAATTGCAGGTAAAAAACACAGAACAAACAAATCAGAAAATTCAAACACTTAGCTTGTTCACACAAGATGATGGAAGGCTGGATTGAAAGGTAGAATCAAGAATAGAAAGCTAATACGGTGTCCCATCATCTCTCACCCTTACTAAGACACAAGCACATCCCAATGGAGAGAAAAAGAGTTGATAAATAGTATTTTTATACCAACAACTGTTTGCTACCAGTGTCGGACATGGACTCTCCTCAAGGCACAAGAAAGAAAAATAATTGAATGCGAAATGAGGTGTTTGAGAAAAGCTGTCGGGGATTACGAGGAATGACGGAATACGAAACGAAGAAATCAGACATAAAGTGAGGTAACACTTTTCATGGAATACACGGAAGACAGAGAAGAAAATGGGTAGGAGAACAAGCAAGAATTCAACCAAAGTTACAATCGACACGTATGTACAACACTTAACTTAACGTCTAACTTAACTTAACTTAACTTAACGTCTTTATACTGGTTTAGAAGACCCTGCAGAGTCTATATACAACCAGTTTCATTTACATCATTTTGCTCTAAAAGCTATGCGTATCCAATTTATTCTTAAATGCATTAACTGTCCCTGCCTCCACTACGTTCCCTGGCAATGCATTCCAAGCATTCACCACTCTCTGACTAAACAAATATTTCATAATATCTAATCTGGAGCTCTCTTTAGTCAACTTGTAGCTATGCCCTCTTGTTATTGTAGGTGGCTGTATTTTAAAAACCTTGTTATAGTCTAATTTATCCATTCCTCTGATCATCTTATAAACCTGTATTGTCACCACGAATTCTTCTCTCTTCGAGACACTGTAGGCCGGTTTTTCTGAGTCGTTCCTCATAACTGTAATTCTGGAATTCCATTATCAGTTTTGTCGCTTTTTTTGGTATTCTTTCCAGTATGTTTATATCCTCTCTATGATAAAAACTCCACACCTGTACACAGTACTCCAACCTAGGTCTAACTAATGCTATTGTTTTACCAGACATCAGGGTTGCAGAGGAAGAAAAATATAGATGGTGTCAGTGAGACACTGAAGAAACACGGAATGACAACAACATCGACAAAGCTAGCACACGACAGAAAACGACACCTCCCCACGACGTCTTACCACACGGAGTGGATAGAAGATGATGATAATGACCTTGGCTTCTGACATTACAACTGACCTATATACGCCACTCACAGAAGCAGCATATTCGAGCGATTACGTTCGGCCAAGCCTGGCAGTGCACAAGTGCATGCGCAAACACGAAATCAATAACTACTATTGTTTTTCCAGGTAGATTGTCAACACTTGAGCAACTCTAACACACGCAGATACGAGCGGAACAAACACACTAAGGATCACTATTCCAGCTAAATCGCGTTGACATTAGATGTTTAGTGGAACCCCAGTTGGGTCACAGTTGTTAGCCAGTTTTGAGGTCCTCATATTGTTATCGAAAATATTCCGTATTTTCATTTACTGTGAAATGTAACAACATATAATCAGGAACACGGCATGACCTTTAGGAAGGGGGCTGTCGGATTTATGGCGAAACCGTCACGCCTTATTCTTAGAAAGATACTCTCCTCTTTAGGAGGGTGGGTCCGTAAGTAGGTCACACATTGATATAAGATTATTATTGTTTTATTGCATAATGTCCACAATAAGTAAGTTTACTCTTTTATGGGCCTTTAAAAGGACGATAAGTGACGGCTTGTAGTGGCTTTCTTCACATCCTGAGCATGCTGATGAATATGGACCTCGGTCCTCCAGGCGGTTGCGTTATGCTTGGTTTCATCTGCGTGGTGCTCACTACTACGGGGATCACATCGATCGACATCTCGTCATTCAGGCTGCCTTTAAAACAGCCTGTTTTCTGTCTGTGTGTGTGCTGGGATACATGTCTGTCTGTGTGCTGGAATACATGTATGTGTGTGTACTGGGATACATGTCTGTCTGTGTGCTGGGATACATGTCTGTCTGTGTGCTGGGATACATGTCTGTCTGTGTGCTGGGATATATGTTTGTCTGTGTGTTGTGATACATGTCTGTGTGCGTCCTGGGATACATGTCTGCGTGCCTGCTGTGATACATGTCTGTGTACTGGGATACATGTCTGTGTGCTGGGATGCATGTCTGTGTGCTGGGATACATGTATGTGTGCTGGGATACATGTCTGTGTGCTAGGATACATGTCTGCGTGCGTGATGAGATACATGTTTGTGTGCTGGGATACATGTCTGTGTGCTGGGATACATGTCTGTGTGCTGGGATGCATGTCTGTGTGCTGGGATACATGTTTGTGTGCTGGGATGCATGTCTGTGTGCTGGGATACATGTCTGTGTGCTGGGATGCATGTCTGTGTGCTGGGATACATGTTTGTGTGCTGGGATGCATGTCTGTGTGCTGGGATACATGTCTGTGTGCTGGGATACATGTCTGTGTGCTGGGATACATGTCTGTGTGCTGGGATACATGTCTGTGTGCTGGGATGCATGTCTGTGTGCTGGGATGCATGTCTGTGTGCTGGGATACATGTCTGTGTGCTGGGATACATGTCTGTGTGCTGGGATGCATGTCTGTGTGCTGGGATACATGTCTGTGTGCTGGGATGCATGTCTGTGTGCTGGGACACATGTCTGTGTGCTGGGATACATGTCTATGTGCTAAGATACATGTCTATGTGCTAAGATACATGTCTGTGTGCTGGGATACATGTCTGTGTCCTGGGATACATGTCTGTGTGCTGGGATACAGTTCTGTGTGCTGGGATACATGTCTGCGTGCGTGATGAGATACATGTATGTGTGCTGGGATACATGTCTGTGTGCTAGGATACATGTCTGTGTGCTAGGATACATGTCTGCGTGCGTGATGAGATACATGTTTGTGTGCTGGGATACATGTCTGTATATATATATAGTGCCAGAGAGAGAGAGACAGAGAGAGAGAGAGAGAGAGAAAGAGAGCGAGAGAGAAAGAGAGCGAGAGAGAAAGACAACATCTTTTGAAGACTTCTTGGAGGTACAGGCAGCGGCAGCAGGCAGATAGGGATGGTGTGAATTGTGGGGGTGTCTTCATGTGTGCCCCTCCAACCTCGCCGGTTACGGGATGACTTAATATTAATGATAATCCCGTATCTCCCAGTTCAATCTGATTGTGGCTAGCTTCTTCTATTTTCATAATATGTGTGTCTGTCTCTGTTTCCTCAAACCTAACAAGTTACCTATCAAGACTCAACCTAACCCTCGCTTCCAAGACTCAACCTAACCCTCGCTTCCAAGACTCAACCTAACCCTCGCTTCCAAGACTCAACCTAGCCCTCGCTTCCTACAAACATACTCATTGCGGACACTCAACAATATATCTAGTGTGCCGTTCGTAATGAAAATATGGGCCTAGCACAGCTGGGACATGGGACCTGAACAGTTTGTAATACTTCTTTTCTACGTTGTTTGTTTTCGTGTGACACGGGCATTAAGGGCTGTGTGGTCTTCGATACTTGCTGAAAGGAAAATTATGAACTAATTAGGGCTATAAATATGTCTGGATCGAACTCGAGCACTGCAGCAAGTGTTTAATGATGAGCGGTGTGGCTAGTTGAAGCACATTTATTGGGGTAGTGGTGATAGCGGTGGGGGTAGGGGGGATTGTAGTTGCAGTGGTGGTAGCGGAGGTAGTGATAGCCCTAGTGTAATAATAGTAGAAGTAGTAATAGTAGCAGTAGTAATAGTAGCAGTAGTAATAGTAGCAGTAGTAATAGTAGAAGTAGTAATAGTAGCAGTAGTAATAGTAGCAGTAGTAATAGTAGCAGTAGTAATAGTAGAAGTAGTAATAGTAGCAGTAGTAATAGTAGCAGTAGTAATAGTAGAAGTAGTACTAATAGAAGTAGTACTAATAGAAGTAGTAATAGTAGAAGTAGTAATAGTAGCAGTAGTAATAGTAGCAGTAGTAATAGTAGCAGTAGTAATAGTAGCAGTAGTAATAGTAGCAGTAGTAATAGTAGTTGTGGTGGCATCCCACTGCCTTGTGGAAACCTTGGTAGAGGGTAGGGCTACGGGAGTAAACCATGACCTACTCTAGATATGGTCATGAGTAAGCCCAGACAGCAAATCTGGAGTGGTAGCACCTAAGGCGGATGGTTTCAAAATAGCGAACTCATTCCGGCAACTGGTGCCAAATTGGCATACTTTGTATTCCTTTGTATTACGCCAGCGAGGCCTAGAGAGGGATCCTGCAGTTTGTGCAGCCCAGGGTCTCGAGCACTTCCGATGCCACAATGTTGTCATTTGGGGGCGCATTTAGCGGAAATGTCGTTTAGTATTGTGACGCAAATTGAAACCCAGATACTAATACTGTTTATTCAATATTTTTATATTATGCTTTTATGTTCCGTGGAAATTTAACTAAAAATAGCTTAACTTAAATGTCTGGGGACTAGACTAGTCCTACAAGTTCATTGATGGCACGCCTCTGCTTGCCACTAAATCAAGGTAATTGAGGACAAGACAGTGAGGCTGACGTGCCCCACTCTACTTCACTATAATCAAATTTACGCGCAAGTCACTGTTTTAATTTCACGTTCAGTACAACCCTGTCTCTCACTAAGTCCGTTACCTTGAAATGGTGGTGAGAGAGCTTGCATGTCTCAATGATCACAGGAGCTAAGCCAACGGAAGTGAAAGCTTTCAGAAGGGTCACCCAAGTTGGATAGGTCATGGGGGAGGGAATAAACTAAACACCGACAACTCACCTAGAGTATATTAGGCTAGGTTAGAGCCGGCCACCTAAATCTATTTTTTTTAAATTGGTTACGAAAACATTGATAACAATGAAAATGCAAACGTCTTGGTAAAGGAAGTGCCTTCGGAAACTAGAAGAATGACGCAGTGGAGTGAAAGCCACAAGGAAGCTCCACGGCTGACTGCCCGTCTGAATACCAAGAAGAAAACATATATAGCGACATGGAATGTTATAACAATGTACCAGGCAGGTAAAACAGCTTAGATAGCTAAAGAGATGAGGAATTACAAATTGGCAGTGCTAGGACTGTGCGAAGAATATGGACACAATCAGACAAGTTCAGACTGACTACTGGGGAAATGATAATATATTCTGAAAACGAGGGAACTGATTGATGCCAAACATACAGATGAAGTGGCACTGATGCTCTCCAGAGAAGCACAGTGGGTGCTCATAAAGTGGGAGGCTATTATCAACCGAATCATGAGCGCAAGCTTTAGAACGAGAAACAAACACATCAATACAAACATCATTCAAACATCATTCAGTGCTGTGCTCCAACTAACGAGGCTGACGATTATAAAAAGCAAGAGTTCTTCAACAAGTTGGAAGAGGTCCTTGACGCACAGAAAAAGAAAGATCTCATAATTTTAATGGGACACTTCAATACTAAAGTTGGAGCATACAACCTAGGTTACGAACAGATTATGGGAATACAAGGAATGGGACAGAAAAACGAAAATGGAGAAATGTTTGTAGAGCTTTGTGCGCTACAAAAAAATGATAATTGGAGGAACAAATGTTGACATAAAAAGATATATAAGGCCACATGATGATCTCCAGACCACGTAACGGAAAATCAGATTGATCACATTTGTGTCAGTCAAGCGTTCAGAAGTACACTACAAGATGTCAGAGTAAAGCGAGGTGTAGATGTTGCATCAGTCCACCACATGTTGCTGTGAATTTTGCAGCTCAAACTAAAAAAGTACCCAGTACAGGGCGCAAGGAGAACAAGATATAACGTACACTTTTTGCAACACCAGGAGAAGAACACGGAATTTAGCTTAAAACTTAATAACAGTGCTCTAAGAGCTATACGAGGATGAAGAAATGGACATTTATCAATAGGCTCAAACAGGTGCAAGAATTCAAGTACTTGGGAATTATTATCACTGAGGACAAACGATTGGTTAGGGAGATTGAAAACAAATGTCAAAAAAAACAAGTGCAGTGACTTGCCAACTATCACCACTACTCAAACATCAGATCATCAGTGTAGAAACAAAACGGTAACTGATAAACACTATTTTCTTACCAATTCTGTGCCATCAAACTTGCCAAGGCACAGGAAAATAAAATTGCAACATGTGAAATGAGATGCTAGAGAAAAGTCATTAACTTCACCAGAAGAGACATAATGGAAAATACCATCAGAAGAATTATGGGAGTAACATCCTCACAAGCAAACATGCATTGACAGAAAATTAAATAGTTTGTCATCTCATGGGAATGACACCTGGTCGATTACAAGTTGAACAGAAGAGAGCAGGTCGTGGTCTTCAGACTTCGCACTGGCCACAATAGACTGAGGTACCACCTATTCAACAAATTGAAGATAGGTGGCACTGACGAATGCCCGTGTGGTACCGGTAAAATGACCGCTGAGCATTTGCTGCAAAACTGCCCGACATACGAGGATCAGAGAGAGCAGATGTGGCCATCACCAGTGGCAACACTAGACAAGCTCTATGGCAGTGTCGACAGCCTCAGGATGACCGCTGCTTTTTTCGAAAAAATTAAGGTTGATGTCTGACTGCGTACGAAGAAGAAGAAGAAGAAACCTGGTCGTCTGCGATTAAAAACATATACCAGAAGATGATCGGTGTTTAGAGCCAAGGGAAGACCGCGAGGCAAATTGAGTAGGATAAAGTCATGTAAGTAAAGTTAATTTTTGCAACTTTCAGAACTGCCTAAAAAAAAAAAGATACAAGTAAGTATCATCCAATGATATGAGACGATTAAGGACAAGGAAGACTCAGAAAAACAAGATTTTGCATCCAACTTCCCGATGTCATCAGGGAAAACATAGGGAAGATGTAGACCGAGTGCAATCGTTAGACGCGCAAAAAAAAGGTTAAAGATTGACAAGCATAGGACACAGGATCGTTGTTGTTTTGAATGCCCCACAATGAAGAGTAAAAAGAGTAAACCTACAAGACGGGAAGAATAGACATTGCGATTTTGATGGGAGGCGTTAATGCTAAGTTTGGCTTGGCTTGGCTTCGTTCATTCTCAATCTCCCACTACCAAACACTGAAATGGCTTAAGTAGCAGAATGTAGTCCAGAGAACGGAATGCGTTGTGTCGTAGTTTACAGCTTGGCTGCGATATTTGCACCTTTCGGTCCAACACATCCGACTTCAGCAAGCATTTTTTGAGTACCGGGTTAGCATTCGCTCTTCGATCCCAAGTGTGAGAGTGATAATATCGGTTTGGAAGAGAGATTACGAGCAAAGATGGCGTCGGGTCTTGAAATAGAAATTGAGAATTACCTATGGACCTCTGTGCATTCTTCTTTTTCTTCTTCGTACGCAGTCAGACAGAAACCATTATTTTACCGGTACCGCACGGGCATTCTTCGGTACCACCTATCTTCAATTTGTTGAATAGGTGGTATCTCAGTCTATTGTGGCCAGTGCGAAGTCTGAAGACAACGACCTGCTTTCTTCGGTTCAACTGGTAATAGGCATCGTTTTTGGTGTAACCAGTATGTTCGGTTTCCCATTTGGTCATGTATCTGGCTTTGATAAGCCGTTTTGACTCTTCGTACGTCATACCTCTGTGCATTCAACCAACTGGTGGCAGTGCTTGTGAAAAAAAGAATTCGGAAAGAAGCTGCATTGTTCCCGGAGCACGATTAAAAATTAGTTGAACTCACATGCATCTTCAAATAGTCATTACACGATGTGAAAGTATGTAGGGGTGTGGAAGAGGCATCGATCCACTATCTGTTGGTATCCAGAATATGTTTAAACTTTAATAGTAAAGTATACCCTATATGCTGCCAAGATGACTGTTCAATGTGGAATTCATTAAGAACAAAGACGTGTTGGATTATTATAAAATTATAGTTTTCAGTGTGGTACTCCTTAAAGACAAAGTTGTCCTAGAGTTTGTTTTTATAAAATCATAGTTTTTCAATGTGGAATTCCTTAAGAGCCAAGACGTGCTAGATTATTATAAAATCATGGTTTTCAATAGGCACCATGTGTAATACAGCTGACTGGCAAAGAGGATAATGAAATCAATGACAACAAGTATTAGCAAACAGACCGCGGAGTGGATCAAACTTCTAGCGAAGAATAATCGCAGACGCAATACTAGGACAGCAACTAAGACTATAGCTTAAATGAAAGAGAAACTTTGGAGACAAATTTGAACAGTACTAAAACCTGAGTCGGTGGATTCGCCCTTTTATCCCAGATTCACGCAGATCTGCCATGGCGGAAGTGACGTTCTGGAAAGATGCTGAAGATGAGGATGAGGATTATGATATGATGGTTATGATGATGATTATGATGATGATTATGAAGATGATGATTATGATGATGATTATGAAGATGATGATGATAAGGAAGATGAAGACGAAGATGATTATGATTTTGATAATGATTAAGATGATGAAGATCGTGATGATGAAGATGATGAGGATGCTGATGATGATGATTATGATCATGATCATATTGATGAATATGATGATTGACTGGATTATGAAGACACCGACATCTACAACCAACAATGGGGAGGAAGACTAACGTCTGGTCAGACAAAATATACTGATCAGACATGTTAGTCAGGGTCAGGCAAAATATACTGTCCAAGACCCTCACATCGGCTTCCTCGTAGCCCTCCCTGGAAACGGGCTGTTTTCATGGCAGTCTGGCTAACGTGGTGAGGGATTGACGTGATACCCGTAGTAGTGAGTAGCACGCAGATAAAGCCAAGCATAAGACAACCGCCTGGAGGACCTCGGTCCACCTTCATCAACACGCTCGGGATGTGAGGAAAGCTACTGCAACCAGCCACTTAACATCTTCTACAGGGCGCATAAATGAGTAACCTACTCATTGTGGGCATTCGCAAACAACAACAACAACAGCCCCAACAACAACCAATATAATTCAGTGGAGTTTGTCAAAAACAACTTGAGAATCTGGACTTTGTCGACGACATGGCGCTTCTACCCCACATACGATCATTCTGATGTTGTTGAATGTCTGCAATGAGTAGATATTTTTTGTGGGCCCTAAAAAGGACTTTCAGTGTCAGTTTTGTTGAAACTTTTCTCACATCTTGAGTGTGTTGATGAAGGTAGACCGGGGTCCTCCAGGCGGTTGTGCAGTGCGTGGGTTCATCTGCGTGTGTCGCTCACTACTAAGGGGATCACGCCGATCCCACATCTCGTTAGCCAGGCTGCCATGAAAACACCCCGTTTCCAGGTAGGAATACGTGGAAGTCGAGGTATGGATCTTGGCCAGTATGTTTTGCCTGAAAATACAAATGTAGACATTCGGCAAGAGTTGAGCATAGAGGAGAACTGATTTATCAATTCCATTTTCGCTAGAAAATGCAAATACTTTGGTCACATTAAGAGACACAACGGTCTCGAGAGAACAGTGATGGAATGTATGGTGCCAGGTAAAAGAGGAAGGGGTAGAATAAGAAGACGATGGCACAAAGATATCCAGGAATGCCTGGGTATGACTGTAGCGGAGGCTGGAGTTTTGACAAGGGAATGGGTTTCTTTCAGCCAGACTGTGATGGGAGTGACGTTCTATAAAGGACATGCTTCATAATGATGACCAGGTGTTCGTCTTTCTCTCCCCACACGGTCATAATTTATGAGTATGCCAGTCTCCAAAGTATCCTCACTCTCCTTAAGCAGAGAAGACTACCAGAGCTTGGTCGTGTTGGTCGCATCGAAGATCGTCACATTCCCAAAGATATCTTCTATGAACAGTTAGTAGTTGGCAAGAGAACAGCCGGCCGACTACAGTTGAGGTTCAAAGATGTGTGTAAGCGGGATATGAAGACGCTGAGCATGAGTCAGGCACCCTGGGAAGACGAAGCTGCAGACCGATCCAAGTGGAGGGCCACCTCACGTTTGGCGAAGAGAAGCTCTTGCAACACAGAGAAGTGAAAAGACACCGCCATAAGGAGAAGGACAACAAGAGAAGCTAAGTATAGATTTATTGTTTACCTCTCCAAGTCGAATCATCCTAACAGGAATTCCACAGTCAGTCATGACTGAAAGAGGCTACTATAGTCAATCATGACATGACTGAAAGGTGCTACTATTGTCAGTAATGAATGCAAGAGGCTACTACAGTCAGTCATGACTGAACTGAAACCATATAGTCAGTATAACTGAAAGGGGTTGCTATAGCTAGTTATGACTGAAATTGGCTACTATAGTCAGCCATGACTGAAAGAGGCTACTATAATCAGGCATGACTGAAAGTGACTACTATAGTCAGTCATGACTGAAAGGGACTTTAGCCATTCATGACTGAAAAAGGCTACTATAATCTGTCATGACTGAAGGTGGCTACTATAATCAGTCATGACTGAAAGGGCTACTAAAGTCAGTCCCTACTGAAAGGGGCTACTATAATAAGTAATGACTAAAAGAGTCTACTATAGTCAGTCATGACTGAAAGGGTCTACTATAGTCAGTCATGACTGAAAGGGTCTACTATAGTCAGTCTTTACTCAAAGGGTCTACTACAGTCAGTCATGACTGAAGGGGTCTACTAAAGTCAGTCATGACTGAAAGGGACTTCTACTACGGGCTTTTACTACGTGAAGAGGGATCACAGACTTCATGTCTAAGAACACAAAAGAAGGACCCATGTTTTGAAAGTCAATTAGGCTAGGGTAGATTATTAGGCATCAAGAGCCATACATTACCTAATGGCGCAAATTAATTTCTCTTGGTAGCAACATAGACATAATAGTCTATAAGGGACACATCGCCTGGGAGAGATGTCCAACCTATTGCTCATTCGACCTCAAGCTATAATGGGAAAGGCAAGATGCACAGCGATATATGCCATCCCCCCTCCGCTGCCTTCCGAGATACATGTTTATGGAAAAGGCTTCGGGAGTAAACCTTGAGGGGAAATCAGCATCATGTGCTATCTCCAGTCGTCTTGATAATGTTTTGTCACTGGCCAACGGTAACTCAGGACCAGAGAGAGAGGTTGACAAATGGCGGGGATTTTTTACT
The DNA here is from genome assembly GCA_036924085.1 of Ariolimax columbianus. NCBI lineage: Eukaryota > Metazoa > Mollusca > Gastropoda > Stylommatophora > Arionidae > Ariolimax > Ariolimax columbianus. The sequence goes on from JAVGWX010000015.1 coordinate 34,496,469, forward strand.
CAATTTAATCAAAATCAAAACACAAGTCACCCATTTCAGCGGACACAGCAAGAGAAAAGACTGTCCATACGACCTAGCAAAAGAGAGTGCTTTTTCCTCGCATGTGATGAGCGAACATCAATCAATAAAAGGTGGTCCCAAAAAAGATATCCAGTTGGGGATACAAGAAGTGAGGAGTTTTTATTACTCTATGGGACTGAATTCGTGTGGTGGGGGGGGGGGGGGCGCTTAAGTCGAGTAAAAGCTTGGCTTGCAATCCCAAGATACAGTGTTCGAAATCAGTTTCTGCTCAGTTTGACTGCGCATGTCAAGGAGACTTCTCAGAATGACCACTTCACGTTCAGAAATGATTGGCAAAACTACTATACTGCGCAACTAGAATAGGGAAATGCATGCTACACATTATAAACAAATACACACACGCATCAATACACTGGTCAGTACGTTCTGATATAGCTTAAATGATTACCGCATGGGGTTGAAAACAGCGTGCCTTCACCGGTCGAATCCAGAAAGGCAAACAATTTAGCCAACAAAACAAAATTGCTGTACAGGGCTATGGACATGGGAAAATACACAATAACGTCGAGAGTCTGCAACTTAAATATGTTGTTGTTGTTGTTGTTTAATGCCCATAATGAGTAAGTTTACACTTTTGTGTGCCCTGAAAAGGGCGTTAAGCTTTCCTCATATCCCGTGCGAGCTGCATGAAATTGGACCGCGGTCCTATAGGTGATTGTGATGTGTTTGGCTTCATTCGCATATCGCTTACTAGCTTACTACAATGAGAATCACGTCCCATATATATATATTATATGGATATAGATTGAGTTATAACAAACTATGTCCCCGACAAATATTTGGCAAAATGGATCTTGATTTCACAGATGACATGGCTCTACTGACCCCAACTTTTGAAGAATCACAAGAAAAGATGGATCTATTACGGCCTTTATCAGGAAAGATACGACTCAAAATAAACGCCTCGAAGATAAGTTATGATTTGTATAAAGAAAACTGCTGGTGTAAAACTGAATGGAGAACTGTTACAGAAGGTAGAAAGTTTCAACTTTTTAAGAAGTAAAATGACGCAAGATGACACCAACAAAAGAAAGAAATTTCCACTCGAAGTGCGTTGGCCTTTAACTAACATTCTAATATTTGGAAATCAAAATCAATAAGCAGGAACGCATTTCTCAGACTGACTAACTCTAACGTAGTACTAGTGCTAACATATGGATGCGAAAGCGACCAAGGCACCAGAAGTTCTTGTGGTAAACGTTTCTACAAAATGGGGTTTGCCGGCCTCATGCCCAACCTTCCCCTCCCCTCATTCACCTTTTACGACATGCCTGTCAAGTTTCAGCGTTCCTTTTTTGTGCTCCACTTCATGGCCTCAGTAACACTCAAGCGATTATCGGCCTTTTGGACTACCTTATTCGGCTATTTAATTGATCGATATAGCGATATCGATTTAATTGATTCGCCTTATTACTTCAATTCAAGGGTAATATCAACATTACACCTGGTCACTTTAAATGCAGCCTGTTTCCGAGCAGCACCAGCTACGTTTCATAACAGAGGTTTTACATTATGAGCTTGCTATACCCATGCACAGCCTTCTTTAGTTGCCCTTATTTACATGATTTGACCGTTACAGTTGGTCTGCTCTTTTTAACCCGGGTACTCAGATGATATAAGAAAATGGACATATTAAACTGATGTGAGATAGCAAATGTAATTATTTGCTTCGTAGTGTTCCAAATTACATTTTTATTTTTTGGATCTGCATTCGTCTGCGTATGATAAAATATTAGTTTCTTTCGTTTTTTATTTTTAGTCTAAGAATCAACGTCATTGCACACGGTTTAACCCATAAGGGCCCTGATCTTCTTCATATTTTTTGGAAGAATCTCAGCACAATGGACGAACTCCGTAGCACCGGCGAGGATCATGTAATAGATTGGGTAGATTTTTAACATATTTTTGATTTTTAACTTAATTTTGAATTTTAACATAATTTTGAATTTTAACATAATTTTGAATTTTGCACAGACAGCAGCCTACTCGTTTCAATTTCTAACTGCCAAGGGATTTTTAACGTGCGCGCCACTGCAAAACGGGCGTTCGATCTCTACTACCCAGAGATACGGGGGGAAACCAGAAAATCCACTGGAACAAATTCCGATCTCTACCGTAATTTGACTTGGCTTCGTTCGTTCTCAATCTCCCGCTACAAAACCATGAAAGGGCTTAAGTAGCAGAATGCAGTCCAGAGAACGGAATGCGTTGTGTTGTAGTTTACAGCTTGACTGCGATATTTGCACCTTTCGGTCCAACACATCCGACTTCAGCAAGCATTTTTTAGTACCTGGTTAGCATTCCGTTTCGATCCCTTCTCTTTAGCTAGTCTGCCCTGCTACAGCCTGTTATCCAGGATCACTGCGTGGAGGTGTAGAAGGGTCTTGACAGTTTTGGTTCGCTGGCCCTGACGCTAGCAGTCAGCTATGGGTCGCTGACCACTGCAGCTCATGCGCTGCTCAGCATCTTGATCCCTACCGTAATTTGAACCAGCTACCTCCAGAACATGAGGCCGAGGTCTTATCTCGAGACCACTCTGATGACAACATTTAAAAATAGCTGCTAGCTTAAATAACCTGGAGACGGGCAACATCTAATAGACACACACACCCATGACGGAGAGCCTGAAAAACGCGCGGCAGTCGTAAAGAATAGAACAAGAGAATGTAGAACACAGTTTCAATATTTCATCATTCATATGCGTGATGCTCACTGCTGTATCCTTTCACCATATAACATCTGTGCGGAATGTATAATGAGAAACGTTAGAGAATACGAGAACATTGAAAGTTTCGATCCAATATACGATTGGCGGTTACGAGATTCCAGAGTTACGATACGCAGATGACACAGTGATACTATCAAGAAGTGCAGAAGGGCTAAAGCAGCTATTTTCAGCGGGAAATGGATGCAGTAAAGATGAAAACCTGTTTATAAACATAAACAAAAGAAAGATAATGACCACCGACAAAACACGATGTCGACATAAATTTACAGTAGGGGGTGAGGAGATAGATCAGGTCACACATTTTGAATAGCTGGGCTCCTGAATTGACAACAACGGCGACTGCTACTAAGAAATCAGAAGAAGAGTAGCCATGGCAACGCAGAGACTGAATAGCGTGAAGAAATTATGGCAGAGCATAAACAAAACGACACAAGTGAAAGTCTTGAGAGACTGTGTTTTTCCTATGGCAGCACATGGCTTCGAATCATGGACGATTATCAAAACTTATAGACAAAGAAACAAATCCTTCGAGTCAAAATGTTACAGAAAAATCCTCAGAATACCCTGGATGGAAAAAGAAGACAAATATAGACATTCAGCAAGAGTTGAACATATAAGGGAACTGGTTTATCAATTTTCTTTTGGCAAAAAACTTGAAATACTTTGGTTACATCAAGAGACACAACGGTCTTGAGAGAACAGTTATGAAAGGTATCGCCAGGCAAAAGAGGCAGAGGTAGACCAAGAAGACGATGGCACCAAGATCACCAGAAATATCCGGGTGTGACTGTGTCGGAGGATGACGTTTTGGCAAGGAGAAGAGTTTCTTTTAGACAAAATGTATTGGGAACGACGTTCTATAAAGGACATGCTACATCATGATGATGATGATGCTGACTTCTACGGGGATCAAGTCCATGTCTATTTCGTCAGTCAGACTGCCTTGAAAACAGTTTGTTTCCAGAGAATTATTCATGGAGGCTTCTCTTTCGCCTTCTATCCCCCAGGGGTGCTTAGGACATCAACCAACCCTCTTTCGCCTTCTATCCCACAACCAACCCTCGCCAAGCAGCTGTGTTCTGTGCAATCTTTTCCACTTCCTTCCAGTTTTTTCCTGTTTTCTTTACCACCGCCTCCAGATCTTGTCCCCATGTATTCATCGATCTACCTTTGTCTCTCCTTCCCTGGGGGTTCCATGACAGGGATTGCCTGGGAATACTGGCCTGGGGCTTTCGTAATGTATGACCCATCCATCACCATTTTCTTCCTAAGATTTCCAATTGACGTTGTCACGCCCTCTCCAACAATCTGCCGTTTGTAACTTTGTCAAATCATTTTATACCAATAATCTGTCTCATGCATCTGTTGGCAATGGAGGCTTAGTAAACTCAAATCCCTAACGTTTCTGATCAGCGGTTGAAATCTGCCGAAGAATCCAATTCTCCTTTGTTTTTAAACATACACGGCCCTTTAAGACAACACTAGGACAACTAAATTCACTTATTTCGTTCAGCGCATGAGCTGCAGTGGTCAGCGACAGCGAACCAGAGCTGCCAAGACCTTTCCACACTTCCACGCGGTGATTCTGGATAACAGGCTGCAGCAGGGCAGACTGGCTAAAGAGAAGGGATCGAAGAGGGAATGCTAACCCGGTACTCAAAAAATGCTTGCTGAAGTCGGATGTGTTGGACCGAAAGGTGCAAATATCGCAGTAAAGCTGTAAACTACGATACAACGCATTCCGTTCTCTGGACTAATACTTTCAGGGCTTGGTAGCGGGATATTGAGAACGAACGAACGAACGAACGAAGCCAAGCCAAGCCATTCCAAACCAAGCCAAGCTAAGCTAAGCCATGCCAAACCAAACCAAGCCAAGCCAAGCCACTTATTTCGTTCAACCCTTCATACCAAAAGAGAGTGACCTTCTCGGTTTAAAGAAAAGCTGTAGAAAAAAATAACTCACATATGCTTCGTTCATTTGGCCTGTTAGACTCCCTCCTCCCCCCCCCCACAGAATGGGGCCACCAAAACGTCAACTGTTCCCTTACAGGAAGCCTGTGTTAGAGAACTGGTTGTGGCAGATTGTGCTGCAATTCGTTTAACATGATGAGGTCAATAGCCCCATGCACAGAAGAAGAAAGAAAAAGGGGAAGAAGAAAGAGAAGGAAGAAGAGAGAGGAGGAAGAAAGAGAAGAAGAAGAAGAAGAAGAAGAAGAAGAAGAAGAAGAAAAGGAAGCAGAAGAAAAAGAATAAGAGAAATAAGAGGTTGAAGAAAAATAGGAAGAAGAAGAAGAGGAAAAAGCGGAAACAGAAGAGGAGAGGAAGAAGAAAATTAAAAAGAATGAAAGAAAGAAGAATGCAAAAATGAAGACAAATGAAAAATTATAACTAAAAGAAGAAGAAATAGCAGCAGGAGGAGAAAAGGAAGCTGGAAAAGCGAAAGACGACGAAGAAAGGGAGGAGACAGAAAAACCGGAGGAAGAAGAAGATAAAGAAGAAAACATGTAACAAGAGGAAGAAGAATGAAAACGTAAAAAGGTTATAAAGGAAGGAGAAGAGAACGGAAAAAGAAAAAGAAGAAGAAGAAGAAGAAGAAGAAGAAGAAAGAACAAAAAGAAGAAAAAGAAGAAAGACGAAAAAGAAGAAGAAAAAGAAGAACAACAAAAACAACAAGAAATGATGAATGATCAAAGAAAAAAACAAATAGTATTATCACTCTAAGATTCACCACTAGAAAAGACAAAATGGTAAACAAATATATCTTGACAGACAGACAAATAAAATAGTTTTACAATATTGTCTCGAAGCAGCTTGAGTCAATAAATAACACACAACAGGGCTTCGCGGGTTCATAGAAGAAGACCACGGTGTTGTTTGACAGTATTAAAGAAACAATGCATATGCATGAATTGAAAATAAATACGACCTTTCAAACGGCACGCGTAAGAAAACTGCATCTCCTCCACTGCACCTAAAAAACATAAGTGAACAAAATGAGACGTTTATGAACATGTACTCACCACAATTGTTACCGCACCATGTTTAAAGAAGAGATTGAAATATCCAACAACATCATCAGCAAAAACACACAGCCAAAAATTCACCGTGTTGAGATAGGTGACAGAAACATCAGAAATCGCTGGATATCTTCACTGACATAGTCCAACAGAGGCTGTCGTTAAGCTGTTTGGTCTCAGTCGATGCACACAAACCAGCACACAGTTTAAACTATCTACCACGCAGATTTCCCTCGCGTGTGGCGTCGTTGTAACATGTCGTTGTGCGTCTCCAAACAGTTTTCCGGGGCGACAGCTCACGACTCGATATGCGCACGCGGATGTGAGCGACGTCACGTGAACTGCTAATTAATGCATGTTTGTTTGGAGCGTGTGATCATGCAGAGTGCCAGAGTGCTCACTTTTCACGGATATACTGTCAAGTTAGATCCCAGTTATCGACACGCTCCTGTCGACCCAGCTCTGAATGGATATCTGGATTACTGTTAGATATGAAACGTCAGCGAGGAAGGAAAGTAATAACAATACTGAGGACTAGTTCAATGAGTTTTGTAATACTTTCTTTTCTGTTCACATTTGTCAATCTTGGAACTGAGACACTAGTGCGGTCAGGCACAACATACTAACCAGGACCACTATCACTCTTCCATGTAGCGTTCCCTAGAAACAGGCTTCTTTTCAAGGCAGTCTGGCTGACGAGAGGTGGGTCGAATGATCCCCGTAGTAGTGAGCGCCACGCAGATGAAACCAAGCATAGCACAACCGCTTGGATGACCGCGGTTCATCTTCATCTAAAAATTTGGGTAGACTGCCGCGTGACCATATCCTGATTTTTCCCGTTTACTGCGCTATAGCTGAAACGGTCCGTTTTCTGCAGGTCAGGTTGAGTTTTTTGTTTTGCGTTGTTTCCCATAGCCATGGTACCTGCAAGACAGGAGGTTGGTTTGTCTACTGTGGTTTCCACCGATGAATGCCCATGTGGAACAGTGGACCAGAATCCTGAAAGCATTCTACAGGAATACCCACTCTATAGGAAAATAAAATACCAGACCTGGCCAGAGGATGTCGAGCTGAGACAAAAGCTGTGGGGCAGCCGCTCCGACCTGGTGACGACTGCAGACTTCATCGTGGCGATTGGCCTGCAGATGTAGCATGACCAACAGATCCTGAACACAAAGAAGAAGAAGAAGAAGAAGAAGAAGAAGAAGAAAAAGAAGAAGGAAGAAGAAGAAGAAGAAGAAGAGAAAGAAGAAGGAAGAAGAAGAAGAAGAAGACAAAGAAGAAGAAGAGAAAGAAGAAGAAGAAGAAGAGGAGGAAGAAGAAGAAAAAGGAGAAGGAAGAAGAAGAAGAAGAAGAGAAAGAAGAAGGAAGAAGAAGAAGGAAGAAGAAGAAGAAGAGGAAGAGGAAGAAGAAGAAAAAGGAGAAGGAAGAAGAAGAGGAAGATGAAGAAAGATGAGGAGGAGGACGAAGAAGTAAAAAAGAAGAAGAAGAAAAAGAAAAGAAGGAGAAGAAGAAGAAGAAGAAGAAGAAGAAGAAGAAAAAAAACAGCACGCTCTGGATATGAGGCAAGCTACTACAGCCACCACTTAATACTCTTTTGAGGGTCCACGAAAAATCAAACTTCCTCATTGTGGTCATTAAACAATCATATTCAGTTTTTTTCCAAAGAATCGGCATCACTGCACTCCAAGCATACCCATAGGGGCTTAGTCTCTCTTAGCAAATGGTAATGAGTGGGGGGATTTACGGTTCTTGTAGCTCGCTGGTTGTACGTACTTCTGCTCCGCCCCATCACATGACCGTCCGCTTTAACCGTTTGATGTCAAAGCACTGAAGTCTTGAGAATCCCTGTTTCATCTATTGCGGGGTTGTTATCCAACAGGTAGTCGTTGACAGACGTCAAAATATCACTCCTATGCACTTCTAGTGTGCTCTTAATGGTAGCATGTGAAGCTATGATGTCAGTTCTTGACACTACACCCAGACATAACGGAGCAGACGTGAATGAGCGGACAGCAGCCAGAGACACAGGCCATGGAAAAAATAACAATAATAATAATAATATTCGCTGTTTCGTCAGTCAGCCACATCCATGACCCACAGCTGTGGCTGGTCCAGGCCTGGTCCAGGGCGGAGGTTGTTGTTGTTGTTTCGAATGCCCACAATGAGTAGGTTACTCTTGTGTGTGCCCTACAAAGGGCGTTAAGTGACGGGTTGCAGTAGCTTTTCTCACATTCCGAGCGTGCTGATGAATGTGGACCGGGATCCCCCAGGTGCTATGATTGGCCTCATCTGCGTGTCCCTCACTACTATGGAGATCACGTCGAATCTCACCTTGTTAGCCAGACTGTTGTCCTCGACAACAGCCCGTTTCCAGGACGACCAATGAGGAGATCAGCTGAGGGTCTTGGCCAGTATATTTCTCCTGACCCTGGCTAACATTCTCTGATCAGTCTGCTGTGCCTTACCAGACGTTAGCCTCATCGTCCTTCGAGGTCAGGTCAGGGTCTTGTCCAGTATATTTGTCCTGAACCTGGCTAACATTCTCTGATAAGTCTGTTGTGCCTTACCAGACGTTAGCCTCATCGTTCCCAGGGTGGAGGTTGATATCTGCTGGAGACATACTGTTCGGAGACGGCTACTTTTGCACCTCCAGCCGGCCCGGGAAAGGATTTTGGCGCTGAGAAACGACTTGTGTAGTATGTTTGGGACCGTGGTTTCCTGGTCCAGCCATGACCACATGACCGAACAAATAAACTCAGTCAAGTGTTACTGAGATTGAGAAGAGGTCTGTTTTAGCAGAGACCTCTACGTTGCGGATGTAGTCATACCCTCGGATGACTATGATACATCGCTGCATTCTTAATTTGTTTTTGTCCATGATATTCTGAGGACCTTTCTATAACATTTTGGCTTGGCTTGGCTTCGTTCGTTCTCAATCTCCCACTACCAAACACTGAAAGGGCTTAAGTAGCAGAATGTAGTCCAGAGTTTACAGATTGACTGCGATATTTGCACCTTTCGGTCCAACACATCCAACTTCAGGAAGCATTTCTTGAGTACCGGGTTAGCATTCCCTCTTCGATCCCTTCTCCTTAGCCAGTCTGCCCTGTTGCAGCCTGTTATCCAGGATCACCGCGTGGAGGTGTATAAGGGTCTTGGCAACTTTGGTTCCCTGACACTAGCAGTAAGCTATGAGTCGCTGACCACTGCAGCTCATGCGCTATTCAGCATATAGATTCCCTATAACATTTTGACTTGAAGGTCTCGATTATCTTTCTAGAGGTATAGGTTTTGCAGCCACATGCTGCCACTGGAGGAACACAGGTCTCAAATTGTTGTACTTTTTTGTTAAATTTCTGGCATTCTGCAATAGTTTCTTCAGGTTCTGAAGGCACTGCATTGCTATTGCTAATCTTCTTATGATTTCATTGTTTTCCATTCTGGAGCTCAGGTACTCGAAGTGTGTGATATGTTCTATTTTCACACCTCCAATTTGAATATTTGTTGTCTTCTTGTCTTGTCGAAGGTCATTATCATTGTTTTGTTTATGTTCACATGGAGCTGCGTAGCACAGTGGTTAGCGCTCTGGCTTCGCATCTGAGTTGTCCTGGGTCATTCCCCAGTTGAGACAGTTGTGTTTTTTCAGACCGCAATGGCTTTCGGGTCCACCCAGCCTTAAATGGGTACGAGTTCAGTCCGGGAAGTAAAAGCGGGAGAGGAGATGGCTACCGCCCTCATATAGCCGAGCCTTTGAAATGTGAGATCGCTAACACCTCACACCCCTACGGCAGTAATGCTATAGGATTACTTTATGTTCACAAAGAGCTTTCTATCTTCGCTGCATCTTCTTACGGCTGCAATTAGCTACCCTAACCCCTATGTACTGCTTGATAGTCTCACAGTATCGTCTAGGTATCTTTGCTCTGGTATCTTGTATCTGCCGATTGTAAAGGGAGCGTAACTTTCTATATTCTCATCATGTCTAATATTCCCCATCATGCATAAATGTTAAACAGGTATATTAAATAAAAATAAAACTACAAAACACACAACTAGTTCACATATCAAATTCAAGATACATAAACTCATAGATACATGAGACATCAAGTGTACAGTTAAATGCCACAACTAAACACAGTATTCTAAATCCACATGTTCAATTGTCAATTGACACAAACATTCCATTATCAAACACGTAGTTACGTGGTTATCCAGAACTCCTGCGGTAACCAGCTGGGCTATCGTTTTATTGCAAACTTATTGATATCAATTAAGCGTTCAACCATTTATGCTATACTGAATTCATTAACTTAGTCGCAGTGCTCTGCAATCAACGATAAATTATACCAACTAAAATATCCATTATTTTCCCTAGAAGCTACTTACGAATTCGGACACAACAAATGTTTATTCATTACCTTTGAGTGTTTGTCCAACAATCGTTCTTTTTCTCTTGGCTGTATGTGAATATATTGTCCATTTTCTTATCTTTTTCACTAACGTCTGTAACCTGATGGATTTACAGGGAGATAATCAGTCACTGTCCATGACTTAATGAAATGCGCAGACTTGTAGTTTGCCCTTTAATGTGCCTGGTCCGTCTGCCACTTTAGCCATTTCTCTGCAGGCGTTGTCTGTAAATTTGGTTCTGCAATATGGGCAGTTTCCTGTGTGTGTGTATTCCTTGGCCGAATTTGTATTTTTAACAGTAGCAGAGGTCGACAACCTTCTCTCAGACAGGGTCCTAGACCACGTCATTGAGTGCCCGGCCGGCCCATCAATAGCTACGAATACTTTAAGGTAACCATTTCACAATGCCAAACAAATTGCTACAGAAACTATCATTTCTAAAAGACACAAAGTGCTTTGGCGCAGAGTTTCTATAGAAGACAACTGTGGTGGCGCTATATTCCCTGGCTGGAGATAAATAAGAACTGGAAACAGGAGAAAAGGCGGAAAATAAAGAAAAAGAAGAAGAAGGAGGAATAAGAAGAAGAAGAACAAGAAAACGGAAGGAGAAGAAGAAGGAAGAGAAGAAGTAGAGGAAGAAGAAGTAGAAGAAGAAGAAAAGGAAGAAGAATGAGGAGGAGGAAGGAGGAGGAAGAAAAAGAAAAAGAAGAAAGAAGAAGAAGAAAAAGAAGAAAAAAAAGGTAGTAAAATAATAACAATAAGAAGAAGAAGAAGAAGAAGGTGGAGAAAGAAAAAGAAGGAAAAACAAGAGGAAGAAGAAGAAAAAGAAGAAAGAAGAAGGGAAGAAGAAGTAGAAATAACAAAAGAAAAAGAAAAAAGAAGAAGAAGAAGAAGGAGGAGGATGAGTAGGAGGAAAAGGATTAGGAAGAAGAAGAAGAAAAAGAAGGAGGATGAAGAAATAGGTTAGGATGAAGACAAAGGAGGAGGAAGAAGAATACAAAAAAATGAAAAAGAAGAATAAGAAAAACAAAGAAGAAGAAGGGGGAAGTAGAAAACGAAGAAGAAGGAGGCAGAAGAAGAACAATAAGAAGAAAAACAAGAAGAAAACAATGAAGAAGAACAAGAAGGAGGAGGAGAAACAAGAAGAAGAAGAAGAAGAAGAAGAAGAAGAAAAAGGAGAAGGAGGAGGAGGAAAAAGAAGAAGAAAAAGAAAAAGGAGAAGAAGGAGGAAGAAGAGAAAGAGAAAGAAAAAGAAAAAGAAGAAGAAGCAGAAGAAGAAGAAGAAGAAGAAGACGAAAAAGAAAGGTAAAGAGGAAAAGAAGAAGAAGAATGAGAAGAAGGTGGAGGAAGAAGAACAAGAAAAAGAAGAAGGAAGAAGAATAAGTAAAAGAAGAAGAAGAAAGATGAGGAGGTGGACGAAGAATTAAAAATAGATGAAGAAGAAAAAGAACAAGAAGAAGGAGAAGAAGAAGCAGAAGAAGAAAAAGAAGAAAGAATAGAAGGAGGAGAATGAAGAAGAGTAGAAGAAGAAGCAGAGGAAGAAGAAGGAAGAAGAAGAACAAAAAGAAGAAGAAGAAAAAGAAGAAGTAGAAGAAGAAGAAGGAAGAAAAAGAACAAAAAGAAGAAGAAGAAGAAGAAGAAGAAGAAGAAGAAGAAGAAGAAGAAGAAGAAGAAGTAGAAGAAGAAGAAGAAGAAGAAGAAGAAGAAGAAGAAAAATAAGAAGAAGAAGAAAGATAAGGAGGAGGAGGACGAAGAAGAAGAAGAAGAAAAAGAAGAAGAAGGAAGAGCGTATGGCCAAAGGTTTGTGACCTTGGTTTACATCCCATCTCGCTCGGTTTTACAGGCGCTGAATGACGTTGGTTTTTTCATGAAATGACCGCTTCACCCAGTCAACCCTGACAAATTGGCACCTGACAGACTCTGAGAAAAATGTTGTGCCGGCGCTAGAGCTACACTTTCAGCAATGAGCACAAATGAGGATGTCATTGTGCTATGAAATCGGTTCTTAAGTCATTTTTCAAGATGGGATCAATATGCTGAGCAGCGCATGAGCTGCATTGGTCAGCGACCCATAGTTGACTGCTAGCGTCAGGACCAGCTGCCAAGACCCTTCTACACCTCCACGCGCAAACTGGCTAAGGAAAAGGGATCGAAGAGAGAATGCTAACCCGGTACTCAAAAAATGCTTGCTGAAGTCGGATGTGTTGGACCGAAAGATGTAAATATCACAGTCAAACTGTAAATTACGACACAACGCATTCCGTTCTCTGGACTACATTCTGCTACTTAAGCCGTTTCATGGTTTGGTAGCGGGAGATTGAGAACGAATGAAGCCAAGCTATTTTTTAAGATGAGATGGTTACTGATTTGAATTCAGAATTTCTGGACACGCTGGTTCTTATTACAATGACTTCTCTAGCAGTGTCTGTATGACAAATTCTGTTTTCCAAGGGCCGCATGAGAACAAATTTGGTGAAGCAAAGGTTGTATAATGGCAAGTTTACTGACCAAAGGTCCACCTGAAAACAAATGCGATGACCCAAGAGCCGTATGAGAACAAATTCGTTGACCCAATTGCCGTATCCTGGCACATTCACTGCCACAAGAGCCATATTAGGACACGTTCGATTATCCAAGAGCTGTATTATTGGGTCTCTGTGACGAAGTGATCAAGCAGTTTGTCTCGTGTTCAGGCGGTCGAACTGCTACGGTTGGTTCATTATGGCATTTTCTTCCGGATATCCCTGGAATCATTGCTGGAGTTACGGAATTCGGGCTTTATGCTATGCTCTTGACAGACGGCATACCGTTTTGCGGAGAAAGACCGATATGTAAAGATAGAACCGCGGCAATGAAGCCGAACTCTCGCCTTTAACCTTTAACCTTTAAGAGCTGTCTTTAATTAATTAAGTTAATTTTCGACACCATTGTTTGAAATTATGTTTTATCTCCATACGGCTTCTGTCTCATGTCTGCCTCATGAGACCAGTATTGTTCACTCTCTTCCTGTGCCAGCATGCAGCTTTGCAGGATGTGTTCTACGGCCATGGTATGCTCCCCATATGGACACTTGTCATCTGTCCCAATCCTCATTTTGTTGTAAAGATGACCATTGAGTCTTCTGTGCTCAATTCTCAGTCGGAAGATGATGACTTGCTCTTCTCAAATTAAATTAAAGTAGCTGTCTGCTTTTCGGAAGTCGGGGTGTGGATCAGCCCATTTCCTCTGAAGTTGGCTTTAATTATGGTCTTGGCCTCATTATATGTGGTCTGTTTGTAGGGATGCTCCTCTCAACTTTGCTAGTCTGTCTGCAGCTTCATTGCCCTAAATATTGCAGTGGTATGGGATTCACTGTATGACCAACCTTGGGTGTTCTGCTAAGTGCTGTGTCAGGGAGAACATACATTGCTCGAGATCTTTATTAATCAGGTGCCGCACTAAGACAAGTTCCATTTCCAAAGGTCACAATTAGACAAGCTACATGACCGAAGGGCCGCATCTAAACATTCTCAATGTCCAAAAGGTCTAATTGAGACAAGCCCCATGTCCCAAGAGCCGCATAAGAAAAAACTACGTAAGTCAAGGGCTCAATCAAATCAAATTATGGGGCTGTGGGTGGCCATGTGACCCACGCTTCGCATTATGTCAAGATCGATTATCCAAGGGGCATATTAAGACAAATTCAATCACCTCAAGGGTCAGACTGTCTCTTTTTGGTTTTCATAAGTGGGGCAGTCCTGTAGGATATGTTCTGGTGTTTGCTTGTGTTCTCCACATTAGCATATGGTCATGTCGCTGAGATCAATTCTGTGGAGGCGGGCCTTCAGTCTACAATGTCCTGTTCTGTCTGAAGATCTTTTTCTGCCAATCTCTATTAAGTTTGTCAATGCTGACATTTTCTGGTTTGTATCCCTTGTGCCGGTCTCTCCATTCCGTTCTCGTGGATCGTTTTATGAGTGTTTTGCTTCTTTATATCTTTGGAGGTGATGAGTCTGTGTTCTGACCCTTCCGGCTTTAGCGAGTTTATCCGCCTTTTTATTTCCAAGGTTCTCACAGTGTAGGACTAGATCAGAATCCTTGTTTCTGAAATGTACAGCTGTTGCTTCAGTTCTGAAATTGGTACCTGTCTCTTCTGTTGGAAAATTGAATAGGATTGGATTGGCATTTTGTCAATCTCGAGAGACAATGGACTTTATGCTAGAGAGCGGACAGTCAGTTGTTGCCCTTGCTTTAGCCGCAAACGTTTGGAGTCTGCATCTTGACGGATCTTGTCTTCCCCTGCCTGCAGACCAAGACACAAAGCCTGCCTCCAGCCGGGTCTGTCCTTGACTCATCCTGTCTTTCCCTGCCTGCAGACCAAGACACAAAGCCTGCCTCCAGCCGGGTCTGTCCTTGACTCATCCTGTCTTTCCCTGCCTGCAGACCAACACACAAAGACTGCCTCCAGCCAGGTCTGTCCGTGACTCATCCTGTCTTCCCCTGCCTGCAGACCAAGACACAAAGCCTGCCTCCAGCCGGGTCTGTCCTTGACTCATCCTGTCTTCCCCTGCCTGCAGACCAAGACACAAAGCCTGCCTCCAGTCGGGTCGGTCTTTGACAAGTTAATCCCAGTTGCATGTGTTTATGTCCAACGCTTTCAGGTCACGCTTGCAAACACCTTTGCAGCCGAGGAAGGGTCTACCTATGTTTCGCTTGTCCGTGGTCATCTCTCCGTATAGAATATCTTTTGGTATTCGCCCATCCTCCATTCTGCACACGTGACCAAGCCACCGCAAGCGGCGCTGGGGGAGGATCGTGACTAAGCTTACAATCTTGCATGGACCAACACGATGTTACGTCTGCTAGTATGAAGTGGTTGTCTATAGCGCCATTGGAGTGTACGATATAAACTCCACTGCCCCCCGCCCCTTTTTGCGCTCTTTGTGGCCGAACCACTTGTGTACATGTACGAGTAGCATAACAGCAAAGCCTCCGCTTCTCATATGAAAAGTGATAGGGGGACGGCGTGGGCTAGTGATTAAGTGACACGGCTCACAACCAGTAGGCGCTGGGTTCGATCCCCATCACAGCACCGGGGAACCAAACCTTTGTTGTAAACCTTTAGAAAATGCAGGAGGAAGCAGACGCATACATAAAATGTGTGCTGAAGTCGGACGCACTGGGCCGACAGGCGCAAAATAAAAACCACAGTGCAACGCATACCGCCTTGGGGATTAGAGAAATAAGGCGAAGGCAAAAAATAAATAAATAATTATTTACCGAAATAAAAAAGAATGCAGACAATTGACAAGAACTGGTTACAGATCCTGGTTCATAAATTCCATCATGAACAGAAAATTGAAATACTTGACCACATCAAAAGACACGACGGTCTTGAGAGGATGAGAATAGAAGGTATGGTGCCGGGAAAGAGAGGCAGAGGTAGACCAAGCATGTGATGGCATCGAGATGTCCCAGAATGCTTGGGCATGACTTTGAGATAGACTGGAAATTTCGCAAGAGATCGAGTTTCTTTCAAGCGGTCTGTGATGGGAGCGACGTTCTGCAAAGGATATACTACATTTAACATTGTCTGTTGAAGTACTTGATAACAAAAATTGTTATTGTCGAAAGGTCTGCAGAAGTAAGCAACACTTCTTATGCAAAAGTAGAGTTTAGCATTGTCTTGTTTATATTTCTTTACGTCTACCATCTGTTATTCAGTTTTTATGCGTCCCCACTAATATTTGATGACGTATTGCGCAACAGGAACTCGCCTTGTAATGACAGCATTTAGTATTGGCAGTAACCTTTAACGTTCTCAGGGGCGTATTGATGAGGAATGTGGAATGGGGTTTGGCCTGCCCTGGATGAGAATCAGATTCGGGTAGCCATCACTACGGTATATGTGAGTGTAAATTGACCTACGAACTTCAATATGTATACATTTATTTTGTTTAAATTTTAAATAGACATCTACCTCTAATGTTTTCCTTCGACGATTACTACACTGTGTTTTCTATTGCTTTATCTGTCTGTTTGTCACGCGTTTACTTGCTTGTCTGTCTTTTCTCTTGTTATATATATTTGTGTCGATAGTATATTACTTGCTGATATTATTCTTGTTATAAATGTAAGTTTTTCAAGTGTGTGTTACTTGTCTGCCGTTTCTCTTGTTATAAATGTAAGTTTTTCAAGTGTGTGTTACTTGTCTGCCGTTTCTCTTGTTATAAATGTAAGTTTTTCAAGTGTGTGTTACTTGTCTGCCGTTTCTCTTGTTATAAATGTAAGTTTTTCAAGTGTGTGTTACTTGTCTGCCGTTTCTCTTGTTATAAATGTAAGTTTTTCAAGTGTGTGTTACTTGTCTGCCGTTTCTCTTGTTATAAATGTAAGTTTTTCAAGTGTGTGTTACTTGTCTGCCGTTTCTCTTGTTATAAATGTAAGTTTTTCAAGTGTGTGTTACTTGTCTGCCGTTTCTCTTGTTATAAATAATTATGGCTATGAACAGTTTATTCGTTTATTAGAGAAGCGAGTGGCTGAATGGTCGCCCGGCCGAATGAGTTCGAGGCCAGTCTATCGGGACGATAGCGGTTCGAATCCCAGAATGACATATGTTGTTTTTCTGATGGGGAATGAAATAAACAAACATAGCCAGAATACGACGTGGCGACAGCAGTAGCGAAGTGGCTTGTAGTTCTTATCCTAAAGAAAAACCCTCCTAGCAATGGGGAAAAGTCGTATTGACCGTTTTTTTTTTCTTTTTTTACCTGCTGGTATTTTTCTTGTTATAAAGTTTTTAAAGTGTTTCTGTCTTTTTTCTTGTTAAATAGTTGTCTTTCGATAGTTTATTACCTGCTGGTAATTTTCTTGCTAATTAAATGTAAGTTTTTCAGATTTTTGTTATGTTTCTGTCCTTTTTCAAGTTACATATTTATGTTTTTCAAGTTTATTACCTGTCTGCCTATTCTCTTGTTATATATCTATATGTTATCCAAGGGTTCAATGTGCTTAGCAGTGCATGAGCTGAAGCGGTCAGCGACCCAAAGCTGACTACTACCGTCCCAAAGCTGACTGCTAGCGTCAGGACCAGCGAGCCAGAACTGCCTTCTACACCTCCACGCTGTGATCATAAATAATAGGATGCAACAGTGCGGATTGGCTAAAGAGAAGAGATCGCACAGGGAAGGCTACCCAGGTGCTCAAAAATGTATGCTGCAGTCATATGTGTTGGACCGAAAGGTACAAATATCGCAGTCAAGCTGTAATCTACAACACAGCGCCATTCCGTTCTCCGGACAACATCCTGTTACTTGCATAGCCCTTTTCATGGCTTTTTAGCGGGAGATTGAGAACGAACTTAAGGTGAGAAGAAGCTTGCAGCGGACGCTCGACTGCTCTATCAAGTACCACAATCTGTGTAGTCGTTCCTTTTATGTGAAACAACAAGTTGTTGCAGAAATAACATTCTACATAAGCTAACAAACACAACATTTGAAGTATCACACACGGTGTTGCACACATCGGCCCTCGCACTGTGCACTTCTGCAGCAGAAAACGCCGCGCCAGTATGACACGAGCCAGCACGCACGAGACACGTCGATGTGTCAGTAAATAAGGCATGTCACATTGTTTTAGCTACCTTAAGCCAACAACCGATGGGAAAAGTTTACGCAGTCGCAGTACTCTGCAGTACTTACACCATCAGTACTTTGTCAACTATGCCAGAAGTTCACAACCAAAAAGATACGTGGTAAAATGGGTTCCATTCCAATGTAACATTCAAGACAACGAGGAGGCAGAAAGAGTGGTGAAAGAAGCTGAAAGGTTACCACAACCAGATTCTAGTGTGACCTACGAAGAGTACAGAAGGTTGGACATAGACAAATGGGAAACAGAGCATACTGGTTACACACAAAATGATTGTTATTACCAGTTGAACAGAAGAGAGCAGATAGTGGTTTTCAGACTCCACACAGACCACAACAGACAATATATTCAATAAACTGAAGATACGTGCTACTGACGAATGCACCTGTGGTACGGGGGAAATAGCCCCTGAACATCTGCCGCAAAATTGTCCGACATACGAGGACCAGACAAAGCACATGTGGCCATCACCAGTGCCAACACTAGACACGTTTTATGGCAGTGTCGACAGTCTTAGAATGATCGCCGCTATTTCGAACAAATTCAAGTTGACGTCTGACAGCATACGAAAAAGAAGAAAAAAAAGACGAAAAAGAAGTCGACAGAAAAAAGCTTACCAGAGATCAGCGACACCTGCTGTTATAGTTTAATCCAGAAGCAGGATGACTGAAATCAACGAATAATTTAATTCACACTGTACAGTTAACAGACCAGCAACCTGAGTAAAACTGCATTGAAAAATGGCGTCAAAGATATGGTAAGAAATGGATTAAGATGAATGAAGGGGATCAAGACGCTGAGCAGCAAATGAGCTGCAGTGGTCAGCGCCCCATAGCTGACTGCTAGCGTCAGGGCCAGCGAAACAGAGCTGCCAAGACCCTTCTATACCTCCGCGCAATAATCATGGATAACACGCTGCATTAGGGCAGACTGCTTAAGGAGAAGGGATCGAAGAGGGAATGCTAACCCGGTGCTCAAAAAATGCTTGCTGAAGTCCGATGTGATGGACCGAAAGGTGCAAATATCGCAGTCAAGCTGTAAACTACGACACAGTGCATTCCGTTCTCTGGACTACATTCTGCTACTTAAGCCCTTTCATAGTTTGATGGCGGGAGATTGAGAACGAACAAAGCCAAGCCAAGATGAATAAAGAACTTACAATGGGGTATATAGGTCATACCTTGTGTGGAGAGCCCTAAACAGATTAAGAACGGAAGTGTTCAAGTATAGATCGAACTTTAAAAAAATGGAAATATCAACAAATATATATTTATATTTTCCACATGATTACTTAATTTTACGTTTGCTTGTTGTACTTTTATATTTCTCTATTAGTTGAGACTGAACTTTATATTCTGTTATTAATATATTTTGTTCCCTAGAGTTTATTAAAAATACTTCGGTAGTATTTGCTACCGTTGCTGCTACTGCGTTTACAGTTTATTTGGTTTAGAGTTTCCCTAATTGTTTACTACTAATAACAATTTTGCGATTGTAAAAGAAGTGCAAAGATGGCGCCGTAACTGGCTGTGGGTCTACATGTCTCTACTGTTTTGGATCATTATGGATGCCGCCAGACCACGGATTTGCCTGGAATTCACACTAGTCGACAACTTACACTTGTGTTCACGGATACGTGGAGTTGTTTTCCGTCTGGACTTGTTATTTCGTTCTTTTTTTTGTGATTTC
Organism: Ariolimax columbianus; assembly: GCA_036924085.1. Lineage (NCBI taxonomy): Eukaryota > Metazoa > Mollusca > Gastropoda > Stylommatophora > Arionidae > Ariolimax > Ariolimax columbianus. The sequence continues at coordinate 34,516,023 of JAVGWX010000015.1, forward strand.
TTCCATCCGTTTATCCTGGTCTGGACGCCGGCTGAATTGCGCTACGCTTAAACTAGTTATACCTGTGTCGTATCTCACGGGTTAGTTCTGCCGGTTCACCTTCACGAATATGGCGTGTGGGAATTTTAGATGCTACTATGATGAACTGAATACAGCTGGGGAGAGATGCCAGACTCACTCACACGCTGAGTGTTGTCCATACGACCTCTTGTGGTTATTGAAAAGGCACGACAAACTGCGTTAGATGCCATCCCACCTTTCTACCCTGCGGGTGCATGTTTACGGAAAGGCTTCGGTGGTAACCCTGAGGCAAAATCTGCATCCTATGCTATCTCTAGTCGTCTCGATGAATGTCTTGCCACTGGCAAAAGGTAGATTAGGCTCTGTGAGTGAGGTTGACAAAAGGCGCAGTTTCTTTCTCACTTTAATCCAAATCTCCGCGCGTCACCCATTTCAGCCGACACAGCAAGAGATACGACTGTCCACACGGCTGAACAAAGAGAGTGGTCTTCATCACTTGTGATGGACAAACTACAAAAGAAGTGCAAAGATGGCACCCTAACCGGCTGCGGGTCTACATTGCTCTTCTGTTTGGGTTCATTATAGATGCCGCCAGACAATGGAGTTGCCGGGAATTCACACTAGTCGACGATTTACACTTGTGTTCACGGAAACGTGTTGTTGTTTTCCATTTGGACTGGTTAATTCGTTCGTTTTGTGTGTTTTCTTCCGTCCGATTATTCTGGAATGGACATCAGCTATATGAAAAGCACTACGCTTAAACATGTGGCATATTTCACGGTCTAGTTCACACAGCTGAACTTCACGAGATTGGGGCCCTTTGCCCTAGCTGCAAACAGTGTCAGCTTTGTTGTATGAAATTTAGACACAATTATAATGAACTGCCTCCTGGAGAGAGATGGGCTCTGTCAGGTGTGTAGCGGCCCAAGACAAACCGTTGTTGTATGGCGGGAGCTGGTACTTCAAACTGCAATAACGGTGCCTCAACTACCTTCTAGGTAATGGGACTGATGATGATGATGAAGATTATGATGATGATGATGATGAGGATTATGATGATAATGATGATGATGATGATGAAAAGACGTGCAAAAAGAAGAGCCAACCCCAAACACTGACCACGTTTGATACGCCACCGAGTGTGTTTTATAGTGTAATCGGCCGGTTAACAGGAGATTCCACGTTAAGTGATCGATGTGAGTCCCGGGTCTGTGAAATGAAGTCATTAACCTTTACTCTTTTTGTTTTGGTGGTCACGTTGTCAGAATGTTGCTGATGATGTCGTGTGTGCACTTGTGTGAGAGTGTTTATTTGTTTTACGTGTTTAATTTTTCAGACTGAAGTTTCTTTTGTTCCTCGCCGCTCGATATCAGACATTCACAGCAATGGATCCAAGAAAGTATTGTTTGTGGCTGCTTTCAGGGTCGGGTTGCGTTACTTCACGCCCTGTAGCTTGCATTTTTGATGAGTCAGGTTGCGTTACTTCACGCCCTGTGCCTCGGGTCCCACTGTATCCGTACGTAGCTTGCATTTTTGATGAGTCGGGTTGCGTTACTTCACGCCCTGTGCCTCGGGTCCCACTGTATCCGTACGTAGCTTGCATTTTTGATGAGTCGGGTTGCGTTACTTCACGCCCTGTGCCTCGGGTCCCACTGTATCCGTACGTAGCTTGCATTTTTGATGAGTCGGGTTGCGTTACTTCACGCCCTGTGCCTCGGGTCCCACTGTATCCGTACGTAGCTTGCATTTTTGATGAGTCGGGTTGCGTTACTTCACGCCCTGTGCCTCGGGTCCCACTGTATCCGTACGTAGCTTGCATTTTTGATGGAATGAGTTCCTAGTCTTTGACTCTCCCCAGCAGGGGTTATTTATTTTCAGAATTGTCTCTTCTGGGAAAACTTACTTAATTAACCAGCGCTTCTACCCAATCGTAGCTGAAGTAATAGGAAAGATAACCCGCTGTTCTTGACATATGTTATAATTTTATTTAATTCTAAAATCTTTCTATTTATGCTTTTGTTTCCCCTTCTTCTTCGATCGTTCTCAGATTCCCGCTACAAAGAACTAAAACGGGCTTTGCTAATAGCAGAATGTAGTCCGGGGAACGGAATACGTTGTGTTGTAGTTTACAGCTTGACTGGGGTATTTGCACATTTCGGTCCGACACATCCGACTTCAGCAGGCATTTTTTTAGTACCGGGTTAACCTTCCCTCTTCGATCAGTTCTCTTTATCCAATCTGTTCTGTTGCAGCCTGTTACCCAGGATCACCGCGCGGAAGTGGATAAGGGTCTTGGCAGCTCTGGTTCGCTGGCCCCAACGCTAGCAGTCAGCCCTGGTTCACTGGCCCTGACGCTAGCAGTCAGTTCTGGTTCGCTGGCCCTGACGCTAGCAGTCAGCTCTGGTTCGCTGGCCCTGACGCTAGCAGTCAGCTCTGGTTCGCTGGCTCTGACGCTAGCAGTCAGCTCGGGTTCGCTGTCCCTAACGCTAGCAGTCAGCTATGGGTCGCTGGCCGCCGCAGCTCATGCGCTGCTCAACGTCTTTTTTTCTAGCAACAGCAATAATCGTACAGAAACGTGCATTGTAAGCACTCCGAAAACTTATACATCAGACAACAGAAGAAACTAATGACGTAATACTCAATAAGGAACCAGCCACCTACTCCACAACCACATCGGGCATGAGGATGGTGATTGATTCGGTAACAGTGGCCCTAACCTGGCTGGTAACGCAACCGGTGATACAATCAGTGATACTGTCAGACTCGCAGAGTTGAAAGACAGAAAGGTACATGCTAAGAAGGGAGTGCGCCTTTTTTCTGACCAACTCTGGTATACAAGGTGTCACATGGATCTACTGCCCGGGGCATGTAGGCGTCCGGGGCAACGAAAGAGTTGATGCAGTGGCCGGACGAGCTGTAGTGAACGACGCGGGGATGATGAGAGACAATGTTGACATTTATGGATACTCTACAGAATTATGAAGAGACCGAAAGTCGGGAAAATGCAAATGAACAGAGGGTGATAGATTTGGAAGTGACTAGAGGAGATGGGAGAAAGTGTGTACTTTATGGAAGGATACGAAGAAGACAAAATCTGTATCTTCTTCTTCTTCTTCGTACGCTGTCAGACGTCAACCTTTATTTTTTCGAAAAAAGCAGCGGTCATCCTGAGGCTGTCGACACTGCCATAGAGCTTGTCTGGTGTTGCCACTGGTGATGGCCACATGTGCTTTCTCTTTTCCTCGTATTTCGGGCAGTTTTGCAGCAGATGTTCAGCGGTAATTTTTCCGATACCACAACTGCATTCGTCAGTGCCACCTATCTTCAGTTTATTGAATAGGTGGTACCTCAGTCTGTTGTGGCCTGTGCGGAGTCTGAAGACCACGACCTGCTCTCTTCTGTTCAATTGGTAATAGGCATCATTTTTTGTGTAGCCAGTATGTTCTGTTTCCCATTTGGCCATGTATCTGGCTCTAATAAGCCTTTTGGACTCTTCGTAGGTCACACTAGAATCTGGTTGTGGTAGTCTTGCACATTCTTTAGCCAGTCTGTCTGCCTCTTCGTTGCCTTGGATGTTACCCACTGTACCACTACTCTTTTTGGTGCGGTCTGCTGGCATAGTTGACAGAGTACTGCTCTTAAATCATTAAGTTCAGTATTTTTATGGCTTTTTAGTGCTGTGACTACGGCCAGGGCATCTGTAAACAGGACTATCTGGCTTTCATTTCTTTTGCCTGTCAGCATTGCTTCTGCTGCAGCCCTCAGTGCCTCTGCCTTCGCTCTGAAATTGCTTGAGTATTTTCCAGTTGCCACTGACAGTGTTATTTTTCTACCATTTGGTAGGCTCAGGAATACCCCTGCCCCTCCATTCTGTATTGTGTTTGGTACAGAACCGTCGGTGTATGCATGGGTCCAGTCCATGCTTGGGTAGTTTTTTATTATCTACCTCAGGGTTATGTCTCTTCTTTCTTTTTTAGTCTGGCTGTTTTTTTTTCCAATACCTGGTATATTTTCTACCACCTCTGGAAATATATGCTGCTTCCAGGTAGGTTTGCGTACAGTAAGGATGGGCATTTGTGTTGTTAATGCGTTCATAGGGTCTTCGTTCATCTTTGCTTTGGCTATTTCTGCAAAGTTTCTCCGCTTTAGTTTCCCATTTCCAATATTATTTAGTCTCTTATGCATTGGATGGTCAGTCTTTATTCTTAGTTTTTCTGCTTGCTGCTGGGCTTTGCAGTCTCTTCTGTCGCTCATGGATTGCAGATTTGTAATCTTTTCTAGCTCTACAATTGGCGTTGACTTCATGCCTCCTGTTATAACTCTCATGGCTTGGTTTTGGAGTTTGCTAATTTTGTCAAAGTTTGCCTTTGCTGCTGTTGTCCATGCCGCAATGCCATACTCGAGAACTGGTCTCACTCTTCCAGTGTACAGTTTCTTTAGTATACTTTCGTCTGCTCCCCAGCTTGTGCCAGCAAGTTTCCTCATGATTGCCATTCTTTCTCTGGCTCTCATTCGGTTTCTCTCGATCTGACTTTTCCATGTCATGCGCCAATCAAATGTGACTCCCAGGTAATTGGGTTGTCGTTTGGTCGCAGATATTTGCCGTTAAGACTTATTTTGGTGTTCTGGGGTTTATCTGACACTGGAACTCTGAGTAGATATACACTGGCTGGTTGAACACCCGACCTCTGAAAAGAAGACAGCTACTATAACTTTACTAGATAAGAGCAAATCATCATTTTCATTCCGAGAACTGGGCATAACAGACTCAAGGGTCATCTTTACAACAAAATGAGGATTCGGACAGATGACAGGTGTCCATTTGGGGAGCATATCATGACCGCAGAACACATCCTACAAAGCTGCACGCTCACGCAGGAAAAAAGAGAATAATACTGGTCTCGTGAGACAGATATGAGACAAAAGCTGTATGGAGATGAAACAGCCTTATAAACAACGGTGTCCTTTGTAAGAGAAACCGGAACCTTGATTTGAGGATGAACGAATAAGAAGAAGAAGAAGAAGAAGAAGAAGAAGAAGAAGAAGAACAGAGAATGAAGCATTTATGGTAATGCCCACTGTGTGCGAATGTTGTTTCCAGTTAACGGTAGAGTTCATCGCGGAAACTTGCATGATGGTGTAAACATCTATGAATGCGATCACAAGAAGAAGTATAAAGATGTTAAGTTCTTAGTTCGACCCGTTCTTCGTCAAGGGGTGGTCACCCTTAAGCAGGTTCCAACTCAGGATCCAGTCGTTTCTGTGGCGGGCACGTGTCGTCCTGTGTGATAGTAGTCTGTCTGTTGTGGGGTCATTAATGTTGTAGATGTTAAGTTGAGTTAAGTATCTCTACCTCTTCATTATCTTCGTTGTATCTGTCAGAAAGATGCTATTTTTGCCCCAAATGGTTCTTGGTTGAATCCACGAACTCTTTCTATTTGTTTGATTTGCTTATGAATCATAGGGGAAGAAGACCAGCGTTTGCTCAAGTAAAACATGCTGATCAGACATGTTAGTCAGGGTCAGACAAAATATACTGGTCAAGACCCTCACCTCGGCTTTCTAATATCCATTCTTGGAAACGGGCTGTTTTCATGGCAGCTTAGCTCACGATGTGACGGATCTACGTGATCCCCTTAGTAGTGAGCGACATGCAGATGAAGCCAAGTATAGCACATCCTCCTGAAGGACCCCAGTCCACCTTCATCGGCACGCTTTGAATGTGAGGAAAGCTACTACAACCCGCCACTTAATGTCCTTTTCAGGACGCACAAAAGAGTAAACCTACTCATTGTGGGCATTTACAACAACAACAACAACAACAACAACATACGTATCATATCTGTAACATCTCTTTACTGGTTTAGAAGACTCTGCAGAGTCGGTATACAACCAATTACATTTGCATTACCCTGCTCTAAAAACTATGTGCATCTAATCTATTCTTAAATGCATTAGCTGTCCTTGCTTATACCTCTTGTAGCAATGCATTCGAAGTATTCGCCACTCTGACTAAAAATATATTTCCGAATATCTAATATGGGCATTTTTTTAGTTAATTTGTTTATGGGCCTCTTCTTCTTGTTGGTGTTTGTATTTTGAAAAAAAACAACTTATTATAGTCTAATCTAACCTTTCCTGTGATTATTTTATAAACATGTATTAAGTCACCTCAAATGATTCTCTTTTCAAGACACCATAGGCCAGTTTTTCTTTCCTCATAACTACAATTTTGGAATCTCACTATCAGCTTCTTCGCTCTTCTTGTATCCTTTCCAGCATGTTTGTATCTCCTCTACGATAAGGACTCCACACCTGTGCACAGTAATCCAATCTAGGTCTAACCAATGCTTCATACAGTTTGACAATCACCTCCTTACTCCTATGTTTTAACATTTATTGTTATCATATAGGTACATTGCATTTGCCTTTTTCACTGCTACCTGGGCTTGCTCACTCACCTTTCCTGTATGATCTATTATAACCCTTAGGTCCCTTTCCTTATCTATCTTTCTAATACTTTTCTCTCCCATTCTGTAATTATGTTCCATATTTGATCTACCCATGTAGATGACTGTACATTTATCTACATTAAACTCCATTTGCCTTTTTCACTGCTACCTGGGCTTGCTCACTCACCTTTCCTGTATGATCTATTATAACCCCTAGGTCCCTTTCCTTATCTATCCTTCTAATAATTTTCTCTCCCATTCTGTAATTATGTTCCATATTTGATCTACCCATGTAGATGACTGTACATTTATCTACATTAAACTCCATTTGCCTTTTTCACTGCTACCTGGGCTTGCTCACTCACCTTTCCTGTATGATCTATTATAACCCCTAGGTCCCTTTCCTTATCTATCCTTCTAATATTGTTCTCGCCCATTCTGTAATTATGTTCCATATTTGATCTACCCATGTAGATGACTGTACATTTATCTACATTAAACTCCATTTGCCTTTTTCACTGCCACCTGGGCTTGCTCACTCACCTTTCCTGTATGATCTATTATAACCCCTAGGTCCCTTTCCTTATCTATCCTTCTAATATTGTTCTCTCCCATTCTGTAATTATGTTCCATATTTGATCTACCCATGTAGATGACTGTACATTTATCTACATTAAACTCCATTTGCCTTTTTCACTGCCACCTGGGCTTGCTCACTCACCTTTCCTGTATGATCTAGTATAACCCTTAGGTCCCTTTCCTTATCTATCCTTCTAATATTGTTCTCGCCCATTCTGTAATTATGTTCCATATTTGATCTACCCATGTAGATGACTGTACATTTATCTACATTAAACTCCATTTGCCTTTTTCACTGCTACCTGGGCTTGCTCACTCACCTTTCCTGTATGATCTATTATAACCCTTAGGTCCCTTTCCTTATCTATCTTTCTAATACTTTTCTCTCCCATTCTGTAATTATGTTCCATATTTGATCTACCCATGTAGATGACTGTACATTTATCTACATTAAACTCCATTTGCCTTTTTCACTGCTACCTGGGCTTGCTCACTCACCTTTCCTGTATGATCTATTATAACCCCTAGGTCCCTTTCCTTATCTATCCTTCTAATATTGTTCTCGCCCATTCTGTAATTATGTTCCATATTTGATCTACCCATGTAGATGACTGTAAATTTATCTACATTAAACTCCATTTATTCGCAGCTCTTCTTCCACCAGTTTCCTCGTGCTTTTATGCATTTTTATCTAGTTCATTTTTTTATTTATTTTGCTTTATATGGTCCTTCCCTGCTCATTATTTATGTTATTCCACTGATTTATGTTATTCATTTGTCACCCAATGTTTCCTGTGTTCTAATGTCTTTCTTCCCACCGTTTCTTCTCCTGCTACAGTTTTCTTTTTTTTTTGTTTTTTGCTTAGATGTTTGCCCCACTAGTTTCTACTGGCGGAGGCGCGCCATTTTCCACCCCAGACCGTAGTCCATTGGGCGATATCAGGACGCATAAACCAGTGCTTGGATGCGTGTGTGTATCTGTATGTACCTAACCTAGTGTTTTCCGTGTTGCAGGAGTGTTTTCATGTCATTTGGCGGTTACTCAAAACATAATAGACATTATACGATAGATAATAGATTATAGACAGCGAAAGTTGATAGAAGACTGCAGTACCGATACCAAACGATATCTGAACAATTATCAAGCTACAGTTTTCGCCATCTGTGTACTTTTCTCATGGTGTTCCAGTGTCTTCAGAAGCATGTTGTTGGTTTGTGATGTTTTCTTCTACCTTTAGTTGAAAATTAGCCTTTCTTTCTAATACCTTCATGTTATGGTTCATTTTGGTGCACTTTATTTTTAGTTCTTTTCAATATTATCTTTCATGGTGGTTGGCATTTCTTCATAAGTAAGTTGTGGTCAGTATTAGTATCTGCTACTGGTTAGAATTTATAGAAATAACTAGAGTTACTTCCCTTGAGGAGAACTTCTATTTTTAGCCATGACTAATCAATCACATTGCACCACAACTGGGTTCAGGAACACAAATTATATGTAGCAAATACTGCCACGTATCCCAGGCTGAGCCGTGGCGGTGTGGTTTCAGGATAAACCTTTATCAACAGAGCCTAAAGCTGTTGATCTGTACCCCAGTCTCCGGAGTGGGGTACGCCATACTGCTAACTCGACACTCAGTCTTTTATTATTTTATTTAAAATATTTACTCATTACAATAACCTTTTTCTGTTAGTCTCATCCGACATTTCAGGGAGAAAAAAAATGTTTTAATAATAATTTTCGTTAAACCTTGTATATCACCGCTAGATTACGAGCACAGATCCTAAAACTGGATAGCAAATTCGCATATGCACCGGCACCAAATCGCTGCACGTGATATTGCGTGACAGATTGTCTACGTACTCCAGCAAATTATTTTAATTTAGCATACATTGATATCCTTGCATCTCATTAATGGAGGCTAAGGAAAGTTCTGCGTGGGGCTAGCAACCTGTCATGTAATACAAACTGCTACAGACGTCACCGCTGCAAATTCCTGGCAATTGCTTTGGTGCAGGCTTCCTAAAGGGGGCCGGCTGACGCAATTGGAATGTACTCCGGTTGAAATGTTATGTTCCTAAGAATCGACTTCACTGCACGCTGGCATACCAATGGGTGTTCAGTCTATCTCAGCGAAGGGTACGAATACTGATTGTTCCTGTAGCTCGTTGAATGTACACAATTCTGCTCCGTCCTCTCCTGGGGCCCAGACAGCTTGAACCTCGTTTAATATCAAAGATCTTCAGTCTGTGAATTCCTGATTCACATGTTGCCCATGAGTGCAGAACAAACGTTACAGAGACTTCATGATAGCGTTTCTGAAATGCTTCAATATTGATGTCACCTCCAGAGAGATGCTTGCAAAACATGATAGCGTTTCTGAAATGCTTCAATATTGATGTCACCTCCTGAGAAATGCTTGCAAAAGGCCTACCACCATCCCAGAGAGTACAGCCATCACGGAGACTCAGCGAAAGCGTGCTGCCCCCAAAAGCAATACAACAATTCCACAACCGGCTCCCCGCATGCGTACCCTGAATGTGGTAGGGTGTGCCGTTCCCGGATTGATTTTTACATCATTCAGATAACACATTTCGCAGCAATAGTCTAATGCTGTCGATGAATCCAGTGGTCTTGAGGTAAGTTGGAAGTTGAAAAAAAGTAGGCTTTAAGCCGCTGTTCGGGAAAAATTCAAGTTAAAAATCTACTCAAATTATTCTAGGGATTCTCGTCCCACAGAGAATATGTCGCAAAAAGGTGATTGTGTGGCTATAATCATCAGGTCTTGGTTATGTAGTTAGCGGAGCATGTATAGATGGCGCCTAACAGGCTGCGGTCTACCTTACTCTAACGTACACTTCCAGCACCAACAGTCCCAAAAAGGGGATCGTATATATTCCATGAGCAACCAACCTAATGTTTGGTAATAGATATTGGAATTGACCTGGCAATATACCGGTAATATCTTTCTTTCTCCTTTTCCCTATTCCCTACCAAATATTTGGAATGTCTTACTCTCTTTTCGTTATTTAAGTAATATAACAGACCTCACTGTTTGCCCTTGCCGTTATTCTAGCTTAGAACATTATCACACTCATCCACATCATTCATGACCTACTCAGTAAATGACATATCACACAGCAGGTGGCATATTTATTACATAATACTCATACCACAAAAATAAGTAGGGAAATTACAAACACAATACAATACATATCATCTTAACTGAGTATTCTATTATTATATATATGTTAATTTACATATTTACTAAAGCGGAAATTTTAAGCATTAGCTCTTGATGGAATTCCCAACTATCTAAACCCAGTTCTATTGCCTTGAAATTACATCACACACACCTCGCCTTAACTGCGTCCGCAACACACCTTATCAAATACTCTTCCTCACTCAAATCCCCTCAGGCGGGCGATCTGGACATACCTCGTTCACATTGTGTCCTCCTTACAACACAACGTTCAGATTATCACTTAATACAAAACTCACACACCTACTTGAGCGATCCTGTTCTATCACTAACATTCGTGCAACAGTCTATCAATCGCTCCTCTATCTAAGTCGATGAGTTAAACATACTATCTAAATTCAGTCTCTTTCTCTCTCGCTCTCATCTCTCTATCCCTCCTCTTCATCCAGCCTACTAAGCTAAACTTTGTCTCGACACTCAAACAAAGTCAGAGCTTGACCAATGGATCTCAAGGGATGGCTATATTCAGTCTTATTGGAACGAAACACTTTGCACACCTGTCACTCATTCTCTCGCAGCAAGCCCGCTGCCAATCCGTCTGTCAATCATTCTCTCCCTACCCAAATCGGAAGGCCAGTGGTCAGCTCCTACCTGTCCACATTCTTTGCCCCAACTCTCTCCTTTGTTGAGACGGCGAGTGACCTTGACACACATTCAGGTACATTTGTTATCAGCAACCACATCACCCCTGTCCTAAACTCTCTGCTCCTGCGGGAACTGTTAAATTGTTTTATTTTTTTCATTCGTAATTTCTTATTATTAGTTTTCTTGTCTTTCCATTGGATACGTCCAATTATTCTATATATCCACATTTAATATCCAAGTCTCCGCCTCGGGTACCGGAGGTCGCGGGTTCGAATCACGATAAAGACCTGAGTTTTTTAATGTGGATCTTCTGGTAAGAATGTCCCTGATCTCTGGGCAGTGGGATCGGACTTCCGTGTTCAGTGTCGAGCACGTTAAACAGTCATTGGCAGTTAGAAATAGAAAAGAATAGGCTTAATGGCTGCTACCCGGACGAAATTATAAATTCAAGTTAAAAACCCATCCAAATTAGTTGTACCTTCCCCAGGCCTAGTACACCGCATGACGTAATTAACATACCTACTACTGTTAGCAACAAAGCAACAGCTGATAAACAGTATATATATGCCGACTTCTGTCCTACCAGTACCAAACGTGGCCTTTGACCAGGGCGCGTGAAAGCTGAAATTTGACGTGAGAAATTAAGTGTTTGAGGAAGGTCATCGGTGTTACCAGGAGAGACAAAATGGGGAACGACGACATTCGTAGTATGATCGCACTACGTCTTGTGTCGAATACATTTCCAGGCAAAAAATAGGTTTGGTCATCTCATGAGAATACACCTTCATCAACTTCCACTGACGGCTTACAAGGTTGGTAAATCTGGCTATAGGGTAAGGGGGAAGCCGTGAGGCAGGTGGATAGATGACATTAGAGTAATTGTGCAGCGACGCGGGCTCACATTGACCGACGCAACACACTTGGCGTAGGACAAACAACTTAAGCTCCCCACGCCGCTCAACGGCACAAGTGGAAAGAAAACTAACTAACTAACATTCCTGATCTCTAGATAGTGAGATCAGACTCCCTTGTTCAGTTTCGAGCACGTTGAAAATCATTTTGACGGAAATCTAAAAGAGTAAATTATGTATACCTTTCCACGGGTGGTATTTTAAGAGCAGCTATAGATGGCGCCTAACCGGCTGCGGGTCTACTTAACTAGTGTTTGAGTCTTTTAAGATGGATTCGCAGATCCGTTAAAGTCCCCTCCAATAAAATGGTTGTATACAGACTCTGTAGAGTCTTCTAAACCAGTATAAAGACGTTTTTAGTTAAGTTAGGTTAACTATGGATAGCCTAAATCATTCGCCTACCTGGCAACAAATATTAACATAACATGTCTGTCTGAAAACCAGGATTCCAATTGAAAAACAGAATGAACAAAACCAGCATAGCCTTTACTAGCTTAAGCAACATTTGAAAGTTATTACAATGCAGCACAAACAGAAAACTACGAATATTCAAGAGGTGCACGCTTTCTGTGCTTCTGTATGGTGAGGAGTGCTGGGGAGAAGCGGAAAAGGATTCATATAAATCATCATCCTTTCACACAACATGCTCAAGAAAGATTCAAAGAATTTTCTGGCCAAACGCCATAACTAATTCAGAGCTGCTTGTCTGAAGCAATAGAAAAGAAATGAACACCATCAGAATCAGGTCGAGGTTGGAATTGGATAATCTATGTATTGATAAATGGGGACGGCGTCGGCTGGTGGTTAAGTGACACGACTACAATGCGAAGGTGCTGGGTTTGCTCCCCATCACAGCACCGGCAGTTACCCAGGGGAATCAAACCCTTATAAAAATGCAGGAGGAAGCAGATCCTTACATGAGTAGCTCTTCTACGGTCTCTCAAGACTCTTCTTACCACACACTCTTGTTTCATTTTACTTTGTCCAACAATCACGTTCTTGCACCTTCCTTCAGTGCGAGGCCTGTCCATTGCATTTTGGTTGGACTGGCTTCCGAGAGTGCACAAACCTAGCATAGGTACATACAGACGTACACATGCATCGAAGCACTGGTTTATGCGTCTAAATATTGCCCAATTGATTACAGTCTTGGGTGGAATAGGCGTGCCTCCGCCAGTAGAAACTAGTGAGGCTAACACCTAAGAAACAAACAAACAATACCGAGACAACCATTAATATCTCTTGTACTATGTTCACAGATATGCAGTCTTTTGAAGCAATGAGGTGGGTGCTGGATTTGTTGAACAAAAAGGACGAGAAGCTGAACTTAGAACTTCTTACAGATTACTATGTCCCTGGCATTCGATTAGGTAATCACGACTTGTCTCTATTGCCAGAATTTAACTTTTGTTGTTGTTGTTTAATGCCTGCAGTGAGTAAGTTGACTCTTTTATGTGCCCTGAACGGCGGGTTGTTTGTAGTAGCGTCACTCACATCCCGAGCGCACCTATGCCAGTAGAAACTAGTGAGCCAAACACGTAAAATAAAATGTTAAAAGTAATTTAATCCTTACATAAAATGCATGCCTAAGTTGGATGCACTGGGCCAACAGGCGCAAAATAAAAACATAGTGCGACGCACACCCGCCTTAGGAAAAATAGAAATAAGGCGAACGCAAAAAAACAAACAAAGCAAACAAATATTCTAAGAAAAGAGCCAGATACCATCACCGGAATTGCTTTGGTGTGGACTTACGGGGGAAGGCGAAAGAGAGGACAGCCTAACACAACTTGGTAAAGAGCCGTAGAGGTGGAAAGGAAATCATTAATCAGAGTTGGGACACTGTACGAAGGATGGTTGTAGACCAGGTGAAGTTTGTTGCTAATTTACTTAACTTAACGTCTTTATACTGGTTTAGAATACCCTGCAGAGTCTGTATACAACCAGTTACATTTACATCACCTTGCTCTAAGAGTTAAGCGCATCCAATGTATTCTTAATTGCATTAACTGTCCCTGCCACCACTACCTCCTCTGGCAATGCATTCCAAGCAGACACCACTCTCTGACTACAAAAATATTTCCTAATGTATAATCTGGACCTCTCTTTAGTCAGCTTGTAGCTATGCCCTCTTGTTATTGTGGGTAGCTGTATTTTTAAAAACTTGTTATAGTCTAATCTATCCATTCCTCTGATCATCTGATAAACCTGTATTAAGTCACCACGAATTCTTCTCTCTTCTCTCTTCTCTCTACTCTTAAAGATAAAGACGCAATCAATTGCTGTGGTCACTGGTCATGAAACTAAGAAGAGGACTTCCAAATGTGACACATAGAAGATGACAGAATGAGAAATGTGTTTTCCCGAGAACCAGATGTAGTAGAAAGATCTTTCTAAGATACATTTTCTTCTTCTTCTTCTTCTTCTTCTTCTTCTTCTTCTTCTTCATCATCATCTTCTTCTCCGTCATCTTCTTTTTCTTCTTTTTCTTCACGTATTTTACTTATCTCAATGTTAGAGCACTTGCTATTCACAGCAAAGGTTCTGAGCTCAATTATCAGTCGATTCAGTCGTAAAAAGGCACCTGGCTTAATGTAAGATAAGGAAAGGCAGCGAGGAATGAAACTGGATGCCTCATCCGGTGTTTGCTATGCGACTACCTTTACCTTCATCTTCTCTTGATCTTCTCTTCACCTCCCGTGAAACTGTCGTCTTTTTTGTTATAAAAAGATAAAATTAATCTCATCTACTTCTGAAATGAGAGGATTCAAACTTCTTTCGTGTGCTATATGTGTGGAGCTGATATTTTCTATCTGTGCCATCAATCCCTAATTTTCTCGGTCTTTGTTGTGCCATACTGTCCTGCTCTGTTGTTTTAGTCTCAACCTGGGGGGGGGGGGAGGTGGGAGAGAAAGTCGGGGAAGGGGGGTGGGGGTGGTTGGAACTAACTTTACTTGTCATATAAACATTAACAGTGAGATAGAGAGAGAGAGAGAGAGAGAGAGAAAAGAGGGAGGGGGAAGAGAGAGAACACAAATACTGGCCTTATGAGACAGATGAGAGACAAATGCTGCATTGAGATCAAAACAAGGCTTCCCTACAACTTAACGTTTTTATACTGGTTTAGAAGACTGCAGAGTCTGTATACAACCAGTTTCTTTTGCATTACCTTGCTCTAAAAGTTATGCGCATACAATGTATTCTTAAATGCATTAATTGTCCCTGCATCCACTACCTCCTGTAGCAATGCATTCCAAGCATTCACCACTTTCTGACTAAAAAAATATTTCCTAATATCTAATCTGGACCTTTCTTTAGTTAACTTGTATCTGTGCACACTTGTTCTTGTTGGTGGTTGTATTAGAGAAAACAAATTGGAATAGTCTAATTTATCTGTTCCTTTAATTATTTTATAAACCTGTATTAAGTCACCTCGAATTCATCTCTTTTCTAGATACCGTAGGAAGGTTTTTCTGAGTCTTTCCTCATAACTGTAATCCTGGAATCCCATTATCAGTTGCGTCACTCTTTGTATCCTTTCCATCATGTTTATATCCCCTCTATGAAAAGGACTCCACACCTGTACACAGTACTCCAATCTAGGTCTAACCAATGCTTTATACAATTTGACAACCACTTCCTTACTCCTGTGTTTAATATTTATTTTTATCATACCTAACATTGCATTTGCCTTATTCACTGCTAACCTGGACTTTACCTGTATGATCTATTATAACCCTTAGGTCCCTATCGTTTTAATATTGTTCTCGCCAATTCTGTAATTATGTTCCATATTGAATCTACCCTGTATAAGATTGTACATTTTTCTATATTAAACTTCATTTGTCACAGATCAGTTTCGAATTTTATCTAAATCCTACCTCAATACATCCACTTGTGCTATAAGTGAGACACTCCTACGTAGTTTCGTGTCGTCCACAATTTTTTCAATCATGGATCCTATATCAATGTCCAAACGTTTATATATCAGCATGTAGCATTTCCGTTGTAGAACGTCGCTCCCATCACAGTCTGTCTGAAAAAAAAAATCGTTCTCTTGCCAAAACTCCAGCTTCCGCCAGTCATACCCAGGCATTCCTGGATAACTTGGTGCCATCGTCTTCTTGGTCTACCCCTTCCTCTTTTGCCTGGCACCATACCTTCCATTACCGTTCTCTCAAGACCGTTGTGTCTCTCGATGTGACCAAAATATTTGCATTTTCTAGCCAAAATGGAAGTGATAAACCAGTTCTCCTCTATATTCTCGTTTATATATATCAAGAACAAAAATGGTCCGAAAACTGAGCCCTGTGGCAATCCACTTTTCACTTCACACCACTCAGAATACTCCTTATTTATGCCCACTCTCTGTCTCCTTTCCGTTAAACAACTTTCAATCCGTTCGGCAACTTCACCTATTCCATGTGATTTTAACTTTTTAAATAATCTTCGATGAGGTACTCTATCAAAAGCCTTTGCAGCGATTGCCTTTGTGTGAGAAATCGGAACATTGATCTGAGGTTAAAGAAAAAGATGAAGAAGAAGATGTAAATATAAGTCGGACTATATAAGCAATGTATGGCGTTATTTGCATTTATGGCTGATTTCAACTTTGTGAGTTTCTTTAAGAAGGGGCAGATTATTCACAAATAATTCTGAACAGATAGCAAATTATGAGTGACTTCCCTGTAACGTCTGCAACAACAAAACTCGTCAAACAGGTTTGTCAAGACTTCAGACCTATCAATACAATATGGCAAGCTATTTTCGGACAGATTCTAGACATATTCAACACCCAGGTAGGACTAACTACGCCGGGGTTGGGCCTGCATACAAGTCAAGAAGATCTCTTGACAGAGAATTTGTGGATGATAACTTAATTTGCATCCCCGAACCAGCATCAGTGACTGGCCGTGGACAAACCACAAAGCATTCTGGTTTTTGTGTTTCAAAACACAGGTAAGTTTCTGGGAACATCATTACTGAGTTTAGTTCTCCGAGATAACATTGACAAGTTTTGTTTTTAAATTCCCTCACACGTAAATACTACTTCTCATCGTCCTGTTCACTTTCTTTATTTCAAATGGCAGACTAGACTGATTGTTTAGCAGTTTAATGTAAATACTGAAACGTATTTTATGGCTAATAGTAATATCACAGACGGTTTCATTGTGGATTACTAAAAAACGTCAGTTTAATTGCTCATGAGTTAAAAGTTAAAGTTAAGGCTGATTATTCTTCTTAAACATTTGCGCACACAAAATTGTCATTACAATCAACTAACACTAGACGGTTCCTAGATTATAAGACTATACATACAAAACTATATTTCAACACAAAAAAGCGTAAACTTAGAGCAAATCAGTCCAAGACAACATAACAGATATAATGTGTATTTGGTAATTTGATGAACATTAATGCGTTTCATGGTAATTTAATAATGATTGATGAGTTGCATGAGAATTTTACAAAACATTTTTTAGTTTCATGGGCTTTTTTAAATAATTCTTGTTGAGTCTTATGGTAAATTTATCATTGTTGATGAGTTTGATGTTAATTTGAAAATCATTGATGAATTTCGTGGTAATTTTACTACAATGGTTGATGAGTTTCATTGTAAATTTATAATCATTGATGAGTTGTTTAGTGGTCATTTAATAATCATTAATGAGTTTCATTGAGAGAAAGTAGGCCTATACAACCGAGGGTAGAAGAGGAGCAAAAAATGTAATTGTATTGCTATGATGACATTGTTGTTATGGATACAACTTCAATTGGACCGTTACTTTTTATCACTATTGTCTTCTACTCAATCTTCAACTATTTTTATGTAGTCTTGAGTTCCATCTATGATGCCCCAGCTTTCTTAGCCTCATCAGAAGATGTTCGTGACCTGACTGTCACTAGGTTATGTCATGGGCCTCGTTCATTAATAATCGTTAATAATCAGAGTAGTGTTTTTTGTTTTTGTATTTCCATCTTTCTTTGCAGCTTCTTTAACCACCTGAATTTGTCTTCTTCTATCTCATTTTCTATTAGACAACCAGAGCAATAACTCTAACAAAGGCAGTAATCAACTGGCAGAGGTCTCGAGGTAAGGTGTCCGCCTCGGATGCCGGAGGTCGTGTGTTCGAATCGTGGTGGTGACCGGGATTTTTTTGGGCGTGAATTTAAACTGATTAGCCTTTCCTCTTTGATCCCTTCTCTTTAGCCAGTCAGCTCTGTTGCAACCTGTTATCCAGGACCACTGTGTGGAGGTGCCCTAATACTAGCAGTCAACTATGGGTCACTGACCGCTGCATCTTATGCACTGCTCATAATCTTGATACCTGATTACATTTGTGGTGCGGAATGTTTCCATAGCCTTTAACGCTGTCTCTAGACCATCTACATGGTGGCATTGTTGGCTTTCACAGTTGTTTCCACTAGGAAAGCTGTCTTGCCTGAGTGTCTTTTCTACCCATTGATCAGTTTTTTAATGGGCTTGAGTTGTTAACCTTGACATGGGGAGAGGAGACTAACGTCTGGTCAGGCAGAACATACTGATCAGACAATGTTAGTTAGAGTCATGTAAACTTACTGACCAAGACTCCACTTGACTTCCATGCAGTTATCCCTGGAAACAGACTGTTTCAGTCCGGGTGGGGATCAAGGTGGGGATCGATAGTAGTGAGCGTCACATAGGTGAAGCCAAGCATAGCACAATCGCCTGGAGGACTTCGATCCACCTTCATCAGCACACTTAGGATATGAGGAAAGTTACTGCAACCAACCACCCAACACACTTTTCATGACAAACAAGAGAGTAAAGTTATTGACCGTGTGCATTCAACAACAACATTACTACTCGAAGGGGGGACTGTAGAAAACTGCATTGACAGATGACAGCATCAGACTGTCATATGGGTTTTTCCCATTGCTGGGGTAGTCGAGGGGTGTTTAAGCAACTTTGCCACTGCTGTCACCACGTAGTGTGCTGGCTATGTTTGTTTATTTCACCCCCAACAGAAAAATAACATATGCCATATCGGGGATTCGAACCCCTGCCCTCATTGTCAGAAGGCAGGCATCGAAACCATTCCACTACACGCTCCACAAATTTGTTTATATTCTAGGAGCCAGCCAGGTGAAAAATGTACAAGCTAGGTTTAGTGCTGATCTTCTTGATGACCCGTTCCTCAGCTTAACTGTGGGTCCCAACTTCGTCTCCAGCAGACCCTATCTTGGGTCACTGAAGTCCAGTGCATGGTAAACCCTCCTCAAGAGGCAATCTCGGATGTTGTTGTTGTTAGTGCTGATTCTGGTCCTGAATGTATGGTCAGGGTTAACAACTGAAGCCCATTTAAAAACAGATCACTGGGTAGAAATGACAGTCAGGGCGGCTCTGTGTTGTCTGGAGGCAAGGTGTCCACCTCGGTTGCTGGAGGTCGTGTGTTCGAATCACAGTGGAGACTGAGATTTCTTTCATGTGGATCTTCTGGTTAAAATTTCTATGGTCTCTGGGTAGTGAGATCGGACTCCTGTGTTCAGTGTCGAGCATTTTTAAAATTCCTTGCCAGTTGGAAATTGAAAAGAGTAGGCTTAACATCTGCAGCCCAGACAAATTAAAAATTTACCCAAGTTTCTTTCCCCGGGTGGTTTGTTAAGCTATAGATCGCACCTAACTGACTGCGAGTCTACTTAGCTCAAATGTTTGAGTCTAATAAGATGGACTCGCACATTGGTAAAAACCAGCCTCCAAGAAACTGGTTGTATATAAACTTAAAGAAGATGTTAAGTTAAGGGAAGACAGCTTTCCTAGGGGAATTAGCCTCCCCTCAAAAATACATTTTGAAGATTGTACTTTGTGCACTCAGTACAGAACTCATTACAACACAACAAGCCTCATGAAGACACATACAGAAATGGCTCAGTGAGGTGGTGTTTGACCCAAGGAGACCATCTCGGCAGGAAGAGTTCCAGGCCGTGTGCTTGAAGGGGTCCATCTGACTATCTAACTTTGATATCAATCAATAAATTCAGTGTTATTGTCCTGAAATGTTAGTCACAATAGCAAAATATCTAGACAACTTGTCACCCAGGATTTGTTGTCCCTTAACTCAACCTCTTAACTTGGAGGATCAGCATTCTTATTTAGTCTCCCTCCAAAATCTCTACAGCTTGTTTAAACCTGTCAAGAGTACAACATCTCTACCAGCATAGCTCGGTAGATCATAATTCAACTTAACTTCTTTTTTCTTGTTTAAAAGGCTGCAGAGTCTGTTATACAACCAGTTTCTTCTACTCCACTTGATTTAAAATAACTGTGGGCATCCAATCTATTCTTGAATGCATAACTTTAATATTATTTGTAAAGCAAGGTTGGCTGCAATGGATCTCCAGTGTACTCTATCTCTTGCCGTAATGGTGCAAGCTGAGAGGCTTTTTCTAGTCCATCTCTTGATGTTATCCACCAACTTAAACGTTGTCTGCCTCTTGAACAACTGCCTTCCATCCTACCCTCCAGTATGGTCTTCAACAATGACTTTGGAGGGACTCTTGTTATATGACAAAAATAACGTAACTGTCTAACCCTGATTTTGGTCATCAATTCTCTTTTCACCCTTAACTTTTCCAATACCTCCACATTTGTTTTCTTCTCTTTCCAAGTAATGTGACCAATCTTCTACATTCCCACATTTCGAAGGTTTTAATACTTTTTTCCAACTTGTTATTCATTGTCCATGTTTCTGCACCATAAAGAAGTGACGAGCATACATACCACCTGACAATTCTCATTTTCAAAATCTGATTTATCTGTTTGGATGTCAGTATGTGTTTGCATGTTTCCGAATACCATTTTGGCCATACCTATTCTCTTTCTGATTTCTTTTTCACAGCTGCCTTCTTCAGTTATTATATGACCTAGATAGGAGAAACTCTGTACCTGTTCCAGTAGTTGATCTTTTATTTTATTCGCTTACACAGTTTCTTGTGCCTTCCCAATTATCATAATCTTTGTTTTCTGTATGTTTATGTCTAATCCAAACTCTTGACTAATTTTGTATATTGTTGTCACAAGCTCCTGTAATTCTTACTTACTTTTTGCCATCAGTAAGGCAGACTGCACAAATAAGAATAATTTGGAGATTATTCAGATTAATTTTTGACTTTGTATAATCACTGATATTTGCATATTTAACAATCCTAATATCTGCTTTTTATCATTTCAGACCAACAACATGATGGTCTTACAGATTTCTATTCTTTTGGCCTTGGTGTTCCTACCACTACAATCAGATGGACAGAGCCTGAATATACAGACTTGCTCTAGAGACAATATGGCAATATTTCAACCAGATGCAAATGCATATATAGGAGGGATTATATCTTTGAATACCCCAGGCACTGGAGGATATGGGTGTGGTCAATTTGATGGTGGTAAGAACATTTTTCTACATCCATATTGGTTTGTTCACACTTTGACTGCCGAAGACGGATGTGTCGGACAAAAAGGTGCAAATAGTGCAGTCAAGCTGTAAACTAGCGACACTGCATTACATTCTCCGGACTACATTCTGCTACTTGCAAAGCCCTGTTCAGATCTTGGTAGTGGAAGATTGAGAACGAACGCAGAAGAATAAGAAAGTAGTCCCTTTAAACCAAAACTTCCCCCACCCCCATCTCTGATACCAGTTCTTCTTCTTCTTCTTCGTCGTTCGTTCTCAATCTCCCACTACCAAACCCTGAAAGGGCTTAAGTAGCAGAATGCAGTCCAGAGAACGGAATGCGTTGTGTCGTAGTTTATAGCTTGGCTGCGATATTTACACCTTTCGGACCAACACATCCGACTTCAGCAAGCATTTTTTGAGTACCGGGTTAGCATTCCCTCTTCGATCCCTTTTCCTTAGCCAGTCTGCCTGCTGCAGCCTGTTATCCAGGATCACCGCGTGGAGGTGTAGAAGGGTCTTGGCAGCTATGGTTCGCTTGCCCTGACGCTAGCAGTCAGCTATGGGTCACTGACCACTGCAGCTCATGCGCTGCTCAGCATCTTGATCCCTAATACCAGTTCTTCTTCTTCTTCTTCGTACGCAGTCAGACAGTAACCATTATTTTTTCGAAAAAAGCGGCGGTCATCCTAAGGCTGTCGCCACTGCCATAGAGCTTGTCTTGCAGTTCCACTGGTGATGGCCACATCTGCTCTCTCTGATCCTCGTATGTCGGGCAGTTCTGCAGCAGATGTTCCGCGGTCATTTTACCAGTACCGCACGGGCATTCGTCGGTACCACCTATCTTCAATTTGTTGAATAGGTGGTACCTCAGTCTATTGTGGCCAGTGCGAAGTCTGAAGACAACGACCTGCTCTCTTCGGTTCAGCTGGTAATAGGCATCGTTTTTGGTGTAACCAGTATGTTCGGTTTCCCATTTGGTCATGTATCTGGCTGATACCAGTTCAATATCAAGGAATGGTCAGGACTAACACTCCTTCTCCTCAATCCAGATAATAAGCTCTGACTCCTAGTAAACACTGCAACATCTCTTCCAGTTCAATCCTCGACTAGTCTATTGTCTTTGTTTTGTTACCTTAGTTTGACCTGGGCTTGCTACATACTTTCTCAGACAGTTTTTGGTTCTCAGAGAATAAGTCCCCAACCCTAATCTCTACTGCTCTACAGAAATTAGTTACAGCTACTTTACAGCAGGCATATTCTATCTGGTTAAATATCAGAATTTCAAGTATAAATGTATGCTGAAAATGTAAACAGAGAAACCTTCCTGGAAACAGGCTGTTTTCATGGCAGCCTGGCTAACAAGGTGAGAGATCGATGTGATCCCCTTAGAAGTGAGCAACAATCAGATGAAGCAATCATAGCACAAATGCCTGGAGAACCCCGGTCCACCTTTTTCAGCACGCTCGGGATGTGAGGAAAGCTACTGCAACCCGCCACTTAACGTCCTTTTCAGGGCGCACAATAGAGTAAACTTACTCATTGTGGGCATTCAAAACAACATTTATATATATTTTATCATCTTCATAATCATTTCATTTCTTTTATCACTTTTATACATTTCATTGCATTTTCACTATATTTTTCAAATATACTTGATGATGATTTGAATAAAAAAGGAATAAAAGAAAAAGAAGTCCCTGTCTACTTTGACAATAAGTGCTGTGCCTAAACAAATACACCCATTCCCCAAATATAGTCCCATGAATTCAAAACTGCATATTTAACTACTGGAGCTGGCTAGTGTACACCAAAGGGGAAAAATAAATGGAGACTACCTATTAACGACAAGAAGGATCAACAAATGACATGAAACACGTTTGCATCACTGAAACACTAGGTTAGGTACATACAGATGCACACATGCATCCATGCACTGGTTTATGCGTCTTAATATTGCCCAATTGATTACAGTCTGGGGTGGAATAGGCATGCCTCCGCCAGGAGAAACTAGTGAGGCTAACATCTAAGAAACAAACAAACAATACCGAGACAACCATTAATATCTCTTGTACTATGTTCACAGATATGCAGTCTTTTGAAGCAATGAGGTGGGTGCTGGATTTGCTGAACAAAAAGGACGAGAAGCTGAACTTAGAACTTCTTACAGATTACTATGTCCCTGGCATTCGATTAGGTAATCACGACTTGTCTCTATTGCCAGAATTTAACTTTTGTTGTTGTTGTTTAATGCCCGCAGTGAGTAAGTTGACTCTTTTATGCGCCCTGAACGGCGGGTTGTTTGTAGTAGCGTTCCTCACATCCCGAGCATGCTGATGAAGGTGGACTGCTGTCCTCCAGGTGGTTATGCTTTGCTTGGCTTCATCTGCGTGGCGCTCACTACTACGGGAATCATCTCGTCAGTCAGGTTGCCTTGAAAACAGCCTGTTTCCAAGGAACGCTACATGGAAGAGAGATTGTGGTCTTGGTCATTGTATTGACCCTGACTCAACTTCCTGATCAGTATTTTGTGCCTGACTGGACTAACGTCTCAGTTCCTCATGTTGTTGTTGTTCCCCACTACCTTGTCGTATACCTGTCCATGGGAAAGGTTTTGGAAGTCATCTTCTTCTTTGTCGTTTGTTCTCAAACCCCCACTACCAAGCCATGAAAAGGGTTATACAAGTAGCAGGATGTTGTTCGGAGAATGGAATGTGTTGTTTCGAAGTTTCCAGTTTGACTGCGATATTTGCACCTTTTGGTCAGACACATCCAACTTCAGTATAGTGTTTTTGGGTACATGGTCAGCCTACTCTCTTCAATCCCTTCTCCTGAGCCAGTGTTATCCAGGATGACCACATGGAGATGGAGAAGGCAACTCTAGGTTGCTGGCCCTGATGCTAACAGTTAGCTTTGGGCCGCTGACCACTACAGCTTATGCGCTGCTCAGCATCTTGATCCCGTTTCAGGAGTAAACCCTGAGAAAAACCCGGAGCTGGTTGTTATTCCCCTGTATCAATTAGCTATGTGGAGAGGGGGGAACCTGCTGTAAAGGCAGCAGCTTGTCAGTTCAGTTCATGCGCCATCTCAGCATCGAAGGTCGGCTTCAATGGATCTCCAGTGTACTCTATCTCTGGCCGTAATGGTACAATCTGAGAGACTTTTTCCAGTCCATCTCCTGATGTTATTCACCCACTTAAAACACTGTCTGCCTCTTGAACGACTGCATTCCACCATACCTTCTAGTATGGTCTTCAACAAGTAGGTATGTCTTGTTATTTGACCAAAATAACGTAACTGTCTAACCCTGATTTTGGTCATCAATTCTCTTTTCTGATTTATCTGTTTGGATCTCAGCATGTGTCGCATGTTGTCAAATACCATCTTGGCCATACCTATTCTCTTTCTGATTTCCTTTTCACAGCTGCCTTCTTCAGTTATTATATGACCTATATAGGAGAAACTCTTTACCTGTTCCAGTAGTTGATCTTTCATTTGTATCTGCATACAAGGTTTCTTGTAATTTTTAGCCAAGTATCATAGTTTTTGTTTTCTTTATGTTTATGTCTAATCAAACTCAAGACTGATTTTGTTATCACTAGCTCCTGTATTTCTTGCTCACTTTTTGCCATCAAAACTGTATCATTCGCATATCTTAGGTTATTCATTGCCACTCCTCCCATTCATGCCTGTTAGGGGCTACCGCTACTAATCTATGTTGCTAGATGATGCTTTTTGTTTTTATTTCATATGAATATGAATTGTCAACCAACTTAGTGCAGTTTTCACATCGGCCGAAAAAACCTAAAGCAGGTACGGGAATTTACATACCTGAGAGGTGTCTGTACTGACGATGATAGACTGGACAGAGAGATAGAAAATATAATTCAAACTGCAAACAAAGTGCAGTACCAGATGGCACCTATACTGAAACATCTAAGTGTCACTATATCCACTAAAACAGACGCTGATAAACATGTTAATCATCCCTACGTTATGTTGTCAATTTCAAATTTGGGCCCTATTAGATATGCACAAACGTAAGATCGAGACCTATGAGATGCGCCGTGTACGAAGTGCAGCAAGAAAACAATTTGCGATAAAATTTACAACATCACATTGGGGAAAATGGTAGGGACTACATCGGTTAATGACTTTATTGAAGCACAGAAAATAAAATGGACACTTAACACAGATGCAGCGAGGTCACACTAAATGGAGGTTTCAGGGAGGCAGTGGAGTCTACATTGCACACTCCATTGGTGACATAGAAAATCACTCCATACCAGCAGGAGAGACATGTACCAATTTTAGAGCTGTTCATGCAGAAATTTAGATTCTTATCAGCCAAAACATAACTACAAGGAAAATGGTCATTGTAACAGACTCCTCTTTTTCTTCTTCTTCTTCGTACGCTGTCAGACGTCAACCTGTATTTTTTCGAAAAAAGCAGCGGTCATCCTGAGGCTGTCAACACTGCCATAGAGCTTGTCTAGTGTTGCCACTGGTGATGGCTACATGTGCTTTCTCTGATCCTCATATTTCGGGCAGTTTTGCAGCAGATGTTCAGCGGTCATTTTTCCGGTACCACAACTGCATTCGTCAGTGCCACCTATCTTCAGTTAATTGAATAGGTGGTACCTCAGTCTGTTGTGGCCTGTGCGGAGTCTGAAGACCACGACCTGCTCTCTTCTGTTCAATTGGTAATAGGCATCATTTTTTGTGCAGCCAGTATGTTCTGTTTCCCATTTGGCCATGTATCTGGCTCTAATAAGCCTTTTGGACTCTTCGTAGGTCACACTAGAATCTGGTTGTGGTAATCTTGCACCTTCCTTTGCCAGTCTGTCTGCCTCTTCGTTGCCTTGGATGTTACAATGGGATGGAACCCACTGTACCACTACTCTTTTTGGTGCGGTCTGCTGGCATAGTTGACAGAGTAATGCTCTTAAATCATTAAGTTCAGTATTTTTATGGCTTTTTAGTGCTGTGACTACGGCCAGGGCATCTGTAAACAGGACTATCTGGCTTTCATTTCTTTTGCCTGTCAGCATTGCTTCTGCTGCAGCCCTCAGTGCCTCTGCCTCTGCTCTGAAATTGCTTGAGTATTTTCCAGTTGCCACTGACAGTGTTATTTTTCTACCATTTTGTAGGCTCAGGAAAACCCCTGCCCCTCCATTCTGTGTTGTGTTTGTTACAGAACCGTCGGTGCATGCATGGGTCCAGTCCATGCTTGGGTAGATTTTCATTATGTACCTCAGGGTTATGTCTCTTCTTTCTTTTTCAATCTGGCTGTTCTTGTTTCCAATACCTGGTATATTTTCTGCCACCACCGGAAATATATGCTGCTTCCAGGTAGGTTTGTGTACAGTAGGGATGGGCTTTGGTGTTGTTAATGTGTTTATAGGGTCTTCGTTCATCTTTGCTTTGGCTATTTCTGCAGAAAAATGACAGCATAGACAAACTTGGCAGAGATGGGCAGACAAATATCTTCAGACTCACCACTCAGAGACACCACTGTGTGCGATTGTGGAGCACCCAAGCAAACACCAGAACATATTCTGCAGGACTGCCCGACCTATGCAGACTAAAGAGAGGCAGTCTGGCCTGTGGGAGCGACCATGCTCAATAAGCTGCCGGGGATCGATGAAGAACTGAAGTGCACAGTCTCCTTCGTGAATCTCACCGGACTAGAAGCATAGCATTAGTTGATCAATGAAGAAGAAGGAATTTTCAGGTCCACAGTCAAGAGGTTGAGCCTGGCGTAGATTGATAAAAAGAACCAGAGAAACACTCCAAAAGTTCAGCATGTCGGCAGCACAAGCCTTCCCCCTAGCACAAACCAGAAATCTACACATACCTCCTCTCTAGCGGTGCGACAAGGCAAGAAGAGTAGAATAGAAGAAGAGTGAAGCTTAGTATGACCACTGTAGCTGGTGGCCTAATATTAAACTTATCATGAGCACTTACGTGGGTTTTGTTGCAGTAGTTGATTCTGTAGCACTTTCTACATACATGATTAGAGCAACATGCCCATCAGCCCTCACGTCACATAGTCACTTCTCTTCTACTCCTGTGAAGGTCTAAAGATCTTTAAAAATAATTGCAATCAAGTGTGCAGACAAATAGATAATTGTGTTGCTACATGATGGCCACTACTGGGTCGAAGTTTTGTTACCTTTATAGTTTGTCATTCGTCTCTGATAGGACTAGACACTGATCTCACCTCCCTTGAGACTAGAGACACTAGAAACTTGTGGGATTCTTCTTCTTCAGCGTTCGTCCTGGAAAAAAGGTTGTGATGTTGTTTGCAGGGAGGCTGCGATGTCGGTACCACTCGGTCCGACACATCTGGCTTCACTTTTGGGACCAGCTTTGCCTTCCTTCTGTAACCTCTATTTTCTTAGTCAGACTACACTAGTGCAGCCTGTTTCCAGGGCCACCACTTTGAGGTTAAATAGAGTCTTTGTCAGCTTTGGTTCGATGACCCTGATGCCATCAGCCAGCTGTGAGATCCTGGCTGCTGTCAGCTCCTTCACTGTTCTGCATCTTCATTCTCTTGGGATTCGAACCACCCACAGTTTTGCACTTTTGTTCATTTCATGGGAGATGAGCACCTTGTTTCTCAGCCATAGTGATTCTTCCATCCATCCTACTAACCAAATAATTATTTTTTTAAATTCATAATCTTCAACAACTGCGAAGAGCAATAAGATGAGCTTATAGGCTACAGGCGCGATTGCAAGAAATCTGTATGTAGACATTTATTCAATCCCAAATATAGCATCACCAATTTGAGCTGAATATAACAGAGAATAGGAGTGTGTGGCCGAATTGTTTCGAGGTCTGCCTGCCGACAAGGGGGACAGCGGTTCGAATCCCTGGTATGGCCAATGTTGTTTTTCTGTTAGGATGAAATAAACAGACATAGCCAGCACATGACGTGGCGACAGCAGTGTCGAAGTGGTCTGTAGTCCTCAGTCTTCAAAACCCCTCGACTACCCCAGGAATGGGAAAAATGTTGTATGGTAGTAGTAGTAGTATAACAGAGAATTTCTACAGAAACCTTTCTGCCCCACAGGACAGCTGTGACTGGATAATGAGCCCATTGCAAATGTCAATGCATATGTTTACCTAGGCTAGGAAATCAACAACAATCACAATATTGATAATGAGATCTCATGCATGGCTCAGCTTCAGCCGCATAAAATCTATACTCTAGCAGATGACAGATATCAAGGGCAGGGCTCACACCTTCAATTGCATAGTTATCCCAGCAGTGGTATATGGGTGTGAGGTTTGGAGTCTACGGAAATCAGATGCAGAGAAGCTTTGTATTACCGAAAGAGCAATGAAACAAAGAGTCATAAACATGTCTCTAAGGGACCACGTCCTAAATACTGATATAGAGAAGAACCAAGGCCATATAACAAAGACTCAACTATTTCATTAACAGATGTCTACAATAACTAATGGGCATAAAGTGGCAGAACATGGTGAGGACTGAAGATCTATAGGAAAGGAGCCAACAACAGCCACTGGAAGCCAGCTGATAACATTGGGCTGGATAAGATGTACACTATGAAATACACCACCCAACATAGCCAGACAGACTCTTACATGGAATCCTCAAGGGAAGAGAGAGATGTAGACCAAAAAGTACGCAGAGAAGAAAACGTGAGAAGTAACTAAGATTAAATGATTACACCTGGAAAGAGGCCCCGGAACGTGCTAGCAAGATGCTGTCAATGGCCTATGCACTGAGAGGAGCAACAGACTGATTCAGTGCTCTTCAACTAGGGCACTAGCGCCCATTAGTGGGCGATTTTAGCTTTCAGGTGGGTGCTAGCAGTTTAATTACATTCTGAATTTAAAATATATTATTATTATCATTTTTATTATTTAAATGGCAATGCAGAGGCTACATAACTTGCAGAAACTATGACAGAATATACCAACAAAAGGGAACATTATGAGAACCTATGTTTTTCCCTGTGACTGCATACTAATGTGAAATATGGACAGTTACCCAGACCTCAAGAAAAAGAATTGAGTCCTTCGAGTTGAAATGTTAAAGAAAGGTCCTCAGAATACCCTGGACCAACAGAAAGAAGAATGCAGACAAGAGTTGGGCATAGAGGAAAAATGGTTCATAAATTTCATCTGAACAACAAATAGAAATAATTTGGCCACATTAATAGACACAACAGTCTTGAGAGAAATGTAATGGAAGGTATGGAACCAGGCTTGCGAGGCAGAGACAAACAAAGAAGATAACGGCACCAAGATGTTAAGGAATGCTTGGGCTCAGGAGCAGGATGGAGATTTTGTAAGAGATGAGTTTCTTTCAGACGGGCTATGATAGCAGTGACTTTCTGCAAAGAACATGCCACATGATGATGTATTAAAAACATTCAAAATATACAGACTGAGTGGACGATCGCAAAATTTTCTACAATTTAGATTTTAGTAGACTAAGGAAAATATTTATTACGAAGGTTATAAAAGTGGGCACCAAATATAAAAAAGATTGACGAGCCCTGGACTGACTGATTGATTGATTGAATATACAGTTAAAAGAGGGGGGGGGGGGATTACAGATAACCTGTTGTTATTGTTGTATACCAACAATGAGTAGGATTACTCTTTTGTGTGCCCTAAAAAGGATGTTAAGTGATGGGTTGTCATAGCTTTCCTCACGTCCCAAGCGTGCTGATGAAGGTGGACCGGAGTCCTCAGGCCGTTGTGCTATGCTTGGTTTCATCTGCGTGTCGCGCACTACTACTGTTCCCTAACCCATGAAAATAGCCTGTTTTCAGGGATGACTACGAGGAAGCCGAGGTAATGGTCTTGGCCAGTATATTTTACCTGACCCTGACTAACATGTCTGATCAGTATATTGTGCCTGACCAGGCGTTAGTCTTCCTCCCCCAGATAACCTGTACACATAGTGATAAGTTTGTTGTTTCCCAGACCAACTTCCATTTTTCGTAGTGCAAGGTTGAGAAATTGTATATCTTTTGTTGTTGTATTTCCAGGAATGATGGTGAGGAATTACTGCAACAATGACCTGTCTGCTGTTGCAGCTGTGATGAATATCTTCCCAGAGATAAATGGTGACGATATGGCCTGTACAGCAGCTACAAATAACTTTACTCTGGGTAAATGAATGATTTGTTTTCTCGACTGTAGCCTGCAACATTTGAGTCTAAGTAGCGCAGTGGTTAGTGCACTGACTTCCCAGCCGAGCGATCAGGGTTCGGTCCTCAGTTGGTGCAGAATTTTTTTTAGCGCAAAACAGTTTTTGAAGTCGACCCAGCCGAAAAAAATTGGGTGCCAGGGTAATCTGGGACAGTTAAGGTGGCCGACATAATGTTGACCATATCACCCCTAGTGTGCCGTTCATCAAGAAAAATGTGGGCCTAACACTATATTCCCAATATGTCACACTGGCATGTTATCGGGGTCTTTACTGTACTTACTACTGCAACACTTGAACTGTGTGCTTTCTTCATCTATGTAAATAGTTTCCTAATTTTTCTGGCATTCTGTACATTTTTCAATCAGTGCCCGTCGCTTCTTTTTAGGGCATAGGCCATAATGGGATAACTAGAGAATGGTTCCGCACGTCAACCGGTGTAGGACAAGGATGTATTCTTTCACCTACCCTTTTCAACGTTTTATTTGAACGTATTGTGTCCGAAGCCCTGGAGGTGCTACTATGAGCATAGGTGGTTGTATACTCACCAACCTCTGGTTTGCTGATGACATGTCTGGGCGGGCTGGAACGGATCTAGAACTTGCGAATCTAATCTCAAACCTTGACAATTCCACTCAAACATTTGAAATGGAAATAAGTGCAGAGAAGAGTAAAATAATGGTCATGGTCTCAGAGGGCCTAACATGTCTGATTGCGATCAAAGGAGAACCATTACAAATTGTTAAACAGATTAAATACCTGGCAGCACTGATGGATGCGGACGGTTCCAGTACTGAGATTAGGTACGAACAACAATGAGCATGGATGCTCTGACCAAACTGACGCCGATACGGAGAGACAAATGCATCAACCTGAAATCCAAGTTGAGTTTAATAAATGCACTTATCACTTCCGTGTACCTTTATGCGTGCGAAACTTGGTCACTGACAGCAGTTCTAGAGTGAAGAATTTATGCAATGGAGATGAGATGTCTGCGTCAAATCCTCGGCATTTGGTATTTAGTTGACCACGTCACGAATAAGATAGTTTGGAACAACGTTAAGAGAGAGGTCGGCCAATATATAGACCTATTGAGTATGGCAAAAACAAGCTAGCTCACATGGTATGGGTAGGTTTTGAGATTGTCTATGTTGACAAAGACAGTCCTGCAAGGTACTGTGCCTGGAAAGCGTAAGAGAGGGAGGCAGAAAAAGAGATGGGAAGACAACATCAGAGATTGGACAGGTAGGTCCATAACTAGAACAAATATCCTGGCACAAAACAGAGTTGAGTGGAGATAACTGGTCCAATAATCTGCAGTCTTGGTGCCTCAGGTTACGGGACTGATCATGATGATGACTGACACAAAGCACACATTTTGGTTTTTAATATGGGAATTTAATAAAAAAAATTTAAATGTGAAACTATTCTTACTGTCACCACCTAAATTGTATCTAATGAAGCAAAATTGTTTAATTAATTGATTCACTGCGAGCCGCCATATCAACTCCTGAAAAATATTCCAAATCCCACTGATGTTTTGAATACAAAAATTCACATATTTCTCAATTCAAAGTCTTTGAAAATTTAAGAATGTTATCATGGAAGTGCCGCTATTTTGGTATGGAGTGAAAAAATATAATCCAGTTCTTTGTGGAAACATGTCAAAATGTGTGGTGATTTTGTTGGAAATAATTGAAATTTTAAACTTTACATGCTTTCAGTTGTTGTGAATGCGCACAACGAGTAGGTTTACTCTTTTGTGCGCCCAGAAAAGGACGTTTAGTGGTGGTTTGCGGTAGCTTTCCTCGCATCCTGAGTGCGCTGATGAAGGTGGACTAAGGCCTCCAGGCAGTTGTGCTATGCTTGGCTTCATCTGTGTGGTGCTCACTACTACAAGGATCATGTCGATCCCCGCCAGACTGCTAAAAAGGACAGCATGTCTCCAGGGAGGACTCTGTGTGGAAGTCGATGTAGGGGTCTTGGCCAAACCCTGATATTTTACCTGACCCTGACTAACATGTATGATCAATATATTTTGTCTGAACCTAACTAACATGTCTGATCAGTATGTTGTGCCTGACCAGATGTTAGTCTTCCTTCCGACGTCTTTCAGTAAAATGTGAATATTGTGAAAATTATTAGAGCTAATAAGGTGATACTCTAGAAACATCTTTCAACATGGATTATCTTTAATTGGAAGCAATTATCTAGTTCAGGTTTGGGTAAATAGCAGAATTATTGATATCCAAATAACAGTATAAATCAACTCACAAGATAGAATCAGAGCACCATTTTCCAACTGAGAACATAACACATCCCACTTAACAAGCACCTGAACAGAATCCAACCACATCATACCCATGAGTGCCAGCTGTGTACACACCCATATTAAACCGTTGATAATCATCTCTTTTGGGTGCTCAGTACTCAGCGATGTTAGGAAAATGCATCTTCCTCCAATGCCAGATTAACTCTTTCAGGACCGATGACCGATATATCGGACTCTGATTTAAACCCCAGAGGACCATTAACCGATAAATCGGATTTTGTTTTGTAGAGTCGTGATTCGGGTTTTGTGTTAACCAATCTACTTAAAAATTACAACCAGAACTAGAACAGCTTCCGTTCGTGACATTTGGGTCGAGCCACACGTGTTTTGGTGCTGAATAAGTGATATATTTGCGTTTTGAAGTAGCTAAACTGTGTTGTTGATTCCTAAACAATAATGGCAACGGCCACTGCTTCTACTAGACCATTTTTGGAGATAAATGCATCAAATAAACAGTGCTTTGAGGGACTTTGGATACTATTCTGAAAAATTACCAGACAAATTGAAATCAACAATTCAGTCCAATGAAAAAGGATGGTGAATTACAATATTTTGACTTATTTACAATATTTTCACTTATAAATTATCTACCCTTTAAATTTATTTTTTTGTACAACATAATTATTTTTTCAAATAATGAAATATCAGCAATTTACAGATATTTTCATTTTCTGTACCCATTTTTCTTTACAATGATATATAATGAGTACTATATTTGTCTATGCTATGGTGTGTAATAGTCAGTTGTAAAAGGGATGCAGTGAAATTTTGCTACAGCTGAAAATTAATTTGGTCCAAACCTAAAAAGAATAAGTCCTGAAAGAGTTAGTGGAATACTAGACAACAACTGATAAACACATGCAGATACCATTACATGGCATTGGGCTGAAGGACGAGAACCTGAATGCTGCTAGATCCATAACAACAAATGATTACACCTGGTGATAGGCACGAAAAGCAGCCCAGGACCATGTTTGCTGGAGGGATGTTGTCAATGGCCTATGCACTGAGCGGAGTGGCTGGTTTTGATTGATGTCATCAATTGATTGTTCCATGCTGTAGAAGTATGATGAGTATCTTCCACCCATCCTTTCCTCAATGCTGTCTCTGATGATCCATCTGTGTAGATGTGCGTCCACGTGGGTTGAGGATAGGCGTCTCTAATATGCTTTAGGTGTTTTTCTCTCAATGCATGGTTTGATTCTTCCCCCTTTCTATCGATACCTGGTATTTTCGCTTCCACTGTGAAGACAGACTGTTGGTCTGTATTTTTATATACCTTTATCATTTCCCATGTCGGACATTTTGATATGATTTCACTATTCCTTGCTGTAAGGGCTTTTGACAGATGATTGAAGCTTGTTCATTTTATGCAATTTTTTGGTCAATTTTTTCATTGACTTGTCCCTGCATTGGATGTTTATTCATACACTTGTATTTTTCTGTCAGGTTTAGTATTTTTCCTTCTCTGCACTCACCAAGGCTCTGGAGGCCTGCTACTGCTTCGAGTTCTCTGATTAGGGTGCTTCTCAGACCTCTGGTAATAATTCTGAGTCCGGTATTCTGTGCCCTGTCTAATTTCTCTAGGTTGGTCTTTGTTTCTGTTGCACAGGCACCCATGCCATATTCCAGTGTTGGCCGTACATATCCAGTGTAGACTTGTTTGACTGTGTTTTCATCTGTGCCCCAATTTATCCCTGCCAGTGTTTTCATCAGCCTTAGCCTGTGTGTGGCCTTTTTTTGAGTATCCTCTATGTGTGGGCCCCATGTTAATTTTTTGTCATATCTCATTCCTAGGTATGTAGGATTGTCTTCTCTAGGAAGTAGGCTGTTTTCTAAATATAGGTCGATCTGCTCTGGCTTTGTAAAGAGCGAGAAGAGAGTGTCTTGCTTTTGTTTATTGTGACACCCCATGAGTCTGCCCATTTATTTACTGCATTAATTGCTTCCTGTATTCTGCCTGGGTCCATAGGCATATGGCCATTCCACACTTTTTTCAGCTCTTATTTTCAGTCTAGCTTTCTGGTTTGCACAGGACATATTTTGTTGAAAATCTGCCTATTTTCTCAGCTGTTTGTCTATGGCCTCTTTTAATCTCTCTATTATGATCCTGACTTCTTTTTTTACCAATGTGTTTCAATTAATTTTGTAATGTAATTAATTCAATTTGAATTAATGTATTTATTTAAATTTTCTCTAAAGGAATTATTGGAGCAACCACTTCTGATGATGCCATTACCTTGTCAGACGCTACAATGGACTACAAGATCCCTGTCATTTCTTACGAGGCCACGGCCACTCAGCTGACTATGTCTGGCATGCACCCAAACTTTATGAGGACCATATCACCTGACGGACCTCTTATGGAGGTGAGATTTGGTTACATGTAAAGCTAAGAGAACGATTCCAAACCTGGGAATTCGGTGAAGCGAATCTAGATGTGACATTTAGCTTTTTGTGCTTATGCTGTTGCCTCATTGGGTAAGGAAGATGCAATGAATAATCATTGATTTCTAGTGGTCAGTGGTGAAATGTAATTGGTTTCTAGGGGCCACTGAGAAATAGTGATTGACTTCTAGTGGTCAGTGATGAATAATTATTGTTCTAGAGGTCCATGATGAATAATTGTTGGCTTCTAGGGGTAACTGAGAAATAGTAATTGACTTCTAGTGGTCAGTGATGAATAATTATTGGTTTCTAGGGGCCAGTGATGAATAATTATTGACTTCTAGTGGTCAGTGATGAATAATTATTGGCTTCTAGGGGTCAGTGATGAATAATTATTGGCTTCTAGGGTCAGTGATGAATACTAATTAGCTTCTAGGGGTCAGTTGCGAATAGCCATTTTGTTCTAAAGAGTTAGTAATCTTCTTCTTCTTCTTCGTACGCTGTCAAACGTCAACCTGTATTTTTTCGAAAAAAGCAGCGGTCATCCTGAGGCTGTCGGCACTGCCATAGAGCTTGTCTAGTGTTACCACTGGTGATGGCCACATGTGCTTTCTCTGGTCCTTGTATGTCGGGCAGTTTTGCAGCAGATGTTCAGCGGTCATTTTCTCGGTACCACAAGTGCATTCGTCAGTGCCACCTATCTTCAGTTCATTGAATAGATGGTACCTCAGTCTGTTGTGGCCTGAAGACCACGACCTGCTCTCTTCTGTTCAACTGGTAATAGGCATCATTTTTTTGTGTAGCCAGTATGTTCTGTTTCCCATTTGGCCATGTATCTGGCTCTAATAAGCCTTTTGGACTCTTCGTAGGTCACACTAGTATCTGGTTGTGGTAGTCTTGCACCTTCCTTTGCCAGTCTGTCTGCCTCCTTGTTGCCTTGGATGTTACAGTGGGATGGAACCCACTGTACCGCTACTCTTTTTGGTGCGGACTGCTGGCATAGTTGACAGAGTACTGTTCTTAAATCATTAAGTTCAGTATTTTTCTGGCTTTTTAGTGCTGTGACTACGGCCAGGGCATCTGTAAATAGGACTATCTGGCTTTCATTTCTTTTGTCTGTTAGCATTTGCTTCTATTGCAGCCCTCAGTGCCTCTGTCTCTGCTCTGAAATTGCTTGAGTATTTTCCAGTTGCCACTGACAGTGTTATTTTTCTACCATTTGGTAGGCTCAGGAATACCCCTGCCCCTCCGTTCTGTGTTGTATTTGTTACAGAGCCATCGGTGTATGCATGGGTCCAGTCCATGCTTGGGTAGTTTTTCGTTATGTACTCCAAGGTTATACCTCTTCTTTCTTTTTCAGTCTGGCTGTTCTTGTTTCCAATACCTGGTATATTTTCTACCACCTTCAGAATTATATGCTGCTTCCAGGTAGGTTTGCGTACAGTAGGGATGGGCTTTGGTGAAGTTAATGTGTTCATAGGGTCTTTGCTCATCTTTGCTTT
Organism: Ariolimax columbianus; assembly: GCA_036924085.1. Taxonomy (NCBI): domain Eukaryota; kingdom Metazoa; phylum Mollusca; class Gastropoda; order Stylommatophora; family Arionidae; genus Ariolimax; species Ariolimax columbianus. The sequence goes on from JAVGWX010000015.1 coordinate 34,552,677, forward strand.
GGCTATTTCTGCAAAGTTTCTCCGCTTTAGTTTCCCATTTCCAAATCTATTTGGTCTCTGTTGCATTGGATGGTTAGTCAGTCTTCTGAGTTTCTCTGTTTGTTGCTTGGCTCGGCAGTCTCTTCTGTCGGTCATGGATTGCAGATTTGTAATCTTTTCAAGTTCTACAATTGGCGTTGACTTCATGCCTCCTGTTATAACTCTTATGGCTTGGTTTTGAAGTTTGCTAATTTTATCAAAGTTCGCCTTTGCTGCTGTTGCCCATGCCGCAATGCCATACTCGAGAACTGGTCTCACTCTTCCAGTGAACAGTTTTTTAAGTATTCTTTCATCTGCTCCCCAGCTTGTGCCAGCAAGTTTCCTCGTGATTGCCATTCTTTGTCGGGCTCTCATTCGGTTTCTCTTGATCTGACTTTTCCATGTCATGCGCCGATCAAATGTGACTCCCAGGTAGTTTGGGTTGTCGTTTGGCCGCAGATATTTGCCGTTAAGACTTATTTTGGTGTTCTGGGGTTCATTTGAAAGCGAGAATATCGTACATGTTGTTTTTTCCTCATTTATTTTGACCAGCCATGAGTTCGCCCACTCCTCCAACGATGTTAGGGCCTGCTACATCCTATTGCTTGCTATGGTGTGATTTTTTTCAGAGGTCCACATAGCCAGATCGTCTACAAACATGCAGCTGTGGACTCTTCTTGGTATATTCTCTGAGATGTTTATATACACCAGGAAAAGTGTGGGTGACAGTACTCCCCCTTAGGGTACTCCCTGCTCAAGTGTCACCTTTTTGCTCATCTGCCCTTGTACTTGAACTCTGGCTGTTCTGTTTTCGAGGTAGTGGCTGATCCATCTGTACATTTTCCCACAGACTTCACTTCTTCGTAGCTTGACTTTAAGTCCCTCTTTCCACACCTTGTCAAATGCCTTCTCTAAATCCACCCAAACCGCTACGTGTGTTTTTTTCTCCTGGTAAGCATCCTCTATTTCCTGGGCTATGAGAGTGATTTGGTCCTCAGTGGATCTGTGCTGTCTAAAGCCTGCTTGCTGTTGAATTAGTATGTGTTTTTCTTCCAGATGCCACATCAGTCTGGTGTTTAGCATACGCTCCATCAGTTTGCCTACACAGCTCAGTAGACTGATAGGCCTGTATCCATTTGGATCTGTTCTATCTTTTTCTTTTTTTGGTACTGGTATAAGTACAGCGTCTTTCCATGCCTGCGGTACAATTCCCCTTTTCCAGCTTTGGTTCAGGACTGATAGTAACTTCCTCTTTGCTGTTTGGCCCAACCCCATCAGCATTTCGTTTGTTACCACATCTTTTCCGGGCGATTTCTTTTTCTTTAAAGTTCTTATGGCCTCTTCCATTTCATTCATTGTTAGTTTTGTCATCATGTGCTCCTCTGGTGCCTTGAGGGCGATATTTGCCTCCATAGATTGTTCTCTCTCTGCCATGTTCCTAGCATTTGAGACTTCGTTTTCCGCTTTCTGCAATTCGTCATTCCAATATGGCTTGTAGTTTTTCCTTGCCCCTCTTGGGATGGTTTCGGTGGCTGCTTGCATTATTGCTTTGCTTAGGCTTTCCACAATAGGTTTCATATTGTTATTCCGTGTTGATGGTTTCACACAGCCCATCTGTCAGCATTGCAAATCTGTCCCAGTCGGCTCGTTTATAGTTCCAATGGGGGAGCGGTTTTATTTCCTGAGTTAGTAATCTGAAAATGTTTGGTTACTACTAAGCTTCTTCTTCTTCTTTCTGTGTTCAAACACCATGTCACATAGCATCCGTCCAGTACTCAGCAACTTGAACTGCCTTGTCGTTCGCCTCCATCATGTCGTTTATGTCACAGGTTTCAGGGAGGTTGGGGCAGGACATCAGATGATCTTGGTCCTGAACTGCGCCGCATTCACATGTGTCGACATCTGAGTATCCCCATTTCTTCAAGTTCACTCTGCATCTTGACACACCAATTCAAAGTCTGTTCATTGCCTTCCATACTGCATAGGGCAGGTGGTGTCCAGGCGCAGCCTCTTCCTTGAGCTCTATCCATGGATCCTGCATTGTTTCGTGCCACCTCTCGATGCGTCGACCTTCCGAGCCTGTCTGGATGGTCTCTGTCGATTTTAAGAAACTGTCTTGATTTAAGTCTTGTGGCTTGTTCCTGATAGCCAAACATCATGTGTCTAGGTGTGCCAGGATATTTGTTCTAGCTATGAACCTTCCTGTCCACTCTATGATGTTGTCTTCCCATCTTTTTCTCTGCCTCTCTCTCACTCTCTTACGCATCCCAGGCACAGTACCTTACAGGATCGTTTTGGTCAACCCAGACAATCTTGAAACATGCCCATACCATCTAAGCATGCATACTTTTACCATAGTCAAAAGATCTTTATATTGGCCGACCTCTCTTTTAACCCTCTAAGACCTGGCTACCAAGTCCATAAAATCCCATTCCCCTGTGCTCCTGAGAAAAAATAGCCACAACGTAGACATTTGAGAAAAGCTATTTACTATGATAAAACTTTGTGCTCTAATTTAGTTATGCTAATCTCCAGTGTTCCTCTTCTTGTTCTTCTGTGTTCGTTCTCAATCTCCCGCTACCAAGCCCTATACAGGTCTTCACATGTAGCAAGATGTAGTCCGGAGAACGGAATGCGTTGAGTCGCTAGTTTACTGCTCGGCACGATATTTGCATCTTTCGGTCCGACACATCCGTCTTTAGCAGATCCAATGTTCCTAATTCAGTAGAGTGTGGAATGTATTTATTGAAGACTTTCATCTATAACATTTACTTAATACATTATGTGGGATGCCCCTCAGGACCGTAGTCTGATCCTCCGAAGAACGGATCTAGCTTGATCATAATCAATGAAAATCCAAATCACACATGTTGTCATTCAAATAACAACTGATCCTTTTCAGAATAATCACCAATCTAAATTCAATTTTATCAGACTAAAAATTGTTTTATTTACTTTCCACGACATGTACTGTTGTTAGCCTTTTATAATGGCGATTTCCTAAATTTTCAAAACTCCTTTTCAACACACAAATCATCAAAATGATCGCAAAGTCATACTTTGATATTTGCGCCACCATATTTGTTATTTCCAGAAATGTGTGTACTATGTAGACATCACAATATAATGGCCAAAATTCAAGCAGTACAACTCAAAATACGCATTAAAATAATGGTCCACAAAGGGTGGCACAGGGAATGGGGTATTTACACGCACCCCGATTATGGATGTCACGTGTAGAAAGGTTTAACGGTGTCCCGATCCACCATATTCGTGACGTGGTCAAGATACAAAATGTGGAAGATTTGATGCAGACATCTCCTCTCCTTGTGCTACCTGAACCTGAAAGGGGAGTAGAGAATAGTAACACAGAATAGTAACACTGCAACCTGCCAGGCATGTCATAAGAATCAATGGTTGGGCATGGGGCTGGCTAACTCATCTTGTAGAAACTATAAGCCACAAGAAACGTACAAGGAGACCCCTATGGCAGAAGAAGAAGAGACAAGTCAAGTTCAACTTAACGTCTTTATACTGGTTTAGAAGACTCTGCAGAATGTGTAGACAACCAGTTTCATTTACATTTCCTTACTCTAAAAGCTATGCACATCCAATCTATTCTGAAATAGATTAATTGTCCTTGCCTTCACTACTTTCTATGGCAATGCATTCCAAGCATTCACCACTCTTCGACTAAAAAAATATTTCCTACTGTCTAATCTGGACCTTTTTTTAGTTAATTTGTAGCTATGCCCTCTTGTTCTTGTAAATGGATGTATTTTTAAAACCTTGTTATAGTCTTGTTGATTTATTCTTTCCTTTGATTATCTTATAAACCTGTATTAAGTCACCTCAAATTCTTCTCTTTTCTAGAAACTGAAGGCCGGTTTTTCTGATTCCCTCCTCATAACTGTAATTCTGTAATCCAACTATCAGCTTCGTCGCTCTTTTTTGTATCCCTTCCAACATGTTTATATCTCCTCTTAGATAAGGACTCCACACCTGTACACAGTACTCCAATCTAAGTCTAACTAATGCTTTATACAGCTGGACTACCACTTCTTGGCATCTATGTTTAATATTTCATTTTATCATACCTAACATTGCATTTGCCTTATTCACTGCTACCTGGACTTGCTCACTCACTTTACCTGTATGATCAATTATAACCCTTAGGTCCCTATCGTTCTAATATTGTTCTCGCCAATTCTGTAATTATGTTCCATTTGGAGGGGGCAGAATACCAGATGAGGCATCTCAAGACAGAAAGTACAGAATTCCACCTTCTAAATTATTACTGTCCAAGTGATTGTCCACTGGCACTGAATACGATTGCAACAAAGGAAAGACTGATTGTGTGTGGAGACTTCAATAGCCACTCACAGAGCTGGGGCTATGATCAAATGGATAGGAGGGGTGAGGAGCTAGAAAACTGGCAGGATGACAATGGACTTATCCTGATTAACCAGCCAACAGACCCACCGACCTTCTACTCAAGATCATGGCACACCACTTCTACACCAGATTTGGCATTCCACTCACCATGCATGGAATGGAACATTACACGTATTGTAGGGAAACAACTTGGAGGTAGTGACCACAGACCAGTATTTCTAACTATTGAAAATGAATATGTCAAGGAAAGTAGTACCCTGCCTCGGTGGAATTACAGGAAGGCAGACTGGTCAATGTACCAGCATCGGTCTAGTGTGCTGACTAGAAATCTAACAACAGATGAAGACATAAATAAGGTAGTCGATAATTTCAGCAGATGCATACTACAGGCTGCCCATGAAACAATACCTAGAGGGGCCCGCAAACAATATAGGCCATACTGGAATAGGGAATTAGAACAACTGCAAAACGAGGTAGAAACATCTAGAAAGCAAGCAGAGATTAGTCCATGTCAAGAAAGAACACCACAAAAAATATCAACATGCTAAGGCAAAATTTCAAAGGGAAAAGTTGCAGGCTAGAAAAAGAAGTTGGAGGGAGAAAACAGAGTCTCTGAACTTTGAAAAGGATACTAGGAAACTGTGGAAGTTGGTAAAACAACTTAATGATGAGGGTGCACAGAGAAACACAAAAATTACATTAAACAAAGATGGAAACATCCTCACAGGCAAACAAGCCGCTGATTACTTTGCGGACTCTTTTGCAAAAGATAGCAACATTGAAGTAGGCAGAGAGAAACATCAAAGTGTTCGTGAGGAACGACAAAATACAGAGCGAGATGATGTAGTCTAGAAATGGGATACCAATCACATACAAAGAACTGGAGTTTGCAATATCCAAACTGAAAATGAGAAAGTCGCCAGGAACAGACGGAGTGTCCAATGAGATGATCAAGAACTTGGGAACAGCAGCAAAAACAAAGCTGCTTCAGATCTTCAACATTTGTTGGACATCAGGTACAGTCCCACAGACCTGGAGAGAAGCAATCATGATACCACTCTCAAAACCAGGGAAAGACAGTTCCATGGCATCCAGCTATAGAACAATCAGCCTCACAAGCTGCATGTGTAAAACAATGGAACGTATCATCAACCTAAGGCTCCAGTGGTATCTTGAGAGCCAAAACCTTCTTGTGCCACAACAGGCAGGATTTAGGAAATGCAACTCCACTGAAGACCAGGCAACATACCTCTCACAAGAGATCAAGGACGCATTCCTGGACAAGAAATTAGTATTAGCAGCATGGAAAGACTTAAGGAAAGCTTTTGATAAGGTTTGGAAAGAAGGACTTTTAAAGAAACTGAGAAATAATGGAGTGATGGGTAGGATGTACAAATGGATAAAAGCATACTTACATTACAGAAGAACCAGAGTCCAACTAGATGGTCTCAAGAGTAAGAAAATGCTACTGCGTCATGGTGTGCCTCAGGGAGGAGTTCTTTCCCCTACACTTTTCATAGTCTTCATCAATGACTTGATTGCTGAGCTACCACAAGGAACAAAAGTTGCAATGTATGCAGATGACTTGGTAATATGGTGTGTAAATGAGCAAGCAACAGTGGCCACCAGAATGCTGCAAAGAGCTATTGATGCCTTGACCTCATGGACAAACAGATGGTATGTAAACATTAACACCGAAAAATGTAGCACTACGCTTTTCACCCTCTCCCCAAAACAAAAAGCTGGAGTTATCAAGATAAATGGAGAACACCTCAAAGAAGTTAAACAACCCACCTATCTTGGAGTTACATTTGATGATAGGTTGACATGGAGGGAACACGTCAACAAGGCAGCCAAAAAAGCCAGGAGAAAGTTAGCCATCCTGAGAAAATTAAGTGGAACCACATGGGGTGCTAGTGGAAAAATACTTAACAAAGTTTACCAACAAGGTATACGGCCACATCTGGAATATGGGTCAGCAGCGTGGTGCCCCGCAGCAAACACTACCCTAAAAGAGGTGGATAAGGTGCAAAATCAGGCACTTAGGGTCATTACAGGAGCAATGAAATCAACACCTATTGTGGAGATGGAGAAAATGGGAAGGATACAAGCACTAAGAGAGCTCAGAGACACAAAGGTATTAACACAGGCAGAAAAGTTCCACTGCATGCCGAGCCATCCAATGAAAGACAGATTTCAAAATTTAGCAATGGGAAGACTGAAAAGAAGTAGTTTTATGCATCAGGTGAAACGACTTCGCAGGCAAATTATGGATCTACCTGAAGTTGACATCCCCCTAAAGTCTGTGCCAGAACAAACCCCTTGGAGAGAGGAGCACGGACTATCAGTATGCATTCAAACAAAAGTGAAAGGAATATTAGACAAGGATGAACAGAACAGTGTGCAACGTAGGATAGTGATCCTCAATTTCCTGGATGAAGAATACCCACAAGACCTCTGGATCAGAGTATACACAGATGGGTCAGCACAGAATGCAGTAAAGAATGGTGGAGCGCAAGTGTACATAGAATACCCAAACAACATTAGGGATACAGTCAAAGTACCAACTGGGAAATTCTGTCATATATATGATGCAGAAATACAGGCAATCAAGGTGGCAACTGAGAAACTGTTAAACACCAATGTCGGTCCACAACCTGTAGTATTTCTTGCAGATGCACAATCAGCACTCCAAGCACTTAAATTTGAGAAACTGCCAGATCTACAGGCTCTACTGTCTGAACTGAGCAACCAGCGCAAGATTGTCATCCAGTGGATACCTTCTCATTGTGGAATACCAGGAAACGAGAGAGCAGAGACTGGCAAAGGAGGGTGCTGCAGACGAGCAACCAGATGTGCCAGTTACATACCAACAGAAGATAAGGATGATCAAATCAATCAGAAAGCCACCAACAGTAACACCAGACGATTACCATAACATGAACAGACAAGAGCAAACTGTTGTGTTGCGCCTTAGAACAGGACACAACCGACTCCGCAGCCACATGTACACAAAAATGAAGATTGGCAACTCAGCCATGTGTATATGCGGACAGGCGCCCCAGACAGCAGAGCACATACTGCAAAACTGCCCCAAATATGATATACAGAGAAAATCTCACTGGCCCATAGAAACAACACTGGAAGAGAAACTTTATGGACCTGTGTGTGCACTACAAAAGACAGTGAAGTTTATACAAGAGACAACATTGCAGATATAGACAATATTTTAAAGCGAACGAAAGAAGAAGAAGAAGATCATACCTAACATTCCATTTGCCGTTTTCATTGTGACCTGGACTTGCTCACTCACCTTACCTGTATGATCTATTATAGCCCCTAAGTCAATGCTCATGACAATCTAGATGTTGGATCTATCCATTATGTTTAAAAAATGCTATCATTGCGACTTTTATTCTCTCATTTCGTCTCATCTTTCCTGTAACTCTAACAGGTCTTAGGGGCATAACATCTCACTACTAATTGCTCAGCGTGTGAGTGATGTATCTTGGGCGCGTCTCTATCCGGGCACGGCCAAACCCTTTCCCAGCTGAGTGATCACATATCGATCCGACAATTGTGCTTAGTCTATTTTGTTTTTGCTTGAGTTCTACCACGAGACCCAGATGCAACTTTTCCTCACCCTTTCATTCCCCAGTGCTTTTTGAACTTCCCCCACATCAGTTTCCCTGTGGGTTCAAATCCAGTACTTGTCTTCTTCTTCTTCATTCATTCTCAATCTGTGGCTATCAGGCCCTGAATAAGGCTTTGTAAGTAGCAGGATGTAGTCTAGAAATGGGAATGCGTTGTCTTTAATTTACAGCCTGACTGTGATATTTACATCTTTTGGTCCGGCATCCATCTTCGGCATGAGTACTTGTCTAATTATGCTATCCGACTTCTTTCCAATTCCGGTACCACTTTTACTTCACATTATGTCAGTGACCTTCAATATATACGGTCTGCTTATAGAAATCAAATGGTCGACTTAGATGCGTCGGCTACGTCCCTGACAGGACTTGACGGTCCTAGAACACTGACTTGCTGAACTGCCTCTCTTTGAGATTCTTGAAAGATACGTCCACACTTTTCCTCCCCCCCTCCTCCTCTTCAATACAATGATGCCTCCAAGACAACAGACTTTATACGAGCCCTTCACTGAGGAAGACATGTGCTTTTGTCCAAAATGTAATGGTCTGTTCATCCATCGCATTCAATGAGGACCACTATGTCAACATTCACTGTTCGCGTGAGTTTGAAGATGGTTAAATAAGCTAATCGGAGCCTTGAATTGTCTGTCACACTTATTGCAAAGAAATAGGACACCCCCTACCACCGGGGTTGAAGAAGGATTGATGTGAGCTGACTTGCTGAGAGATAATCTCTGTATAGCCTCGTTTATTATTGATGCCTCATGTTTCTGAACACCCTCTGCAATAGTGCTGCGCCAGTCTGTGCGATTGGTGGCGATTCTTTCCCCGTCATCATGGTTAATATCACACTGGATCAGTGATCTCTTAAGTGTGCCCTTGTACTGTTTTCACTGACCACCGCTTGCTCTCTTGACATTTTGCAGTTCACCATAGAGCAGCTATTTTGGTAGACGTTGATCCAACATGCGTACCACCACGTGACCAGCCCATCTCAGGACTGCTGCACATATGGTGTGTATACTGGGCATGCCAATCACGCTAACACATCTGTATTTGGCACCATTTCTTGCCATCTAATCCTCAGTAGTGTCTGCAGGCAGTGCATGTGGAAGTGGTTTAATTTCCCGACAAGATGACTATAGACAGTCCAAGTCTGATATGCATATAAAAGAGAAGAAAAAACAACTGCATCGTAATTGTCTGGAAATGGCTATCAGCTGACTGCTTACGGTATTGCAATATTTATCGTCACTTATGAAAGTCAAATAGTTGACTCAGGTGTGCTCTACATCACTGGCAGAACATGATGATCATGGGACAACACTGGACTAACTCTCTTTAAGGTCCTCGACTGAGGTCCATGACAATTAAAATGTTTAGCAATGATGTAAATTGTGTATGCCAGGTAATTGTACAAGTAATGGCCAAACCGTAGTGCAACCACATGTACATTTTCATGCCAGGTAAATGTACAAGTAATGTCCAAACCATAATGCAGCCACATGTACATTTTTATGCCAGGTAATTGTACAAGTAATGGCCAAATTATGGTGCAAACACATGTACGTGTTTATGCCAGGTAATTGTACTAGTAATGTCCAAACCGTAGTGTAACCACATGTACATTTTAATGCCAGGTAATTGTACAAGGAATGACCAAATTGTGATGCAACCACATGTACATTTTTATGCCATGCAATTGCACAATAGAACTAGATGTACATTTTTTTGCCAGGCAATTGTGCAAGTAATGACCAAACTGAAGTGGAACTATGTCGTGGTTGTTTATGACTCCGGATTGTACGGCCGGCAAGCCTACAGCGAGCTCCATGCCCGCCTAGTAGCCAATGGGATCTGCCTGACTGCTGGTATTATGATCGATGCTGATAACGAGAACACAGCCAAGGACACTCTAAACAGTGTTCTCGGCACAAATGCTACCGGTGCCGTATACTTTGGACCAAGAAACTATGCTGAAGCCATTATCCGTGAGGGGGATAGGATGCTGCCAAGTGAGTGTGGTTAAGCTATTATGGATAACTTTAACATTTTATTATCAAATACAGAGTTAAGTCTTCTTTTTTGTCGTTTGTTCTCAAACTCCTGCTACCAAATTCTGGAAAGGGCTTTGTAAGTAGCAGGATGTAGTCCGGAGAACGGAAAACGTCGTGTCGTAGTTTACAGTTTGACTGCGATATTTGCACCTTTCCGTCCAGCACTTCTGACTACAGCAGGCATTCTTGGGTGCCGGGTTAGCCTTCCCTATTCAATCCCTTCTCCTTAGTCAGTCTGCTTTGTTGCAGCCTGTTATCCAGGATCACCACGTTGAGGTGTAGAAGGGTCTTGGCAGCTCTGGGTCGCTGACCGCTACAGCTCATGCACTGCTCAGCTTCTTGATTCTCCCACATAGTTAATGATTCATGTTTAATATCATCATCATCAGGTGCAGTTAATGATTCATGTTTAATATCATCATCATCAGGTCCCCTACTGGTTGGCATTGGCGATCATGGATCTGCATCAATTTCTATCATATGTGTCATTTACCAACTCTGTTGTTGATTGTCGCCCATGCTATTCTCTCAAGTTGTCCAACATCATTACCTCTGTCTCTCTTTCCTGCTATCTTTCCCGTTGTTACGACATACTCCAAGCTGCCTCTTCTCATAATATGCCCAAAAACGAATGACTATCTTGTTCTGATCCTTGCAGTAATTTGTGTTTGTGCCTCCTCGAGTACTGTATCATTAGTCTTCTTTACAGTTCATGGGATCTGCAGCATTCTTCTGTAAAACTACATTTTTGTTGCTTCCAAAGATCTAAGCTCTTGCTCGCTAATTGTCCATGATTCACTGCTATATGTCAGTACTGGTTCCACGTAGTATCCAAAGACTCTTTCTCAGTTCCAACGACAAGGTTTTGTTTGTGTTTAATATAAATAATACAAAATCTAAAATTAAAAACAAACTATCATTTCTGCATTAAGTCCCATTGCTCTGTGTTTCGGTGGTTGGTTAAATTTGTAGTTCTGAGGAATAAAGGTATAAAGATACCTTGCCTCTGCAGTTGTTAAGAATTGCATATGCAGACTAGTTTTTATTTTATTCACAACAAAAAAAACCTAAGCCTCACTAGGGTTTTGAACGACTTGGTCAAGAGACCAGGATTAAATCCGTTTGCCACCGCCCAAACCTCATGTTCATTGATACAAAAACACTTGAGTGGGACCATGGATAGAAGGAATAAGATTATTGCTTTTTCAAAGTATTTAATTAAAGTCAACTAGTAAAGGTTGTACATGGAACTAGCAACCTCATCTTGAAATAGCATTACTGCTTGTGCTCAAATACAGGCTTCCTAGAAGGGGGCTACTTGGAATGATGGCTCTATGCTTCACATGGTTTGAAAAAGCTAAATGAATGAAGTGATACAGTTGGTCCATTTTTTTTCATGTGAGATACAAATTTTTGATGTTTACAAGGATTCCAGTGATGCTGGAAGTCACAAGAGGTTAAAATGCAGTTTTAAATAAGAACACCAACAGACTAAGTCCTACTCCATGACACAGCTCTCGGAAAAACACCTGAGGTTGGTCAGTCAGTAGATCCACTCTAACTGCAGAATTGAAGACAATGAAACTGCAGGCTGACTAGCAAAGTGTGGAGGATCTTCCCAAAAACAGATCTGAGCATTACATATAATGAGGTAAAGATCATAATTAATTAAAGCCAACTTCAGGGGAAAATTAACTGATCAATACCTCCACTTCTGAAAAGAAAACTACTACGATTTAACTCAAGGAGAGCAAGCCGAACAAAGCCTAGCAAGCTGAATAAAGCAGGCAAGGCGGTTGGCCTGAATATAAATAGAAAGAAGACTCAATTTCTATTGAACACTTACTGCCCTACGGGGGAACTGCGATTGGAAGATTAGCTCATCGAGAATGTCAATTCGTATGCCTACATAGTTCAGGAAATCAACAACAATCACAACATTATTATGGAGATCTCACGCAGAAGAGCGGCAGATTGACTCAGCTTCACCTGCATTAAACTGATACTCCAGCAGATAACGGACGCCAAGACCAGGGCTCACACCATCAATAGTATACGGATGTGAGGTTTGGAGTTTTGCAGATCAGACGCAGAGAAGCTTTGAATTACCGAAAGAGTAATGGAGCGATGAGTCATAAATATCTTCCTAAGAAATCACATTTGAAATACCAACATCCACGACCAGAAAGAGTTTAGGGATGTTGCCGACTCTGCGTCAATGCAAAAGTACAGATGTGCAGCCATGAAGTCCGCATGATTGCCGATAAATGTATGAGGAGGGTGTCTTTCTGGTGGCCATAGAACTACGACCGCCCATGTGGCCACCTGCCAACAAGATGCAGAGATGATCTGCACCACGCCCGTGCATCATCAGCAGTTTTTGGCTGCCTGGCATCGAACAGCCCTGTCTGGCTGAATACCAGGGTTCAAGTATTCAAGTAAGAACAAGTCATCATCTTCAGTCTGAGAACTGGGCATAATAGACTGGAGTTATCTTTACAACAAAATGAGGATTGGGGCAGATGACAGGAGTCCATGAACACATCCTACAAAACTGCAGGCTCACACAGGAAGAGCAAAAGAGCGAGATCAATATTGACTTCATGAAACAGGAGACAAAAACTGTGCGTAGATTCAATTAGTTAGTTTCCCATCGCAAGCGATGATGGCGACGTCATCAGACAGTTCTGTCTTGGTGATGTAACTTGCGCTGTATTTGGATTTTAGTGAGGAAGAAGTTGCGCTGGTCATCAGCCTCACTCTCTCGTCCCAAACTACCTTGAACGAGTGACAAGACATAAGTGATGACGACTGAAGGTAATTCAGGATGCAGGCATTCTGGTCCCACCTCTTTGAGACCAGCGGTGGCTTGAAACCTGCGGTGTTCAAACTCACGCCATTTCCTTTCATCATTTTGAGGGGCGAGTACCTTACCCCTCGACGACAGCGACCCCAGGTAAAACAGCCGTACAAACAACAATGGCCTTTGTAATAGATACTGGGACCTTGATCTGAGAACAAATGACGGAGAAGAGAACTTGAGACCATGTTTTCGACCAATATACCGGGCGGAGGGCTTTGTAGCAAAGTGGATAGTTACACTGCTCACAACCCAAACATATATTTTGGTGTTCAGCATGGTGGTGTCCCAATGGGAAGTAAATCCATTTTAAAAATGAGTTCTGGAGTTGGATGTACTGGGATTATATGGTGCAAAACACAGTACAACATACTCTGCCTTAGGAAACACAGCAAACAAATTACACTTTGAACCAATATATGACTATGTTAGGTGGTAAAAAGTAATAAAATAAATCAATTTATTTAAAAGAGGAGCAGGTGAACGAGCTATTAATGCACCCGTCTTCTGACCAATGCGTTATGGGTTTAAAACCTCTATGACAAAGGGTTTTTAGTGGGGGAGGGTAAAATACAAACCGAACCTGCACACCGCATTGTGATAGTAGGAACAAGGGTACTTTATTTCTCGGCTTTATAAATTCTTTTGACATACCCCAGCAATAGAAATAAATGTTGTAACAATGGTTTGTGTTGTTGTTAATTTTTGTAGTTATTGTTTTTAAAAGGTTAAGAAAATTGTATTTTTAACTTTCAAGATGTTGACAATGTCTGACAAGAAGATGTTCTATTAGCTCAACAAGTGTAAAATAAAAACATGAACTTTTTTTGCTGGTTTATAAGACTCTGCATAGTCTGTATACAACCTGTTTCTTGGAGGGTAGTTAACCAATGTGTGAGTCGATTTTAATAGACTCCTTCTTCTTCTTGTGAATTCATTCTCAATCTACCACAACCAAGCCTTGAACAGGGCTTTGCAAATAGTATGTATTCCAAAGAACAGAATGCGTTGTGTCTCTAGTTTACAGCTTGACTGCGATATTTGCACCTTTCGGTCTGACACATCTGCCATTGGCAGGTTAATAGACTCAAACACTGTGGCAAAGTAAACCCTCAGCCTGTTAGGCGTCATCAATGGTGCTCTAAACAAACCACCTAAGCATGACCGGTGTTATGCCTTGTCACACAGTTAGTTGCCTCTTACGACATGCACTCTGTGGTGCAGTGGTGCTATTCGTGTCCTTGTCATACACATAGACCCAGTCAGACCACTTGTTCTTGATATAGAATGTTATTGGTCGAAACGTCTGCTCTTTTGTGTTTCTGCATTTTAACTTAACTTAACGCAACGTTTAGAAGACTCTGCAGTCTGTATACAACCAGTTTCATTTACATTACCTTGCTCTAAAAGCTATGCGCATCCAATTTATTCTTAAATGCATTAATTGCCCCTGCCTCCGCTATTTCCTGTGGCAATGCATTCCAAGAAATCAATCACCACTCTCTGACTAAAAAAATATTTCTTAATATCTTTAATTAATTTGTAGCTATGCCCTCTTGCTCTTGTAGGTGGTTGTATTTTGAAAAACTTGTTATAGTCTAATTTATCCGTATCTTTGATTATCTTATAAACCTGTATTGTCACCTCAAATTCTTCTCTTTTCTAGACACTACAGGCCGATTTTTCTGAAACTTTCCTCATAACTGTAATTCTGGAATCCCACTATCAGCTTTGTCGCTCTTTTTTGTATCCTTTCCAGCATGTTTATATTCCCTCTATGATAAGGACACTACTACATAGTTTTGTGTCATTAGCAAAATTTGCAATCATGGATCCCATATCAATGTCTAAATCGTTTATATATATCCCTCCCCCCCCCCCCCCCCCCCTTTCCTTAAAAATATATAAACTAATTCATAATATTAGTTCTTAAGCTCACAGACTAAATCATGCCAATTTATAATTCTGTGTACTAATTCATACCAATTATTCTGAAGTTCACGGACTAATTTATACCCCATATTTTTTAGTGGCAGGACGTCTGCAGTGGTTACTCAATGACATTTCCCTGGAAACCACCTTTGTCAACTCCAGTTTATACCAGCGTGGAATTATTTCCATCTCGGCTGCATCTCGTTTTATTGTAGAGTTTGAAGATCACTGGATTCGGATTAATGAATCGAACTCTTCACCTGAAAACCCATGGTTCACTAGCTGGTATGAAGAGAGATACAACTGTAAATTCAGCCCAATAGCTGGGCAGACGTAAGTTCGTTGAATCATATGTGGTGTAGTTTGTAAAAAAATTATGTTATTTGATTGGCTGATTGATTTATTGGGGAAATGAGAGTAAGGTCTTATTTTGTAGCATGCCCCTTGCATAACGTCATTCCCATGACCAGCAGGCCTGAAAGACACTCAACCTCTTGACAAATCATCAGCCTGCTGCAGAGTCATACCCAAACATTCCTTGATACCTTGGTGCCATCTCCTTCTTGTTCTGCCCCTATTGCCCGGCGCCATACCTTCTATTACCGTCTTCTCAAGACCATTGTGTCTTTTGATGTGGTCAATGTACGAGTATTTAAATTTTCTGGTTCATTTTAGAATTTATGAACCAGTTGTCCTCTATGCCCAACTTTTGTCAAATGTCTGCGATCTTTTTTTTTTTTTTTCGGCATATGGTATTCTGAGGACCCTTCTATAAAATTTTGACTCGAATGACTCAATTTTCATCCTTGAGGTTTGGGTAAGTGTCCATGTTTCGCAGCTGTATACTGCCACGGAAAAAATATGGGTTCTCAAAATTAGTGTGTAAATACGTCTAGCCTGGCAAAATTCGTTGATTGGACATGTTAGTCAGGGTCAATCAAAATTTACTGACCAAGCCCACCACCTCGACTTTCTTGCAGTTCTCCCTGGAAACGGATTGTTTTCATGGCACTATGTTTAACCCTACCAGACCTGAGGCACTGAACCTAACTGTCCTCCATACCTGAGCTCCTGAGCATTAAAGAGAAAAAACCAACATGATATAGAAAAATGTTAGTTACATGCAAACAAGTGGTTAGAATAAGATGTAACTTGGAGACATTGTAGAAAATAGGTTTACCTTTCATCTAGCGTCAATATTCCACCTTTGTGTGCCAATCCACCCAGCAAAAGGCCAAGAAAATCTGTCTCGAGTCATAACATTTAGAAATTCCGGGAGTAAACCCAACAAAGAGCCCTCATTTGTCCAATAATCCTGATAGCTGGACTTTATACATGAGTATTCCATATAGATCCTAAGTCCAAGAAAAGCCTTCATCTCATCACTCGAGCTCTCACTGTCTGTTTCACTTGAACTGGAAAAGTATTCTTGATTAAATTCTGACTCCTCAGAGTCTGAATCAACCAATTTATTGATCACCTGTTGGACTGTTATAAGCCTAGACTTACTTTGCTTTCCCGTTGAAGTGCTTGGTTCATCAGCCGCTCGTTTCATTGTCAATTTTCCGAATTTGTTCACGTTAAACCCCACAAAATCAATTCAAACATGGGGGCAGACATTTGCAATGACTAGCCATGAGGACTGACCACGATTGGTTGGTTATTTTTAGATTCTGACGCATTTTATTCACGTACTACCCAAAGTTACGTAAATTCGGTCCAGCGGTATAGCAGCAGTTAAGGGTAAACGAGTAAATCGGTCTGGTAGGGTTAACGTGGTGGGGGATCGACGTGATCCCTGCAGTAGGGAACAACACACAGATGAAGCCAAGCATAGCACATCAGCTTGGAAGACCCCAGTCAACCTTCTTCAGCACGCTTGGGATGAAAGGAAAGCTACTGCAACCCGCCATCTAATGCCCTTTTCATGGCACACAAAAGAGTAGGCTTATACATTGTGGGCATTCTTCTTCTTCTTCTTCTTTGTTCGTTCTCAATCTCCCGCTACCAAACCCTGAAAGGGCTTAATTAAGTAGCAGAATGTAGTCCAGAGAACGGAATGCGTTGTCGTAGTTTACAGCTTGGCTGCGATATTTGCACCTTTCGGTCCAACACATCCGAATTCAGCAAGCATTTTTTGAGTACCGGGTTAGCATTCCCTCTTCGATACCTTCTCCTTAGCCAGTCTGCCCTGCTGCAGCCTGTTATCCAGGATCACCACGTGGAGGTGTAGAAGGGTCTTGGCAGCTCTGGTTCGCTGGCCCTGACGCTAGCAGTCAGCTATGGGTCGCTGACCACTGCAGCATCTTGATCCCATTGTGGGCATTCAACATCAATCAATCGATTGATTTATTAATTCATATTTTTGCCCCATCTGAAGTATAGGGTCACCAATACAACTGACCTTTTCGTATAAAGCATGTACCCCGAGAATTTGCATTTAGCTTCATAGCAATGGTTTCATTTGAAGAGGTTGCAGCATTCATGCACAGCCCTCTTTAGTCATCTTTCATTACATGTTTCGGAGGTTATGTTGTTGTTGAATGTCCACAATGAGTAGGATTACTCTTTTGTGCGCCCTAAAAAGGACATTAAGGGGCAGGTTGTCGTAGCTGTCCTCACATCCCTAGCGTGCTGATGAAGGTGGACCGAGGTCCTTCAGGCGGTTGTGCTATGCTTGGCTTCATCTGGGTGTCACTCACTACTACGGGGATCACATCAATCCCTCACCTTGTTAGCCAGGCTGCCATAAAAACAGTTCGTTTCCAGGAAGGGCTACTGGGAAGCCAAGGTGAGAATCTTGGCCAGTATATTTTACCTGACCTTGACTAACATATTTGATCAGTATATTTTACCTGACCCTGGCTAACATTGTCTGATCAGTGTGTTTTGCCTGACCAAACATTATCCTCATCATCCAAAACATTATGGTAAACAGGACCAAGATCAAACAAGTGCAGGATTTCAATTACTTGGGCTGTGTTTTCACACAGGATGGAGGTTTAGATGGAGAGATTGAGGTCAGGTGTCAAAAAGCAAATGCCATTGCATGCCATCTGTCACCATTATTTAAAATCCCTAACATAAACATGTACACACAAAAAATGCTAATCAAGAGTATATTCATGCCAACTCTCTGTTACCAGTGCCAAACTTGAACTTTAACAAAAACTCTAGAGAGAAAGATCACGACATGTGAGATGAGATGCCTCTGGAAAACAATCAACGTAACTAGGAGAGACAGAATGAGCAATGAAGATGTGAGAAGAATAGTTGAAGCAAGACCCTGTTCTCAATATATTGATGAAGCGAAAATCAATTAGTTCGGCCACCTAATGAGAATGCATCCTGACCAACTACCCCTGTGCGCCCATAATGCACGACGTTCGGGTGTTCGCAAATGTTCCGGATATTCTAAATCATCTGGCCCTGGATAGAAAACTATGGCTCCCCACGACACCTCATGGCACAAATGGATAAGACAAGACATTAATGGAAGAAACCAGCTGTACATGCAGCAACTCAGATTCTTGTCAGTCAAAAGACAACTATAAGATAAACGATCATTTTAACAGACTCCAGAAGCGTACTCCAAACCATCTCGCATGAAATAAATTGTAATATCCAGCTGCTATCCCTAAAAACAAATCTAGTCTTACAGTGGATTCCGGTCCACTGTGGGATACTTGGAAAGGAGAAAGCAGATGAGCTTGTAAACGTCAGAAGTGGCGGGCATTCAGGCTCATCATTCACAGAGTTATAAAGAAGCAAAAGCTCTCGTCAAATGATCCATGAGGACAGAATGGAGAGACCAGCACAAAGAATGCAAGGCAGAAAATGACAGTATAGACAAACTGGCAGAGATGGGAAGACAAAATTCATTGCAGACTCAAGGCCTACTTCCACAGAATGAGTCTTAGGGACACCGCCACACGCGATTGCGGAGCACACAAACACCAGAACATGTCCTGCAGGACTGCCCCACTTATACAGACCAAAGAGAGGCAGTCTGGCGTCTGACTCGGGGGAACAACCATGCTTGAAAAGCTGTGGAGAACCAAAGAAGACCTGAAATGCAGTCTCCTTCATGAACCTCATCATTTGGTTGAGGAAGAAGAAGAATGGCAGAAACATAATTGGTAGTTTGAGATCAAACAATGATGATGAAGAAATATAATCCAAATTAAGCTAAAAACATAAACTGGGCTTGTCTGTATGTTTCAGGAGTTGTTATAGTTTTTACCAAGGGTTGTCTGAAAAGGACATAGATCGTAAAAAACGAGAGGAGTTCCAACAGGGCCAGAATGTGGAAGCTTCTGTCATGGCTGTCTTCACCTACGCAAATGCTTTACGCACAGCACAGATGACTTTATGTCCACGTGTATCTGGAGCTTGCCCAGCTCTGCAAGCAATGTCGAGAGAACAGTTTTTGAATGATTATGTCAAGAAGGTGAGTACATTTTGTATTTTTGTGTATGTATGTATTTTTGGGGGAATATTTAAATATCATCGTTAATACCCTTTTTTGTGTAGAATGTTCACCAAACACTTAGATTCACATAACTCACTGATTGTTGTTGGCCAGCTGAGAATGAAAGGAATCTCCAGAAACACCTTCACAATTACTTTTGGGAATAAAGACACTTCTAAGAAGAGGCAGATGATTTGTTCAGAATGCATTTTAAAATGTCAGAATGTCTTTAAATACAGAGAATTAATGGGTTTGGCCGAATTGTGAGAATGCAACCAGAAGACATTGTTCATGCAACCTTCTACAGGAGAACATAAGGAAGAAGGGGCAAGAGGTAGACCGAGGAAAAGGTAGATAGACAGCGTAAACGAGACATGTCGTGAAATGGGGGAAAATGTTACTCGTGCCACAAGAGAGCCGAAAAACAAATACATACCAAACACTGGGTTACAACCTGGTAGAAAGTGAGATGACAAAAGAAGAAGATGAAGTCTGTATATAGTTTTACATGTCTTGATCTTGATGACCCGTTCCTCAGCGTAGCTGCGAGTCCCAACTTCGTTTCCAGCTGACCCTGTCTTGGGCCACGGAAGTCCAGTGCATGGTAAGTGCTCCTCTAGAGGCATCTCAAATGTCGCAGCGAACATTACAAGACGTGAAGGTATAGAGAGGGGCACACATGGCGTCATATCATCATTACAAGATGTAAAAGTATACAGAGGGGCAGACTTGGCGTCAGATCATCATTACAAGACGTAAAAGTATACAGAGGGGCAGACATGGTGTCAGATCATCATTACAACACGTAAAAGTATACAGAGGGGCAGACGTGGCGTTAGATCATCATTACAACACGTAAAAGTATACAGAGGGGCAGACTTGGCGTCAGATCATCATTACAAGACGTAAAAGTATACAGAGGGGCAGACGTGGCGTCAGATCATCAGTACAAGATGTAAAAGTATACAGAGGGGCAGACGTGGCGTCAGATCATCATTACAAGACGTAAAAGTATACAGAGGGGCAGACATGGTGTCAGATCATCATTACAAGACGTAAAAGTATACAGAGTGGCAGACGTGGCGTCAGATCATCATTACAAGATGTAAAAGTATACAGAGGGGCAGACATGGTGTCAGATCATCATTACAAGACGTAAATGTATACAGAGGGGCAGATGTGGCGTCAGATCATCATCTTCTGATAGCCAATATAACGATGAAATTTAAGAGATATACACCAACATGCAGTCACAGAAAACAATTCAATGTGGGATTCCTCAAGAACAGACACAAACAATAAATCTAAAGTCTCGATATCAAATATGTATAATGTTCTACAACAATTAGGAGAAATAGAAGAGATGGAATGTATGTAACTAGCAACAGATTAAAAATGTATGGAACGAGACTTGTGAGGAGGTTTTAAGGGAAAAATAGCACCAATGTAAAGCATGGATAACAACAGAAACTAAAGTTAAAAGAACGAAAAATTAAGAAAGCATATGTTTGCGGATGCAGGACTAGGAATACCAAAGCCTCGGCACAGAAAAAATACGCTGAAGCCAACAAAGAAGTAAAGAAAAGCATTAAAAGCAATAAAAGAAAATATATTGATGTTGGCGCGAGACGCGGACGAAGCTGCTGCAAAAATGAGGAAAAAGCGACTGGCCGAGATATCTCAGCAGAAGCAATCAAAGCGGACATAGAAACTTCAACGATGATGTTATACAATCTACTCGGTAAATTCTGGGAGAGGCAAGAAATACAGGGAGATTGGAAAGAAGGCTAAGTAATAAAGTTGCCAAAAAAAGGGAGATTTACAGCAATGTACCAATTATAGAGGAATAATGTTATTATCGGTACCCGAGAAAGATCTGAACAGTCTCATCTTATAGATATTTTAAAAAGGCCATAGATGACAAGCTGATGGATGAGCAGGCCGACTTTTGACAAAACCGGTCCTGTACAGACCAGATAACACCACTGAGAAGAATAGTTGTACATAGTGGGGAAGGGAACTCGCCACTTATTGTAGGATTTGTGGACTATGAGAAAGCTTTTGACAGCTTAGACAGGGAATCACTATGGAAGTTGCTCAGACTCTATGGAGTGCTCCCAAAGTTCTCTATATAATCCAGAAAACATAAAGGAACGAGATGTTGAGTGCTACATTAAGGTCAGGTTTCAGAACGGGGGTTCAGCAGGGCTGCCTACTACATTAAGGTCAGGTTTCGGAACGGGGGTTCAGCAGGGCTGCCTACTACATTAAGGTCAGGTTTCGGAACGGGGGTTCAGCAGGGCTGCCTACTACATTAAGGTCAGGTTTCGGAACGGGGGTTCAGCAGGACTGCCTACTACATTAAAGTCAGGTTTCGGAACGGGGGTTTCAGCAGGGCTGCCTACTACATTAAAGTCAGGTTTCGGAACGGGGGTTTCAGCAGGGCTGCCTACAATCACCATTACTCTTCGTGCTGGCCATTGACTGGATTATGAAGTAGACAGTATGGTCAAGCGACAACGGCATTAAATTGACATTGACGAGACAACTTGAAGATCTCGGCTTTGCCGATGATTTGGCTCTTCTGCCCCATACCCACAGCCAGATGCAAAATAAGATATGCATAGAAGAGAGGTCACTACAATTGATGCTAAAAATACACAGAGACAAAACACAGATTTTGAAAATAAATGCAATTAACAATGATAGAATTGGGTTGGGAACCACCCACCTTCAAAATGTGGAGTCGTTCACATACCTTGCTTAGCAATTTAGACATATTTGGAGGTATAGAAAACAATGTTCAGTTAAAAATAGGCGAGAAAAGCTTTTATTACATTGAGGAATGTATGGAAGTCAAAAGAAATTAAAACCACCATCATCATCATGTAGCATGTCCTTTGTAGAACGTCGCTCCCATCACAGCCTGTCTAAAAGAAACTTGTTCTCTTGCCAAAACTCCAGCCTCCACCAGTCATTCCTGGATATCTTGGTGCCATCGTCTTCTTGGTCTACCCCTTCCTCTTTTGCCTGGCACCATACCTTCCATCACCGTTCTCTCAAGACCGTTGTGTCTCTTGATGTGGCCAAAGTATGTGCATTTTCTAGCCAAAATGGAATAGATAAACCAGTTCTTCTCTATGCTCAACTCTTGCCGAATGTCTGCATTTGTTTTTTTCTCTGTCCAGGGAATTCTGAGGATCTTTCTGTAACATTTTGACTCGAAGGATTCGATTCTTTGTATAGAAGTTTTGGTAATGGTCCATGATTCACAGCCATAAGCGGCCACAGGAAAAACACAGGCTCTCAAGACTTTTACTTTTATCACTTTGCTGGTGCTCTGTCATAATTTCTTCAGGCTGTTCAGTCTCTGCATTGCCATAGCTAGCCTTCTTCTGATTTCATTCGAGCAGTCGCCATTTTTGTCAATTCTGGAGCCCAGATATTCAAAATGTGTGACCTGATCTATTTCCTCACCACCCACTGTAAATTTATGCTGACATTGTGTTTTGTCGGTGGTCATTATCTTTGTTTTGTTTATGAACAGGTATTAATCAAAAACCACCACCAAAATAAAAATCTTCAACGTAAAATCCGTTCTATTATACTGAAACATGGAGGACAACACAGCTACTTGTGAAAAAGGTACAGACTTTCGTCAATGGTTGCCTGCACAAGATACAATGGGGGGAAATGGTACGACAAGATTACCAACGTGGAAGTGATGGAAAAAACTGGACAAATACCAGTAGAACATGAAATATGGAGATGGTGATGAATAGGTCATACATTACGGAAACCAGTTAACATCACCAAACAAGCGCTGTTCTGGAATCAACAGGGCAAGAGAATTAGAGAAAGACTAAGACACTCATGGAAGAGGGAACTGGAAGCAAATATAAAGACAGCAGACAGGACGTGGACAGAATTGTCCTCGATGGCTCATAATAGAAAGGCTTGGCGAGTATTTGTTGAGGACCTATGCTCCACATAGGTGGAACTGCCGCACAAATCTTTTCCACTTTAATCAATTAAAGAATAGTTTCAGCACCAGACGAAAATCTGCATGAATAAAGAGTGTACCACCAGGGCGAGAGAGAGAGAGAATGTTGGAGATATATTGCAGCGAACCTTATTTATGGAGACAACACTTCAATTGAAATTAGTTTTGTAAACTCTTTTCCCTCCAATTTTGCAGGTAAATTTTACATTCAGTTCTGATGAGCGAGTTCCCAGCTTGGCATCAAATAACGTCCCTCCGTACAATTCAGCCAAGCAACTCGGATTCACGCCATATGGAGATGTAATGGATCCAGCTTACTACATTTACAACTACAATGACATTGACACAAGTGGTGGCCCAAAGACATTCAAATTCAGACGGGTAAGTGATTTTACACTGTGTGTTCTTCATCGTTCTTCTTCTTCTTCTTCGTTCATTCTCAATCTCCCACTACCAAACCCTGAAAAGGCTTAAGTAGCGGAATGTAGTCCAGAGAACGGAATGCGTTGTCGTAGTTTACAGCTTGGCTGCGATATTTGCACCTTTCGATCTAACACATCTGACTTCAGCAAGCATTTTTTTAGTACCGGGTTAGCATTCCCTCTTCGATCCCTTCTCCTTAGCCAGTCTGCCTTGCTGCAGCCTGTTATCCAGGAGCACCTCGTGGAGGTGTAGAAGGGTCTTGGCAGCTCTGGTTCGCTGGCCCTGACGCTAGCAGTCAGCTATGAGTCGCTGATCACTGCAGCTCATGCGCTGCTCAGCATCTTGATCCCCTTCATCGTTCAATCTTAACCCTTTGGATGGGTGGGTGTTTATGTGTGTGTGTGTCAAGATTGTTTTGTTTTGTGGCTGCTGTTTTTGTTGTTGCTATTTTTGTTATTGCTGATGTTGTTTCGAATACCCATAATGAGTAAGGTTACTCTTTTGTGTGCCCTGAAAGGGACGTTAAGTGACGAGTTGCAGTAGCTTTCCTCATATCCTGAGTAAGGTGGAGCAGGGTCTTTCAGTTTGCAGGCTGTTTTGCTATGCTTGCCTTCATCTGCGGGTCACTCACTACTACGGGGATCATGTCAATCCCTCACCTTTTTAGCCAGGCTGCCATGAAAACAGCCTGTTTCTAGGGAGGGCTCCTTAGAAGCCAAGTTGAGGGTCTTGGCCGGTGTTTGTGTGTAAATGCTTCATTCTCCAGCATCCATGATTCGGAATAACCATTATTTCTGGCATTACTGTTTGAATTTTGGCCATAATATCATGACATCTATATTGTACACACATTTCCGGAGATAACAAATATGTCCGCTCCTTTAAATTTTGCATTTTTCATTAGGTTTTTTTGCGATATTTCTGATGGGTATGGAGGAGGGGCTGGAGAAGAAGAAGGATGAAGAGGAGGAGATGCTAGAGAAGAGAAGGAGGAGGAGATCCTGGAGAAGAGAAGGATAAACACGGGGAGAGGCTGGAGAAGAGGAGGAGGAGAGTCTGGAGAAGAGGGGGAGGGGCTAGATAAGAGAAGGATGAACAGGAGGAGAGGATGGAGAAGACAAGGAGTAGGAGATGCTGGAGAAGAGGAGGAGATGCTGGAGAAGAAGATCAAGGATGAAGAGGAGGAGAGGCTAGATAAGAGAAGGATGAACAGGAGAAGAGGAGGAGATGCTGGAGAAGAGGAGGAGGAGGAGGAGATGCTGGAGAAGGAGAACAAGGATGAAGAGGAGGAGGCTAGATAAGAAGGATGAACAGGAGAGGATGGAGAAGAGAAGGAGGAGGAGATGCTGGAGAAGAAGAACAAGACGAGGAGATGCTAGTTGGAGAAGAATGAAGAGGAGGAGAGGCTGGAGAAGAGGAGGAGGAAGAAAGGCTAGAGAAGAGAAGGATAAAGAGATGCTAGAGAAGAGGATAAAGAGGAGGAGATGCTGGAGAAGAAGAACAAGGATGAAGAGGAGGAGATGCTGGAAGAATACGGATGAAGAGGAGGAGAGGGTGGAGAAGAGGAGGAAAAGCTAAAGAAGAGAAGGATGAAGAGGAGGAGATGCTAAAGAAGAAGGATGAAGAGGAGGAGATGCTAAAGAAGAAGGATGAACAGGACGAGAGGCTGGAGAAGAGGAGTAGGAGAGGCTGGAGAATAGAAGAAAGATGAAGAGGAGGAGAGGCTGGAGAATAGAAGAAAGATGAAGAGGAGGAGAGGCTGGAGAAGAAGAAGAAGAAGAAGGATGATAGGCTGGAGAAGAGGGATGAAGATGAGAGGCTGGAGAAGAGGAGGAGGAGGAGAGGTTGAAGAAGAGGAGAGGCTGGAGAAGAGAAGGAGGAGAGGCTGGACAAGAGAAGGAGGAGAGGCTGGACAAGAGAAGCAGAATGAAGAGGAGGAGAGGCTGGACAAGAGAAGCAGAATGAAGAGGAGGAGAGGCTGGAGAAGAGAAGCAGAATGAAGAGGAGGAGAGGCTGGACAAGAGAAGGAGGAGAGGCTGGACAAGAGAAAGAGGAGAGGCTGGACAAGAGAAGGAGGAGAGGCTGGACAAGAGAAGCAGAATGAAGAGGAGGAGATGCTGGACAAGAGAAGCAGAATGAAGAGGAGGAGAGGCTGGACAAGAGAAGGAGGAGAGGCTGGACAAGAGAAAGAGGAGAGGCTGGACAAGAGAAAGAGGAGAGGCTGGACAAGAGAAGGAGGAGAGGCTGGACAAGAGAAAGAGGAGAGGCTGGACAAGAGAAAGAGGAGAGGCTGGACAAGAGAAGGAGGAGAGGCTGGACAAGAGAAGGAGGAGAGGCTGGACAAGAGAAAGAGGAGAGGCTGGACAAGAGAAGGAGGAGAGGCTGGACAAGAGAAGCAGAATGAAGAGGAGGAGATGCTGGACAAGAGAAGCAGAATGAAGAGGAGGAGAGGCTGGACAAGAGAAGGAGGAGAGGCTGGACAAGAGAAAGAGGAGAGGCTGGACAAGAGAAGGAGGAGATGCTGGACAAGAGAAGCAGAATGAAGAGGAGGAGAGGCTGGAGAAGAGAAGCAGGATGAGGAGAGGCTGGAGAAGAGAAGGAGGAGAGGCTGGAGAAGAGAAGCAGGATGAAGAGGAGGAGAGGCTGGACAAGAGAAGCAGAATGAAGAGGAGGAGAGGCTGGAGAAGAAAAGCAGGATGAAGAGGAGGAGAGGCTGGACAAGAGAAGCAGAATGAAGAGGAGGAGAGGCTGGACAAGAGAAGGAGGAGAGGCTGGACAAGAGAAGGAATAGATGCTGGACAAGAGAAGGAGGAGATGCTGGACAAGAGAAGCAGAATGAAGAGGAGGAGAGGCTGGACAAGAGAAGGAGGAGAGGCTGGACAAGAGAAGGAGGAGAGGCTGGACAAGAGAAAGAGGAGAGGCTGGACAAGAGAAGGAGGAGATGCTGGACAAGAGAAGCAGAATGAAGAGGAGGAGAGGCTGGAGAAGAGAAGCAGGATGAAGAGGAGGAGAGGCTGGACAAGAGAAGCAGAATGAAGAGGAGGAGAGGCTGGAGAAGAGAAGCAGGATGAAGAGGAGGAGAGGCTGGAGAAGAGAAGGAGGAGAGGCTGGAGAAGAGAAGCAGGATGAAGAGGAGGAGAGGCTGGACAAGAGAAGCAGAATGAAGAGGAGGAGAGGCTGGAGAAGAGAAGCAGGATGAAGAGGAGGAGAGGCTGGAGAAGAGAAGGAGGAGAGGCTGGAGAAGAGAAGCAGGATGAAGAGGAGGAGAGGCTGGACAAGAGAAGCAGAATGAAGAGGAGGAGAGGCTGGAGAAGAAAAGCAGGATGAAGAGGAGGAGAGGCTGGACAAGAGAAGCAGAATGAAGAGGAGGAGAGGCTGGACAAGAGAAGGAGGAGAGGCTGGACAAGAGAAGGAATAGATGCTGGACAAGAGAAGGAGGAGATGCTGGACAAGAGAAGCAGAATGAAGAGGAGGAGAGGCTGGAGAAGAGAAGCAGGATGAAGAGGATGAGAGGCTGGAGAAGAGAAGCAGGATGAAGAGGAGGAGAGGCTGGAGAAGAGAAGGAGGAGAGGCTGGAGAAGAGGAGGAGGAGAGGCTGGAGAAGGAGGAGAGGCTGGAGAAGAGAAGCAGGATGAAGAGGAGGAGAGGCTGGAGAAGAGAAGGAGAGGCTGGAGAAGAGAAGGAGGAGAAGCTGGAGAAGAGAAGCAGGATGAAGAGGAGGAGAGGCTGAAGAAGAGAAGGAGGAGAGGCTGGAGAAGAGAAGGATGAGAGGCTGGAGAAGAGAAGCAGAATGAAGAGGAGGAGAGGCTGGAGAAGAGAAGCAGGATGAAGAGGAGGAGAGGCTGTAGAAGAGGAGGAGAGGCTGGAGAAGAGAAGCAGGATGAAGAGGAGGAGAGGCTGGAGAAGAGAAGGAGGAGAGGCTGGAGAAGAGAAGCAGGATGAAGAGGAGGAGAGGCTGGAGAAGAGGAGGAGAGGCTAGAGAAGAGAAGCAGGATGAAGAGAAGGAGGATAGGCTGGAGAAGGAGGAGAGGCTGGAGAAGAGAAGCAGGATGAAGAGGAGGAGAGGCTGGACAAGAGAAGGAGGAGAGGCTGGACAAGAGAAGGAGGAGAGGCTGGACAAGAGAAAGAGGAGAGGCTGGACAAGAGAAGGAGGAGAGGCTGGACAAGAGAAGGAGGAGAGGCTGGACAAGAGAAGGAGGAGATGCTGGACAAAAGAAGCAGAATGAAGAGGAGGAGAGGCTGGACAAGAGAAGCAGAATGAAGAGGAGGAGAGGCTGGAGAAGAGAAGCAGGATGAAGAGGAGGAGAGGCTGGAGAAGAGAAGGAGGAGAGGCTGGAGAAGAGAAGCAGGATGAAGAGGAGGAGAGGCTGTAGAAGAGGAGTAGAGGCTGGAGAAGAGAAGCAGGGAGGAGAGGCTGGAGAAGAGAAGGAGGAAAGGCTGGAGAAGAGAAGGAGGAGAGGCTGGAGAAGAGAAGCAGGATGAAGAGGAGGAGAGGCTGGAGGAGAGGCTAGAGAAGAGAAGCAGGATGAAGAGAAGGAGGATAGGCTGGAGAAGGAGGAGAGGCTGGAGAAGAGAAGCAGGATGAAGAGGAGGAGAGGCTGGAGAAGGAGGAGAGGCTGGAGAAGAGAAGCAGGATGAAGAGGAGGAGAGGCTGGAGAAGAGAAGGAGAGGCTGGAGAAGAGAAGGAGGAGAAGCTGGAGAAGAGAAGCAGGATGAAGAGGAGGAGAGGCTGGAGAAGAGAAGCAGGATGAAGAGGAGAGGCTGGAGAAGAGAAGCAGGATGGAGAGGCTGGAGAAGAAAAGCTGGATGAAGAGGAGGACAGGCTGGAGAAGAGAAGCAGGATGAAGAGGAGGAGAGGCTGGAGAAGAGAAGGAGGAGAGGCTGGACAAGAGAAGGAGGAGAGGCTGGACAAGAGAAGCAGAATGAAGAGGAGGAGAGGCTGGAGAAGAGAAGCAGGATGAAGAGGATCAGAGGCTGGATAAGAGAAGCAGAATGAAGAGGAGGAGAGGCTGGACAAGAGAAGGAGGAGAGGCTGGACAAGAGAAGGAGGAGAGGCTGGACAAGAGAAGGAGGAGATGCTGGACAAGAGAAGCAGAATGAAGAGGAGGAGAGGCTGGACAAGAGAAGCAGAATGAAGAGGAGGAGAGGCTGGAGAAGAGAAGCAGGATGAAGAGGAGGAGAGGCTGGAGAAGAGAAGGAGGAGAGGCTGGAGAAGAGAAGGAGGAGAGGCTGGAGAAGAGAAGCAGGATGAAGAGGAGGAGAGGCTGGAGAAGAGAAGCAGGATGATGAGAAGGAGGAGAGGCTGGAGAAGAGAAGCAGGATGAAGAGGAGGAGAGGCTGGAGAAGAGGAGGAGGAGAGGCTGGAGAAGAGAAGCAGGATGAAGAGGAGGAGAGGCTGGAGAAGAGAAGGAGAGGCTGGAGAAGAGAAGGAGGATGAAGAGGAGGAGAGGCTGGAGAAGAGAAGCAGGATGAAGAGGAGGAGAGGCTGGAGAAGAGAAGCAGGATGGAGAGGCTGGAGAAGAAAAGCAGGATGAAGAGGAGGAGAGGCTGGAGGAGAAGCAGGATGAAGAGGAGGAGAGGCTGGAGAAGAGAAGCAGGATGAAGAGGAGAGGCTGGAGAAGAGAAGCAGGACAAGGAGGAGGAGAGGCTGGAGAAGAAGAGGGGGAGAGGCTGCCTGCTTGGAGCGATCGCGAAGATATCCACACCATTACAAGTCAACGCTGGAATTATATTAGCCATGTCCAAAGCAGAGAACTCGATGCTATCACCAGAACGGCCATGCTATGGGCCCTAAAGGGAAGTGAAATAGAGGCCAACATAAAACAACTTGGTGAAGAACTATTGATGTCAAAATGTAAATCATGAACCAGAGCTGGGGCACTGTGCAACAGATGACCTCATACCAGATGAAGTGGACAGACTTAGACTTAGTTACTGCACTTAGAGACACAATTAGGCTTGATAGTCATTGACTAATTTCCCAATCAAGGATAAAAGATAATATAAGATTGGCATTTCGCGTAAATGGTTAAAAGTCGGTAAAAACACATATGTTAGTTAGTTGCCCATCACAAGCAATGGTGGCGACATCATAATACGGTTTTGTCTTGATGATGTAACTTGCACTGTGTTTTGATTATAGTGCACTGATCATCAACCTTACTCTCTGGTCCCGAACTACCTTGAACCAGTGGCAAGACATAAGTTAAGATGACTGGAGGTAACTCCCACCTCTCTTGAGACCAGAGGTCACTTGAAACATGCAGGACTCGATTGCCAACCGTTTACATTCATTGCTTTGAGAGGAGAGTGCCTTACTTCTGAACCACAGCAACCCCTATAGGAAATGGTTCAGTGACCACACCAGGGCAAAAACAAAATGATACCTACGTTGCGGCCACAAGACCTTCATCAGCTACCTATAGTTTCTATCTACATTTAACCTTCGGTACAAGGAACTGAGATGCTAGTCCGGTCAGACACAGTATACTTACCAGGACGTCACATCAGGGTCAGACACAGTATACTGACCAAGACCATAATCTCTCTTCCTTGTAGCGTTCCCTGGAAACGGGCTGTTTTCAAAGCAGTCTGGCAGGCGAGATGTGAATCGACGTGATCCCCATAGTAGTGAGCATCACACGGATGATGCCAAGCATGGCACAACCGCTTGGAGGACCACCTTCATCAGCATGCTGGGGATGTGAGGAAAGCTACTACAACCCGCCACTTAATACCCTTTTTAGAGCGCAGAAAAGAGCAAACTTACTCATTGTGAGCATTCAACAACAACCTTCAGTGTGCTGCAGTTTTTATCTTATTATGAAATAGTTATGATTTCTATTTTTCTTTTTCTCTCAGGTTGGAAGTTATATTCGCAGTTACCTTGATTTAAATTTAGCTAACGTTGGCATGTACTCGGAGAATCGTCAGGTCCGAGTGGACCCTCTGCCGTCCTCACTTTGTCCAGCCCAGGGATGCACCCCCTGCCTGGGGCTACCTTCAAACATCAAGTACTACTTTGAGCAAGGAGATGTCATTGTCAATGGGATCTTCTCTCTCCACCAGATGGGTGTCTCTCCACTGACATGTGGGCCTATGATGTAAGTTATGTTGTGTTAATAATATGTGGGCCTATGATGTAAGTTATGTTGTGTTAATAATGACATGTGGGTGATGTAAGTTATGTTGTGTTAATAATGGCATGTGGGCCTATGGTGTAAGTTATGTTGTGTTAATAATGACATGTGGGCCTATGGTGTAAGTTATGTTGTGTTAATAATGACATGTGGGCCTATGATGTAAGTTATGTTGTGTTAATAATGGCATGTGGGCCTATGATGTAAGTTATGTTGTGTTATTGACATGTGGGCCTATGATGTAAGTTATGTTGTGTTAATAATGGCATGTGGGCCTATGATGTAAGTTATGTTGTGTTATTGACATGTGGGCCTATGATGTAAGTTATGTTGTGTTAATAATGGCATGTGGGCCTATGGTGTAAGTTATATTGTGTTAATAATGGCATGTGGGCCTATGATGTAAGTTATGTTGTGTTAATAATGGCATGTGGGCCTATGATGTAAGTTATGTTGTGTTAATAATGGCATGTGGGCCTATGATGTAAGTTATGTTGTGTTAATAATCGCATGTAGGCCTATGGTGTAAGTTATGTTGTGTTGGTTGACCACTGCCATGGCCAGGTGATGCAGTAAAACAAGAACCACTCCAAGTTGGATTTTTCATTGAATTGCCAATAGCTGGGAATGAAGCCGTGGTGCATTGTGGTTTTATACTAAGTGTGTCGACCGAGTCCCTACGGACTAACTGAGGGGAGCCAAGTACTCCGCTGTCTTGTGACGGTTTAAAGGCATCACTCAGTGTGTGAGCATGTTGTTAACTGGGCAGGGCCCAATCTCTCATGGACAATGTATTAGTCCACCGTTGGCCCATATGTAATTTTATAGCCACACCAAAACCAGCACTGTCAGCGAGCAGGGCGAAGGGCACCAATCTCGTGAAGTTCAGCTTTGTGCACTTGACCGTTGAAATGCGACACATGGTAACCGAAACACTATTTCAAATACCCAATAACTATGTCAGGATAATAGGAGGGGAAAACGCCACAAAATAAACTAACAAATTATTCCAAATGGAAAACCACAACACATTTCTGTGGACACAAGTGTACACCCTCGACTATTGTGAATCCTAGTCTGGCGACCCAAATAATGGAATAAAACATGATAGAAAAACCATGATTCTCCACAGTTTGATTTTGATGTATTACCGTATCAAAGGCCTTGGTGTAATCAATGAAACATGTCTACATTAAACTCTCTAAATTTTTCATAGATATTCCTGAAATTGAATATGTGGTCCCTGGTCCCTCTGTCTTTCCTTAAACCTGCCTGGACTGCGGGAATTTCAGATTCAAACCTTTTCGCTATCCTTCTTAATAGGATTTGCAAGAGTATCTTGCTAGCGTGGCTGATCAGCGTGATAGTTTGGTAGTTTGTGCACAGCTTCAGGTTGCTTTTTTTGGGGAGGGGAATATAAATTGATTTCTTCCATGCTTCTGGCCACTCTGCGCTGTCCCATATCTGTTTACACAGCTTGTGATAGACTCAAGCACTTGTCTCTCCTCCTGCTTGTATTAGTTCTGCTTGGAAATCATCACATCCTGGGGACTTTCCCTTTTTCAGGCTTTTGATTGTCGAGCGTACTTTCTCCAATGTTGGTTCAGGTTCTTTCTCTTCCTTTGTTAGGATTGTAACTGAACACTTTGTGCTATCTCCATACATGGTTCTGCAGTACTCTCTCCATCTATTCAGTATGTCTTTGGTTTCTGTTAATGTGTTATCCTCTTTGTCATTTATGACATGTGGAACCGGATGGAACTCCCTTGTCAGTGTTCTTATCGCCATAAAGGCATCTCTCTCCCTGCCTTGTTGCTGTAGGTTTTCTATATCTTTACACGTTTCCACTTTGTATCTTCTTTTATCTTTTCTTATTTCTCTTCTAACTTTTCTTGCGCAGTTTTTATATGCTGTGTTGGTCCCCTGACTTCCCATTTGTTTTAATTGTTTCCTTTCTTTAATGAGTTTCTGTGTTTCCTCTGATATATAGCTATGTTTCTTGTGCGACATCCTGGGAATTATTTTGTTTGCTATCGAGATTAAAATATCCCAGTTCTCAGATGTCATCTCTTCATGTGCCACAAGCAACGCCTCAAATTTGTTTTCTACTATGATGTTGTATTCAGGAGGTATTGCTGTTACATCGAAGTGTTACATCGAACCTTTGTTAATCCTACGTAGTCTTGTTTTGAAAACTGCAAACAGTAATTTGTGGTCCGTATTGCAGTCCACTCTTGGCAGCGTTTTTATTGCCAGCACATTTGACCTCCATCTTTGTTGTACCAGAATGTAATCTATTTGATTTCTGCTATTACCATCAGGGGAGGTCCATGTGTATAGTCTTTGTGGATGTTGTTTAAATAAGGTGTTGGCAATGGAGAGGTTATTTTCCATGCAGAATTCAACCAGTTATAAACATCTGAAAGAAAATTCTCTTTGCTATAATCTTGCATGTTATAAACAACTGAAAGAAAATTCTCTTTGCTATAATCTTACATGCTATAAACAACCGAAAGAAAATTCTCTTTGCTATAATTTTACATGTTATAAACCGGTGAAAAAAAATTATCATTGCTTTATATCTTACATGTAATAAACAGCTGAAAGAAAGTTTTCGTTGATAAATATGTATATATCTTACATGTTATAAACAGCAGAAAGAAAGTTTTCATTAATATATATCTTACACGTTATAAACAGCTGAAAGAAAGTTTTCATTGTGAGATGGGCTGGCTACCTTGCTCGAATGTCAAGCGAAAGGCTCCCAAAGAGGCACCTGTAAAGTGTAGCGAACTCAGTGAAGGACGACGTCCAAAAAAGTATTTCACTGACAGTTTGAAGGAGTCTCTGTCAAATAGATATTAACGCCTGGGAAAACCTGGCTCAGGATTGTTCAACCCGGAAGAGTGCAGTCAAAAAAGGCGTTGCAATCAGCGAGGTCTTCCTTGCTCACGCAACCCCGGATAGAGGCACAATCAGGAAGTCTAGAGCAGAGGAATATAAAGTGGCAACTGCAAACTATGTTTGCCAGCCGTGTCATAGAACTTTCAGTGCTCGCACTGGCTTGATGGACCTTCATTTGCTGATAAATTTGTATAGGTTTCATCTCTTTGCTACTAAAAGAAACGAATAACAGAACGCTGCTACTCTTTGGTCCATGTTATTAGTGGGGTGGCCATCTTTGAACTGCGATTATGACGTCATGTAATTAACCTGCTCAGTGATGGCACCTGCAGGACACTCTTGACATCCTTAGCAACCACATAACAAGTTACAATACAAAGGCATGGCTTTTCTAATTTCTAAGGTTTTCATTTGAAGCTCCCCACCCCAGGTGGAGCCGCGTAGCACAGTGGTTAGCGCGCTGGCTTCGCATCTGAGTGGTGCTGGGTTCATTACCCAGTTGAGGCGTAAATTTTTTTTCAGACCACAATGGCTCCCGGGTCGACTCAGCCTTAAATGGCCTTAAGCCATTAATGGCCTTAAGCGGCGAGGGAGAGGAGATGGCTACCACCCTCATATAGCCAAGCCTTGAAATGTGAGATCGCTAACACCTCAGACCCCTACGACAGTAATGTTATGTGTTACTTTACTTTACGTTTACCCGACCAATATATTATATAATGAGAAATTATGTGTTATTTAAGGTCTATCAACCAATACATGTACTTGGAGGCCATGATCTATGCTGTGAGCAAGGTGAACCAAGACAACACTATCCTAAAGAATGTCATCTTAGGAGGCCTGGGCATGGATGACTGCAGCAGTTCCACATTGGGACAAGCATTCCTGGCCCAGGTCAGTATAAGCATTCAGATTACCAACATTGACTTGTCTGAGAGAGAGGGAGATAGAGGGTGGGTGTGTGTGTATGTGACATTGAATGAGTGTGTGCGTGAGAGAGAGAGAGAGAGAGAGAGAGAATGAATGCCCACAATGAGCAAGATTATTCTTTTGAGCGCACTAAAAATGGTGTTAAGTGATGGGTTGCATTAGCTTTCCTAACATCCTGGCATGCTGATGAAGGTGGACCTGCGTCCTCCAGCCGGTTGTGCTATACTTGGTTTCAGCTGCATGTATATAAATATATATTAAAATATATATCTATATAAACATATATATTTATGCATACAAGGCAAAACATAGATGGATAGGTCATATGTTGCGCCGAAACAATTTTCGATGGAGTACTGCGACAGTAATCTGGTACCCACAAGGCAAAACCGCTGGGAAGACCTCCAATGCGTTGGTCAGACTTCCTTGCAGTCCACAGCAACATCTGAGATGCCACAAGAGTGCTTACTACCCACTGAACTTTTTTACTGTCCAAGACAGCGTGAGCTGGATACGAAGTTGGGACCTGCAGCTACACTGAGGAACAGTTCATCAAGATTATTTGAAGCACCCATATAATCCGTTAAAGAGCATCCATTGGATACTTATATTTCAAGGGGAACCAGGAGATTAGTCATACCTTTTTTGCAAGTATCTTGAATCTTTATTATTTTTGTGATATATTTTGTGCAGGTTCAAAGAGGCAATCTTAAGATTGTGGACAGATCTGGGAGTCAGCTGAACCCCAGGAAGATTGAGGCATACTCAGCTGCTTACAATACCCTACTGACCCTCCCACTGGCTGAGGCCATGAACATGCTTATGAAGCCTATGGTTGGTTATCGTGCTGGAGGCTCGAAACTGGATGACAGATCCAAATATCCATACTACATCCGAGCAATGCCAGGCATCTATGAGGAGATGAAGGCTATTATTCTTCTGTTAAAAAAAAGGAACTGGAAATATGTTCAGGTTGGTGGAAACAGCAAGTTTTATAAATAAGTTGTTTGAATCTTGTTCTTGTCCCTTTTTCATTCCTATTTACTTAACTTAAGGGGCCAGGCTACCCCAAACAAAATTTTTTTTTATTAATAAAATTTGTTCTTGTTGTTGCTTAGATGTTTGCCTCACTAGTTTCTTAATGGCGGAGGCGCGCCATTTTCCACCCCAGACCGTAGTCAATTGGGCGATATCAGGACGCATAAGCCAGTGCTTGGATGCATGTGTGCATCTGCATGTACCTATGCTAGGTTTGTGCGCCCTCAGAAGCTAGCCCAACCAAAGTGCAATGGAAGGACCTCACCCTGAGGGGAAGGGGGGGGGGGGGGGTGTGTGTGTGTGTGTGTGTGAAAGTTGTGCAAAAGTGTGACTGTAGGACAGAGTCAAATGAAACACAGAGGGAGGTGAGAAGAGTTGCCCCCAGGGTAGAAGGATTTCTAGTACCTGCAGAAAGTTTAATAAAATTAGATAAAATATTTTATAATGGTAACGTTAGGCTATGAATGTAGATATATTTGCAGGTTTAAAAAATTTTAAAAAATACTCGGTTGCCATGATAACTGCGGTGACCTTGAAAAAATGCTTGCTTGCAAATACCTTCAATTTTTAAAAAAAAACATATGTATTAAAAATAATATGAATGATCCATGAATTTTAAGCATAGTTCTAGGGAAAGGGCATATTTATTTTATGAAAAATGTTCAAAAACATTTTTTATTCTATTTGAGCTCCACGAAAAGTTTACAAAATACATCAACATTTCGCATAAAAAATGTTTTTAAATCAAATATCTTTGACCAAATTAGCTTTTCTTTAAAAGATTACCAACAAAAGTGTATTAGGAATGTCCACACCAAATTGCATGTTTCCAACCTCTATATTAGTTGAGATTTTAAGGTGCAGATACAGAACAAATGGGAAAAAAAGATTTTGAGATAATTCAATTTTAAACTTTGAAAGCAAATAAAAATAAGTTTAATAACAAAAAAAATGTATTCTTACATTGTTTTTTTAATTAAGCAACATATACATAGTCATTTGCAAATAAAATTAATTGTTAAATGCACCAGCAACATATGTTTCACCTTCTGCTAACTCATGCTGGTATTCTCGTCCAAGACGTCTTTTTTTAAGGTTTTTCCTTTTCCACTTTGATACACCCAATGTTCATCTTCTCGAATCATAGTATTTTTTGTTCAGCATTTGAGTAGCATGTGTGTGATTTACAACACCCCATTCCAGTTCAATTCTGCCTACCGTTTTTAGCCCTACAGGACCACAGTTGAAAGATAGAGTGGCAAAGGAAGTTGCCGTCTCTACCGCTAATAGTGAAGCAAATGTTGTTCTAGGGCAGCACTGTCAAATCAATGAGTTGAAACTTTCATTGGCATTCTGCGTACCCATTTTTGCAGGAGGAGATTTGAATCTTTCAGCCCTGTCACAATTGAGTAGATGAGTCTGCCAAAAATGTAGGCCAATGTTGTTCGCGCAACCATGTCTTCAAGGTTCTCTGGAAGAGGCACCAGGAATTTTCACCCTCTGGACAAAGTCTACGGTTGGGTGCATTGTCAGTGCACATCATGTGAAAAAAAACCAGTTAACACTCCTCGCTTAATTGTTGTAACATCAGGGGCATTGTCTTTTAAATTTTTAGCATATGTGTTTGTAATTTGTTCGATTGGCGATGTGGTCAATTAGATTTAGTGACTCATTTGTTTTCTTCAAATTGCTAAGAGCATTAAACATCCTTTTCGCTGTGTGGTTGACGCAATCCTTTTTTTTTTATCTCAGTGTCATAGCGTATAAATTTTGGACTTCATTGAATGCCTTTGCATCATCGTCGCAAAGCATAGTGCCATAAATCAGAGATATTTTTCAACTGACCTTGAATAAATAATCCTTGCTGCCACAGTCTCCATTGCATTTGAAGAACAATCTACATTCTGCTGGCATTGAGGTTTATGCATTTGTATCCAATTCATAAACTAGGAGAATTTGGCTTTGGACCAACTGCACATATTTTGCAATAATTGCCGATGACCTGAGTATCCAAAACTAGGTGACTGTCAACGTCAATGGCAACACCAACTCCGTTGTTGCGATGAAAGGCCACGTTTTTGCTATGTACCGTATTAAGACACAACGATGATAGGACGCCCTGTGGTACTTTTGACACGGCCTGGGAGGGGACCTGTAGCTGCGGCTCTTTCTGCAACTACACGAGCTGCTTGACACATTGCTTCTTCTGCTGCGATACTAACAGTTTTGGATACCTTGTAAAATGATTTGTGGTGCATCTGGTTCTTTATGTTCATGGTGGACAGCAATGACTGCAACTTTGCATAGCCAATACCGTTGTCATGACAACCAATGACTGTCCTACAGTTGATGTCATGCTGTTTATTCTGACCACTCTGACTCACAATCTGGACAGAGAATCTGTATAAGAACAGCAAGACCATGTGGTTATTTTGTAGTCAACTGTAGATTATTCCTTCTGCAATTTCTACATCCAACTGTGGAAGCAAGAGAATGTAGAAAGCTTTGATAGATTAAAGTATACTGATCACTGTTCTAGTTCAGTATCCCTTCAGTAAGATTCTTGTACACTTCTCCTCCGCCACTTTGGGAGTTCTATAGTTTCAGCAGCACCTGTAGGCTCACTGACTTCAGCATCCACAGTTGAACTGGAATACAGAAAATGACCCATTAATATCAAATACAATGACAAATAAACTCACATTAACAAAGCACACATATGCATGGCACAAACAGCCCAATTTATTTTCAAAATAAATGACAGTTTGACATTCTCATATGTAACATTCTGTCTTATCTAAGACTAAACTAATAACTATCTTTTAATATTTTCACGATGTATTCATAAATTGTAACTATTAGTGTCTAGTAATAAATGTGTACTCGTAACTCTAGTAATATAACAGATATTAAATTAATACTTACAGTGAATAACTTACTGAATAAGTACGTACACAATCTACACAAAATAATATTTCTTGAATAGCGTAGAACTCTTTTTGAATTAAATATTGAAGCAAGGCTGCAAGGCAATGAAGAACGTGGTCGTGAATAAACATAATTCTGTAAACTTACCTTGAATTTAAAGGTTCTCTTAGTTTCGAGCGTAAATTCCTCTAGGTTTTGGAGAGCACACTTGTCGCTCTACTTGTATCCTCTCGTTGAAATGACTTTGCTGTTTCTAAACGATACGAACAGTTTCTAAACACAATTAAAAATGACGGACCGACAGTGGTTTGGAAAACACCTCTTTTGCGCATGCGCGACTATTTTGTTCCCATGGACGATACCTGTTTCAACCAATCAGAAATAGTAAAATAATAAAACCAATGAAATATCAGTCGTTTTATTTCAAGTATCGTATCACTTAGACAAAGCTAGCATTTGCTTTCGAATGAAAACTTTTGAAGAGAACTTTGGACCCCGGTCATTATGATATATAATATGACCCATTATACTTTTTTGAAAAAGCTGTTGCTATGTGTCAAACATTGTGTTTTATCATCAGTTTTCGGTATCTTTTTAAAGTAGGTCAATTTTAGAACAGTGGGTAGGGTGTTTATTACTAATTTTTAAAAGTTAATAAGCTTGCAAAACAACATTATTTTATATGTAAACGATTCTATTAATGTCGAACTTCATAAAAATTAAAATTTGAAAAACCGATATTTTTCACCCAAAAAAATAATTTCCAAAGCACATGGCCCCTTAACTTAACTTAACTTAACTTAACCTAACCTAACTTAACATCTTTATACTGGCTTAGAAGACTCTGCAGAGTCTGTATACAATCAGTTTCATTTACATTACCTTGCTCTAAAAGCTATGCGCATCCAATTTATTCTTAAATGCATTAATTGTCCCTGCCTCCACTACCTCCTGTGGCAATGCATTCCAAGCATTCACCACTCTCTGACTAAAAAAATATTTCCTAATATCTAATCTGGACCTCTCTTTAGTTAATTTGTAGCTATGCCCTCTTGTTCTTGTGGGTGGTTGTATTTTGACAAAACTTGTTATAGTCTAATTTATCCGTTGCTCTGATCATCTTATAAACCTGTATTGTCACCTCGAATTCTTCTCTTTTCTAGACACTGTAGGCCGGTTTTTCTGAGTCTTTCCTCGTAACTGGAATCCCACTATCAGCTTTGTCGCTCTTTTTTTGTATTCTTTCCAGCATGTTTATATCCCCTCTATGATAAGGACTCTACACCTGTGCACAGTACTCAAATCTAGGTTCAACTAAAGCTTTATACAGGTTCACTATCACTTCCTTGCTCCTATGTTTAATATTTTATTTTATCATACCTAACATTGCATTTGCCTTATTCACTGCTACCTGAACGTGCTCACTCACCTTACCTGTATGACCTTACCGTAATAATTATGTTCCATATTTGATCTACCCATGTGGATGACTGTACATTTATCTACATTAAACTCCATTTGCCATTTTACAGACCATTCTTGAATGGTTTATTTTCTATTGATAAAAACACCTACAGGCAATGGCTCAGTGACCGCACCTAGACAAAAACACAATGATACCTACATTATGGGCACAAGGTCTTTGACAGGGACAAAAAATGAACGAAAAGAACTAACAAAGCTACTGCAACCTTCCACTTTACGCCCTTTTCAGCCCTAACCATGGCTGCTCTAAATTGAGACCGCATTGGAGGGAAAAAAGCATCAACCTTAAATCCAAGCTGAGTTTAATATATGAACATTGTCAAAATCAATTACCTTTATCTGTGCCAAACTTAGACTCTGACAGTGGTTCTATCGCAAAGAATTCGTACAATGGAAATAAGATGTCTGTGTCGAATCATTAGCATTTCATATCTAGATCACGTCACAAAGAAGGCAGTTCGAGACACTGTTAAGAGAGAGAGAGGTCAGCCAATATAAAAACATATTGACAATGGTAAAAGCATGCAAGCTCACATGGTGTGGGCATGTTTCAAGATTATTTGGGTTGACCAAGGGAATCCTGCAAGGTACTGTGTCTGGGATGCGTGAGAGAGAGAGAGGCAGACAAAAAAGATGGGAAGACAACATCAGAGAGTGGATGGGAAGGTCCATGGCTAAAACAAATATCCTGCCACAAAACTGAGTGGATTGGCAGGAACTGATCCAACAAACTGCAGTATTGGTGCCCCAATGACCGTTTAGGTGACAGGACTGATGATGAGCCTGTAAGCTGTGTATAACCTATCTCAGATAAGATTCTGTGACTTTTAAAAGCCCTGTATTTATTAGTTTACTATGTAACATCTGCCAGAATGTTACAAAGGACCTGAAAAGGAAGCGAACAATAGTAACTGTAACCACTAACTACCTGCCATTCCTGTCATAAGAGACAGTTAAGGAATGTTGGGTTTAGGGCTAGTTACCCCATCCTTCAAGCCACAGTAACTGCAAGAAGTGTGGAACTATTTGTTGAAGACATATGCTCCACAGGGAGCTGACAAGTATTCTTTGTATATGGTTTGGCTTTGTTCGTTCTCAATCTCCCGCTACCAAGTCCCGAAGAGGGCTAAAGTAGCAGAATGTAGTCCAGAGAACGGATTGTGAAATATACACCTTTTGGGGACAACACATCCAACTTCATCAGGCATTTTTTTATTACCGGGTTAGCCTTCCCCCTTTGATCCCTTCTCCATAGCCAGTATGTCCTTTTTCAGCCTCTTATCTAGGATCACCAGGTGGAGGTGGAGAAGGGTCTTGGAAGCTCTGATTCGCTGGCCCTGGTATTAGTAGTCAGCTTAGAGTCGCTCACAGCTGTAGCTTATGCGCTGCTTCTGTTTCTGTTTCTAAGAATCTATGTTCCTGCACTCCGGGCATACCCATAGGTGCTCATTCTCTCTCATCAAATGGCGTAAGGTATGGATGTTGATGGTCCCTGTAGCTCGCTGGTTGTACATTCTCCTGCGCCGTCCTCTCATGCGCCCCACTCCGCTCGAACCTCATTGAATGTCGATACTTTGCAGTCTGTGGATTGCTGCTTTATCTGTTGCGGTGTCCTCATCCATCAGGCGGTCATTGATTGATTTCAAAATGTAACTTCTATCCCTCATTAATGTGCCCATGATGGGAGCTTGTGAAGCCAAGATGTCAGCTCTTTCATTGCCCTGAACCCCGGCATGAGCAGGACAGTAGATCCAGGTCAATGCCAGGAGGTTTGCGGCCTCAACAGCAGCTATCCACTCGTACCTAAGCCATCCCTTCTGTGCTTTCTGAAGTACGGCTTGCGCGCCTGTCACGATGACTACCTTTGTTATAGAAGTCTCAGATATTCATTTCAGTGCTGAGGTCACTGCTTCCGTCTCCATTCTCATACTGGAGGTTGTTGACATGTATGCATCTTGATAAGATGTTAAAGAGCATTGTGTAGTCTTGTCTTTTTTTTAATATAGCATAAGAAAATGAAGGTAATATCAAGCTTATCATACACTGTCTCCCACAGGTTGTAACTTCTGATAGCGAATACTCACAAGATGCTCAGGGTGTTTTCAGAAAGCTTGCATCCAAGGCTGGCATCTGCATTGTGGTCACCCACATGATTGGCCAATCCAGCCAGGATGCAGATGATGCTGTGTCCAATCTCAACGCGAACAGCGCTACCCAGCCAACTGTTGTTCTGCTTGAAGGACAAGATATCCGCCGCCTTCTTGTAGCTTTCAACAACAGCATGACTGCCCCGGCTCGTTTAGTGCTCATAGGGACATCAATGTGGGGCACAGATAGAGAGGTTATCAATGGCCTGGAGTCTGTGTCAAGAGGTGTTATTACTCTCAGGTAAATATTATCTCATTATACTATCTATCTACGAGGCATGTTCAAATGAAACTGGACCGAACTGCAACAAGTGAACATATGTACGATGCGCATGATGATGTCACTTCTGGTGTAAGCAGCGCATACCAACCGTCAAGTTTGCAAAATTACATTATCCTCCGACTCATAGTTTCCTCAGCAGACCATTGAAAACATGGCGAGCGTGATACGGAATCCGTCCACAGTTGATCAGCGAGCGGTCATTCGGTTTTTAGCAGCTGAAGGATGTCGACCAGTTGACATTCATCACAGAATGCAGGCATTGTATGGTGACAAAAGTGTGTACAAGACAACAGTGAAGAACTGGACAACAATGTTTTGGCGATGGCATCTTCTGACGAAACAATATGCACCTGACCTGGTCTCAGATCTTTCGTTAAATCACGTCCTTCTTTAAATATCGTTGCCCAGTTCTTCACAGTTCTCTTCGGCACACTTATGTCACCATACATTGCCTGCATTCTGTGATGAATGTCAACTGGTTGACATCCTTCATGTGCTAGAAACTGAATCATTGCTTGCAGATCAACTCTGGACGGATTCCGAATGTCACCCACCATGTTTTCAACTGTCTACTGAGGAAACTCTGTCGGAGGATAATGAAATTTTACAAACTTGACAGTTGGTATGTGCTGTTTACACCAGAAGTGATATCATAATGCGCATCGTACAAATGTTCACTTGCTACAGTTTGATCCGGTTTCATTTGAACACGCCACATATCTATCTTCAGTCCACTTGCATCATTAGACGCTGTGGGGAGATGTGATCTCTATTGTTTTATATTTTTTGGCGGGCGAAAATCCGCTGGAGACTTGCTAGATCAGTCTCAGTATCTGTTACCAACCAAAATTTGTGAAAGTTGTACAAGAGTGTGACTGTAGGACAGAGTCAAATGAAACAGAGTGAGGTAAGAGGAGAGAGAAGGGGAAGAGTGGCCCCCAGGGTGAGCCTCCTCCATGATTGATAGGAACTGTGTGACATGGTATAACACCGGCCATGGTTATGTGGTTTGTTAAGAGCAGCATAGATGGCGCCTAAAAGACTGCGAGTCTATTTTGCTCTAGTGTTACCTGAGTCTATTAAGCTGGTCTCGCACATCAGTTAACCACGCTCTGCTGCACTTGACCCAATGCACCAGAGTAATAAGCTGCTCAAGTCTAGCCTGCTAAGCAGGAATTTTTTTTCCAGGCTACATCCAGCTCATGCTAGAGCTGGGACTTGCACAGGAGCATCTGCCCCTGTAGAAGTACAGGTCGACTAAGAATTGGAAATGCAAGAACAGCATTCCTGTTACTGAATAGTATGGGAAATCCATAGAAATAAGGACTAAGGGACTAAGACCAAGTTCATCATCATCATGTAGCATGTCCTTTGTAGAACATCTCTCCCATCACAGTCTGTCTGAAAGAAACTCGTTCCCCTGCCAAAACTCCAGCCTCCACCACAGTCATTCCTGGAT
This sequence comes from Ariolimax columbianus, assembly GCA_036924085.1. Lineage (NCBI taxonomy): Eukaryota > Metazoa > Mollusca > Gastropoda > Stylommatophora > Arionidae > Ariolimax > Ariolimax columbianus. The sequence goes on from JAVGWX010000015.1 coordinate 34,596,799, forward strand.
ATCTTGGTGCCATCGTCTTCTTGGTCTACCCCTTCTTCTTTTGCCTGGCACCATACCTTCCATCACCGTTCTCTCAAGACCGTTGTGTCTCTTGATGTGGCCAAAGTATGTGCATTTTCTAGCCAAAATGGAATAGATAAACCAGTTCTTCTCTATGCTCAACTCTTGCCGAATGTCTACATTTGTTTTTTTCTCTGTCCAGGATATTCTGAGGATCTTTCTGTAATATTTTGACTCGTAGGATTCGATTCATTGTCTGGAAGTTTTGATAATCGTCCATGATTCATAGCCATAAGCGGCCACAGGAAAAACACAGGCTCTCAAGACTTTTACTTTTATCATTTTGTTGGTGCTCTGCCATAATTTCTTCAGGCTGTTTAGTCTCTGCATTGCCATGGCTAGTCTTCTTCTGATTTCTTTAGAGCAGTCACCATTTTTGTCATTTCTGGAGCCCAGATATTCAAAATGTGTGACCTGATCTATTTCCTCACCAACGACTGTAAATTTATGCTGACATTGTGTTTTGTAGGTGGTCATTATCTTTGTTTTATTTATGTTTATAAACAGGTTTTGATCTTTACAATGTCCATTTACGGCTGAAATTAGCTGCTGTAGCCCTTCTGCACTTCTTGACCAAGTTAAGATTACTAAATTCCAATGTCAAGTCAGTACTCCTGGACGGAGCAGAAATTTGGAGAACGACAAAGAGTCAATAAATGTCTACGGAGGATTGTGTGTATAGGCTGGCTAGACATGGTGAGAAATGAAGACCTATGGGAGAGGAGCCATCAACAACCAGGGGAACAACAGATCAAGCATAAGAAAGGGAGTTGAATAGTGCACATGCTATGGAAAGCATCATCAAATGTGGCCAGACATGCCTTGGCATGGAATACACAGGCCAAGAGGAAGAGAGGTAGGCCAAGAAACACCTGGAGAAGGGACGGTTAAAATGAAGTTGGATAGAGACAGATAAGACAGCTAAAATTTGAAGTTGCTGGAGGAGGGTTGTCAATGGTTTATGCCCAAAAAGGAGCAACATTGTTTTATTGATACATCTTGGCCTAGATCAGTGACTGTGAACAGTATTTCTTGTATCATGACTTGACTCTGCCACTCCTCATCTACCTTGTCATGAAGGTGTCTTCTTTTCTTATTCTTGTGGCTTATAGTTTCTACATGATGAGGTAGCTAGCCCCATGCTCAACCCTCCTTAGTTGGCTCTTATAGCATGTCCTTGGCAGGTTAAAAATGACTATTCCTTGCTCTCATTTTGGATCACAGTAACACACTGGCATCTTGTGAAATTGGTGTCATAATTTGTGTGTTCTTTACATCTTACTTAGTCTGATTTGGTTTAGTCTGACCTGATTTAGTCTGGCTTGACTTAGTCTGATTTGGTTTAGTCTGACCTGATTTAGTCTGGCTTGACTTAGTCTGATTTGGTTTAGTCTGACCTGATTTAGTCTGGCTTGACTTAGTCTGATTTGGTTTAGTCTGACCTGATTTAGTCTGGCTTGACTTAGTATGACTTGGGCTAGTCTGGCTTGATTTAGTCTAACTTGACTTAGTATGACTTGGGCTAGTCTGACCTGATTTAGTCTGGCTTGACTTAGTATGACTTGGGCTAGTCTGGCTTGATTTAGTCTAACTTGACTTAGTATGACTTGGGCTAGTCTGACTTGATTTAGTCTGGCTTAACTTAGTATGACATGGGCTAGTCTGACTTGATTTAGTCTGGCTTGACTTAGTCTTGATTTAGTCAGGCGGTTTAGTCTGATTTGATTTAGTTTGACTTGATTTAGTCTGATTTAACAGTCTGACTTGATTTAGTTGGACTTGGTTAAGTCGGACTGATTTAGTCGGACTTGGTTTAGTCTGATTTGACTTAGTCTGAATTGATTTAGTTGGACTTGGTTAAGTCTGATTTGATTTAGTCTGATTTTTTTAGTCTGACTGGTTTAGTCTGACTTGGAATAGTCTGATTTGACAGTCAGACTTTGTTTAGTCTGACTGGTTTAGTCTGACTTGAGATAGTCTGATTTGACAGTCAGACTTGGTTTAGTCTGACTGGTTTAGTCTGATTTTATTTAGTCTGACTTGACTTAGTCTAGTTTGAATAAGTCACTTCTTTTCTGTCATTGTATGTAGAGGTCTTCTTTTCTTTCCCATGTGGCTGGCAGCATCTTTAGAATCGAGTAACCAGCCTCATAGCCCCCCCCCACCCCCACCCCCCTTCTTAGCTGCCTCTTACAATATTATATCCCTGTCAGTTAGTTACAGTAGGTGTTCTTACATCCTGCAGCATATATGAGAAAGTAAACCATGGCCCTCCTGGCTGTAGTGCAATGCAATGGTCCACTTCTCTGATAAATCCTGTTTCCAAAAGCTCATTCACTAAACATCTTTATACTGGTTTAGAAGACTCAGCAGAGTCTGTATACAATCAGTTTCTTCTACTTTACTTCTTCTAAAAATAACTATGCGCATCCAATTTATTCTTGAATGCAGTAATTAGTCCTATCTCCACTATTTCATGTGGCAATGCATTCCACCAATCACTCACCACTCTCTGACTTAAAAAAAATATCTCCTGGTATCTAATCTGGACCTTTCTTTAATTAATTTGTATGTGGTGTCTTGATCAGTATGTTTCACCTGACCCTGATTACTCTTCGATGACGGTGAAGATGATGATGATGACAATGATGATGATGATAATCTCAATCCTCTTCACTTCTCCAGCCTCAAGCACTCCACCCTAAACAGCTTCAAAGAATACCTTCGTGGCCTCAATGTGAACACCTATACCCTGAATCCCTGGTTCAAAGAATGGTACATGGCAGCACACAACTGTAGTCTGGATGGTCAGGGAATGGGATCCCCCTGCAACCAATCTAGTCCGATCACAGATGGGGTTAATTTCCAATTGTTGTATCAGGTAAAGTTGATTTCCCATTTGTTGGATCAAGTAAAGTTGATTACCATTTGTTATATAAGGGAAAGTTGATTTCCATTTGTTGTATACAGTAAAGTTGATTTCCATTTGTTGTTTACGGTAAAGTTGATTTTCATTTGTTGTATATTAATCAAAGTTTTTTACCATTTGTTAAATGAGGTAAAGTTTATTTCCATTTGTTTGTATGAAGTAAAGTTGATTTCCATTTGTTGTATGAGGTAAAGTTGATTTCCATTTGTTGCATGAGGTAAAGTTAATTTTGATTTGTTGTATAATGTAAAGTTGTTTTTCCATTTTTTTTAATTAAGTAAAGTTGATTTTCATTTGTTATACAAATAAAGATGAACTTTTTTTAATTGTTAACTGATTTTTTAAAAGAATCTTGTGTCATTTTAAAGATAATTGTTTTATAAGCTAAAAACAATTATAGCTTCTCTGTTATTGTGAGCAGCTTCTGGTAGACAGTGTAAATGTCCATGTTTCACATTTTTATTGGTATACTGAGAGAAAGAAATTAACATTTTCATTAATTTGATATGATTTTTTTGTGATGTGTTCTCTTATCTTTCCTTATTGGTCACAGTTTTGTTAGAACTAGTTATACAAATATTGCTCTAAGTACTGTTTTGTTTCCTGTACTCCTATTGTGTGATGACAAGTCATTAAATGGGTTACAAAAGATTTTTTTTTGTTGTTGTTGTAAAACAGCATTGAGAGATGAACTTGAAAACCACTTACATTGTCCCTTGTTTCTCAATATAATTTCCACCAACCTTGATACACTTATCCCCTCACTTTAACAGTGCAGCAAAACCTGAAGCATAGAAGTCTTTGGTCTGCTGTCTCAGCCACATTTACATTTCATGTTCAACCTCTTTATCATTCATGAAATGTCTTCCCCTCTAAGGTGGGGTCATGCATTATGATGTAGGCTAAACCATGTGAACACCCTACTGCAGTTGCTACACTGTCTATCTTTACTTGCCTGTCAACTCGAATCATCTCCCCAATTTGCCACACAGATGTTCTGTTGTGATCTGAACAGGACGACCAGGTCAAGCTTCATCAGCAGTTTTTGAGCATTCTTAAAAAACATGTATCAACTCAGTAAAGCACCACTGTACATGACAAATATTTCTCACCGTAAACAAGAAGTGCTTCCTAATGAAAATCCTTTGCAGAAAGTCACTATGCACCAAAGCACACAACAGCACTCTCCTCTTTGTCTGTACACTCTGTGAGCATTGATGTCACTATGTATCTCAGATGCTGAGCAGTGCATGAGCTGTAGTGGTCAACGACCCAGGGTCAGCAATCCAGATCTGTCAAGACCCTTCTCCACCTCCAAGTGGTGATCCTAGATAACACACTGCAGCAGAGCAGACTGGCTAAGGAGAAGGGATCGAAGAGGGAAAGTTAACCTGTTACCCAAAAATGCTTGCTGAAGTCGGATGTGTTGGACCAAAAGGTGTAGATATTGCAGTCAAGCTGTAAACAACATCACAGTGCATTTCATTTTCCCGATAACATCCTGCTATTTACAAAACCATTTTCAGGGTATGGTAGTGGGATATTGAGAATGAACAATGAAGAAGAATAAGTATCTGAACTACACATGCTTAGCATATGCTACCTACATTAATCACAAATCTAGATGTTGCTGCCACCTAATGGCACCTTTATAAACTACCAAATACATTTTTCAAATATTCCGGGATCAAGATGCTGAGCAGTGCATGAGCTGCAGTGGTCAGCGACCCATAGCTGACTGCTAGCATCAGGGCTAGCGAACCAGAGCTGCCAAGACCCTTCTACACCTCTACGCGGTGATCCTGGATAACAGGCTGCTACAGAGCAGACTGGCTAAGGAGGAAGGGATCGAAGAGGGAATGCTAACCCGGTACTCAAAAAATGCTTGCTAAAGTTGGATGTGTTGGACCGAAAGGTGCAAATATTGCAGTCAAGCTGTAAACTACGACACAACGCATTCTGTTCTCTGGACTACATTCTGCTACTTAAGCCCTTTCAGGGTTTGGTAGTGGGAGATTGAGAATCAACGAAGCCAAGCCAAGCCATATAAATTTTCCAGTATATATATTTACTTGAAAAGTGTTTTCATTTATCTTTAAATTAATATATAATTTTTTGTAAACCTGTTGAAAATTGAGGAAACTGCGGCTTAAATAATAGAGATCTCTAGATGAAAAATGTGAACAAAAATTAATCTGGCCACAGTAGTTAACCCAGTAGTTAATGAGTTAAGTGGCTACAAACACAACCAAAAACAATCCATGTACTTCGGTGGCACTTAAATCAATGTCTTTATACTGGTATGGAAGACTCTACAGAGTCTGTGTACAACCAGTTTCTTGGAGGGTAGTTTAACCGATGTGTGAGTCCATCTGAATAGACTCAAACACAAGAGCTAAGTAGACCCGTAACCAGATAGGCGTCATCTATAGCTGTTATTAACAAACCACCTGGGAAATGGTACAAATAATTTGGATAGATTTTTAACTTGAATTTTGTCCGGGCAGCGGCCGTTAAGCCTACTCTTTTCAATTTCTACTGCCAAGGAATTTTTATCATGCTCGACACTGAACACGGGAGTCTGATCTCACTATCCAGAGATCAGGAGAATTTTTACCATAAAATCCTTGTGAAAAAAATTCCGGTCTCCGCCGTGTTTCAAACCCGCGACCTCCGGCACCCAAGGCGGACACCTTACCTCGTGACCACTGAGAAACATGTGTAACACAATGGAGAATACATAGAAAAATAATATATAATTGTGAGCCACTTTTTCTTAATAAATTTGAATTTTTTTAAATTGAAGGTTTTTATTTGCACCCTAGCACCCTTTGATACTTGGAGGCAGAATAGGGTCTTGGTCCGCTCTCATTCGCTAACCGTGATCTTCAGACTCAGAACTGGACATCACAGACAATATTGATCTCACAGACACCACCACGTGTGATTGTGGTGTTTTCAAGCAAACACCAGAACATATCCTGCAGGACTGCCCCACTTAACTTAATGTTTTTATATTGTTTTAGAAGACTATGCAGTCTGTAAACAACCAGTTTCATTTACATTTCCTTGCTCTAAAAGCTATGTGCATCCAATCTATTCTTAAATGCATTAATTGTCTCTGCCTCCACTACTTCCTGTGGCAATGCATTCCAAGTATTCACCATTCTCTGGCTAAAAAAATATTTCCTAATATCTAATCGGGACCTTTCTTTAGTTAATTTGCAGCTATACCCTCTTGCTCTTGTAGGTGGTTGTATTTTGATAAACTTGTTATAGTCTAATTTATCTCTTTGATTATCTTATAAACCTGTATTAAGTCATCTCGAGTTCTCTTTTCTAGACACTGTTGGCCCTTTTTTTCCTCATAACTGTAAATCTGGAATCCCACTGTCAGCTTTGTCGCTCTTTTTTTTCTATTTTTTCCAGCGTGTTTATATCCCGTCTACGATAAGGACTCTATACCTGTACACAGTACTCCAACCTAGGTGTAACTAATGCTTTATACAGTTTAACTATCACTTGCTTATGCAGACCAACGAGAAGTAGTCTGGTCCAGATGAGCGACCATGCTCGAAAAGCTGTGAGGGAACAGCGGAATAAACCTGAAACGCATTGTCTCCTTCGTGAACGTTAACGGACTTAAGCATAGCATCAGTTGATCAAAGAAGAAGAAGATACACCCTCGTATATTCGTCTCTAATTTTGTTCGCTTGCAGAGGTATTTTCATTTTTTCCAATCTTGTTGTTTGTCATTATAAGAATCATACTATCATTTGTTAGCCTGACTGTGTTGTCTTCTCTCTTGGGCGTATTATAGGTTGAGAGTGTCATCAACGCCATCAGAGCCATAGGCTATGGGCTGGATAGCACACTTCGCAAGTACTGTAATGATAACTACAGCTCTGTCTGCAGTACCTTCCTCACATCTCAGAACAAAGGAGCAACATTCTTGGAGGCGATACAAAATGTGTCATTCAGCATTGAAGACACGAATCCAGTAAACACTTTCAGATTTGTTGGACGCTCGGCTGCTATCCCATTTGAAATCAATAACTATTTTAATGGCAGCTATACTGTGGTTAGTAGAATTATCAGTGTTTGTTTTGTCAAAGTTTTTACCTTCTTGATAATGGTATCTAGACATGCAGGGCAAACCAGTATCTTCCTTGCAAAGCATAAAATTAAACAGGCGAAAGATTTCACATACTTGAGTACAAGATGAACAAATGGAAGAATCCAACAAAGATGCAGTAAGACAGAAATCAGATCGTTCGGCAGTTAACACCAATACTTAATTGCAAGCATGTGACAATGATTAGGGAGCCGCATGGCGCAGTGGTTAGTGCGCTGGCTTTGCATCTGAGTGGTCCTGGGTTCATTCCCCAGTTGAGGCGGAAATGGTTTTTCAGTCCGCAATGGGTCCCGGGTCGACCCAGCCTTAAATGGGTACCGATTCAGTCTGGGAAGTAAAGGCGGCCGCGTGATGCTGACCACATCATCCACTAAGTGCCGTGGGTTACAAAATAATATGGGCCTAACACCATATTTCCTATGTACCGCATGGCGTGACAGGATCTCTACTTTTTTTTAACTATGTGACAATGATTACCAAAAGAACTTTATACAACATGATTTTCCTCCCGACACTTTGCTACCAATGTCAAAACTGGACACTAACATCAATTGAAAACCAACAAATCGTAACAACAGAAATGAAATGCCTGCAAAAAACGTTTTGTGTATAGCAAGGAGAGACAGGATCAGAAATGATGAAATCAGGATACTGGTGGGAACAATGGGGAAAAAACATGAAAAAAAACTTGTAAAAGTTAATTAAGGTTGAGTTTAATCAAAATTCAAAAAAGGGTATGATCAGATACCGCACCGAGACGAGAACACAAACAAAATCTACGTTACGACCAATAGGCCTTCATCAGGGACAACAATACTGAACTAACAAATCAACAGATAAGGAAAAAATGGTCTACTTATCTGACAGCAGACCCAGTCTGTCTTTAGCGACCGGTTGGGCCAGATGCTTGACTAGAAAATGAAGGGGAGCTGTCAAACACAAGGTGGCCAGGAGAGCGTAAGAAATGGAGGGGAATGCGCCGGATAAGCCAATGGTGGTCAAATGTGGAAACGTCCAAATAGTGATCCAGGTGGGAGAACAAAGAGAAGGTGATATAAGCCGGGAGGGCGTGAGATTAATATGGGGGGGGGGGGGGGGCGGGTGTGAGAACTGATAGAGGGGGGGGGGGGGAAGCAAAGGAAGACAAACAGGTGGGGGCCAGATTGAGATTTTAAGAAAAATTATGGAAGATATTAATGCCATGGTGGGAACAACACCAGTATTAGACTACAACAAAAGACAGCAACTAAAAGGCTATGGCCATGTAACAGGCTACCACCACATGGCACCCCTCCTCCTCCCAACAAGCAATGCTATTTAGATACAACGCATTCAAGGCCACAGGTCGACCACAAAAAAGGTGGCTTAGAGAAATACCTGAGGCAATGAATGCCTCTGTGCATGAGACTCGTTCTAGAGATCTCTTCAAAACCTGACGCTGAAAGACAAAACAGGATAAGCAAAGAGAAGAAGATAGTGGTTTTGAATATAACAGTATTTATGTTAGTGAATGCGTCAAATCTTTTTCTTCTTCTTCATTGTAACACTTGATTGATTGATTTATCTATCTTTCTATTCAATGTGGCCCCTTTGCATGTAGCCTGAATCTAAGCATTTCTTTTTGGGGGTTTCAGTATCAAAGATTTTATGTGATCAGATTGCTAGTCCTATGAACAACTCTCTTTAGTCGCTTCTTACGACATGTTTGAAAGGTTAGTTGTCCTATTCTTTTTAACCTGAGCAACACTCGGGTGGCTTTGTATACCTGTAATGGGAGTTGTGCACCACTTGGGGGGGGGGAGGGGGGGGGGTCTATTATTCACCACTTGCCTGGCACTCAGAGGGTACACACCCTTAGTGGGCTTTGTAACCCACTTTGGTGGCTTTATACACCATTTGGGTATGGAGGGGGCTTTTTACACCACATGTGAGGTTTTATATACCACTTAGGTGGCTATGTACACCACTAGGATGGAGGACTTCATACACAGCTTGGAACTGGCTTCATAAACCCTTAGTGGGCTTTGTACCTCACCACTTGGAGATGCCTGTGTACACTACTTGGGTGAATTAATGCACCACTTAAGGTGGCTTTGTACCTCACCACTTGGAGCTGGCTGTGTACACTACTTGGGTGAATTAATGCACCACTTAAGGTGGCTTTGTACCTCACCACTTGGAGCTGGCTGTGTACACTACTTGGGTGAATTAATGCACCACTTAAGGTGGCTTTGAACCTCACCACTTGGAGCTGGCTGTGTACACTACTTGGGTGAATTAATGCACCACTTAAGGTGGCTTTGTACCTCACCACTTGGAGCTGGCTGTGTACACTACTTGGGTGAATTAATGAACCACTTAAGGTGGCTTTGTACCTCATCACTTGGAGCTGGCTGTGTACACTACTAGGGTGAATTAATGCACCACTTAATGTGGCTTTGTACCTCACCACTTGGAGCTGGCTGTGTACACTACTTGGGTGAATTAATGAACCACTTAAGGTGGCTTTGTACCTCATCACTTGGAGCTGGCTGTGTACACTACTTGGGTAAATTAATGCACCACTTAAGGTGGCTTTGTACCTCACCACTTGAAGCTGGCTGTGTACACTACTTGGGTGAATTAATGCACCACATAGGGTAGCTTTATAAATCCACTTAAGGGGGCTTCACACACCACTCAATGAACTGTGTGCAGATTTCTATACAATTTTTGCAGATTCCCATAGAACTCTTTTGCAGATTTCCATAAAACTCTTTCCTGATTTCCATACAATTTTTTTGCATATTCCACATAGCAATTTGGAAATTCTCGCATAACTCTTTTGATATTCTCATAGAACTCTTTGCTGATTCCCTTAGAACTATGCTTTGCAGATTCCCACATAACTCTTTACATATTCTCATAGAACTCTTTGCAGACTCCAGGTTGGAAATAACTGGTGATATATTGTAACAGATGACATATATTTCTTGTCCAGGTTGGAGAGATTGACACTTGGTCTGACATGCTGACACTCTTCTCAAGCAACATCGTATTGTCAAGCGGAATGCTGACCGACACCTCATCTTCCTGCGCCACTTCTTGTCAAGAGTGTCCCTTCATAATGAATTACCTCGACTACTGGTACATTCCAGGAGATGTAGTAATTGGGGGCATCTTCGACGTCCACAATGCTGGGAACTGGTCGTTCTCATGTGGCACCATGAGGGCAAAGAATGGGGCAATGTACACTGAGGTCTTCAACTATGCTCTAGAAAAAATCAACAGCGGCACTGCATCTGTCAGGTTGAGGAATGTGACTTTGGGAGGATTAGCCTTTGATGGATGTAGCAACTCTAACAGAGCAACGGCTATTGTAAGCCAGGTCCATACTGGAATGGACATTGTGGATTCTTCAGGTGCCATGTTCAAGACCTCTCAATTAATTTCCTGGATGAGCTATGACAGTCAGACAACCATGGACACTGCCTTGCTGGTACAGGAGCTGGACATGCCAATAGTTAGCCCTGGTGCAACTACTCCAGACCTTGACGACAAAAAGAAATACTACACCTTTTTCAGAACTATTCCTTCAGACTCTGTTGTTGTCCGGGGTATGGCTGAGTTTGTTAAGGACATTGGAAAGAAATATGTCATTGTTTTAAATGCTCCTGACACTTCGAGTCGCCAATCCAGGGACCTTTTCCGGAAATACCTGACTAAGTTTGGGATCTGTATTGTGGCAAATTATGAGTTTATGACTGATGGAACAATGAATGTCATACTGAATGGCATATACAACACTCAAACTCTATTTGTGGCAGTGTTTGCCGACCCAGATTTTTACATTAAGGACTTCCTTCTGGCTGCACAGAATCAAATTAGAAGCAATGACTTAATTTACATTGCTAATAGGCCATGGGGAGAGTTGAACATAACGCAGTACACAAACCATTTAATCAACTCTGTCTTCTTTGACTTGGATTTCCCAACTTTGACTGACTTAAAAAACTACCTCAACAGCAGGTCTGTTGGTAACAGCAACAATCCGTGGTTCTCTGACATTTACCAGGAGATCTTGGGCTGTGATCTGCCTGGACGTTTTCGTACTGGAAGGAATTGTACTAATGGGTAAGCAGTCTAGTGGAGTAGTCTGTGTTGTTTTATAGTTCCTGGACTTGTGAAAGTTGATTCAGAGCTTGCAGACTTGATGAATAAATTAGATAAAAACACATGTAGGAAATGACTCAGTGACCACAATAGAATAACAAGAAGATTATACTTAGGTTACAGCCACAAGGCCTTCATCAGGGATAAAAAATGTACTAAAATAACTAATAAATCACAAGACATGATGTTGTTGTTACAGATCCAGCAGCATCCGTTCTCTTGCACTTCAGCCCAATGCCATGTAATGGTATCTGCATGTGTTTATCACCTGTTGTTTAGTGCCATACAAAGTGTTCCATGTATCTGGCCACGGAGGAAGAAACATTTTCCTAAAATAATTGAGCGATGAGTACTTAAAGAGATGATGATCAATGACTTTATATGGGTGTGTACACAGATGGCACTCAGGATTATGTTGTGGCTGGATTCTGTTCATGTGTTTGTTTAGTGGGATGTGTTGGGTTCTCAGTCAGAAAATGGTGTTCTGATCCTTCATTGTGGCTTGGCTTGGCTTCATTCGTTCTCAATCTCCCACTACCAAACCCTGAAAGGGCTTAAGTAGCAGAATGTAGTCCAGAGAACTGCGATATTTGCACCTTTCGGTCCAATACATCCAACTTCAGCAAGCATTTTTTTAGTTCCGGGTTAGCATTCCCTCTTCGATCCCTTCTCCTAAGCTAGTCTGCCCTGCTGCAGCCTGTTATCCAGGATCACCGCGTGGAGGTGTAGAAGGGTCTTGGCAGCTCTGGTTCGCTGGCCCTGACGCTAGCAGTCAGCTATGCGTCGCTGACCACCGCAGCTCATGCGCTGCTCAGCATCTTGATCCCGTCCTTCATTGTGAGTTGATTTACACTGTCATTTGGACTGGGGTTTGCCATATGTCTGTAGACCTCCATTCCCATGTTTCCCATGGCTCATTTGTTCAGCCAAGTTTCTTTATTTGCTGATCTTATGAGCTGCTTGTAAAGTTGTTGCTGTTCTTGACTTTACAAGACATGATGTAAAATGAGATTTTGTTGTGGTTCGATTTTATTTATTTATTTTATGGAGTTTAGCAACTTGACTTCGTTCATTCTTAATCTCCCACTACCAATCCCTAAAAAGGGCTTAAATAGCAGAATGTAGTCCAGAGAACGGGATGCGTTGTGTCATAGTTTACATCTTGACTGCGATATTTGCACCGTTCGGTCCGATACATCTGACTTCAGCAAGCATTTTTTGAGTACCGGATTAGCTTTCCCTCTTCAATCCCTTCTCATTAGCCAGTCTGCTCTGTTGTAGTCTTCTTCTTCCGCTGCGTTCGTTCGCAATTTCCCACTACCAAGCCCTGAACAGGGCGGGCTTTGCATGTAGCAGGATGTAGTCCGGAAAACAGAATGCGTTGTGTCACTAGTTTACAGTTTGACTGTTATATTTGCACCTTTCGGTCCAACATATCCATCTTTGGCAGGTGTTGTTGCCTGTTATCCAGGATCACCGCGTGGAGGTGAAGAAGGGTCTTGGTAGCTCCGGTTCGCAGGCCCTGGCGCTAGCAGTCAGCTATGCGTCTCTGACTGCTGCAACTCATGCGCTGCTCAGTGTCTTGATCTCAGATGGGGTTTGTTAGTTGTTTTTGTTAATTTTTTATTTCTAATGAAGGGCTTGTGACCGAAACGTAGGAATCATTTTGTATTTGTCCTGGTGTAGTCACTGAGTCATTACTGTATGTGTTTTTATCAACTTTTAACCTTCAGTACCACTGCACTTTCGATCTATTTAGTAATGAATAAATTTGTAAACTTGATTTTGGGATGTAGGAAACTTTATCAAGAATAGAAGAAACTTGGTGATGAATTTGGGAAACTTAGTATAGAATTTAATATGCTTCGAAATATACGAGGATTGTTCAAATTAAACCAGACCTAACTGGACCAAGTGAGCGTATGTACGATGCGCATGATGACGTCAATTCTGGTGTAAACAGCACATACCAACCGTCAAGTTTGCAACATTTCATTATCCTCTGACTCACAATTTCCTCAGCAGACTGTTGAAAACATGGCTGGTATGATACGGAATCCGTCCAGAGTTGATCAGTGAGCGGTGATTCTGTTTCTAACAGCTGAAGGATGTCGACCAGTTGACATTCATCGCAGAATGGAGGCAGTGCATGGTGACTCGAATTGCTGCATCGATTTTGACGATGGCATCTTCTGACCCAACAATATGACCTCGTCTTGGAAGATCTTTCGTTAACTCACATCCTCCTTTAAACAGCGTTGTCAAATTCTTCACTGTTGTCTTCGACACACTTTTGTCACCATATACTGCCTGCATTCTGTGATGAATGTCAACTGGTCGACATCCTTCAGCTGTTAGAAACCGAATCACCGCTCGCTGATCAACTCTAAACGGATTCTGTATCACACCTGCTATGTTTTCAATGGTCTGCTGAGGAAACTATGAGTCGAGGATAATGAAATTTTGATAGATATCAATCGAGGCATGTTTAAATGAAACCAGACCTAACTGCACCAAGTGAACATATGAACAATGCGCATGATGTCAATTTTGGTGTAAACAGCACATACCAAGGGAAATGTGCTGGGTATGAAGTGCAGCACAAAAGACAATTCGCTACAAAATTCATAACGACGCCCTGAGGAATATTGTAGGGACTACATCAGTTACTATATTGACATGGCCAGCCCATTTCAGCCATGTGGTACTCATGTCGAATCGTGTTGGATGTTCTACCAAAAAGGCTGCACTTTGCTGAGCTGCAAAATAGCCAGCAGAAACAGTGCAAGGACACGCATAAGAGATCACTGATCCAGTGCCGTGTTAACCATGTTGACTGTAAAATAAACACACAGACTGGCGCAATACTACTGCAAAGGGTGTTCAGAGACACGAGACATCAAGAATAAATATGCAGGCTATGCAGAGAAACTATCATTCTGCAAGTCTGCTCACATTAACTCTGTGTGGATGGTGGTGTCATATTTCCTTGTACTAGGTGCGGCAAACAATTCAGAGCTCCGATTTTCTTATTTAGCCATCTTTTAACTCATGCGAACAGTAAAAGTTGACAAAGTGGTCCTCATCGATTACGATGGACGAACAACAACTTTATTGACGCACAGACAGTAAAGTGGTTTGGACATCCGACATGAATGTAATATGATCAACCTGAAGCAAAATCGTACTTCATGGAGGTTTCATGAGCGAGAGGTTGACCCCGGCAAAGATGGATAGACCGAATCAAAGAAACACTCTAAGAAGTTCAACATGTTGGCAGCACGTCTCCCACCTAGTGCAAACCAGAAGCCTACACATACCTATTCTCTGTGATGCCATAAGGAAAGAGCAGTAGGATAAACTAAGAAGAACAAGATAAGAAAATTTGATAAAGAATGTAGGATATGCAGAAATTTGTTAACTTGACAAGAATTTCAAATATTAGTCTAGGTAGCAGTGAAAAAGGCAAATGCAATATTAGGTATGATAAAAATAAATATTAAACATACATAAGAGCAAAAAAGTGATTGTCAAACTGTATAAAGCATTAGTTAGACCTTGATTGGAGTACTTGTGTACAGGTGGGGAGTTCTTATCTTATATTAGATACAAACATGCTGGAAAAGATTCAAAGAAGAGGGACTAAGCTGATAGTGGGATTCCAGAATAATAATTACCAGGAAAGACTCTGAAAAACTGGCTTACAGTGACTAGAAAAGAGAAGAATTCAAGGTGACTTAATACATATTTATAAGATAATCAAAGGAAAGGATACATTTCAACTATAACAAGTTTTGCAAAATACAACCACCTACAAGAACAAGAGGGCCTAGCCACAAATTAACTAAAGAAAGGTCCAGATTAGATATTAGGAAATATTTTTTTAGCCAGAAAATGGTGAATGCTTGGAATGCATTGCCTCAGGAAGTAGTGGAGGCAGAGACAATTAAGGCATTTAAAAATAGATTGGAGGCACATAGCTTTTAGAACAAGGAAATGTAAATGAAACTGGTTGTATAAAGACTCTGCAGAGTCTTCTAAATCAGTATAAAGACGTTAAGTTGTTATACAGAATTTGTGAAACTTGTATAAGAATTTTTGAAACTTGATGGAGAATTTTGTAAACAATGACCATTCATCTTGTACTTCACTGACCATTTAATAGCTGATCATTTATCTCACTTTCAGGTCTATTTCTGGCTCGTGGATACAGGACATCTGGACACTGCCCACTGTCCATGCAGTGTACGCACTGGCTGAGGGTGTGCATCGGACGCTTCAGGCAAAGTGTGGTGTTAACTACTTAGGCGTATGTCCTGCGTTCTTGTATGACAGCAATATCCATGACACCATTATGAGCAATATGGATGCGGAAGTCTTCACAGATATAAATGACAAGATCTTCACGTTCATTGAGAGAGAAGCAAATACAACATACACGCTGAATCGGTATGACTATAGTGCGACTGTAGTACCTGAAGTAAGTAGGATTTATCTACACGTATGTTTCATTATGTTAAGACTTTGTCCGGTACTTGTGCGTTAATTCACCTACAGATTATAATAGGTCAAATTTAGTAGAATGTAGCCACACGAAGCACCATACTTTTCAATTCGTGTGTCTTCAATTCGCGCGGTAAACCTATGTCCATGTCATTCTTAGATCTAACACTGTATGTGGAAGATGAATTTCTTGCAGTTGTCACACTTGACATGCAAGAAAATAAATTGTATGCAGTTTTTGCAGGAAAGATGAATTATACACACCGTCCGACTGTGTGCTAAAAATCATGTTATGACTTTGTCGCCAAGATCGTTAGAGATGTTGCACATGTCAGCAGGACATTCCTGTTCGTTTTGGCACATGGTTAGAGGGCACTAACCCTAACCAAAACGGAACACACAGACACATGATAGATTCCTACATGTGTGAGTTTCTGTGGCGACATCGGAATAAAGTCCGTCAGACTCGTTCGACAATATTCTGCAGGACATCACAGAATTTTGGCCTCCTGTAGCTAGACACTTATAATTATTTTTGTACGGAAACCCATGTGGTCATTGAATGGTATAAAATTTCAGAATGGGTGAATTAACGCACAAGAACCCATAGGTCCATGTTGTTACCTTCTTTTTCGTTGATTGTTCTCAAACCCCCCGCTACCAAGCTGTAAAAAGGGTTTTGTAAGTAGCAGGATTTAGTTCGGAGAATGAAATGTGTTGAGTCGTAGTTTACAGCTTGACTGGGATATTTACACCTTTTGGTTAGACACATCTGACTTCAGCATGACATTTTTTGGTGCCGGGTTAGCCTTCCTTGTTCTATCCCTTCTCCTCGGCCAGTCTGCCCTGTTGCAGCCTGTTATCCAGGATCACCGCGTGAAGATGAGAAGGGTCTTGGCAGCTCTGGTCCACTGGCCCTCACGCTAGCAGTCAGCTTTGGGTTCCTGACCACTAGACAATGTAGGCTGGTTTTTCCTGAGTCTTTCCTCAAAACTATAATTCCAGAATCCCACTATCAGTTTTGTCACTCTAAACTTAACTTAACGTCGGAGTATGATGGGATTTGAATCTGGTATGTTGGTAAAGTAAGCAAAGCTGACTGCAACTAGGCCACATGCTTCAAGTTCTTTTAATTTGCTTTGTTTTTGTTGTTGCTGGCTGCTGCTGCACACAATGAGTAAGTTTACTGTTTTGTACATATTGAAAATGGTGTTAAGTGGCAGGTTGCAGTAGCTTTCCTTACATCATAAGCATGCTGATGAAAGTGGACTGAGGTTCTCCAGGCGGTTGTGCTGTACGTAGCTTCATCTGCGTATCGCTCGCTACTATGGGGATCATGCCGATCTTCTACCTCATTAGCCAGACTGCCATGAAACAGCCTGTTTCCGGGGAGAATTGTGTGGAAGTGAGGTTGGGGGTCTGATTAGTATATTTTTCCAGATACTAACATTGTCCAATCAGTATGTTTTGTCTGACCAGACATTCGTCTCCTCTTCCCAGATAATTTGGTAGCTGCTTATCACAAAGAAAGATGATGGTAGTGTCATACATAGGTCTGAAGACTTGTGAAATATATGAGGCGTGTTAAAATGAAACCGAACCTAACTGAACCAAGTGAACACACGTACAATGCGCATGATGTCACTTCTGATGTAAACAGCACATACCAACCGTCAAGTTTGCAATATTTAATTATCCACTGACTCATAGTTTCCTTAGCAGACCATTGAAAACATTGTGGGTGTGATATGGAATCCATCCAGAGTTGATCAGTAAGCGGTGATTCGGTTTCTAACAGCTGAAGGATGTCGACCAGTTGACATTCATTGCAGAATGCAAGCAGTGTATGATGACAAAAGTGTATCAAAGACAAAGTGAAGAATTGGACAAAGATGTTTAAAGAAGGACATGAGTTAACAAAAGATCTTCTGAGACTAGGTCAGGTGCATATTGTTACGTCAGTAGATGCCATTGCCAAAATTGATGCAACAATTCTGGTGTACCTACACCGAAGCTTACGTTCGCCACACATTTTTCACCATACAATGCCTCCATTCTGCGATGAATGTCAACTGATCGACATCCTTCAGCTGTTAGAAACCGACTCACCGCTCGCTGATCAACTCTGGACGGATTCCCTACCACACCCACCATGTTTTCAACGGTCCACCAAGGAAACTATGAGTTGGAGGATAATGAAATTTTGCAAACTTGACGGTTTATATTTGCCGTTTACACAAGAAGTGACGTCATCATGCACATTGTACGTATCTCCACTTGGTGCAGTTTGGTTCGGTTTCATTTGAACATGCCTTGTATTTAAGTGAAAAATATAACTGCACTGTGGTCCACCTCACTCTCTTGTCTTGAGCTCCCTCAGTCCAGTGGCAAGATGTAGTTGAGATGACTGGACATAGCATAGAATGCATATTTTTTCCTATGGAAAGTACAGATGCTTTGGCTAGACTTTTTAACTAGAAATGTTTTAAATTTGTATCCAGTCAGCAGCTGTTAAGTCTACTATTTTGAATTTCTAACTGCCAAGGGATGTTTAATGTGCACCCCTCAGAGATCAGGGGAATCTACCAGAAGATCCACTTGAAAAAATTCTGGTCTCTACCATGATTCAACCCTGGGTCCTGCACCACTCAAGGCGGACACCTTACCCCAAGCCACTGAGTCCCCCTATATCATGAACAGTTAACTAGCAAGGCAGCCAGGTGTTTTATTAGATATAATCAGGTTAGCCTTCACCTCCACTATTAAATATAACTTATGCAGATCTTATCAGAGGAACGTTATATAACATGTTTCTTGGTTCTTTTTAGGGATCCCTGGATGCAATGTCTACCCTATCACTGACAAACGCGAGTAAGCTTGCCTCATACTACAGCTCCGCCATGTCAGATTGTGCTGGGGATTGTCTGGTGTGCAGTGCCCAGGTGTTGAATATTCAAGACCTGACTGTTACTCCTGGAGACTTTTACATTGTCGGTATGAGCTCTCTATGATCTAGTACTTCTCTTCTTCTTCATTCAGCATTTGTTTTCAATCTCCCGATACCAAGTCCTGAACAGGACTTCGCGAGTAGCAGGATGTAGTCCGGAGAACGGAATGCTTTGTGTCGCTAGTTTACAGCTTGACTGTGATATTTGCACCTTTTGGTCCGACACATCCGTCTTCGGCAGGTATCTAGTACTATTTTGTGTCAAGCTATGTATACCTTGGCCAACTCATTTCAGTCGATGGCAAATGAGAAAGGGAGATCATTTATAGAATTGCAATGGCCAAAAATACATTTAACAGCATGAGAGATACACTTCTGTCAAAGCAGATATCTCAGATCGTAGAGAGATACACTTCTGTCAAAGCAGATATCTCAGATCTTAGAGAGATAAACTTCTGTCAAAGCAGATATCTCAGATCTTAGAGAGATACACTTCTGTCAAAGCAGATATCTCAGATCTTAGAGAGATACACTTCTGTCAAAGCAGATATCTCAGATCTTAGAGAGATACACTTCTGTCAAAGCAGATATCTCAGTTCTTAGAGAGATACACTTCTGTCAAAGCAGATATCTCAGATCTTAGAGAGATACACTTCTGTCAAAGCAGATATCTCAGATCTTAAAAATGTGGATCTTGAAATGTTATGTGCATTCAGTTTTATTGTATCGAGTATAAACCTGGACCCTGACAAAGAAAATGGAGAAGCATATTGAAACCTTTGAAATCTGGGTATTAAGAAGACTTGGTCGAGTTTCTTGGAAAGATAAGAAAACCAATAATGAGGTTGTGGAATAACTCCATGTGGAACAGACACTTCTGATGGAAATAAAATATTTTGGACATGTCAAGCGCCATTACAATCTGCTGAAGATTATTTTGGAGGGAAGAGTAGAGGGCAAGAGAGACAAATGGCGACAGAGGTACAGATGGTCAGACAACATCATGATGTGGTCAGGACACATTTTGACTTCATGTACCAGCCTGACGTGAGAAATATACAGATGGAGATCCATTACCATCAACTTCTGTTGCAGAGACGGCACTTGATGATGATGATGATCTAGTACTTTTGTCACATCATCATCATGTAGCATGTCCTTTGTAGAACTTCGCTCCCATCACAGTCTGTCTGAAAGAAACTCGTTCTCTTGTCAAAACTCTAGCCTCCGCCACAGTCATACTCAGGCATTCCTGGATATTTTGGTGCCATCGTCTTCTTGGTCTACCCCTTCCTCTTTTGCCTGACACCGTACCTTCCATCACCGTTGGCGTCTCTCAGTCATAGACAAATGCAAGAGAAACTTGATACGGTGAAAGAACAATCAGCCAAATTGAGACTGAATATCATCATAAAGAGAACCAAGCTTCTTAAACTCAACACAATCAACAAAGAACCAATCAAGCTGGGGGGAGAGCCATTAGAAGTGGATATCTATACCTATTTGGGCAGCACATTTCACACATCAGGAGGTTTAGATGCAGATGTAAGGACCAGAATTGGAAATGCAAGAATGGCACTCCTGACGCTAAACAACATGGAGATCCAGGGAAATCAAGAACTGCACCATGGTTATAATATTCAACGCCAGTGTCAAGTAAGTCCTGCTGTATGGAGCGGAGACATAGAGAAAGATCAAGGCCATACAACAAAAAGGTTGTAGTCTTTGTCAAACTGTATAAAGCATTAGTTAGGTCTAGATTGGAGTACTGTGTACAGGTGTGGAGTCCTTTCTCTTGCAGTGTCCGCTGAAATGGGTGACTTGCACGGTGATTTGGATTAAAGTTAGAAAGAAACTGCACATTTTGCAACCTCATGCTCAGGTCCTGAGCTACCTTTGACCAGTGGGAAGACATTATCGAGATGACTGGAGATAGCCAAAGAATGCAGATTTTTCCAAAGGGTTTACTCCCAAAGCATTTCATCTAAACAGGTTGGGGGGGGGGGGGGGGGGGGGGTTTGGTGACTTCTATTGTTATGTCTTGCCTTTCCCAAGAAGTCGTAGGGACATCACTCAGCATGTGAGTGATGTGTTCTAGTCACACCAAAACCGTCACTATGCAGCTAGGGCAAAGGGTGTCAATCTAGTAAAGTTCAGCCATGTGCACTAGAACGTGAAAATACAACACAGGTTTAAACATAGTACTAATTCATATAGCTGATGTACGAACTGCCCGACAAACGAGGATCAGAGAGAGCAGATGTGGCCATCACCAGTGGAACTGCAAGACAAGCTCAATGGCAGTGGCGACAGCCTCAGGATGACCGCCGCTTTTTTCGAAAAAATAATGGTTACTGTCTGACTGCGTACGAAGAAGAAGAAGAAAATATAGCTGATGTACATGCCAGGATAATCGAAAGGAAGAAAACGTAAAAAATGAACAACCTAGTGCAAATGGAAAAACAATACTTTTCTGTGAACACAAGTGTAAGTCATGGATTAGTGTGAATTCCAGGCAAATCCGTTATCTGGCATATTCATAATGAATTAAAACACTAGAGCAAAGTAGATGCACAGCCTGTTAGGCGCCATCTATGCTATTCTTAACAAACCACCTAACCATGGCCAGTGTTATGCCATGTCACACAGTTAATTGCCTCTTATCTTACGACATGCTTTCTGTGAGGCAGTGGTGCTATTCTTGTCCTTGTTCATACACAAAGACTCCGGCAGACCACTCGTTAAGTAAACATTTCAAAATAAAAGAGCATACTATGTATAGCCTTTTGTTACCTGGCAGCAGGCATAACCTGCCTGTTTGAATACCAGAATTCCAAGTAAGACACATCCATTACTCTTATTATATAAATAAGATCCAAATAAATATTGAAGCTTTGATGGTGCTTACGGTCAAAAGATGTTAAAAAAACATGAATGACTCCATGTTTCCGTAGCATCATCATATAGCATGTCCTTGATAGAACATCGCTCTCATCGATATGAATCTCAATTAGAAGTCAGTCTACCCGCCTGCTACATGTTCATGTTTAGGGTGTCCTTGATGTCTTGTGTCCATCTACACCTTGGTCGACCACTGCCTCATCTTCCTGGAACAATACCCTCCAGAACTGCTTTTTCCAGTCTGTCATGCGCTTGATGTGGCCGAAAAATCTAAGTTTCCGAGAAATAACGTGGTTTATAAGCCAGTTTTCTTCGACACTGCAGAATGGATTTATTTGTTATCTGCTCAACGGTGCCTGGCAATCTCAGGCTTATTTTCCATGTTGAGGAGACAGCTGAGGTAGATGTATTAGTCGACATCCTTAACGGTGTATCATTTAGGGATACGGGGTAGGGTTCCGCAAAACGGTTGCGCATAGCTTTAGTTTTTTCTATCTTTATTGTGAGGCTTGCTTTCTTGCTCTCCGCTTCCAGTGATGCTAGTTTCTGTGTCACTTCGACGGGTGCTTCTGTGATAAGTGTAATATCATCAGCGAATCTTAGGTGGTTAAATAGTCGCCCATTTATGTTGATGCCATCTCGCTCCAGTCGCAATGGCTCATCTTCGACTCTAGACATGCAGAAAAAAAGGTTGGGTGAGATAGGGTCACCCTATCGCACACCTTTCTTCGTGGCGATTGCTATCGGTCATGTGAATGGACGAATAATAGTCGTGCATCCATCATAGCAACATTTCAACATATCTATGTAGCCGGCTTCGACTCCCTGCTTTTCCAGAGCTTTCCACACATATTCCGGTTCGACCGAGTTAAGCGCCTTTTTGCAATTGATGAATGTCAACACTAGCGGTATGTGGTGCTCTCTTGCTGCCTCAATCAAACAGCAACACATTATGTGGTCCAGCCTGCTTGTAAGTGTGTCTAAACCCAGCCGGTTCTATTAGTTGGGCTTCCTCGAGGGTGTTGCGGATTCTCTTCTCGCCAGGTGGCATCTGGTGAATACTTTGTACAGTACTGAGAGGCGGTTGATAGGACAGTAGTTAGCCAGATCTTCTTTGTCTCCTTTCTTGTATAGTAAGACAGTATTTGTCTCCTTTCTTGTATAGTAAGACAGTCTTTGTCTCCTTTCTTGTATAGTAAGACAGTCTTTGTCTCCTTTCTTGTATAGTAAGACAGTCTTTTCTTTGTCTCCTTTCTTGTATAGTAAGACAGTCTTTGTCTCCTTTCTTGTATAGTAAGACAGCCTTTGTCTCCTTTCTTGTATAGTAAGACAGTCTTTGTCTCCTTTCTTGTATAGTAAGACAGTCTTTGTCTCCTTTCTTGTATAGTAAGACAGTCTGTCTTCTTTCTTGTATAGTAAGACAGTCTTTGTCTCCTTTCTTGTATAGTAAGACAGTCTTTGTCTCCCATCTTGTATAGTAAGACAGTCTTTATCTCCTTTCTTGTATAGTAAGACAGTCTTTGTCTCCTTTCTTGTATAGTAAGACAGTCTTTGTCTCCTTTCTTGTATAGTAAGACAGTCTTTGTCTCCTTTCTTGTATAGTAAGACAGTCTTTTCTTTGTCTCCTTTCTTGTATAGTAAGACAGTCTTTGTCTCCTTTCTTGTATAGTAAGACAGCCTTTGTCTCCTTTCTTGTATAGTAAGACAGCCTTTGTCTCCTTTCTTGTATAGTAAGACAGTCTTTGTCTTCTTTCTTTTATAGTAAGACAGTCTTTGTCTCCCATCTTGTATAGTAAGACAGTCTTTGTCTCCTTTCTTGTATAGTAAGACAGCCTTTGTCTCCTTTCTTGTATAGTAAGACAGTCTTTGTTTCCTTTCTTGTATAGTAAGACAGTCTTTGTCTCCATTCTTGTATAGTAAGAAAATCTTTGACTCTTGCCAGCCCGATAGGATTTCCTTCTCTTCTAGAAAACGTGTGAATCGTTGTGCAAGTGCTGCATGAAGTGGGTAGCCATATCCTTTTATTTACCGTGATTCCGTCCTTGCCTGCAGACTTGCCATAGGGCATGCTTTCAATAGCACTTCGGATCTCCGAGGTCAGAAATGGTGGTAGTAGTGAGGGAATTGGGAATTGCATGTGAGTTGGTTGAAGTAATGGGGAGAGGAAGAGATGACTTGAATAAGTTTGTGTAGAAGCCGCAGATAACTATTTCTAACTGTAGATGTTAGGTCACTCTCGTTCCATCTGTTGCTTTGAAAGATGGTATCACGTGCTGGTGCTCGGCGTTGGAGCCAGTGATTTGCTTGATGGTTCTGTGTGATTCTGCGGCGGCAAGGAGTCTTCGTCTAGCGCATTGAACACCTTGATGTTTCCTGGTGTTCTGTTCATTTTGCGGCATTGATTGAGAAGGTTCTTGGTGGTTGGGGAGATGAGGCTTGTTACATGGTTTGGTGCCGGAGTTTGGCTGGCTTTTTTGGATGTTCGTGATGGTGCTAATGAGGTTTTCATAGTCCTCATCTAGGTTTTTGCTGCCCTAAATGTCTCTTGCGCTGCCGGCGTTCTAGCAGATGTTATATTTAGGGTGGAAGCCGGTGGCCTTCTGTATCCATGTTGGTTCTTACATGTCTCAGTTAGGTCTAATCTGAGACGTGCACATACAAGGCGATGGTCACTACCTGTGATAAAGGGTGCGACTACTCCAACGTCCGTTAATATTCGACGCTTGGAGAGTATGTAGTCTAGTTCGTGGTAGTGCTGACTGTTTGGGCTGACATGTGTCCATCGTTCCAGACATGGCTTTTCGAAGAAACTATTGCCATGGTAGAAGTGATGTGTCTCGCAGAAGGTTGCCAGTTTCTCTCCCATCTTGTTTCACCTTTCTGCGGAATGTGGTTTGATGTCTTTCACCGTTCTTTCTGGGACCAATTCAGTTATCCAAATTGCTTGACCACTCACTCCTTGACCACATACTTTTTGACCAAGTTTTTCAACCACCCACTCCTTGATTACAGTTACCCCAAGATAATAACTTACCTTCATTATACGATATATATATGATCCCCATAGAAGTGAGTGACCATGCAGAAGAAGCCAAGCATAGCACAACCGCCTGGAGGACCAGAATCCACCTTCATCAGCATGCTCGGGATGTGAGGAAAGCTACTACAACCCGCCACTTAACGTCCTTTTCAGGGCGCACAGAAGAGTAAACTTATTCATTGTGGGCATTAAACAACAAACCACACTCTGACTAAACAAATATTTCCTAATCTCTAATCTGGACCTGTAATCTCTAATCTGAACCTGTAATCTCTAAACTTCAGCAAGCATTTTTTTTAGTACCGGGTTAGCATTTCCTTATTGATCCCTTCTCCTTAGCCAATCTGCTCTGTTGCAGCCTGTTATCCAGGATCACCACATGCAGGTGTAGAAGGGTCTTGGCAGCTCTGGTTTGCTGACCCTGACGCTAGCAGTCAGCTAATGGTTGCTGACCGCTGCAGCTCATGCACTGCTCAGAGTCTTGATCCCTGAAAGATGAAATGAACTGCTTGTTTCTCATTCCAGGCTTATTTGATGTTCACAAGCAAGGACCAACACCTTACACTTGTGGAGCCATCAACGACAAGCATGGTCTACAACTTCTTGAAGCCTTCCATTACGCCCTGGAATACGTCAACTCCAAGTCTGGCATGTTTAGGTAAGACATGGCTTCGTCAAGCATTTCAAGCAATGTATGTGCTGCCTGGTACAGCTCCCAACAGATCATTCAAGGCTGGTCATTCAGTAGATCTCCTCCCACTGCAACATCAAAGCTGCAAACAGACTAGCAAAGTGTGGAGGAGCTTCCCAACAAACAAACTGAGAATCACATATAGTGAGACAAAGCATTAAAGCCAACTTCAAGAGAAAATGGACTGATAAAAATCCTCAAAGATGTTGGAGATGAGAGAGAATGACAAGACAGACTTGACATGTGTTAGTTGAAGACCTATCCTCCGCAGGAGTAACATAATTTTGATTGATTGAACATCCCAACTTCCGAAAAGAAGTCAACTACTATGATTTATCTATAGAAGAACAAGTCGTCATCATCAGACAGCAAATTTGACAAAATAGACCTAAGAGTCATCTTTACTACAAAATGAGGATTTGTAAAGATGATAGGTGTCCATGTGGGGAATATACCATGACCATGAGTTGCTGGCTGCTTATTCACTGTTGCATCTTTAACCTCAGTATATGACTCATAGTGAATAACACGTAACTCTTTTTATTTTGCTTATAGTGCCTACACTATGGGGTAGCTGGTAGGATTGCACTGATAAATAAACTGGCTGATTACCGGTTAATCGGCCTTGCCGCATTGGCCAAAACCGGCTAATTGGCCGCCGATTATTTATAATGTAATTATGAATTGTTTTCAAAACAAGACTATGTAGGATCAACAAAGGTTGCTAGCCAATACACTTCGATGTAACAGCAATACCTACTGAATACAACATCAAAGTAGAAAACAAATTTGAGGCATTGCTTGCGGTACAGGAAGAGATGACATCTTAGGAGTTGACATTTATGCAAGGGATATTTTGATCTCGACAGCGAAAGAAATGATTCCCAAGATGTCGCACAAGAAACAGAGCTATATAACAGAGAAAACACAGAAACTCATTGAAGAAAGGCAACAATTAAAACAAATGGGAAGTAAGGGGACCAAAATAGCATATAAAAACTGCGCAAGAAAAGTTAGAAGAGAAATAAGAAAAGATAAAGGAAGATACATAGTGGAAACGTGTAAGGATATAGAAAACCTACAGCAACAAGGCAGAGAGAGAGAGATGCATCTAAGGCAATAAGAACACTGACAAGGGAGTTCCGTCTGGTTCCACATGTCATAAATGACAAAGAGGATAACACATTAACAGAAACCAAAGACATACTGAATAGATGGAGAGAGTACTGCAGAACCATGTATGGAGATAGCACAAAGCGCTCAGTTACAATCCTATCAAAGGATGAGAAAGAACTTGAACCAACATTGGAAGAAGTACGCTCTGCAATTAAAGGCCTGAAAAAGGGAAAGTCCCCAGGATGCGATGATATCCAAGCAGAGCTAATTCAAGCAGGAGGGGAGGCAAGTGCTCGAGTCTATCACAAGCTGTGTAAACAGATATGGCACAGTGCAGAGTGGCCAGAAGCATGGAAGAAATCAATTTATATTCCCCTCCCCAAAAAAGGCAACCTGAAGCTGTGCACAAACTACCGAACTATCGGGCTGATCAGCCACGCTAGCAAGACACTCTTGCGAATCCTATTAAGAAGGATAGAGAAAAGGTTTGTATCTGAAATTCACGTAGTCCAGGCAGATTTTAGAAAAGGGACCAGGGACCACATATTCAATTTAAGGAATATCTACGAAAAATGTAGAGTTTAATGTAGACCTGTTCACATGTTTCATTTATTACATCATGGCCTTCGCCACGGTAAAACATCAAAATCTGTGGAGAATCATGAAGGAAATGGGGTTTCCTTTGCATATAGTCCATGTCTTTGAACCATTATGCCAAGATCAACAAGCCGCTGTCGAGTATCTGGGCAAACATCAGATTGGTTTGCAGTACAAAAGGGAGTCCGACAGGGATATATCCTCTCACCTTATCTGTACAACATATATGCAGAATGTATAATGAGAAATGTTCGAGAAGACAAGAACATTGAAAGTTTCGACCCATTTAGAACAAAAATTGGATAGGTTGAAGGTGGATAGATGTCCTAGTCAAGACGCTATTCATCTAAAATTACTGTTTGAACTTCAAGGCCAGTTAGCAAAACACAATTGTTCCAAGAGTTTGGAAAGATGCAGGTGTGATCCCCTTGTTCAAAAAGGGCAAAAAATCAGATTCAGCCAATTATAGACCAGTGAGTTTGACGAGCATACTCTGCAACATTTTATTATTGTCCATTATTAAGGACAACATAATACTGCACTTGGACAAGTTTAATTTAATCAAAAATAATCAGCATGGGTTTTTCTAAAGGAAGATTGTGTTTAACCAATCTATTAGAATTCATGAAGGAGGTTACCAATATGTTAGATCGTGGAGAGCTGGTGGATGTTATCTATCTGGATTTTGCAAAGTCCTTTGATAGAGTACCTCATCAACCATTGTTTCGAAAGTTAAAATCACATGAAATAGGTGGTGAAGTTGCCAATTGGATAGAAAATTGGTTGACGGGCAGAGAGTGGGCATAAATAGGGAGTACTCTGACTGGTGTGATGTAATATGTGGTGTGCCCCAGGGATTGGTATTGGGACCAATTCTGTTCTTAATATATATCAATGATTTGGACATTGATATCAGATTAATGATTGCAAAGTTTGCAGATGACACACAATTATGCAGCAGAGTCTCTTCTCCGGAAGAGGTGGATCTATTGAAATCGGATTTAGATAAGATTCAAAAATGATCTGAGAGCTGGCAGATGGAGTTTAATGTAGAAAAATGTACAGTCTTGCACATGGGAAGATCCAATAATGAATATAATTACAGGATGGTAGAGAACAATAATAGGACACTAAAAAACTACTACAAGATGCAGGGGAGCTCCGCATCAAGCACCCATGAAAAAGACAGGGGAGTCCAGAGTCCACACCACCTAATCACGAGGCTGACCGCTTAACCATTTTGCCACGGAATCCCATGAGTGATCACAGATTGGAAATATGTTTCTTATGTATTTTTACATATTGAATCCAATACATTTTCTGAATTTCTGTGTCATCCATGAATTCCTTGCTACAGCATACGTGCATAGCAAAAATAATAATATTTTTTTTAAAACAAGAACGGCCAATTATCAAAACCTATTAAGTCACCTTTTTCTACATGCTTGGCATGCTGCAGTGTTCCTTTTTTTGCATACCTTGTTAACTTTGATAACACATAGGTTGTTGTTGTTGTTGTTTGAGAATGCCCACATTGAGTAATTAATTTTTTGTGCCCCCTGAAAAGGACGTTAAGTGGCGGGTTGCAGTAGCTATCCTCACATCCCAAGCATACTGATGAAGGTGGACCGTGGTCCTCCAGGTGGTTGTGCTATGCTTGGCTTCACCTGTCTGTCATTCACTACTACGTGGATCACATCGATCCCTCACTCAGTTAGCCAGGCTGTCATGAAAAAGGCCCGTTTCCAGGGAGTGCTACTAGGAAGCCGAGGTGAGGGTCTTGGCCAGTATGTTTTGCCTGACCCTGACTAACATGTCTGATCAGTACATTTTGCCTGACCAGACGTTAGTCTTCCTCCCCAACACAAGGTAAATCATGAATCACTCAATGAACTGTTGTTTGCTGATGATCAGGTCATCTTTTTACCAAAATGGAGAAGACCTACAACACCGCTTGAACTATTTCCATTTTGCTTGTAACAAAAATACCATGAAGATCAACACAGACAAGACAGAGACTATGTTGATTTTACATGTACAATTGCAGAGACGTTTCCACATCAGGGACATTGGTATCAAGCAAGTAAGGGAGTTCAAATACCTAGGTAGTATGTTCACTGATGAAGGCAGAGTGGACAGAGAGACTGCACATATAATTTAGAAGGCGAACAGTGTTCACTATTAAATTGCATCAATTTTGAAACACCCTAGAGTGCTTCTTTCAACTAAGAGGAGGCTGATAAATACACTATGTATTCCTACATTATGTTACCAATGTCAATCTTGGTCCTTACTAGCAACCCATAAGAGTAAGATCCAGAGCTGTGCGCTGTGTGAGGAATGCAGCCGGAAAGACAATCCGTGACCGAATCCACAACACCACACCGAGGCAGACAGTTAGTGCCTACATTGACTCAACAAATCAAGCGGTTTGGTCATTTAGTCATAATGTATTATGACCAGCCTGCATCAAGGGAATATCATATGCAGGTCTCCGACCGACGAGCAGGAGGCAGATTATGACGTTGATGGATCGGGGGTCTCTCTGACACTCTCAAGAAGTTACACCTGACAACAGCACAAGCCTCCAACTTGGCAATAACTAGAAATCTATGCATCCCACTTCTCTGCGACGCCATATGGCAAGAGCAGTAGGACAAAAGAAGAAGAACACAAAGGTGACATCCATATTTGAGTAGCCTCACTTCAATTCTTTCTTCCAGCTCTTTGCCCATTGCCCATGCTCTTACACCATATATGCATAGCAACATTTGGTTGATCTGATTTTCAATTTCCGAGTTGTTTGTTTTGATAAATGTCAATCAACACATGGTTAATACTGTTGGTTGTTTCCCAGCGATGTGTTACCAGGAGTACTGCTGGGTGGTGTTGGATTGGACATCTGCCAGTCTCCAAGCCGAGCCGCTGAACTTGTGGCCAATCTCCAGAGTGGCAACATCCAATTTGCCAAAAATGGAGTTGTTGTGAACCCAAGATTGGTCGATACTTACATTGCTGCCATGGATACAGAGTCAACAATCCGTGTGGCGGACATTTTAACACAGTTAGCCATTCCCCAGGTAAGGTTTATCTTTTAACAGTGTCTCTATCTTGATAGTAAAATAAATAAGTATATTCCATGGATAATTACCACAATTTCTAGACAAAGAATCGAATTCCTCGGGTCAAAATGTTACAGAAAGATCCTCAGAATACCCTGGACAAAGAGAAAAACAAATATAGAAATTCTGCAAGTGTTGACAATAGAGAAGGACTGGTTTATCAATTTCATTTTGGCTAGAGAATGTAAATACTTTGATCACATCAAGAAAGACAAAGGTCTTGAGAGAACAGTGATGGAAGGTATGGTGCCAGGCAGAAGAAGCAGGGCTACCCCTGCTTCTTATGACCAAGAAGACGATGGCACTAAGATATCCAGGATGGCCTGGGTATGACTGTGACGGAAGCTAGTGTTTTGGCAAGGAAAAGAGTTACTTTCAGACAGACTGTGATAGGAGTACATTCTATATAGGATATGCTACATGATGTGGATGGTGACAGGTAGGCGAATCATAGACACCATTAGAACTTGTTTTACTTTATCTTCAGATTCGATCATATTTGGTCGCCTTTTACAACATGCTTTGAAGGTGTCAGTGGTGCTATTCTTTGCTTCCTAGTATTCACACAAGGGAAGAAAGATTAGAGTAACGTAAGACTTGCTGTATTTACAGATTAGCTACGGGGCCACAGGAATGGATCTGCTGGATAGACAGAAGTACCCTTACTTTGTGAGGTCAGTGCCAGCTGATGACAAGCAAGCAAGGGCTATGGTATCCTATTTGAAGAAGTTCAGCTACAACAATATACAGGTTAGTCTGCTGTGGTCGTTATCATCTGTCCTGGTCATGTGTGGAGGTTCATGAGGGACTCAGTTACTGCAATCATCTGTCCTAGTCATGTGAGATTGTGAGGTAGAGACTCAGTTACTGCAATCATCTGTCCTGGTCATGTGAGATTGTGAGGTAGAGACTCAGTTACTGCAATCATCTGTCCTGGTCATGTGAGATTGTGAGGTAGAGACTCAGTTACTGCAATCATCTGTCCTGGTCATGTGAGATTGTGAGGTAGAGACTCAGTTACTGCAATCATCTGTCCTGGTCATGTGAGATTGTGAGGTAGAGACTCAGTTACTGCAATCATCTGTCCTGGTCATGTGAGATTGTGAGGTAGAGACTCAGTTACTGCAATCATCTGTCCTGGTCATTCTTCGGTTCATTCTCAATCTCCCACTACCAAACACTGAAAGCGCTTAAGCAGCAGAATGTAGTCAAGAGAATGGAATGCGTTGTGTCGTAGTTTACAGCTTGACTGCGATATTTACACCTTTCGGTCCAACACATCCGACTTCAGCAAGAATTTGTGAGTACCGGGTTAGCATTCCCTCTTCGATCCCTTCTCTTTAGCCTAGTCTGCCCTGCTGAAGCCTGTTATCCAGGATCACCACATGACGGTGTAGAAGGGTCTTGGCAGCTTTGGTTCGATGGCCCTGACACTAGCAGTCAGCTATGAGTCGCTGACCACTGCAGCTCATGCGCTGCTCAGCATCTTGATCCTGTAATGCCGGAATGAGTTAGTTTGTTCTTTTGTAGACCCTGAAAAGGACATTAAGGGGCTGGTTGCAGTAGCTTTCCTCACATCTTGAGCATGCTGATGAAAGTGGACCGCAACCCTCCAGGCGGCTGTGCTATGCGTAGTTTCATTTGCGTGGCGCTCACTACTACATGGATCAGATCGATCCACATCTCCTCAGCCAGGCTGCCTTTAAAATAACCTGTTTCTTGGAAATGCTACATGGAAGAGACATTATGGTTCTGACCTTAATGCGACGTCGTGGTCAGTATGTTGTGCCTGACCGGACTAGCGTCTCAGTTTCCCGCAACCGTCATGTAAGTTGACAGTGTCATTTGATAAGAAATTTTAAAGGGTACTGCTGGTGACATCACAGTGCAGATGAGTCACATGGCATCATTGCTGCGGTTTATAAATAGCCTCCTCACTAGTGACATGCACCAAAGAGGAACAGCACATTCTGTTAATCAGCTTTTGAGAAGTGGAGGAGTGACAAAACCAGTAAAAAGTGACAAAGTAGGGTTGTTCATGACACTGGCACTACTGTGTTATCATGTAAATACTTTAGTGCACGCTTCTTGCTATGTCAGCTGCAGTGGCGGCTCCATGCTCTTATTAGAACATTGCTATTGTTGTGGAAGTCATTTGTAGTGAGTTACTTCAACTCTTAGTGTTTCGTTGGTGACAGGTTACAGTGGCTGTTCTTACATCCTGTGGTGTACTTGTGAAGGAGAACCAGGTCCACCTGGATGTAGTGCAATGCTAGGCTCCTCAGTAAGCTTACCACAATGGAAATTACAGTGTGGATCCCCACCTCATTGCGAAGTCTGCTGTTGTTGCTGCTACTATTGCTGTTGTTAATACTCATAGTGAGTAGGATTACTCTTTTTTGGGTGTCCTGAAAAAGGTTTAATGGCAGGTTGTCGTAGCTTTCCTCACATTCCAAGTGTGCTGATGGAGGACCGGGGTCCTCCAGGCGGTTCTGCAATGCTCGGCTTCATCTGCATTTCGCTCGCTACTATGGGTATCACATTGATTATCCCCCCTTCCATTAGCCATATAAACAGCCCGCTTCCAGGTAGGGCTATGGAAAAGTCATGCTGGCGATTCTTGGCCAGTATATTTTTCCTGACCCTGACTAAAATGTCTGATCAGAATCGCAGACTACTGTGATATAGGGTCTTTTATTACAGGAAACTCAACGAAGATATGCAGGGGGGGGGGGGGGGGGGAGTCTTGATCAATATGTGTCACCTGATCTTCATACTACTCTTCGCTCCTCCCTCTCTTACCCCTTCTCTTCCCCCTGTAGAAGTGAACGTGATGGACGTTTTATTTTTTCTACAGGTCATTAACTCTTTTGATGAAATTGGGGAGCCTGGTATGATTGAGTTCAAGAGGCTTGCCTTGGTGAACAAGATCTGCATCACCAAGGAGTACACAGCTGGTGATGTTGCTGTCAATGCCACGGAAATCGTAAATATGATCGCTCAGAATCAAAATGCATCGGTAAGTTGTTGGTCATTTGTCTCATAATGAGGATATCATCCCTTTAGCTGTGAGCTGGCAGCTCTTGACAGCCCAATGCCTCCCGAAAAAAAGCTCACGTCCTCCTCAGTTGTTGTAGTGATGTATAGAGTGTGTTGTGTATGGTGGAGTGTGATGGGGGCAGCAGGTTTCGCAGATCGTCCAGCCCTGCGCACAAAGTCAGGCGGTGCTTGTCTAATCTAAATTTAAAATAAGGCGAGGCTGCAGTGGTTCTGTGGATGTGTATAATGGGGAAAAAACATGGGGAAAAAAACTTGTAAAAGTTTATTAAGGTTGAGTTTAATCAAAATTTTAAAATGGGTATGACGTCTGACATTTCCCTCATGTCTGTCCACTTTCTGGACATCACTGTCTCTATCTGCCCTTCAGGCCTCTGCACCACTGTCTACTACAAACCCACAACTACCTCCTCTACACTTCCTCCCATCCTCAATCCTGCCGTGATTCGCTTCCTTTCTCCCAACTCCTCCGCCTCCGACGCCTATGTCAGGATGACGACGACTTCCTTTTCATGGCCCACGAGATGCTTGACTTCTTCCGCAAGCGACTCTACCCTGAATCTACTCTCTCCTCCGCCCTTCAGCGAGTTCTTCTTATCTCCCATCAAGACTCCCTCACTCCCACTCACTGTCCTCACTCTGACCGTGTGAAACTCATCCTCACTTATCACCCTCATTGCGTCTCTGTCCGGGATATCCTATTCCGCCATTTCCCTATTCTTCACTCTGATCGTGCCACTCGTAAAGTTTTTCCCGATCCTCCCCTACTCGCCTACAAACGAGACAGGAACCTGAGGGTCTTGCTGGTCAGTAGTCGCCTACACACCAGCCCTCATAGCTTCCCAGGCACCAGGCCGTGCAAAAATACATGTGGCTGTGTTACCTGCCCTCATGTCATCCTTTCTCGCTCCATCACCTTTCCTAAAGCAGAATTCTTCATCAAAGAGGGATTCATATGCAATTCTCGTAACCTCATCTATTCTATCATCTGCCGCCAGTGTGGTATGACATACATTGGGGAAACTGGTTTGGAACTGCGGGAGCGTTTCCACCAACACCTCAACGACATCCGCAACCACACTGGTTGCCCAATTGCCAGCCACTTCAATGGTCCTGAGCACCGGGGTATGGCTGACGTCAGTGTCACTAGTCTAGTTTCGTGCTTCTCTGACGATTGTCATCGATTCGCTCTTGAGAATAGACTTATCTCGAGTATGGGCTGTCTCCAACCACATGGTATTATCTTCCATACTTTTTCTTAAACCCTCACACTGGCCCCCATCTATTTGTCTTCCTTTGCCCCAATTCTTCTATCAGTTCCTCCCCCCCCCCCCCATATCATACTCACGCCCTCCCGGCTTATATTGCCTTCTCTTTGTTCTGCCATCTGGACCACTATTTGGCCACCATTGGCTTATCCGGCACATTCCCCCACATTGCTGGCGCTCTCCTGGCCACTTTGTGTTTGACCGCCCCGGTTCAGTTTCAATCAAGCATCTGGCCCAACCGGTCACTTAGACAGACTGGGTCTACTATCAGAAACAGATGAGGTGACCATTTTTTCTTATATGTTGATTTGTTAGTTCAGTATTGTTGTCCCTGATGAAGGCCTATTGATCGTAACGTAGGTTTTGTTTGTGTTCTTGTCTCGGTGCGGTATCTAACTATACCCATTTTTAAATTTTGATTAAACTCAACCTTAATCAACTTTTACAAGTTCGTTTTTTGGGGGGGGGTTTTTTTCTTCATTTTTTTTCTCTCATTGTCTAATCTATTAAGATCTTTGTTGAGAGGGGCATGGCCTGTTCTCAGCTTGAAGATCAAACTCTGGCCTCTTCGTTTTAGTTTCTTGGCTGGCTCCTGGAGATCTGCTTTTGCTTGGTATCTTAAATATATTCTGCCTATTTGGGATGTGGTCCACTGATCTAGCCACTCCTGTCTATAGTTATTTTTCAGGATTTGCTTGCAGGTCTGTTGCTCATAATAGATGTCATGAGTCAAAATGTTACAGAAAGATCCTCAGAATACCCTAAACAGACATTCGGCAAGAGTTGAAAATAGAGGAGAACTGGTTTATCAATTCCATTTTGGCAAGAAAATGCAAATACTTTGGTCACATCAAGAGACACAACGGTCTCGAGAGAACGGTGATAGAAGGTATGGTGCCAGGCAAAAGAGGAAGGGGTAGACCAAGAAGACGATGGCACCAAGTTATCCTGGAATGCCTGGGTATGACAGGGCGGAGGCTGGAGTTTTGGCAAGTGAACGAGTTTCTTTCAGACAGTAATGGGAGCGACGTTCTATAAAGGCCATGCTACATGACGATGATGATGAGTCAGGAGTCTCAGACTAAAACAGATCAAAGAGTGGTGTCATGAAAAGCTCAATGACGAAAGAGTCACTTCAAGTTAACTCTTAGTATATGTGTTCAAAAAACATGTTTTTACTAGCTCATTTTAAGGAGTAACTATTTATACTTGGCTGCTGTTACTGGGTGTTATATACTATGCCCTGTGAAGAGTCAAAAAGGGTTATTAGGGCCAGATACATGGCCAAATGGGAAACAGAGCATACTGGCTACACAAAAAATGATGCCTATTACCAGTTGAACAGAAGAGAGCAGGTTGTGGTCTTCAGACTCCGCACAGGCCACAACAGACTGAGGTACCATCTATTCAATAAACTGAAGGTAGGTGATACTGACGGATGCACCCGTGGTACAGGGAAAATGACCGCTGAACATCTGCTGCAAAATTGCCCGACATACGAGGACCAGAGAAAGCACATGTGGCCATCACCAGTAAGAAGAAGAAGATATACTATGCGGTGGCATTGGAACCCTGAGAGAGACGCCAGACATTATTAGAGAATCAAGAATCCTGGTCTAAATGAGCAATGATCACAGAGGAAGAAATGTTTACCTGCCTATGTCTGTTGAAGTTTATATAGCAGAAAGTTTCTGCAAGGTGGGGTAGCCAGCCAATGTCCAAACCTTCCTCAGTTAGCTCTTACAAGATGCCTGGCAGGTTACAGTGTTACTATTCTTTGCTCCCTATCAGAGAGAGATTGAGAATGAATGCATAAGAAGAAGAAGAAACCCTTAATATTGAGTTGGACAATATGCCATGTTTCCACTATATAAAAGGACTGACTTTACATTGAAGTTAAAGATGTGGGAGCGCATGATGTAGGTGTATAAATTGAGTGCTTGGTTCGCATTCCCAACATACCCGGTTCGAAATCACTTGGTGTTCAATTTGACTGGACATACATATAAGGGATTTTTCTTGGTATTACCACTTCTCCACGTACAGAAAGGATCGGCAAAACTACAGTACTGAAAAGCTGCCATAGTGGAACACATGTAACAACACACTACAAACAGATACACACGCGCATCCATTCATAGGCCATTACTTCTTGATATAACCTAAAAGACTACGGTCTGGGCTTGAAAGGAGTGTACCTTCACAAGTAGAATCCAGAAACGCTTACCTTTAAACAAAACAAAAAAGGAATTAGGAGATCCTTAGCTTGGCATGCATTCTGAGAATTGTAAAGTTCCATTTAGTTTTCACCTATAACAGATGGATAACAACAGGCTGGCTCTGCTTCAACTGTATTAAACCCATACTGCGAGGATATGGCGTGGGTTTGTGGATTAGTGACACGGCTCACAATCCAAAGGTGCTTGGTTCGATCCCCATCACAACACCGGCCGTTACCTCGGGGAAGCAAACCCTTAGAAAATGCAGGAGGAAGCAGATCCTTACATAAAATGCATGCTGAAGTCAGATGCATTGGGCCGACAGGCGCAAAATAAAAACTACAGTGCAACGCACACCGCTTTGGGGAATAGAGAAATAAAGCGAATGCAAAAAAAACCATACTGCAACATGTGCGAAACGACAACGCTAGGGCTCACACCTTCAACAGTGTGGTTATTCCAGCCATGGTAAATGACTGCGAGGTGTCCAACCTACGGAAAGCTGATGTAAATAGACTAATAAGTGAAGAATGTGATCTCCATTCGAGACCAAATCCGCAATTCAGAAAACAGACATCAAACTTCCTTCACTGACATCATAGATGTCGCGCTGTTACAAAAATACAGATGGGCCGGCCACGTGGTGCTTGTGCTAAATAACAGATGGACACGTAGAGTGACGGCGTTATGGTCCTACAACTTTAGACAACCTAGCCTGGAGGGGTGGGATGTCCTGAAAGACTCCCTCGGCCCAACATTGTACACCAAGGCAAAAGAGCGAAATGAGTTTAGACAACATTTGGCTACCTGGCATCAAGACACCTGCCTGATTGAATACCATGACAGTTTTCAACCTGACAAACGCCACTCTTGCCTTTTGTATCCTGGCTTTTATATCCTCATCAGCACATGTATCGTCTTCTTATATTCTTCACCAGGTCGTTGTACTGTGGTTCAAGAACCCACTGCCAATTCTCGAGGTGGTTAACAACATGAATAACATCATTAGCAGTGTACTCTTCATAGCAACAGACAAATGGGGAGCTAACCCCGAGTACCTGACTTTACCTAGTATCCGCAATTTGCTGGAAAAAAGGAACCTAATTATCCTAGACGTGGAGACTGCCGATATCCCTGGGTAAGGTTGTTTTTTTAAATTATAATTAAATTTATTTAAACTTTTATTGTAAAAAAATGTTTTTAATTCATTCATTCACAAATATTTGGGACCTCTTTCTTATGTAAAACTCAAACACAGCATAACTTAGTTGTGATCTTTTAATCTTCAATAAAAGGTCACTGAAATAGCACATATTATAAGCCAAACTTGATAATTGAGTCCAGATTGCAATGGAACTCATATATTTTACAAATAGAAGTGAACATTTGTATATGAGGGATTATAAGTGCATAATCGTTTTTTTTTTTAAAATATGAAATATTTCCTCCCATCAACATATTATTCCGCTCTAAACTAATACATGAATAACGTTAGGACTTTTTATTTATGGTAATCAACAAGGGAAGATATTCTAAAAGATACTCTTAATTTGGTGCAGTTTTCACAATATTCAGATTTTACTGAAGGCATATAAAGTTAAAAACATCCTAAAAAATAAAAGCCTTAATCAACATCAGCGTGAGTGTTTAACAATTTATGGACATCCAGAAAGAATGTTCCTGCTGTATTCAAAATATGTATTCATATTATACACACTAGCATGACTGGGGAGGATCTTGAACCTTTACTGAATTGTTGAACTGTTACTACCATTGCTTGAGAACAAAGAGAGCAGTACAAAGAATATAATCCAGAAAATGATGACATAGACAAACTTAGCAGAAATGGGCAAACAAAGATCTTCAGACTCAGAACGGGACATTGTAGACAAGGCCCTCCACAGAATGGGTCTCAGAGACACCTCCATGTGCAATTGTAAAGCACCCAAGCAAACACCAGAGCATATCCTACAGGACCAACATACTTATACAGACCAAAGCGAGGCAATCTGACCGGAAGGACCCACATTCTCGGTATGCTGTGGGGGACTGACGAATACCTGAAACACAGTCTCCTTTGTGAACCTCACCAGAATAGAAGCATAGCATCAGTGGATCAAAGAAGATGAAGAAGACACCTCCATGAAAAACATGCATGGGTTAGACGAGCTATTGTTGAAAGAGCAATGACAACATTCTAATGACAAAATTAAAACCTGCCAATGTGAATATTAGTAAAGGTCAGTCCCATGGCAACAATTGTAGACGGGTATGAAGATAACTTTTCATGAACTAAGCCGCAGCCTATTTGAGGTCGTGTGGCCAGCTCCCTTCCTTGCTATTTATAACTTCCCCAACTCATACATTAGGTACCCATTTACATCTGGACCAACTGGAAGAGCGGTCGGACCAGGAACGAACCATGCCCTGATTTTTTTTCTATCCATCCGTGATTTTGAACCCTGGCGCACTGTAATCCCATTCTTAGCAAACCTACTCATTGTGGGCATTCGAAACAACCACCTAATATTTTCCTTTTGTTTTCTTCTGCAGCTTTGACCAGTATCTCGAGGACAAGACTCCAGATAACTACAAGAGCGACCCATGGTTCCAGGAATACTTTGAGATGCTTCAGAACTGCTACTGGGACACTCCTACAACCTCTAGTACCCCATGTGACAAAAGCTCAACTATCCCACGGGCTGACAACTACAAGCAGGATCCATACGTTCTGTACGTTATAAATGCCGTATTTTCTGCTGCATTGGCGATGGACGATGCAATATATAAGCGGTGTGTAGAGGGTACTGGAGATCAGAGTTATTATGGAGCCTGTGGCCTGTATTCAACCAGTGGAGAGAGAAGACAGATGGTTATGCAGAGTCTACTGAAGGTATGTGACATGGTCGGACGTTTCAAATTTTTTCATAATTTAACTTAACGTCTTTATACTGGTTTAAAAGACTCTTCAGAATATGCATACAATCAGTTTCTTAGAAGGTGGTTTAACCAATGTGTGAGTCTATCTTAACCTTTAGCGCGCACTGGTCAAGAATGTCTAGACTCACGCTCCATACACAAAAACGATGTTCGGAAAAAGAAAAAAAATTTGTTAACGGAGATACTCCCGACAGCCATTTTTTAAATACTGAATACGTCATCCATATATACATGATATTTTGCCGATTAAAGTATTGTATGTTAGATTACAAATGGCTTTTGAACAGTTTTAATTTTGTATACGCCGTTTGGAGCAAGCCGACTTTTTGCGAAAGGGGAAGTAGGTTGTTGGAAAAGATCTTTATCGAGTAGATCTGTTTATTTTGTTTGTTTAGATGAAAGAACTACATTTGAATTCGAAACTAACAGTTGTGTCGATATTGTAAACACAGTATCAATACGTTGTTGTGGTTTCCATGGTTTTCAATCGGAGAGACTAGGCCTAGCGGTCGAGTCCAAATTTTTCTGAGATTTTCATAAATTTTCAATCTTTTTGTAACTCAGAAACTAACAAACACACAACAAAAACAATAACACCCACAAGTTCTTTATTCAATTGTGTCTCTACACACAAGAAAATCATATTTATTGACAAACAAACAGTAAAGTTACAAATTTTGAAAGTTGACTACCATAGCGAGATGCACATTTTTTGTAAAAAAAGATGTAGCGTGCTAAAGGTTAATAGACTCAAACACTAGAGCTAAGTAGACCCACAGCCAGTTAGATGCCATCTAGGCTGCTCTTAACAAACCACCTGAGTGAAGGCACAAATAATTTTTAATAGATTTTTAGATAGAATTTTATCTGGGCAGCGGCCGTTAACTCTACTCTTTTCGATTTCCATCTGCCAAGGGATTTTTAACGTGCTCGACACATTGAACACGGGAGTCAGATCTTGTTACCCAGAGATCAGGGGAAATGACCAGAAGATCAGCGTGAAAAAGATCTTGTCACCACCATGATTCCAGCGAACCCGCGACATCCAGCACCCGAGGCAGACACCTTACCTCGAGACCACTGAGTACCCCCTTGTTCTTTGGCGCTCATCCTGAAAAGAATATTGCATCATAATTTACAGCGAGGCTGCAATATCTACGCCTTTCCGCCTGATACATCCGATTTCGGTACATCAGTTTTGGCGCCGGGTTTGCCTTACCTCTTTGATCCCTAATTTCTTAGCCAGGCTGCATAGTTAGTCTGTTTCCAGGGCAACCACTTGGTATACGAAATAGGGTCCTGGTCAGTTATGGGTCACTGACCCTGATTCAAGCTGCTAGATATGAGTAACTGGCTGCCGTCAGCTCATTCAATGTGCTACATATCTTCTGCCCCAGCATGTTCAGTTCAGGTGCCATTTCCGCATCGAAGACCGGATGCAATGGATCTCCAGTGTACTCTATCTCTTGTCGTAATTGTACAATCTGGAGAGACTTTTTCCAGTCCATCTCTTGGTTTTATCCACCCACAAAGCATTATTTGCCTCTTGAATGACTGTCTCCCACACTACCCTCCAGTATGGTCTTCAACAAGAAGGTATG
Source organism: Ariolimax columbianus (assembly GCA_036924085.1). Classification (NCBI taxonomy): domain Eukaryota; kingdom Metazoa; phylum Mollusca; class Gastropoda; order Stylommatophora; family Arionidae; genus Ariolimax; species Ariolimax columbianus. Next base: position 34,638,077 of record JAVGWX010000015.1, read on the forward strand.
TCCTGTTATATGACCAAAATAGTGTAACTGTCTAGCCCTGATTTCGGTCATTAATTCTCTTTCCACCCCCAACTTTCCCAATACCTCCTAACCTAAACAATATGTAAGTACATTATATAACCTAAGCAATATGTAAGTACATTATATAACATAAGGCAATATGTAAGTACATTATATAACCTAAGCAATATGTAAGTACATTATATAACCTAAACAATATGTAAGTACATTATATAACCTAAGCAATATATAAGTACATTATATAACCTAAGCAATATGTAAGTACATTATATAACCTAAGCAATATGTAAGTACATTATATAACCTAAGCAATATGTAAGTACATTATATAACCTAAGCAATATGTAAGTACATTATATAACCTAAGCAATATGTAAGTACATTATATAACCTAAACAATATGTAAGTACATTATATAACCTAAGCAATATATAAGTACATTATATAACCTAAGCAATATATAAGTACATTATATAACCTAAGCAATATGTAAGTACATTATATAACCTAAGCAATATGTAAGTACATTATATAACCTAAGCAATATGTAAGTACATTATATAACCTAAACAATATGTAAGTACATTATATAACCTAAGCAATATGTAAGTACATTATATAACCTAAGCAATATTTAAGTACATTATATACCCTAAGCAATATGTAAGTATATTATATTATCACTTAAGCAATACGTAAGTATATTATATAACCTAAGCAATATGTAAGTGCATTATATAACCTAAGCAATATGTAAGTATATTATATAACCTAAGCAATATGTAAGTACATTATATAACCTAAGCAATATGTAAGTACATTACATACCCAAAGCAATATATAAGTATATTATATAACCTAAGCAATATGTAAGTATATTATATTATCACCTAAGCAATATGTACGTATATTATCTGATCTTGGAAGATGCATATATTTTCATGACCTTCTACAGCTGGAATAACGTTCTCATATTTTCTTAAAACAGGTAAACTTCACAGACGACACCCACCAGTCTTTCTTCTTCACTGAAGATGGTCAAAGCAATCGTGGCTTCCATATTTATAACATCAGTGAGCCGAACCCATTGGATTTTCAGTACCAAAACGTATGTACTAATACCATATATGTCAACTGCATCTCGTAGTCGCCCCTTAGTCGTCTTGTCCTTGACTTGCCACTGGGTTCGGACGGCATGAGATGAGAGTGTGAGGATTAAAAAATAGCGCAGTTAATCCTTACTAAAAATAGCGCTAGCAAAATAAATTATGCCATCATCGTCTACGATGGACGGCGGCCTTTGCCTTTTTGCCAAATAGTACCACATGAAAACCGTACACTAGGGAAAAGAAATACATATGTGGACCCAAAAAATACGAGCATAATTAAAATGCACGTTTTCTTCATCGTTCATCCTAAAAAGGATGTTTTGTTCCATGAACGCAATTGACTAAGTATGTAACAGACTTACAGGATGTGTTTGGTTGTCTGCACAAACGCATGGGTGATGGACCAATTTGAACCCATTTTAGTGGCCATTCAATCATGTGTCTAGAACAGGATCACTTGTTTCGCTCAATCAAGGCAGTGATAGCTGTCTCTGGTTTGGTCAACTTTCCTTATGACTGGAAGAAGTGTCTTCTTTTTTTTCTTAGTTTTTTGTTTGTTCTCGTGTTGCGCCCTCCTTTGTTAATCTGTCTGCTGACTCACTTCCTGGTATGCCACAGTGTGATGGTATCCACTGTAACACTTCTTGATCTTCCATTTTAGTTTGCCTAAGGTTTTTTTCGCTCTGGCAATCTATCATTCTTGATGGTTTGCAGAACTGACATTGCATCTGTTTGTTGTTGTTGTTGTAGTTTACAGTGAGGGTGCAGGGAACTGAGATACTTGTCCAGTCAGGCACAACATACTGACTAGGATGTCTCGTCAGGGTCAAGCACAATACACTGACCAAGACCACAATTTCTCTTCCATGTAGCGTTACCTGGAAACAGGCTGTTTTCAAGGCAGCCTGGCTGACGAGATTTGGATCGATGTGATCCGAGTAGTAGTGAGGGCCACGCAGATGAAGCCAAGCATAGCACAACCGCCTGGAGGACCACATCAGTCCACAGTCCACCTACATCAGCATGCTCAGGATGTGAGGAAAGCTACTACAACTCACCACTTAACGTCCTTTTTTAGGGCACTCAAAAGAGTAAACCTACTCTTTGTGGGCATTAAACAACAAAAACAGTGAGGGTGCAATATCTCTGTCTCTAAGACCAACAGATCCAGTTTCAGTTCAGTACATTTTTGAGGCTGGGTTTGCCTTCCCTGCTCGATCCCTATTTTCTCATTCAGGCTGCATGAATGCAGCCTGTTTCCAGGGCTGTCACATGGAGGCGGATTAGTTGCTGACTGATATCAGCTCATTCTCTGTGCTGTATCTTTGGACCTGTTGTCATTTTCTCAGTGTAATTATCCAATCCAAACACCTGACTTTTGTTCTATCCTTGAATCATCACTTACTGTAGTTCTTATTTGTCTCTAATGGTTCAATGTCCAGTCTACCCAGCTGTTAATGGGCACCTGACTTGATATTAGGGAACCAATTGCAACAAGGAAAGAAACTGGTCAGCGCACTTTAAAAAAAGAAGTCTCAAACACTTCATCCACAGCAGCAGTGCCTGCCATGCGAACTACTTTTACCTCTGGAGAGATGAGACTAATGTCCGTCAGGCAAAACATACAGATCAGACTATGTTAGTCAGCTGAAACATACTGATTAGACTATGTTAGTTAGGGTCAGTTGAAATATACTGATAAGACAATGTTAGTCCGGGCTAGTTGAACCATACTGATAAGACAATGTTAGTCAGGGTCAGTTGATTGAAACATGCTCATCAGGCTATGTTAGTTATTGTCAGGTGTAACATACTGATTAAATTATGTTAGTCAGGGTTAGATGAAACATACTGATTAAGACCCCACCTCACTTCGAAGAAGTTCTTCCTGGAAAAAAGTGTTTCTCACCAACAAAGTGGGTATCGGCACTGTGATCCCCATAGTGGTAAGTTTACTGAAGAGCTTCGTATTGTATTACAGCTAGAAGGACCCTGGTTTACATTCTCAAGTATGCCTCCAGATGTGAGGAGAGTCACTGTAACCCACCACCAAAGAAAGTTGTCAAGAGTACCTATCTCAAGTACGAGAGGCATTAACAACAACAACCTGACTTACTTACTTTCCATGTCCAAGCACCAGGTCATACAGCATGCATCCAGTATCCAGCGACATGGATTGCCTTTTCATTTGCCTCCAGCATGTCCTACCTATTGCATGTTTCCTAGATCACTTAATACATCAGGTGTTCTGGGTCCTGTATTGCGCCATAGTCACATGTGTCAACATTTGTGTATCCCCATCGTTTCATATTCCTCTTGCACGTGATACACAAGTTCGGAGTCTGTTCAGCGACTTCCATGTTGTTTATGGTAGATGATGTCTGGGGGCAGATTCCTCCCAAAGTGCCATCTCTGGAGCCTGCATTAATTTGTGCCATTTCTTGACACAGCGACTTTCAGGGTTTGTCTGTATGGGCTGTGTTGATTTTAGGAAACTATGCCTGGATTTGAGTCTTGTGCTCTGTACCTGATGTCCAAACATTGGGTGCCTTGGGTCGTGCTCCTGTTTTTCTTGTTCAAATTCTGCTGCGATGCTTCTTTGAATCTCGGATGGCGCTATGCCGATTATGGTCTATATTTTATCAATGGGCGTGGGTTTTAGGCACCCTGATCCGACCCACCTCATTTATTGCTGTAGCAACTAATTTCACATGGGCAGTGTTTTTCAGACTGGCGGTGGCGGCAGTGTATTCAGCTATGGAAAAACACAAAGCAATTGCAGATGTCCGAAGAACTGATGGCTGGGCTCCCCCCCTTTACCTTTACCCTTTATTTCAAATTTAGGTTGGCTCCTACAATGATTCGAACTTCTTGAAGCTGGACATCACATACGATTCCAACTACAAAGCTCACTGTGATGCTGATGCGAAAGGTTGTGACTGCAAGTTTGAGGAGGATACTCCTACACGTTACATGAAAAAGGCAGACGGAAAAAGAGGTCTGAGCATAGTGTACGTTGGGGACATTCATCAGGTCGACCCAAGCAATCCACTAACTTGTGGTCCAATTAATACAGGTTCGTGTTCTCCTTGTGTGCCATTTTGCCTCGTCTAAGAACCACTATCTTGATGCTGAGACAGACTTCATAGAAATATGTCCATTTTCTTTTTAACCTTTGCTGGGCTGTTGTAGTTTTTATGCGACCAACAACAATGTTAGCACAGCGGCCAAAGTCGGGTCAAAGCGACGCCCGAATATACGAGGGGGCTTCAAATGAAAACCTTAAAAGTAGGATAGAAATTATTTTAAAATCTTTTCTTTATATTGTAACTTGTTAATATGGTTGCTAAGGATGTCAAGAGTATCCTGTAATTGCCATCGTGGTGCAGTCAAACAACAGAAAGTTATAATTGCAGTTAATCTTTACCACATTCAATAAAAATATTTATGCACTTTCCCCTGCCACTGAATAATTTTTCGCCAAAGAATAATTTTTCGCCACTTCACGTTTTTCTAGGTTGTTGACTTTGAGAGCCTGTGTCTTCTTTGTTTATTGTTGTATACTCTTATTTGTTTGTGTGTAGAGACATAAATGAATAAAGAATTTGTTGGTGTTGATATTTTTGCGGTGTGTGTGTGTTAGTTTATGAGATACAAGATGCTAAATCTGAAAATGAAAAACAGCACAAACATATAGAATCACCAGCTTTCTGCGTCCCTTGCATGAAAAAAAATAAAATAAAGATTCTGCTGAAAATGAATTATCACTGTTTACAATTGGCCATATCTGTCAATTCCCACTATAAATGTAATTATTGTATCAACATAAACAATCTAAATAGATCTACCTCAGAAAAATCTGTTAACTTAACTTCCATATGCTCAATAGTGGGTGAATCTTTAAATCCAAGTGGAAAACAAAAGAAATCATTTCCAAAAGTATAAAACAAATGTCAAAATCGCCGTTGTTTTTAAACCCAAAGTGATGGAAGTTGAACTCTCTACAATCAAATGAGCAGTATGCTCAGACTATTTTAATATAGCTGGTTTAATTAAACATGATTAGAACGCCGTCACTATGCAGGGACATTGTAAGTCGCGTACGAGTGACCTGCGCGATGCAATTTTCATGACGGCAGTCACTTTGCAGCGACGGCCATGTAGTAAAGGTTAAAAAATGGCCACCCCACTACTAACACACTGATTGAGTACCAGGATCCCAGTGCATTTTCTAATGGCTCTCAATCTAGAGGATCTCATTGAATTCCTTAGAGGGGTCCACATTGTCTTTTCCTGGGGTTCTCAAACATATTTGTCAATTGTGTAGCTTTTCATTTGAAAACATGGGGTGTAGGAAGAATATGAGGCCCTATGTGAATGATGATTGATTGCTTGGTTGGCTGTAGAAACTATAAGCCACAACATGAAAGATAGGAAGACTTCCTCGTCATAGAGTAGAAGAGGAGTAAGCAATATATGGTTTATACTTGACTTGTTTATACTTGACTTGTTTATACTTGTTGTGTTTTACTTGATGTGTTTATACTTTACTAGTTCATATTTGGCTTGTTTATACTTTACATGTTTATACTTGACATTTTTATACTTGATGTGTTTACATTTTACATGTTTATACTTGATGTGTTTATATTTTACATGTTTATACTTGATGTGTTTATATTTTACATGTTTATACTTGACTTGTTCATACTTGTTGTGTTTATACTTGACTTGTTCATACTTGACATGTTTATACTTGACTTGTTTATACTTGACATGTTTACACTTGACTTTGTTTATACTTGACATATTTATATTTGGCTTGTTTATACTTGACTTGTCTAGACTTGACTTGTTTATTCTTGACTTATTTATACTTGACTTATTTATACTTGACATGTTTACACTTGACTTTGTTAATACTTGACATATTTATATTTGACTTGTTTATACCTGACTTGTTTTATGTTCAGGAGTTGATCTACAGAAATTGTTGGCTTTCTTCTATGCCATTGAGCAAGTCAACAATAATACAGTCTTTGCTAACTCTCTCAAACTGGATGGCTTGGCCCTGGACAGCTGCACACACGTAAGTAGCTGATTGGCTAGTTTCTTAAAACGTTTGTTTGTTCACAGCACACTTGGAAATTTTGCTCAGCTCCATGACACACTTACCTGATCCTGTGCTCGACTGGAAAGTTCAGTACATATCGCTTCTACCACAGTTTTAACACATTAGTCATGGGGTCACTATAATAGCCGCCCATTGCAAGTAATGATAACAGCAATCAGACATGTTGTGTTGCACTCACCGGTGTTAACGAAGATGGCTGTAGAGTCCAATTCTATCACAGAATCCCCATCCATATTATGTCATCCCATAAGTGGTGAGACCCATGAAGACAACCCCACAATTCAACGCCACCCCTCTCTGTCAACACCCACTGCCTGTGTCTTCTTTTAACTTAACTTAACATCTTTATACTGGTTTAGAAGACCCTGCAGAGTCTGTATACAACCAGTTACATTTACATCACCTTGCTCTAAAATCTATGCGCATCCAGTTTATTCTTAAATGCATTAACTGTCCCTGCCTCCACTACCTCCCCTGGCAATGCATTCCAAGCAGACACCACTCTCTGACTAAAAAAATATTTCCTAATATCTAACCTGGACCTCTCTTTAATCAGCTTGTAGCTATGCCCTCGTGTTATTGTAGGTGGCTGTATTTTAAAAAACTTGTTATAGTCTAATTTATCGATTCCTCTGATCATCTTATAAACCTGTATTAAGTCACCACGAATTCTTCTCTCTTCGAGACACTGTAGGCCGGTTTTTCTGAGTCGTTCCTCATAACTGTAATTCTGGAATCCCACTATCATCTTTGTCGCTCTTTTTTGTATTCTTTCTAGCATGTTTTGTCGGAGATTGGTTTATTCTTTTATGTTGTCCTTCCACCTCTTTTTGGGACGGCCTCTTCGTTGTCTGCCTTGTACCCTGTCGTGTAGGATTGTATTTGCAAGACCGTTTGATCTCAATATGTGGCCGTACCAAGTGAGTTTTCATCTTTTGACAATTGCCAAAAGGTCTTGAAAAGGCCCTACTGCTTTTTTAATTATTTCTCGCATTTCTTCATTTGTAACTCGGTCTGTGAATGTGATGTTTAGAAGTCTCTGGAAACATCTAATCTGCAAGGCCTGTATCCTCCGCTGCAGACCAACTGTAAATGTCCATTTCTCACAAGCATAGAAGAATATTGACATCCATATATGCAGCATATCAGGGTTGGACATGTGAGTGTCAGTTGTTTTGTCTTTCCGCACAGTACATTTTCTACGCCCTGCATGGAGGTCATGTGCCAGGTAGTCCCATTAGTTTAAATCAAAGTTGTAGCATGCCAGAGATATTTGAGAGTCACTATAGCTGAGAGGTAACGGAAACTAGCCTCTCAAGAAACAAAAATTAGGAACAGTGGAGTTTTGAATCCAACAAGTTTTCAAGCATCCCCTGGTCTTCTTCTTCTTCTTCTTCTTCGTTTGTTCTCAATCTCCCACTACTAAACCCTGAAAGGGTAAGTAGCAGAATGTAGTCCAGAGAACGGAATGCGTTGTGTTGTAGTTTACAGCTTGGCTACGATATTTGCACCTTTCAGCCCAACACATCCGACTTCAGCAAGCATTTTTTGAGTACCGGGTTAGCATTCCCTTTTCGATCCCTTCTCCTTAGCCAGTCTGCCCTGCTGCAGCCTGTTATCCAGGAACACCGCGTGGAGGTGTAGAAGGGTTTTGGTAGCTATGGTTCGCTGGCCCTGACGCTAGCAGTCAGCTATGGGTCACTGACCACTGCAGTTCATGCGCTGCTCAGCATCTTGATCCCATCCCCTGGTCTCAAGCGAGGTTAGACCAGTATCTAGTCATATTTTGTAAAGGTAAAGGTCAGTCCTATGGCAACAATTACCGTCGGGGATGAAGATAACTCTTCATGAACTAAGCCGCAGCCTATGTGAGGTGGGGTGACTAGTTCCCTTCCTTACTGTTTATGCTTTTACCTGGGGAACTCAGACTCCAGTCCAGTCAGCCATAAAATACTGACCAGTATGTTGCGTCAGGGTCAATACACTGACCAAGACAACAATCTCTCTTCCATGTAGCATTCCCCAGAAACAGTCTGTTTTCAATGCAGTATGGCTGACGAGATGTGGATAGATGTGATCCCCATAGTAGTGAGCATCACACAGATGAAGCCAAGCATAGCACAACCGCCTGGAGGACTGTGGTCCACCTTCCTCAGCATGCTCAGGAAATGAGGAAAGCTACTACAACCCGCCACATAACGTCCTTTTCAGGGCGCATAAAAGAGTAAACTTATCATTGTGGGCATTAAACAACAACAATGCTTTCCCCAACTGATACATTAAATACCCATTTACAGCTAGATTGACTACAGGAATGAACCACGACCTTATTTTTTTTCATCCACCCGTTATTATGAACCCTGAAGCGCTGTAATCCCAGTCTTGGTAAGCCAGCTAATTGTTGACTAGACTTGTATTGAAGATTGACACAAAAACATGAAGATCATGTGCACACATACTGTGCATGTTAAAAATCCCTTGGCAATTGAAAATCTATAAGAGTAGGCTGTTAGCGACTGTCTGGGCAACATTCTAATAAGTAATGTAATTCCTACCCTTACTCAGTCTACCTGCCTCCAGGTCTAGTAAACTGCAGAAAGTCAATATTGCAAAATAAAGAACGTACTATGGGTAGCCTTCAGCTTCCTGGCAGCAGGCATAACCTGCCTGTTTGAATACCAGGTTTGCAAGTATATGTACTGATTTGAGCATTCATAAAGAAACATGATGTCCCACTTAGATGAGGAGAACAACAAGCTTAGATGATTACCATTGTACTGATAGATGAGCCCGATATCACACTTGCATGGGCAGGACAGTACACTTAGAGGAGGCAAGACATCACAATTAGATGAGCACAGCATCACATGAGCAAGACAGCACAATTAGATGAGCAAGACAGCACAATTAGATGAGCAAAACCGCACAATTAGATGAGCAAGACAGCACAATTAGATGAGCAAGACAGCACAATTAGATAAGCAAGTCAGCACAGATGAACACAGCATCACATGAGCAAGACAGTACACTTAGTTGAGCACAGCATCACTTGAGCAAAACCGCACAATTAGATGAGCAAGACAGCACAATTAGATGAGCAAGACAGCACAATTAGATAAGCAAGTCAGCACAGATGAACACAGCATCACATGAGCAAGACAGTACACTTAGTTGAGCACAGCATCACTTGAGCAAAACCGCACAATTAGATGAGCAAGACAGCACAATTAGATGAGCAAAACAGCACAATTAGATGAGCAAAACAGCACAATTAGATGAGCAAGACAGCACAATTAGATGAGCACAGCATCACATAAGCAAGACAGCACAATTAGAAGAGCAAGACAGCACATGTGCAAGATGGCACATGTGCAAGACGGCACATGTGAGCAAGACATCACATGAGCACAGCATCACACGAGCAAGACAGCACACTTCTATGAGCATATACCAAAGAAAGGAAAAGATAAAACAGATCCAAATGGATACGGGCCTATCAGTCTACTGAGCTGTGTAGGCAAACTAATGGAACGTATGATAAACACCAGACTGATGTGGCATCTGGAAGAAAAACATATACTAATTCCACAGCAAGCAGGATTTAGACAGCACAGATCCACTGAGGATCAAATCACCCTCATAGCCCAGGAAATAGTGGATGCCTACCAGGAGCAAAAACACACAGTAGCGGTTTGGGTGGACCTAGAAAAGGCATTTGACGAAGTCTGGAAAAAGGGACTTAAAGTCAAGCTACGAAGAAGTGAAGTTTGTGGGAAAATGTACAAATGGATCAGCCACTACCTCAAAAACAGAACAGCCAGAGTTCAAGTACAAGGGCAGATGAGCAAAAAGGTGACACTTGAGCAGGGAGTACCCCAAGGGGGAGTACTGTCACCCACACTCTTTCTGGTGTATATAAACAACATCACAGAGAATATACCAAGAAGAGTCCACAGCTCAATGTTTGCAGACAATCTGGCTATCTGGACCTCTGAAAAGAATCTCATCATAGTAAGTAATCGGATGCAGCAGGCCCTAACATCGCTGGAAGAGTGGGCGAACTCACGGCTGGTCAAAATAAACGAGGAAAAAATAACATGTACGATATTCTCGCTTTCAAACAAACCCCAAAACACCAAAATAAGTCTTAACGGCAAATACCTGCGGCCAAATGACAACCCAAACTACCTGGGAGTCACATTCAATCGGCGCATGACATGGAAAAGTCAGATCGAGAGAAACCGAATGAGAGCCAGAGAAAGAATGGCAATCATGAGGAATCTTGCTGGCACAAGCTAGGGAGCAGACGAAAGTATACTAAAGAAACTGTGCACTGGAAGAGTGAGACCAGTTCTCGAGTATGGCATTGCGGCATGGACAACAGCAGCAAAGGCGAACTTTGATAAAATTAGCAAACTTCACAACCAAGCCATAAGAGTTATAACAGGAGGCATGAAGTCAACACCAATTGTAGAACTTGAAAAGATTACAAAACTGCAATCCATGACCGATAGAAGAGACTGCAGAGCCCAGCAGCAAGCAGAGAAACTCAGAAGACTGACTGACCATCCAATGCATCAGAGACTAGATAATTTTGGAAATGGGAAACTAAAGCGGAGAAACTTTGCAGAAATAGCCAAAGCAAAGATGAGCGAAGACCCTATGAATGAACTAACAACACCAAAGCCCATCCCTACTGTACAAAAACCTACCTGGAGGCAGCATATATTTCCAGAGGTGGTAGAAAATATACCAGGTATTGGAAACAAAAACAGCCAGACTGAAAAAGAAAGAAGAGATACAACCCTGAGGTACATAACGAAAAACTACCCAAGCATGGACTGGACCCATGCATACACCGACGGTTCTGTAACAAACAGAACGGAGGGGCAGGGGCATTCCTGAGCCTACCAAATGGCAGAAAAATAACACTATCAGTGGCAATTGGAAAATACACAAGCAATTTCAGAGTCGAGGCAGAGGCACTGAGAGCGGCAGTAGAAGAAATGGTGACAGGTAAAAGGAATGAAAGCCATATAGTCCTGCTTACAGATGCCCTGGCCGTAGTCACAGCACTAAAAAGCCAGAAAAATACTGAACTTAATGATTTAAGAGCAGTACTCTGTCAACTATGCCAACAGTCCACACCAAAAAGAGTAGTGGTACAGTGGGTTCCAGTTGAACAGAAGAGAGCAGGTCGTGGTCTTCAGACTTCGCACTGGCCACAATAGACTGAGGTACCACCTATTCAACAAATTGAAGATAGGTGGCACTGACAAATGCTCGTGTGGTATCGGGAAAATGACCGCTGAACATTTGCTGCAAAACTGCCCGACATACGAGGATCAGAGAAAGCAGATGTGGCCATCACCAGTGGCAACACTAGACAAGCTCTATGGCAGTGTCGACAGCCTCAGGATGACCGCTGCTTTTTTCGAAAAAATACAGGTTGACGTCTGACAGCGTACGAAGAAGAAGAAGATGATGAGCAAGACATCACACTTTGATGAGCAAGACATCACACTTAGATGAGCAAGACATCACAGGAGTAAGACAGCACACTTAGATGAGCGAGACATCACATGAGCAAGACATCACATGAGCAAGATATCACACTTTGATGAGCAAGACATCACATGAGCAAGACATCACATGAGCAAGACAGCTCATGAGCCAGACATCACATGAGCAAGATATCACACTTTGATGAGCAAGACATCACATGAGCAAGACATCACATGAGCAAGACAGCACATGAGCAAGACATCACATGAGCAAGACATCACATGAGCAAGACAGCACATGAGCAAGACATCACATGAGCCAGACATCACATTAGCAAGATATCACACTTTGATGAGCAAGACATCACATGAGCAAGACAGCACATGAGCCAGACATCATATGAGCAAGACAGCACATGAACAAGATATCTATCATTTGTTTCTTGAGATGTCAGCCCCCTTACCACTATTGTGACCCCCTATAATTCTGTATTGATAGTTTTCTCATATCAAACATGACCGTGGTGTCTTTAACAGGGTCTCCGCCTGGGTCAGGACGTGTACAATGTCCTCAGTGGGAATGGACTATGTGACTCAAGAGATGGCCTCCTTGTGTCACCATCATCAATCTTAGCCTTTGTGGTTGACAAGGATAGAAACACTCTGCCTGTCGCCAGCATGCTGTTTGAAAGAAGTAAGGGCCAGTGTTTTGAGTCTTATGCTGCTGTTTGTAGTGGATCTGCTTCCATCAGGAGATGGTACCCCCAGTGCAACCCTGGATGGTGTTCTTTGGTTATATTGTTGCATGTTTTTATTTTATTTTGGTTCATAATTTGTTCATGTGTTTCCTCACTCTTAAACACAATCACCACCACACCACACACACTCAACATACCACTACCACCAAGTACACATACACACACACACATATGCATAACACATACAACATAAACACATACCACACACACACAACATAATAAACACATACACATTACGCACAAAACTTTAATAATAACACTCGTACATAACACACTGACACATAACACACACACATAACACACTCAAACATAACACACACACAGACATATAACACTCATACATAGACACACATACCACAAACACATAGCAATCATACATAACACTTACACATAGCACACACATAACACTCTCACACAACAGACACACATAACATACATACATAACACTTACACATAACATACACATATAAATTACATATAATGCACACATAAAAGATATATTTAATATTCACATATAACACTCATACATAATAAACACATAACACACATAAAACTCACACATACACCTAACACACACACATAACATAAAATTCACACATAACATACACACGGACACACACATCACTCAAACAGAACACATAGCACACACTTATAACATTCACACATATAACACTTATAACAAACACACATAACATACAACATGCAGCATATACACACACAACAAACACAACACACATGTAACACATACAAATCACATACACAATAACACATACACATACATACAAATATCTTTACTTTTTCATATTGACATTTATTTTATTCTTGCTAAAATTTGATCTTTATCTGTACTCTTTGATCTGTAATCCTGGTCTTCTATTGGGCATATCAAACATCTGATCTGCCGAAAATGGAGGTGTTGGACCAAAAGGTGCAAATATCGCGGTCAAGCTGTAAACTAGCAACACAACGCATTCCGTTCTCCGAACTACATCCTGCTACTCGCAAAGCCCTGTTCAGGGCTAAATAACGGAATATTGAGAATGAACGCAGAAGAGGAAAAAGACACATCTGATGCCAGGTAGCCAAATGTTTAAACTCATTTTGGTCTTCTGCCTTGTACCATGTTGGACTATGGGCTTTACTCATGCCATGTCACTATCTCATTTATCAACACCCGAATTGATACACATATACGTGCTCATCACTGAACACATGAGTCTGATCTCGCTACCCAGAGATTAGGGGAATTTTTTTCAGAAGACTCAAGTGAAAAAATCCCTGTCTCCACCGTAATTCGAACCCGCGACCTCTGGTACCCGAGACGAACACCTTATCTTGAGACCACTGTCATTTATTTTGAGTATAGGGTTAGCATCCTCATCATGCAAAACAAAGTGCTACAGTGCTAATGAAACGATCACAGCAAGAGCACATAAAATCCTTTGGCGCAGGATTCCATAAAGGTCCTTCTTCTTCGCCATTTGTCATGAAAATTACGTTGTAACATTCTGTTGTAGTTTACAACTACGCTGCGATATCTGCATCTTTCCGCCCGACATATCCAATTTCAGCATGACAAATTTGGGATCGGTTTACCTTTCCTCTTTGATCCCTAATCTTCTTCCAGTCCCAATACATTTGTTTTGTTGAGACTTATTGTGAGACCAAAATCTTTGCACACCTGAGAGATGTGATGTACCAAGCTATGAAGTTTCTGCAGACTGAAGGTGACAATTACAGCATCAGCAACAACAAAACAAGTCACACTTAGATGAGCACAGCATCACATGAGCAAGACAGTACACTTAGATGGGCACAGCATCACACTTAGATGGGCACAGCATCACACTTAGATGGGCACAGCATCACATGAGCAAGACAGTACACTTAGATGGGCACAGCATCACACTTAGATGGGCACAGCATCACACTTAGATGGGCACAGCATCACACTTAGATGGGCACAGCATCACACTTAGATGAGCACAACATCACACTTAGATGGGCACAGCATCACACTTAGATGGGCACAGCATCACACTTAGATGGGCACAGCATCACACTTAGATGGGCACAGCATCACACTTAGATGGGCACAGCAATACACTTAGATGGGCACAGCATCACACTTAGATGGGCACAGTATCACACTTAGATGGGCACAGCATCACACTTAGATGGGCACAACATCACACTTAGATGGGCACAGCATCACATGAGCAAGACAGTAGACTTGGATGGGCACAGTATCAGAATGAGCAAGACAGCATCACATGAGCAAGACAGCATCACATGAGCAAGACAGCATCACATGAGCAAGACAGCATCACATGAGCAAGACAGTAGACTTGGATGGGCACAGTATCAGAATGAGCAAGACAGCATCACATGAGCAAGACAGCATCACATGAGCAAGACAGCATCACATGAGCAAGACAGCATCACATGAGCAAGACAGCATCACATGAGCAAGACAGCATCACATGAGCAAGACAGCATCACATGAGCAAGACAGTAGACTTGGATGGGCACAGTATCAGAATGAGCAAGACAGCATCACATGAGCAAGACAGCATCACATGAGCAAGACAGCATCACATGAGCAAGACAGCATCACATGAGCAAGACAGCATCACATGAGCAAGACAGTACACTTACACGAGCCCGATATCACACTTAGACGGGCAAGACAATACACTTATTTTTGGGATAAGTTTATCTTTCCTCTTTGATCCCTAATTTACTTCTAGTCCCAACACATTTGTTGAGACTTATTGTGAAACCCAAATCTTTTCACACCTGAGAGAAGTGATGTATCAAGCTCTGAAGTTCCTCAAGACTCTGATGCTGATCTCGTTTTGGCACTGAGGATTGCAATATTAAACAGCTGACCATCCGACCTTGTGTGAAGGCAGATAGATCTATTTGCGTTACAAATTTATATTGCTGCGGCGTTTAATCCAATTTCTGAGGTTCGGGGTGTAAATTTTTAGAGCCAAAGAATAAAGGTTGCATACCCATTCAGTAACCATGAAGTGTGTAGACCTTGATTTTATTTTACTAACCTAGAACCCTAGAATCTGTGTATTACCAAAGTTGTGGACCGATGTCCTCATATTAACGAGACATGTATCCAAATAGGTATCCATCTACTCTTCCCTTGTCTTCCCTCACTCTAATACAGTCAAGTACCTTGTTAAAGTGGTGGACTGGAGCAAATAGGTGACTTGAGAAATATACAGCCAACTCTGTCATGAGAGACAATTGCTCTAACTGCTATGCCATTCTGATGCTTACATTTAGTGAGGACAAATTTGAGTAGCCCTGAGTGGTTCCCAGGGCAAACATAATAGGATCACTGTTTCCTTACTTGCAAGTCATATGAGGTGGGGGGGGGACCCCCCCCCCCCAAGGGATGCCATCACCTGGGGGGGGGGGGGGAGCTAGCATGCCCCAATTACTCAGTGAATTATGCAAGGGGGAACATATGTTCCTGGTAGGGCCATCTAAGTCAAACAGGTCACCGAAGAGGACAGTAGGGACAGTATCCCCCTCAATAGAAAAATCATTCTGCTGCCTTGCAGGAAGTTTGGGAACAGCCAAAGGCTAGGAAGACAAATCCAAAAAACCAACAAGAAGCGGATGCACTTGGTCAGAGAGTCCATGACAAGGTGCAACGTATCTCATGAAATCCTGCAGACTGAGCAAAGGATTCTAAATATGGTGCTCTGCCTGTGAAGAACTACCAGATGGAAGTAGTGCCGGGTGCCCTGCCTTGAAAGGACCCACCTCCAGCTACTGGTGGTCACCTGTTTAAAAGCCAGGAAACGGGAACAGAAGGAAAACATTGCTGGCCAGAACTCACTAGAACCAAAAAGACTTAATACGAAGGGCAGTCATTGAGTAACAGCAATTTTATTAATAACATTTTTACAAGGGTGCGAACCAGAAATTTGTTGTCTTATTTTTCTACATAGTCCCCATGCCTGGGCAGCACACTTTGTCCACCTGTCCACTAGCTTGTGAATGCCCTCTTACTGATCTCCCATTCCACGGTTCATCAATGATGTTTTATCTTTCATTATGAAATCATTCTACCTTTTGACTTGGCTTCATTCGTTCTCAATCTCCTGCTACCAAACCCTAAAAGGGCTTAAGTAGCAGAATGTAGTCCAGAGAATGGAATGCATTGTGTCGTAGTTTACAGCTTGACTGCGATATTTGCACCTTTCGGTCCAACACATCCGACTTCAGCAAGCATTTTTTTAGTTCTGGGTTAGCATTCCCTCTTTGATGCCTTCTCTTTAGCCAGTCTGCCCTGCTGCAGCCTGTTATCCAGGATCACCGCGTGGAGATCTAGAAGGGTCTTGGCAGCTTTGGTTCGCTGGGCCTGACGCTAGCAGTCAGCTATGGGTCGCTGACCACTGCAGCTCATGCGCTGCTCATCATCTTGATCCTATTCTACCTTTTCATACACTCTCCTCCGACTCAAACAGCTTTCTCCATACTGAACCTTTATTCTTCTGTGGATTTCAGAAGGTTTCATACCCTCTAAACACAAAAAATGAATAACACCTTGTTGTTCTTAAATCGTGCAACACAACGGTGGAGGCAGCCATGTTGTACGCTATATTGCACATGCGCATGCATGCTAAATCGTCACAATTTCTACAAGAGGTATTGCCAAAGAGCTATTTTGTGTCTGAAAATAATATGTTTGGTTACACATGCTCCTCCAAACACTTTATAACAAAATTGTTGTTACTTAGTGACTTCCTCATATTTTACTTGCAGATTTTTTTTGATGAATGTCTAATCCCTAGCTGTTACCTTTCAATAAAAATTGCTGCTCTGTCTCAACAGATATCACAACCATCTCTCCTACTGCTGGAAGTGACCTGCTGGACAACCGATACCTCTACCCTTATTTCCTTCGCATACGTGGTGATAATGAAAAGACCGCAAAGGTCATTCTAGAAATGGCAAAGAATGTTCAATGGGATTACCTCAGCATTCTGTACACAGACACTATAGATTACAGAGATATGGCTAACTCTTTTCTGGATAAGTTAGTGATCCATTTAATTTTTGGCTACTGATTCATATTTCTCGATTTGTTTTGGTAATATGGTTGTTGTTTGCGAATGCCCACAATGAGTAGGTTACTCTTTTGTGCTCCCTGAAAAGGGCGTTCAGTGGCGGGTTGCAGTAGCTTTCATCACATCCTGAGCATGCTGATGGAGGTGGAACGTGGTCCCCTAGGCAGTTGTGCTATGCTTGACTTTATCTGCATGTTGCTCACTACTACGGGTATCACGTCGATCCCTCGCCTCGTTAGCCAAGCTGCCATGAAAAGAACCGTTTTCAGGGTGGGCTACTAGGAAGCCGAGGTGAGGTTCTTGGCCAGTATGTTTTGCCTGACCCTGATTAACGTGCCTGATCAGTATAATTTGCCTGACCAGACGTTAGTCTTCCTCCCCCATATATCTTGTAAAACCAGTTCCATATGTTGCCCCAGTTACTGATACATGTTGTAAAGCCAGTTCCATTTGTTGCCTCAGTTACTGATACATGTTGTAAAGCCAGTTCCATATGTTGCCTCAGTTGCTGATACATGTTGTAAAGCCAGTTCCATATGTTGCCTCAGTTGCTGATACATGTTGTAAAGCTAGTTCCATATGTTGCCTCAGTTACTGATACATGTTGTAAAGCCAGTTCCATATGTTGCCTTAGTTACTGATACATGTTGTAAAGCCAGTTCATATGTTGCCTCAGTTACTGATACATGTTGTAAAGCCAGTTCCATATGTTGCCTCAGTTACTGATACATATTGTAAAGCCAGTTCCATATGTTGCCTAAGTTACTGATACATTTTGTTGAACCAGTTCCATATGTTGCCTCAGTTACTGATACATGTTGTAAAGCCAGTTCCATATGTTGCCTCAGTTACTGATACATGTTGTTGAACCAGTTCCATATGTTGCCTCAGTTACTCATACATGTTATAGAACCAGTTCATGTTGCCTCAGTTACTGATACATGTTATAGAACCAGTTCCATATGTTGCCTCAGTTACTCATACATGTTGTAGAACCAGTTCATGTTGCCTCAGTTACTGATACATCCCATCCTTCTTCTTCTTCTTCTTCATGCGCTGGTTACACCGATATACGTTGCACTGTTTTGTTAAGCCTGTGGCCCAGTGCATCCGATTTCAACAGGCGTTTCTGTAAGGATGCCCTCCTTAGCCTTTGGCTATCCCCAGCCTATCTGCAAGGCAGCAGTTGTTTGTGGTCAGAGTTGTCTCTCTTAGGGAAGTTGTCTTGCAGGACTATTGAGTCTTCCCCACTCGTGTCTATAGGGTGTGGTGATGATATATGATATGATATGATATGATGGACTGTATGTACTAGTTTTTCAAGTATCCCGGAAGAGAGGCAGTCCAGTGTGTCTGTATCCCAGCATTGTACGTCCTGCCAGAAACGTAGCATATGCATGTGAGTGAGGTATCTCCTTGATCCCTTTATTTTCTCAGCTCCTCTGCAGTGATGGTACGCCTAGCATTCTCCGCCACCATGGAGGTTGACACAATAGGGCAGAGGTGCAATGTCCACTGGCCTACATCTCTTCTGCGTCCATTGGGATGACTGATAGCAGACAGAGGTAAAGAGCGAGGCAGGAGTGCATTTAACCAGGGGACAAGCCTGGTGTGCGGACATATCTCATTGTCAAGGGCTGAGTCTCAACATTCCGCAGTGAGGTGGCTGCTCTACTGCTTACGACAACCCGACCGAGAACTAAGTCTTTAACTAGTGGTTTCACACCTCAATGCCGTATGGGGTGAATATCAAGCAGCTCCCCGCCCGCTTTGATCGGCGGGACGGCAGCGACTTCTTTCTGCTGCTCAACCGGGTCAGGCTGCGACGCGAGCACCAGGTCCCAACCATATCGTTGCCTCCCGTTGCAGTGGTGCTGAGATTCAGTGCAGGATTCTGTCTTAGGGGCGTTCGGCCGTAATCCCTCAAATGTCAGCCTCGCACCATTGGCTTATCAGCCAGGCACGTGGACCAAGTGTCTGAGACCTGCGACTCCTCTCGGATTGAGCAGGATTACCGTAGCAATGCCCTGTCATTAGTAGGGTAAAACTGACCTGTCTTCCGAGGGTCTAATACCAGCACACGTTCCCTATTAGACCCAACGAAAGTGCTCTCGGCCTGTCAATCATTTCAGTGTTGAGTCAAATTAAGCCGCAGGCTCTACTCCTGGTGGTGCCCTTCCGTCAATTCCTTTAAGTTTCAGCTTTGCAACTATACTTCCCCGGAACCCAAACACTTTGGTTTCCCGGAAGCTGCCCGCAGAGTCATCGAAGCAACTCCTGCGGATCGCTAGTCGGTATCGTTTATGGTCAGAACTACGATGGTATCTGATCGTCTTCGCACCTCTGACTTTCGTTCTTGATTAATGAAAACATTCTTAACAAATGCTTTCGCAGTAGCTCGTCTTGCGGCGATCCAAGAATTTGACCTCTAACGCCACAATACGAATGCCCCCGTCTGTACCTGTTAATCATTACCTCCAGATCCGAAAACCAACAAAATAGAGCCGAGGTCCTATTACATTATTCCATGTACCATTATTCAGGCAGCCGAGGCCTGCTTTGAACACTCTAATATTTTCAAAGTAAACGCACCGGCCACCCGGGACGCTCAGCGAAGAGCACCCGCGGGAGAGAGCCGGCAGACGGTATGGCAGAAGACAACGGGCAGTGAACCGGCTCGAGCCGGACCGCCCGCCTGCCCCTGAGATCCAACTACGAGCTTTTTAACTGCAACAACTTTAATATACGCTATTGGAGCTGGAATTACCGCGGCTGCTGGCACCAGACTTGCCCTCCAATAGATCCTCATTAACCTTACGCACTCCACATTATTTTTGAAAAAAATTTGACCTAATTAATTTTCTTAATTAGTCGCCGTGGTAGTCGTCTTTCAAAATTTGTAACTTTTATGTTTGTTTGTCAATAAATATAATTTTCTGGCGTGTAGATACACAATAGCATAACGAACATGTGGGTGTTATTGTTTTTGTTGTATGTTTGTTAGTTTTTGAGATTTAAAAAGATGAAGTTGAAAATTTATGAAAATCTCGGGAAAAATTTGGACTCGACCACTAGGCCTAGTCGCTTCGATAGAAAACCATGGAAACCACAACAACGTATCGATACTGTGTTTACAATATCGCTACAACTGTTAGTTTCCAATTCAACGTAGTTCTTTCATTTAAACAAACAAAATAAACAGATCTACGCGATAAAAATCTTTCTCAACAACCTACTTCCCCTTTCGCAAAATGTCGGCTTGCTCCAAACGGCGTATACAAAATTAAAACTGTTCAAAAGCCATTTGTAATCGCACATACGATACTTTAACCGGCAAAATATCGTGTATATATGGAGGGCGTAGTCAGCAGTAAAAAATGGCTGTCAGGAGTGACTCCGTTCAAAAAAAAAAAATGTTTTTCCGCACACCGTTTTTGCAGGCCGAGCTGGTTAGAAGGGATCGGACAAGGGCGTGCTTAAGGTTAAAGGGTTTAAAGTGTACTCATTCCAATTACGGGACCTCGAAAGAGTCCCGTATTGTCATTTTTCGTCACTACCTCCCCGTGCCGGGAGTGGGTAAGTTGCGCGCCTGCTGCCTTCCTTGGATGTGGTAGCCGTTTCTCATCGAACCCTGATTCCCCGTTACCCGTTACAAACATGGTAGGCATGTCACGTACCATCGACATTTGATAGGGCAGACATTTGAAAGATACGTCGTCGGCACATGAGGCCATGCGATCAGCACAAAGTTATCCAGAGTCACCAGTGGGGACGCCACAACCCTGCGAGGGGAAACGACGATTGGTTTTGAACTAATAAAAGCGCTCTTTCTGCGAGGGCCGGAGCTTGGTAAGCGTGTATTAGCTCTAGAATTGCCACAGTTATCCAAGTAGGACCGTGTCATCTAAGGAACCTCAACTGATTTAATGAGCCATTCGCGGTTTCACCGTGAGACAGTGTGAACTTAGACATGCATGGCTTAATCTTTGAGACAAGCATATGACTACTACAGGATAACCAGATAGCTGTCGGAGATGGACGAACCACACACATCGGTCAGCAAAGGATGGATGTGTAAAAAGCCTCACGAGGACGGTTGCAGGGACCGACTGACGGACGGACGGTTGTTCCGTCCCTCACTCCGTCGACCTAGGGACCACCTGGACGGGGCCCCTGTACACACACCAACCGACCGACCGGGCTGGCTCGGGGAGGGATGGCAGCGCTGTTGCGCGTATAGCCAATCTCGACAGTTCGTATCGCTTGTGGTCCTTCTGTCGCAATGAGCTTTGGACCGGCAAATGGAAAGCAGGAATCGTGCCTAAAGGCCCCGTCCTCGCCCGACCAACCGGTCGGAGAAGGGCAGACCGGCAAGCAAAAATCGTCTCCAGTCCGAGTGAAAATCATCGCCGGGGCCGCTGGGATCCGTTTTGCACAGCCTTCGACGAACCACACGGACTGACAAAGCTTCTCAATACGGACTACAGTAACGCAACCTTACCAGCGGTACGACTCCACCAAATTGGTCCTGCTAGAGTGCCGGGGAGAGGCGAACGAGTTTGGTAGGCAAGCCCGCGCTCTCACTCTGCCTAGCGGGACTGAGATCGCGAGCCACCGAGAGACTAGCCCCAGATATACATCCCATCCAATACCCTACCCTCCACTCCCCATAAGCCCAATTCGATATACTACCCTCTATACCTCATAAACCCAAATCCATACCCTACCCTCCACTCCCCATAAGCCCAATTCGATATACTACCCTCTATACCTCATAAACCCAAATCCATACCCTACCCTCCACTCCCCATAAGCCCAATTCGATATACTACCCTCTATACCTCATAAACCCAAATCCATACCCTACCCTCCACTCCCCATAAGCCCAATTCGATATACTACCCTCTATACCTCATAAACCCAAATCCATATTCTACCCTCCACTCCCCATAAATCCAGTTTCATAAAATAATAATAATTTTCACTCAGGCATCTGATGCCCTTTGCGTCTGTTGGCCACATTCATACCCACATCTGTGGCGTGGTTCCAGGGTGGAGGATGAGGTTGCTACATGCTGGAGCCATACTGTTCCGTTACGGTCTCTTCTGCCCCTCCAGCCGGTCGGGGAAGACTTCTGGCGCTGAGGAACGACTTATGTAGTATCTTGTTGGCAGGGGTTTCCTGGCCCAGCCACACAACATGATCGAACAAAGAAACTCTGCGTCGGCCAAGTGTTTCTGAGATTGGGTGGAGACCTCCACTTTGCGAATGTAGTCATGCAATCAAGGTGCGTAGCTGGTGGCGCATGTGAAAGGCTCCATTCTTGTAAAGCTGACTCAAATACATCTCTCCGTTTCCAGTAATTCCAATCATGAAGCATTGCTTCATTTCAAACTGTCCCCAGATCCAGAGAGCTGAACACCTGTGTTGGAGATGCGGTGTCATTGCCAGTTGGTGCTACTCAAGACGATGTTATTGGAGCTCTGGAGAAGCTGAGCGAGCAGGTAATCTTAGTATATCTTCATCTTTTTTGTTCATACGAAGAAGAAGAAGATACTTCGTTCAGACGAAAGCACAAACATTTGTGTATTTATCTTACACGACATATGTCAATACATATTTATGTTTTTTGTACTTTATTTTAATCCACATTGCCGCCACAGCCTCATCTATTTTTGAATTGATGAGAATCACTATAGTCTAGCAAAGGTAAAGGTCAGTTCCATGATAGTAATTGTCGTCGTGGATGAAGATAACTCTTCATGTACTAAGCCGCAGCCTATGTGAGGTGGAATGGCCAGTTCCCGTCCTTGCTGTTCATAGTTTCTTCAGCTCATACATCAGGTGCCCATTTACATGACCCTTAAAGGGGGTAACTTCTATTACCAGAACATTTTACACGATTCTTGTTCTTATTGTCACCTCCTCTTCTCATTACAGGTTGGAGCCAGGGCAGTGGTCCTGTTTGTTGATCCTAGCCAAATGAACCTGCTGTTGCAGGCCAGCCGATTTAAGGGCCTGACGGGCAGGTTTGTGTGGATAGTGGCGTCTGACTGGGCACAAGGAAGTAGCCAGATTGCTGGGCTTGAGCAAGAGGTAAGTGCTGTTGCTGCTTCTGCTGCTGGCATACTACGGGGACGGCGTGGGCTAGTGGTTAAGTGACACTGCTCACAATCCGAAGGTGCTGGATTCGATCCCCATCACAGAACCGACCGTTACTCCGGAGAAGCAAACCCTTAGAAAATGCGGGAGGCAGCAGACCCTTACATAAAATGCATGTAAAAGTCGGATGCACTGGGCCGACGGGCGCAAAATAAAAACCGTAGTGCAATGCCGCCTTGGGGAATAGAGAAAAAAAAGCATAAATGTCAGCTTGTACAGTTTTTAATGAGGTTTCAAACACAAGCCATACTGAGGTTTGCATGAAATCATATTAATGTATCGGGCCAAGATGCAGCAGTGAATGAGCTGACAGCAGCCAACGACTCATAGCTGGCTGCTTGCATCAGAGTCAGCGAACCACAGCCGACCACGACTCTATTCTACTTCCAAGTGTTGGCTCTGGAAACAGGTTTACACTAGTGTAGTGTGCCTAAAGGGAAAATGATCGCAGAGAGAAGGCAGACCCAGTTATCATCATCAGGTGCCCTGCCGTTTGGCGTTGGTGATCATGGATCTCCATCGGTTTCTATCGCGTGTGTCGTTTACCAACTCTGTCGTTGATCGTCGCCTGTGCCAGGCTGTCCAACATCTTCTGTCTATGCCTTTCTCTGTCTCTCTTTCCTGCTATCGTTCCCGTTGACACGTGCTCTAAGCCGCCTCTTCTCATAACACACCTGAAAAAGGATGACTGAATTGGTCTGATCTTTGCAATGAATTGTCTTTGTGCCTCTTCGAGTACTGTATCATTAGTTTTCCTTGCAGTCTATAGGATTTGCAGCATTCTTCTATAAAACCACATCTCCCATGCTGCTAAAGATATATGGGCTTGCTTGCTAATTGTCCATGATTCATTGACATATGTCAGTACTTGTTCCACATAGCATCCAATGACTCTCTTCCTCAGTTCAAGTGACAAGATTTTGTTTATTCCTTTGATGGTATCGAAGACCGATTTTACTTGGGCAATTCTGCATTTTATTTCGTAATTGCATCTTCCATCTGATGTTATATATGTGCCCAGGTATTTAAACATATTAACTTGTCTCAATTCGACCCCTTCGCTTTGGCACAGCATTTTGGAGAGCTGTTTTCTTAATCACTACCGTGATCTTCGATTTCTTTTTATTTCAACTGAGGCTTTTGTTTTCATTTTGCTGAAGAACCATGTTTACCCTGCAAATCCAGTACCAAAAAAAAAACTCAGCTGAAACCGTGTGTGTCTGTCCAAAAGGCGCAAATATTGCTGCCTCGCTGTAAACTACAACACAACGAGCGTCAAAAAAGAAGAAATTAATGTATCAAGGTCCATTTGTACAATATTAATGGCTGAAGTGCCACATTAAGGCAGATTAATAAAACAAGTGCCACATTAAGGCAGATTAATAAAACAAGTGTCACATTAAGGCAGATTAATAAAACAAGTGCCACATTAAGGTAGATTAATAAAACAAGTGCCACATTAAGGCAGATTAATAAAAGTGTCACATTAAGGCAGACTAATAAAACAAGTGTCACATTAAGGCAGATTAATAAAACAAGTGTCACATTAAGGCAGATTAATAAAACAAGTGTCACATTAAGGCAGATTAATAAAACAAGTGCCACATGGGGTTAAGATAATCTTCCAAGGACAGCTACATGAAAACAGTTCTGATGTTTCAAATTCACCTTGAAGTCAAGTTAATGAACTAAGGGCAGAATTAAGTCAAGTTAATTTACTAAGGACAGAAAGAAGTCAAGTTAATTGACTATGGTCAGAATGAAGTCAAGTAAATGGACAAAGGGTGGAATAATGTCAAGTTAAATAGGAAATCACATTAATGGGCCTAAGGCTGCAAAAAGTCAAATTAATGGACCAAAAATTGTCCCTGCCTCCACCACCTCCTGTGACAATGCATTCCAAGAATTCACCACTCATTGACTAAAAAAATATTTTATATCTAATCTGGACCTTTCTTTAGCTAATTTATAGCTATGCCCTCTTGTTCTTGTGGGTGGGTATATTTGGAAAAACTTGTTAGTGTCTAATTAATTAATTCTTTTGATTTAACAATGTATATTTTTTGTGTTTATCAGCATGTTTCCTAGGCCTAAATAGGGAGCAAAGAATAATATGAGAACAACAAATTGAAAAGTCATTAAAAAGGTGCAGGTAGTCCCATAGCGGACACTGCTGTGGAGAATGTATTGTTGGAAACTTTGTTGTACGAGGCCACAGCTTGTTAACGAGGTTGAGAGACCGGTTGAATTCCTCGTTGTCCTTCATTTCATAATAATTTAGCCAGGTACCATATTTAAAGCTAAGTTTACTGGAGCATACTGGTAGTGGGAGTTGAACTCCATACCCTTTACAAGACCACACAAAAAAATTGACGCAATTTCCCCTGCAGCTGCACATCACATTTTACTATGGTTGTTGACTTTGAGAGCCTAAAACCATTTTATTAGTTGGTCTATAGAAATGGTTATGTTATGTGTAGAGACATAACTGAATAAAGAACTTGTTGGTGTTATTATTTTTGTTGTGTGTGTGTTAGTTTTTGAGATACAAGAAGATGAAGGTGAAAATTTATAAAACAAAGCACAGATATTTAGACTCACTGATTAGGGAAGGTCGCTCCTCAATGAAAATGCTTTGAAATCAACACAAAGCACTGATACTGTTCTTTTATAAGATCGTATATCTGTTAGTTCCCAAATGTATTTATTTCATCTACATAAACAAACTAATCAAATCAACCTCACAAAAATCTTTTGCAACAACTTAACTTCACCATTCTCAATAATGGACTGGTTCCAATCCGCGTGAATAAAGTGTTTCAAATTCATTTTTAATTTAACACAAAGACTTTTGGCAATTCAAACTTGTGAAGAAGGAAGTGACATGTTTGGCGAATAAATAGTCTAGATTTCAGTCAATTTTTACAGTAGCCCAGTTGTCTATATATGATTAAAATGGTGTATATTCGGCCGTCGTTTTGGTGCGACTGGCCATTGTGCTCAAATGTTTGTAAGTCAGATAAAAGCGGTAAATATCCCATGAAAAGCAAGTGCTCCACCACTGACAGGTTACAGCATTACTAGTCTTTGCAAGTCTTTTCCACTTTAATCTCTTCAAGCTCAAATTGCTGCATTACATAAATCTGCAATAAAATGAAGACAGAAGAAACGCTATAGAGACTCATTGAAAGTGTCTCTGAAAAGCTTCAGCATTGATGTACCTCCTGGGAGTTGTTTGCACAGAAACGTTCCACCTGGCGCGATAGCATCCCCAAAGGTACTTAGATCGCAAAGTGAAACTCCATCGCAGAAGTTCAGAGTAGGCGTGCCGCCCAAAATAACAGAACCCATGAGGTCTCTACAGCTGACTCCTCACATGAGTGCAGAGGGGGATGGCATGGTTAAGTGACACGGCTTACAATCCGAAGGTGCTGGGTTCGATCCCTATCACAGTACCGGCCTTCACCCCGAGAAGCAAACACTTAAAAAAATCCAGGAGGAAGCAGACCCTTACATAAAATGCATGCCGAAGTCGAATGCACTGGGCCGACATGCTTAAAATAAAAACATAGTGCAACGCACACCGCTTCGGAGAATAGAGAATAAGTCGAACGCAACACAAAACAACATGTGTGCAGTAAAGTCTTCAGTTCTAGGATTGCTCTCTGTGCCATATGAGAACACATTTCACAGCACAGATCTGATACTGTCACTATCTTTGCTTGTAATGAGCGACTATTTTTATTATTATTACGAGGGCGATTTGAAAAATGTTGCCTTTGAGGAGATAATTTAATTAATGTGCAAGATTTGTACATGAGCTAAACATTTTCTTGAAGCTTAGAATTTTGTTTAGATGATGTGTCATTATTTTTTTTAATGTAGTCAACGTCCCGGTACACACACAAACGCCAATGTTGGACAAGTTATTGCATCCAGTCTAGGAAAAAATCAGATGACTTCTCCCGAAACGACGTACGCACAGCTGCTTGCACCTCCTCGTCCGAAGTGTAGCATTGTCCCTTGAGGTGTTCCTTCAGCTTCGGGAAGAGGAAGAAGGCACAAGGTGCCAGATCTGGGCTGTATGATGGTTGCAGTAAAATGTTGTCAAACTTGAGATGTTCCAATGCATCTACCGTTTGTCGAATCGTGTGTGGACGAGCATTGTCGTTCTGAAAAATTGTGTGCTTGCCCACACGAACTCGTAGTAATCGTGCTTGAAGTTTCTGCAAAGATTATACATATCAATCCGAGTTGACGATATTGCCGGGCTAAAAGAATTCAGTGTGGACTACACCCTCGTAGCCCCAAAAGATGGTCAGCACTTTTCCCGCAGGTATGACTTGGCCCTGAGCACTGTTGTCATAGCTATGTTGCTAGAAGGGAACTTTTTAAATTATTCTCATATTATTCGATGTTCCCCATTTAAGCCTAGGAAAAACATGCTGACAACACATAAAATATATACTGTTTAGTGTTATTGTTCGTCCATCACTCGTGATGAGGATTTTTCATTTTAGCCAGTCCTTCCAGTCGAGTATTCTGTAATTCCGGGTTGTGGATGGGTGCAGAGATGGCTGATAAGTTCGATTTGAGATCTGCATACTCGCAGGCAGTGAGGGCATGGAGAGTTCGCTTCGCGAGACTGATATTTCACGGGCTTTTCTGGCCTTTCTCCGTTATTCTGCTGCAGTCTTTTTAGAAGCTTCTCATGACACTGCTCCTCTGCGGAGAGCTGTGCGCCAGGTTGTATGGTCTTTTGCAGCATCTTCCCATGTTTTGAGGTTTATGCTGAAGGCTTTTAAAAACGTTTTTAGTGTGTCTTTAAAGCGCTTTTTTTTGGCCTCCTTGGGAGAATTCGCCCTTCTGCATCTCGCCACAGAAGATTATTTTTGGCAACTGATAGTCTGGCATGCGAAACACATGATCTGTCCAGCGAATCTGTGATTGCATCATGATGGTATCAATGCTAGGGATACCAGCTCTCTCAAGAATACCATTGTCCGGGACCATGTCTGCCATTTGACATGCATCACCCTCCTGAGACAAAGTGTTACAAAGTGATTCAGCTTCTTTGCATGACGCCTGTATACAGTCCATGTTTCACTTGCATATAGCAACTCAGGGACCACCACTGCTCTGTACACCTTCAGCTTCGTCTGGAGGCTGATGCCATTTCGACGCCAGACGTTTGAGTGTAGTCTGCCAAATATTGCTCTGGCTTTGACGATTCTGACATTCATCTCATCATCCATGACTACATTCTGAGACAGCGTATTACCGAGGTATCTGAATCTATTTACAACTTTCATTTTTTCACCATTGATTAAATGGTGTTAAATATCACCATCTTCATTGACAACAGGCAGCAGGAGCTATTATTGTTGAGACCAGATCAGCAGTTCTGTCAAAGTTCACAGAATACGTCAAGAGCCTGACCTACATGAACAGACGAGGAATTCCTGACGATTGGTTCGATGATATCTACGAGACACTTCATCAGTGCAACATCTTTAACTTAGAGGTAAGCTCATCTTCTTCTTCTTCTTCTTCTTCTTCTTCTTGCACCTTTTTAGTTCATGTTAGGCAGACGAGCACTGCTATATCTAATCCCCTAACAGGTAGCCTGTATCCTGCATGGGACCCAGGTGTCAAACTTTTAGACATGTCACTGCAAATATAAACAAAGGCTTGTAACTAGCCATTCTCACTATCTTCGTTCTTAGTCGACCTGTACTTCTACAGGGGCAGATGTCCCTGTGCAGGTCCCAGCTCTGGATGTAGCCAGGAGAAGGGTTTCCTGCTGAGTGGGCTAGGCTCGATCAGCTTAATACTCCACTGCTTTGGGACAAGCATTTACGGAGGGTAGTTAACTGATGTGCAAGCTCATCTTAATAGACTCAAACACTAGAGCAAAGTAGACCCGCAGCCTGTTAGGCACCATCTATGCTGCTCTAAACAAACCACCTAAGCATGATTGGTGTTTTGCCATGTCACACAGTTAGTCGCCTCTTACGACATGCTCTCTGTGAGGCAGTGGTGCTATTCTTGTCCTTGTCATACGCACAGATCCCGGCAAACCACTTGCAGACCACATTTTCACTATGTGAGAAATAAATATTATATTGTCACAAAAGTTTGTAGAAAACACACCTTTTTCGTTCTGCTTGTGCCTTTCAGCGTCAGGTTATGAAGAGGTTTCTTGACTGGGACCTAGTATGTCCTGCGTAAACGGGGAGCTTTACTGTTTCTATTATTTCTGCTATCCATCTTTTATGTTGTCAGCCCTTATATCCATTGTTTCTGTAAAGCTTTGCATTCTGATGGATACTATCTGGTGTTTGTCGCGTCACGTGGCCAAACCATTTGGTTTGCTCTCTCTTGATAAGGTCTAGCCTTGGTGTTGTATCTACTCGTTTCCTAATATCTTTGTTTTTGAATCGATCCATTATTGTTACTCCAAACATTCTGCATAGGCATTTCATCTCTGTTACAATGTTTCTTTTATCTTTGCCTGTCAATGTCCAAATTTTATATTAAAATATAAAAGAGGTGCAATATTAAAAACATAGGTTTTTTTTTGGTACAGGCTATTTATACTGAGACATGTGGGGATTCTTGATTCTAGGAACTAACATCATCACACAGGGGACATTCCCTTAAGTGCTTCGTTCTCCGTCCAAGCAGCCAACTGCATGCGTATATACTACTCAGAGTCCCAGTCAGGTGTTGATTTTGTGTTCTCCGGATCTTTCCAGACACACTTTCTGCCTTCTTCCTTAGTCACTCCCAAATCTATCATCCTTTGCACATATGCATTTTCGTGACCCTCTGTATCTTCATCATACTGTAGAGTGTTCATGAATGCCCTTATTAACTCAAACCTGTCTCTCGTGGCCCCGTCACTGCATCAGCTCTTTCATTGCCCCAGATGCTTGCATGTCCCAGGCAGTAGATCATGTGACATCCTGTTTACCAGAGCTGTACAGAATTCTACAAGTGTAATGTTTTTTTATTTTTGTGTTTGGTGAATTAATGTATTTGTGTTTTTTAAATGTTTTTATTAATTTCTGTTTTGGTTTTTTTATGAAAAGTTTGATGCTTTTATCTGTACACCTCATCACTTGTTAATGTATGTTTTTCATAGTGAAATTGAAGAGATCAAGTTGGTCAACATTCATACCAACTTTAATCTTTGAAAATGATCACCATTCATGTCAATTTGTTCACCTGCGTCATCTTCAATGTTAGCTTCGGGTGGTCCATGATTGTTCAACTCATTGAACACATGCAGCTTGAATTTGTTGATCTCACTGTCGCTGCAAGTAAATACGAGGTGTGTTCAAATGAAACCGTTGCCAGAGCTTATGTCCGCTAGCAGAGGAATTCGCTGTGTGGCTAAGGACTGTTCAGATCGTGGTTAGCAAGAAACTGAAGTATCGGAATGTGTTCACAATGGGTAACCATCATTTGAACTGTCCATCAACCACTACCTCAAACAAAGAACGGCCAGAGTCCAAGTACAAGGGCAGATGAGCAAAAAGGTGACACTCGAGCAGGGAGTACCCCAAGGGGGAGTACTGTCACCCACACTCTTCCTGGTATATATAAACGATATTACAGAGAATATACCAAGAAGAGTCCATAGCTCAATGTTTGCAGACGATCTGGCTATGTGGACCTCTGAAAAGAATCTCACCATAGCATGAAATCGGATGCAGACGGCCCTAACATCGCTGGAAGAGTGGGCGAACTCATGGCTGGTCAAAATAAACGAGGAGAAAACCACATGCACAATATTCTCGCTTTCATTAAAACCCCAAAGTACCAAATTAAGTCTAAATGGCAAATTCCTGCAGCCAAACGACAACCCAACCTATCTGGGAGTCACATTTGATCGGCGCATGACATGGAAAAGTCAGATTGAGAGAAACCGAATGAAAGCCAGAGAAAGAATGGCAATCATGAGGAAACTTGCTGGCACTAGCTGGTTAGCAGACGAAGGCATACTAAAGAAACTGTACACTGGAAGAGTGAGACCAGTTCTCGAGTATGGCATTGCGGCATGGACAACAGCAGCGAAGGCGAACTTCGATAAAGTTAACAAACTTCAAAACCAAGCCATGAGAATTATAACAGGTGGCATGAAGTCAACGCCAATTGTAGAACTTGAAAAGATTACAAAACTGCAATCCATGACCGATAGAAGAGACTGCAGAGCCCAGCTGCAGTCAGAGAAACTCCGAAGACTGACCGACCATCCAATGCACCAGAGACTAAACAATTTGGGAAATGGGAAACTAAAGCGGAGAAACTTTGCAGAAATAGCCAAAGCAAAGATGCACGAAGATCCCATAAACGCACTAACAACACCAAAACCCATCACTACTGTACGAAAACCTACCTGGAGGCAGGATATATTTCCAGAGGTGGTAGAAAATATACCAGGTATTGCAAACAAAAACTGCCAGACTGAAAAAGAAAGGAGAGATACTACCCTAAGCTTCATAACGAAAAGCTACCCAAGCATGGACTGGACCCATGCATACACCGACGGCTCTGTAACAAACACAACACAGAACGGAGGGGCAGGAGCATTCCTGAACCTACCAAATGGCAGAAAAATAACACTGTCATTCGCTACTGGTAAGTACACAAGCAATTTCAGAGCAGAGGCACTGAGGGCGGCAGTGGAAGAAATGGTGACACACAGTGAAAATGAGAGCCATATAGTCCTGCTGACAGATGCTCTCGCCGTAGTCACAGCGCTAAAAAGCCAGAAAAACACTGAGCTTAATGACTTAAGAGCAGCACTCTGCAAACTGTGCCAGCAGTCCGCACCAAAAAGGGTAGTGGTACAGTGGGTTCCGTCACACTGCAACATCCAAGGCAACGAGGAGGCAGACAGACTGGCAAAAGAAGGTGCAAGACTACCACAAACAGATACCAGTATGACGTACGAAGAGTCAAAACGGCTTATCAAAGCCGAATACATGAACAAATGGGAAACCGAACATACTGGTTACACCAAAAACGATGCCTATTACCAGTTGAACCGAAGAGAGCAGGTCGTTGTCTTCAGACTTCGCACTGGCCACAACAGACTGAGGTACCACCTATTCAACAAATTGAAGATAGGGTGTACCGACGAATGCCCGTGCGGTACTGGTAAAATGACCGCTGAACATCTGCTGCAGAACTGCCCGACATACGAGGATCAGAGAGAGCAGATGTGGCCATTACCAGTGGAACTGCAAGACAAGCTCTATGGCAGTGGCGACAGCCTCAGGATGACCGCCGCTTTTTTCGAAAAAATAATGGTTACTGTCTGACTGCGTACACAGAAGAAGAAGAACTGTCCCTAGCGACACAGCGAATTCCTCTGCTAGCAAACGTAAGCTCCAGCGACAGTCCATCCAAATTACTGCATCAATTTTGATGATGGCAACTTCTTTCACAACAATATGCGCCTGATCTGGTCTCGGAAGATCTTTCATTGACTCGCATCTTTCTTTAAACATCATTGTCCAGTTCTTCGACATGCTTTAGCTGTTAGAAACTGGATCACTGCTCGCTGATCAACTCTGTAAGGATTGCGTGTCACCCCCGCCATGTTTTCAACGGTCTGCTGTGAAAACTATGAGTCGGAGGATAATGAAATTTTGCAAACGTGATGGTTGGTATGTGCTGTTTACACCTGAAGTGACGTCATCATGCATATTGTACTTATGCACACATTGGTGTGGTTAGGTCCGGTTTCATTTGAACACGCTTTATATTTAAAAAACTATGTT
The DNA here is from genome assembly GCA_036924085.1 of Ariolimax columbianus. NCBI lineage: Eukaryota > Metazoa > Mollusca > Gastropoda > Stylommatophora > Arionidae > Ariolimax > Ariolimax columbianus. The sequence goes on from JAVGWX010000015.1 coordinate 34,671,659, forward strand.
TTACGGTAGAAGCTTTTGCATGACCTGTCCAGTATCTGTCAAAATTGAATAGATAAACAGGTCGCACTGGTAGAGCCTGTGTACAAAATTTCATTCTCATAACGTGCCACCACGATTCTTAGGCCCTGGTAGACTCCCTAGAGACATTTGATCGGTCGGCCACCCACGTTGGCTGGATGAAGACAAAAATCCAAAACTTCAGCAAGGGCTGAGATGTATTGAGCGGGCACGGTGTGGGCTAGTGGTTAAGTGACACGGCTCACAATCCAAAGGTGCTGGGTTCGCTCCTCATCACAGCACAAGCTATTACTTCTGGGAAGCAAACCCTTAGAAAATGCAGAAGGATGCAGGCACTTACATAAAATGCATACTGAAGTCGGATGCACTGGGCCGACAGACGCAAAATAAAAACATAGTGCAACGCACGTCGCATTGGGGAATAGAGAAATAAGGTGAACGCAAAAAAACAATTAACGTTGAGTATCACCGTCAACGACAACCCACCAAAGACTTTGTCTACCTGGGCAGCATGCAGACATGGGGCGAACAAACAGAACAGTAGAACATGTTTTCAAAGTATACCAACCCCATGAGGGGAGCAGAGCGACAGCATGACCTGCGCAAACCTAGCGGATGGATAAGCTGTGAGTGGCAAGATAATCCAGAGTCTGGTCTCCAATTTACTTGTGAAATAGATGAGATAAAAAGATTGCCTGTCTCTGGTAAGGGAAGAGCAAAAACTCATTATTTCCAGGATTGGAAAAGTTCAGTTCAGAAAATAACAGATTTTTGTTAAAATTGCAGCGCCCATCAACTAATCGCTTCTCGCGAATATGCACCATGGATGAAGTAATCATGGATAACATGGTCATACAAGATCCTTCAGTCCTTCATGTAATCTTAAGTGTCTACTCCGTGGCCTACGGGGTGAGCAATATCCCAGCTTGTGGGATATCTACATATGATGTGGCTGCTTGCCTGCAGCTTCAGTCTCAGAGATATGATCAGATCTACAGGGGAATCCTGGCTGTAGATTTTCAGGTAGGTCCCAGGTTGTTGTTGTTGTTTATGGTGCTGATGTTGTTGATGTTTCTGTTCTTGTGGATGTTTCTGTTGTTGTTGATGTTTCTGTTGTTTTTGTTGCCTTTTCTGATGTTGTTGCTGTTTCTGATGTTGTTGCTGTTTCTGATGTTATTGCTGTTTATGGTGCTGATGTTGTTGTTGCTGTTTCTTTTGTTGTTTTTTAGGGTGTTTCTGAAGTTGTTGTATATAGATGTTTCTGTTGTTGTTGGTGTTGATGATTTTTCTGATGTTGTTGCTGTTTCTGATGTTATTGCTGTTTATGATGTTGTTGCTGTTTGTGTTGTATTTTTTCCTGTTTGTGGTGCTGATGTTGATGTTCATGTTGCTGCTGTTTCTGATGGTGTTGCTGTTTCTAGTGTTATTGTTGATGTTTCTGAGGATGTTGTTGTCACTGTTTCTGTTGTTGTTGATATTTCTGAAGTTATTGCTGTTTCTGGTGTTGCTGTGGCTGTTCTGATGTTGTTGCTGTTTCTGTTGTTTCTCATGTTGCTGTTTCATATGTTGGTGCTGTTTCTGTTGTTTCTCATGTTGCTGTTTCATATGTTGGTGCTGTTTCTGTTGTTTCTCATGTTGCTCTTTCATATGTTGGTGCTGTTTCTGTTGTTTCTCATGTTGCTGTTTCATATGTTGTTGCTGTTTCTGTTGTTTCACATGTTGCTGTTTCATATGTTGGTGCTGTTTCTGTTGTTTCTCATGTTGCTGTTTCATATGTTGTTGCTGTTTCTGTTGTTTCTCATGTTGCTGTTTCATATGTTGTTGCTGTTTCTGTTGTTTCTCATGTTGCTGTTTCATATGTTGTTGCTGTTTCTGTTGTTTCTCATGTTGCTGTTTCATATGTTGTTGCTGTTTCTGTTGTTTCTCATGTTGCTGTTTCATATGTTGTTGCTGTTTCTGTTGTTTCTCATGTTGCTGTTTCATATGTTGGTGCTGTTGCTGTTTCATATGTTGTTGCTGTTTCTGTTGTTTCTCATGTTGCTGTTTCATATGTTGTTGCTGTTTCTGTTGTTTCTCATGTTGCTGTTTCATATGTTGGTGCTGTTTCTAATGCTGTTATTGTTGTTGCTGTTGTTTTGTTGGTTTAGTTGCTGTTATTGAAGCTATTGCTTCTCTTGCTATTGTTGTTGCAGACATTGCTGTTGTTGTTATTGTAATTGATATTGCTGTTGTAATTGCTACTGCTGATGATGTTGCTGTTATGTTTGTTGTAATTGACTGTGAGTTCTTATTATAATATTGTTACTGATGTTGTTGGTTTTTTGCAGTTATTGTTGTTGTTATTCTGAACATTGCTGATAATGTTGTTGCTGTTATTGTTGGTTTTGTTTTACTGTTGTTGATATTTTTTAGTTTTTGTTACTGTTCTTGATTGTTATTCTTGTTGTTATTGTTTTTGTTGGTGATGATGATGTTGTTATTGTAGTTGTTTTGCTATTGTGAACATTGCTTTTGTTGTCATTGTAGGTGTTGGTGTTATGATTGATTTTGTTGATATTATTGCTGTTGCTGTTCTTGTTGTTGTTGCTATTTCAGTTTACAAAATGTCTGTTACATATTTTTAAAAGCAAAACAACCGTAACTATTTTGAATTGCTATGACAGGATCACTTTCAATGGCCAAGCACTTCAATCAGCTAATCAATTCAATGATGACTTCTCAGGCTATGACAAGTCTTACCTAAAGTCGATTTGGAGATATGTCTTTGATCACTGAGATTAACTTCATACAGATATTGATACTCTCTGTGTACCCGTATACTTGTCAAACATGGACATTAGATGCTGCAATTGTGCAGAAACTTAGGTCATAGAGATGTGTTTTCAAAAGATCTTTGGAATATCGTATTGAGATGACATAACGAACACGAGTTACGTAATAATGTCCGACAGTCTATCGGACCATATCCCGACTTCCTTGTAATCAAAAAAGCTTTATGATACAGCCATGTGATACATTATCATGGTTTGTCCAATGTGATACTCCGAGACGAAATTATTGGCCAGAGAAGGAGTGGTTGCCCAAAGATGCGCTTGACAGATGATATTCTAAATTGGACGGGCATGATATTAATGGAAATTGCAACGCACGCAATGGATAGAGTATGTTGGTAACGGATAGTTCGTGATGTGCTGAGATGTGATGTCCCTATAATCACCTAGGTTACGGGACAGAAGAGATATATACATAGCGATACAACGCATTCCGTTCTCCGAAATACATCCTGCTACACTTGCAATGCCTTGTTCTTGGCTTGGTAGCGGGAGATTGAGAACAAATGCAGAAGAAGAGGAAGAATTATCTATTATCAATATTATACTGACTTAATAGATCGGCTATTGGTGAATGTGGCATGCTGTTTACTCGGTGACAGGACCTCTGACCCCTGTCATGAGATGGTTGCCTTGTCTTAATTTATGTTCAATACTTTTACAATTTATATTATAGGTATCATACTATTAATACTCGTTTGTCACTTGTTTATCCAGAGTCTGCAGTTTTGATTTGATTGGCTGATTGAATCACAGGGTTGTCACTAAAGGTGATAGAAGATCAGGGGCCAGGGTTCAAATCCCAAATGATATCTAATATTTCTTCTTCTCATTTTTTGTTTAAAATATTATCAGTACATTCCATTCAATTATGACATCAATAAATAAATATTTGAGTATGGGAAACGGCTGCCGATTCTTTATTTTTTTTGTACTTCAAGTACCACTGAATTTACATAATTGTAGAGTGAATTTATTGTAAACAATAAAACAAGGTCATTTTTGTACGAAATGAAAAGTGTCACTATCTGTCTAATAATAATAATGTTTGTTTAGGCATCAAAGGCCTGTTGACCACTACCATGTTCAACTGCCAAGGCTATGTTCATGAGTAGCATGTTGACCGAAATACCTACAGACTCCTCTGGTGGAGCCAAGTACTCCACTGCCTTGGAATGGGGGCAACAAGGAGTATGTGATAGATCAATGTTTGTGTCGAGTATTCTGTATCGGTCCGTGTCTGACTCTCTGTTTTTTCGTGTTCCGCCCTCGAGACCTCTGGATTGTGTACACCTCAGCGTGACCCTTACTGTGCTGAGAGTACAACGTTGGGAGAGGTATCGTGTAACCTCCTGTAAAGAGGGCAGGAGGAAGGCTGCTTCAGTCCGAGCAGGAAGGTCCTTGAGTAGTAATAACCTGGAGTGAATTCTGGGTGCAGTCAAGCGGTACACCGAACGCCATCATGGACATGTTTCCCACAATTTAAGCCAGACATGAAATGCAGCAACTGTCTGTGTGCCTTAGTTAAAACAAACCAACACTACAAACTTCCTTTGCAAAACTTTATTTTCAATCGACATGGTGATCCTTGCCTAGGATAAAAGAGGCCCATGGTTCCTAGACAAGTGCAACTACGTTTTTCCCTTTCAATTTTCTGTTCATAAAATCTGATTGAATTGTTCTAGCTTCTTCTTCTTTGATCAACTGATGCAATGCTTCTAGGTTCTTCTTCCTTGATCAACTGATGCAATGCTTCTAACTCGATAAGGTTCACGAAGGAGACTGTGCATTTCAGGTCTTCGCCATTAAGGTTCACGAAGAACACTGTGCATTTCAGGTCTTCGCTAGTCCCCCGCATCTTTTTGACCAGGGTTGCTCCCCCCAGGCCAGACTGTTTCTGTTTCGTCGGCATAAGTGGTAACGCAGGATATGTTCTGGTGTCTGATTTGGTGCTCTACAATTGTGTGTGGCGATGTCTCTAAGACCGATTTTGTGGATGTGGGCCATGAATCTGCAATGTCTCATTCTGAGTCTGAAGATCTTTGTCTGCAATCTCTGCTAAATTTGTATATACTGCCATTTTCTGGTCAGTATTATTTGTTCTGGTCTCCCCATTCCGTCTTCATGGATCATTGCTCCTCTATAGTTCTGTGGATAACTAGTCTGCGTGCCGCCACTTCTAGCTTAAGCAAGCTCATCTGCCTTCCCGTTTCCAAGGATTCTTCTGTGGGCCGAAATCCACTGTAGGACTAAATCTGTTTTTTTGGACAGCAACCAGATGTTATATTTTGTTTCGTGTGAGGCTCTATCTTATTTGAGGTTTGAGATGGCTTAATGTACGCTCCTGGAGTCAGTTAGAATGAACATTTTTTGTTGTAGTTGTCTTTTGGTCAATAAGAATCTAGGTCACTAACGTGTTTATCAATACATTCCATTGATTCATTGATTATGGCGTTATTTTAGAATAACCTTGGCAACAAGAAAGAAATCAATAGAGAATAAATAAAACACACTCCTTTAGTGGTAGATGGGAGGGGCTGTTGATTCAGGGAAGAGGTGGAGGGGCGGGTGATGTATGGGGTTGAGGAAAACGAGGTGGGGGGGCAGTGGAGAGTGCAATGGGGATGGGTGCGAGCAGGGGATCATTTGTTGTTGTTGTTTGCAAATGTCCACAATAAGTAGATTACTCTTTTATGCGCCCTGAAAAGGACATTAAGTGGCAGGTTGCAGTAGCTTTCCTCACATCCCAAGCGTGCTGATGAAGGTGGACCGGGGGTCCTCCAGGTGGTTGTGCAATGCTTGGCTTCATCTGCATGTCACTAACTTCTATGGGGATCACGTCGATCCCTCACCTCGTTAGCCAAGCTGATATGTTTCCAGGGAGGGCTACTAGGAAACCAAGGTGAGGGTTTTGGCTAGTATGTTTTGCCTGACCCTAACCAACATATCTGATCTGTATATTTTGCCTGACCAGACGTTAAGTCTTCCTCTCCAGGGAATCATTTAATTTATATTAAATGAGGTTTGAGCGTAGTAGGGCGTATGAAAGAGACTGAGCTCCAATGGGTATGCCCAGAGTGCAGTGACGTTGATTCTAAGAAACACAAACAGAATCTGCTGTTGTTTCTTGCTTATTGTACAGGTTGACTGGCGGACAGATGACCTGCCTGAGTCTGCTATATGTGTCATTATTGTCTTTAATATTGTGATGTCATTTCATCTAGGTACCAGATATTCCGGGCAGTGGATCCTTCATATTTACATTTGATGACAACGGAAATGGCGAGCTAGGATATACCATCAAGAACTTCCGGATTAGCGCTGACAGTTCTCAGAACCCATATTCAACATATGAGGTAAATGACTTAACTTAACTCTAGTACTTTCTGTGTCCAAGCTCAACGTTATATAGTGTTCAGGGGGATGGCATGGGCTAGTGGTTAAGTGACACGGCTCACAACCCAAAGGTGCTGGGTTTGCTTCCCATCACAGCACCTGCCTTTACCCCGAGGCAGCAGGATATCAGGCTGCAACAGAGCAGACTGGCTATGAAGAAGGTATCGAATAGGGAAGACTAACCCGGTACTTAAAAAAAGTCTGCTGAAGTGGGATGTGTCAGACCAAAAGGTGCAAATATCGCAGTCAAGCTGTAAACTAGCAACACAGCACATTCTGTTCTCCGGACTGCAACTTGCAGCGCCCTGTTCAGAGCTTGGTAGAGCGAGTTTGAGAAGGAACACAGAAGAAGAAGCAGGAGGAAGCAGACCCTTACATAAAATGCATGAAGTCAGATGCGCTGGGCCAACAGGCACAAAACAAAAACATAAATCTACTCATTCTTGGGGGGAAGGAGGGTGTAGAGAAATAAAGCAAGCGCCAAAAAAAAAAAAATACAACATTCAGTGACTTGATTGAATTCACTCGCCTTCAGCATGTTGCTCTCATTAAATATATCAGAGAAGTTGGGACAAATGATCAGATGGTCTGGATCTTGTACCACACTGCAGTCACATGTATCACCATCTGTCTTCTTCTTCTTCGTACGCAGTCAGACAGTAACCATTATTTTTTCGAAAAAAGCGGCGGTCATCCTGAGGCTGTCGACACTGCCATAGAGCTTGTCTTGTGGTTCCACTGGTGATGGCCACATCTGCTCTCTCTGATCCTCGTATGTCGGGCAGTTCTGCAGCAGACGTTCAGCGGTCATTTTCCCGGTACCACACGGGCATTCGTCGGTTCCACCTATCTTCAATTTGTTGAATAGGTGGTACCTCAGTCTATTGTGGCCAGTGCGAAGTCTGAAGACAACGACCTGCTCTCTTCTGTTCAACTGGTAATATGCATCGTTTTTGGTGTAACCAGTATGTTCGGTTTCCCATTTGGTCATGTATCTGGCTTTAATAAGCCGTTTTGACTCTTGGTACGTCATACTGGTATCTGGTTGTGCACCATCTGTCTGAAAGATCTCATCTCTTCATGTTCTTCCTACATCGTGAAAAACCAGTTCGAAGTCTATTTATTGTCTTTCAAAGAGATTAAGGTAAAGCCCAGTGCAGGTTCCTGCTGAAGCTCGATCCCTGGGTCCTGTATCATTTCATGTCCTAATTCAGTGCAATTACTTTCAGGGCTTGACTGTATGGACTTTGCTTATTTAAGAAAACTGTGCCTGGATTTGAGTCTTGTGATCTGCTCTTGATGTCCAAACATTGGATGTCTCAGGTCGTTTTCCTGTTTTTCTCATTCAATTTCAGCAGCCACACTTCTTTTGACAGCAGGGGGAGCTATACCAATTATAGGGTGAATGTTAGCTCTAGGGGTGGGTTTTAGGCATCCTGACACTCTAGCTCGTTTTTTTGCTATATCAACGAGTATATATTGTTAATATCTTAGTACTATTGCCATGAAAACATCTTAATAACTATGGATATCCCAGGAGTATGAAAGTAAAATTGCCAGGCTATCCACCTAAAAACTCTGGCTGAGGTGATGATTGAGGGAAAGTGCAGTCCAGGGGACTGAACTCACATATACACAGATGGATCCGCAGAGGGTCCAGTTAAGGATGGTGGAGGAGGCATCTTTGTAAGATACAACAATGGGAAAATAATCCATAAGGCTTTCCCTACTGGGAAGATTTCTTCCAGCCTTAGGGTAAAGTCTATGGCGCTCCAACAGGCAAAAAGAGTGTTCACCAGATCGGACGAAGACTCGCCAACTCAGATTTTATTCTTTACAGATTGCAGATCACTACTAGCAGCAATACAAAATACCAGAGGTGAAATCTGATCAAACCTGAACAAAATCTAAACAACTGTGATAGAGTCTAGGTTTAGCTGAGTAGTTTACTTATCTAAAGAATTACATCTATCTACACCACGACACGACTTCACACAGTAAACACTATCCTACCATAAAACAGAACAATATTATTTATTTGTTGCACAGTATCAACAAAATGCAAAGTACATCTAAACTAAATAATCATAATATATATATATTGAACTACAATAGGAGGTTTTAAGCAGTAGCTTTTGATCTTACTCCTGTAAACTACATAAAACCCAGATTCTTACCGCTGCACTCCTCTATCTGCACACGATCCCAAACTTTTTCCTCGCGATCAGATTACGTACTCAGAAGAATCTGTATGCTCACACATAATCAACACTCTTGTCCTCACAATCAGATTACATAGATCACTTCACATACTCAGATGAATTTGTACACATTTACATACGATCAGATCACTTACAATCTAGCAATCTGGGCATTTTAAATTCTAAGATCACTTCATGTATTCACGCAAATCTGTACATTCGTATGTAATAAGATTATGCATCGTTCACTAGGAGTCCTGCACGTACGACACACATTCAGATCTTTTACTGTTCACAGGGTGTTCATCATAAACATCTATTGAGCGCAACCGGTCAACTCGAGGTGTATGATGGTCCAGTCACCCTGCAAACTCACTCACTCTGTCTTCCTCCTATCCAGTCTGCTGAGTTCATCCTTGCAGAGTATTTTAAAGTTTCAAGCAACAACATGGCTGTCCAATGTTTTTCTGTTGGTTGTCTGACTTAGCCATCACTCTAATCTGGAACTATCTCCAAATAATTGTTATTGGTTGATTATCCACAAATCACTGTCACTCTAAATGTTGTAGCCGGTCGCTGCAGCATCAGACTGTCATCAACCCCCATCTATGCCAATTCTGAATGCCAGAATGGACAGCTCCCCTGCTCTATATGCCCATGCTCCAGCTAGAACTATCACACAACCACTACAGTTGCTCTTCAGTAGCTACCCACCCATTGTGGAATATCACAGGAACAGCTGATGGCCTGTCAAAAGCAGGTGGCAAAATGGAGCAACTTATCCACACAGTGTCTTACCGAGAGGCAAAAGCTATCATCCACAGCCGGTATAACTCAGGATGGAAGAGCGACATGGTCAGTGGACATGACCCAGTAAACTGGCTCCACAGACACCAACAAACCACCATCTTTTACCTGAGAACCGGCCACTGCAGACTATTGGGTCATCTACATCGGCTCAAGATATCACACACGTGACTGCCCATGTGGAACCGTAGTCCAGACCACTGAACATATCCTACGGGACTGCCCAGTATACAGAGACCTACGATGGCAAATCTGGATAGAGGGAGTGAGGTGAACCAGAAGCGGTGGAACTGCCACCTGGACCTGAACAAGACTGTTGACTTTGTCCTAGCGATGGGACTACAGATCTAACATGACCAAAAAGCCTGAACGTAGAAAATGAAGTCCTCCTAGTTACCTTTGGACTTAAGACTGTAATGAATCTTGTTTAAAGGTGAAGATCAGTCCCATGTCAGCAATTGCTATCGGGGATGAATTTAACATTTCATGTACTAAGCCGCAGTCTATATGAAGTGGGGTGGCCAGTTCCCTTCCCTTCCCTTCCCGAACTGATACATCAGGTACCCATTTACAACTGGGTTGACTGGAGAAGCTGTCGTACCAGGAACGGTTTTTTTTCTGTGCGTCTGTGATTTTGAACCTTGGTATACTGTAATCCCAGTCTTAGCAAGCCAGGTCACTGTTGACTAGGCTACAAGCTCTTGTTTACCAATTTATATTCCGGGCTGTCATTTGAGCTCTGATGATACTTTTCTTCTTCTTCTTCTCCGTTCGTTCTCAATCTCCTGCTACCAAGCCCTGAACAGTAAGAAGTTGTCCGGAGAACGGAATGTGTTGTGTCGCTAGTTTACAACTTGACTGCGATATTTGCACCTTTCAGTCCGACACATCCGTCATCGGCGGCTGGGATACTCTAAATATCATCGCATCGTCTTCCACCATTCCTTGCGCGTTATCTTTGGTCTCACTACTCATTTCTGTGGGTTTCAACAATCTGGCCCATGGCTGGTTATATCATTCGGTTTCTTTTTGGGTGATGTGTCTTATCAGTGTAGTGTAGAGCACTCGCTTTGCATGGCAAAGGTGCGGGGTTCAACTCCGGGTACCGGGAAAAAAAATGAGCTGTGGTCTCATTATGGACATTTACCTCATAAAATGGGAAGGAAGACTAACGTCTGGTCAGGCAAAACATACTGGTCAGACATGTTTGTCAGGGTCAGGCAAAACATACTGGTCAGACATGTTTGTCAGGGTCAGGCAAAACATACTGATCAGACATGTTATTGAGGGTCAGGCAAAACATACTGATCAGACATGTTATTGAGGGTCAGGCAAAACATACTGATCAGACATGTTATTGAGGGTCAGGCAAAACATACTGATCAGACATGTTAGTCAGGGTCAGGCAAAACATACTTATCAGACATGTTAGTCAGGGTAAGGCAAAATATACTGATCAGACATGTTTGTCAGGGTCTGGCAAAACATACTGGCCAAGACCCTGACCTCGGCTTCCTCGCAGCTCTTCCTGGAAAGGGGCTATTTTTAGGCAGTCTGCCTAATGAGGTGAAGAATCGATGTGATCCCTGTAGTAGTAAGGGACACACAGATGAAGCCAAGCATATGCAGATGAAGCCAAGCATAGCACAACCGCCTGGAGGACCCCGGTCCACCTTCATCCGAACGCTTGGGAAGTGAGGAAAGCTACGACAACCCATGTGCTCTGTGAAAGGTGTGCTTTGTAAAAGGTGTGCTCTATGCAAGGTGTGTTTTGGGAAAGGTGTGTTCTGTGAAATGTGTGCTCTATGTAAGGTGTATTCTGTGAAAGGTGTGTTCTATGTAAGGTGTGTTCTATGTAAGGTGTGTTCTGTGAAAGGTGTGCTCTATGTAAGGTGTGTTCTGTGAAAGGTTTAAGTTTCCTGTTGTCCTCAATTTCTGTAAATATTCTCATTTGTTTACAATCTAGATTGGAAACTATACAACTCAGGGACTGTACTTCAACAAGGACGCCTATGCCGCCAGCAACCTTTACGATAGGACAATCTCTTCCTCCAACTGTGCCCCCGAGACAGTCTGTACTTGTCGACTGTCAGATGGTAGGACATGGTCATACGCTGCCTCCAAGTTATTTGACCCATCAAATGTCAAGGTATGCTGGATTTTTTTTTATATTAACCCTTTGAAACTTGGCCACCAGTCCGTAAAATCCCATTCCCCTCTGCTCCTGAGAAAATATGCACAAGGTAGATATTTGAGGAAAGTTATTTACTATGACAAAATGATGTGCTCTAATTTCGTTATTGTATCTCAAATTGACTGACCTAATAATCTTCAGTGTTCTTACTTGATTTGTCAGAAGATTGTAGAATGTTAAAGGCAAGGGCTCGACTTCATTGCTGCGGGTCTCCCCATATTGCTCAGTCGCTTCACACTAAATGGTATGCCGCCTGCCTTCAGCATTGCACAAAGCACGAACCCCGTAGCTCCAGCGCTGAACCCATGAACCGAACGCTGCAGCTCAAATTCAAAGCACGGCCGTCTGAACTCAAGGCAAACGACTTGACCACTTCACCACAGAGACCCCCTGATTGTAGAATATATTTATTGAAGACCATTCTGTATTTAAATTTACTTGATATATTACATGGAATACCATAGTCCGATCATCAGAGAGACAACAGTTCTAGCTTGCTTACACATGCCATTCAAATAATCACTTGTACTTTTCAGAATAAACACCATCTAAATCCAATTTATTGGACTCCAAATCCTTGAGAATATTTTCAAAAGGCTTGTTATGTTGTTAACATTTTTTAACAACCATTTTCTGAATTTTCAAAACTACTTTCCATCACAAAAATCACCAAATTCATCTGCAAAATTTCATATTTCGTGGAAGCCGCCATATTTGTTATCTCTGGAAATGGGGCTTGTCATAAGTCGTTACCCTGACTATGAAGGAGTAGGAGGAGAAAGTTGAAATTTGGCAAATATGTAGCTCATTCAATTTGTACTGGACTTGAGAAGTATGAATTTCCCTCCTTGATGGGTTTAACCGGTATAGTGCATGTGCAACACACCTTATTGACCGGATCTGCTACTCTAACGGTTTGTCAGAAAAATATAGAAATCAGAGTCCAGAACTGTGATAAAATTTTGATGTTTCAGGGAAAAACACCCACAGAAATACACAGGGAGATGGAACCAATGTTTGAGGAATTCTGTCCTTCGTATGCTTCTGTAAAAAACTGGTGTAGGCAGTTTAAGTGTGGTCGTCCCCATGTTGCTGATCTTCCAAGATCAGGAAGACCATCCTCACAGTGCAGCAATGAAAATGCTGCAAGAGTGAAGAAAATCATTCACCAGGATAGGAAAATTATAATTGCAGAGATATCTAGGTCAGCAAAACTGAATGAAAGTACAGTTTTTAGAATTTTACACAACAGACTGAACATGAGAAAAGTGTGTGCCCGCTGGGTCCCGCGTCTGCTGACATGTGAAGAAAAACAAACGATGGTTGATTGCTGTGGCCAGTTGCTCAAAATGTGTCAGTCGAATACATGTTGCCAACCATGGTGACAGAAGATGAGACTTGGGTTCACCATTATGACCCAGAATCCTAAATTTCAAGCATGCAGTGGGAAACCCCGGGCTAACCAACACATGTCAAGCTAAGTGATGCTGTTTTATGGGACGTCAAAGGTTAATAGGCAATATTACACAGATCCTCACCAAAAAAGAAAGACTGACCAGAAAACGAGGGATATCGCGCACTCAAATTCTGCCTTTGCTTCAAGACAACGCGCCCTCCCATAAAGAAAGGCTTGTGCTGCAAACAGACAACGATTTGAATATTCAAATTCTTCCACACCCACCATATTCTCCGGATTTAGCTCCATCAGTATTTTTCTTTTCCCAAAACTTAAAAAACAGCTGAAAGGAAATCATTTTGACAGTGACGAAGATGTCATACTGGCTTGTGACTTATTTAGTTTGAAAAATAGGTTACTTTATTCTGAAAGTCTTTTCAAGGTCACACAGAGATGGTTGAAATGTATAAATTCAGGTGGTGGCTACATTGAGAAGGAATAAGCGCTGTGCCAAATTTCAACTTTCTCCCCCAGCACCTTTATGGTCAGGGTAAAGACATGACAAGCCACTTGTATTGACCCATCTGGATGACTGTCAATTTATCAAATTACATTCCATCTGCAAGCTCACATACCATTCTTGAATTTTATCTAAATGTGACCTCAATATATCCACCTCTGCCTTAGATGAGACACCTCTGCATAGTTTTGTGTCAACGGATATATTTTGCAATCAAAGATCCTATATATATATATATCCAGTATTTGGTAATGTTGGTGGCCCGTATTTGGAAATTTTGTCAGTATTTGGTAATGTTAGCCAGTATTTGTTAATGTTGTTAGCCAGTATTTGGTAATGTTGGGGGCCAGTATTTTGTAATGTTTGACAACTTGTAATATTAGTCTATCTCTCCAAACCAGGTCGGAGAAGTCTACTTGGACGCACTCACAGGTGAACCCGTTAAAGTGAACGCAGTCCCAAGCGCTGGGGACCGATTCCGTGACGGATGGGCAATAATCCTATCAATACTGGCATGCATTGGTGCAGTTGTCTCCCTTGCATTATTTATTTACCTCCTGATTATGTATCCTGTCCGCGGAGGCACATCTACTCTGGGCTTCATCCTGTCCTTCGGCATCATCCTCCTCTACTTGATGGTATTTCCATTCATCGCCCATGCTGAGACTCAAATATGTGGGCTTCGACGGTTCGGCCTTGGACTTGTATATTCAATTGTCTACTCTGCTTTGCTGGTCAAGCTGATCGACTGCTGGAGGGTGATGACAAAGAGTGACCCTTACAACATCAAGTACAGCAAGCTTGGGACTCCAGCCGGGTTGTTTATTGTTACCTTGTTCTTCGTCTTGGTTCAGGTAAGCCATTTTCTTCTTCTTGTATCTAGCTTGGCTTGGCTTCGTTCGTTCGTTCGCAGCAGCTCTAGTTCGCTGGCCCCGATGTTAGTAGTCAGCTATGGGTCGCTGACCGCTGCAGCTCATGCGCTGCTCGGCATCTTGATCCCCTTCTTGTATCTGTTTATGTTGTGTTCTATTAAGAATCGACATCACTGCACTCCAGAAAGACTCTGATCTGCCTCTTTCAGCAAATAGCAGAGAGTGTTAGATACTGATGGTTTCCACATCACACAATTCCTTCCATCCTCTCAGGCGACCCTTCCTGCTGTACTCACCCCTGTTTCCAAAATCTCAAACCTGTGAATTATCTGTATGTGTGTCACTAAAGCTGAGAGGTAATGTGCTCACCTCTCAAGAAATTAAAGCACAAAACTGCAGGTGTTCAAACCCCACAAGTCTCAAGGGAATCTGCGCCTAGTCATATTGAAGATGGACGATAAACACAGAGGTTCTGTGTACACTCTGTAAACATATAAAAACCTCTGGCAGTTGAAAATTCTAAAAGATCAGCTCATATGGCTTGACTTTGTTCATTCTCAATCTCCCGCTACCAAACCCTGCTCTGCTGCAGCCTGTTATCCATGATCACCGCGTGGAGGTGTAGAAGGGTCTTGGCAGCTCTGGTTCGCTGGCCCTGACGCCAGAAGTCAGCTATGGGTCACTGACCGCTGTAGCTCCTGCGCTGCTCAGCATCTTGATCCCCAGCCCATATAGATACTCTCTTCTTACCTCATACTCTGTTTCATTTGACTCTGTCCAACAATCACACTATTTCACAACTCTAACACGTGTCCTCAGGGTGAGGCCCTTCCATTGCACTTTGGTTGGGTTGACCTCTGAGATTGCCCTAACCAGCATAGGTTTAAATTTAAAAAAGTTAATTGCCCATCGCAAGCGATGATGGCGACATCTTCAGACAGTTTTTTTCTTGATGATGTAACTTGCGTTGTTTTGGGATTATAGTGAGGAAGAAGCTGCGCTGGTCGTCAACCTCACTCTCTAGTCCCGAACTATCTTGAACCAGTGGCAAGACATAAGTCAAGACGACTGGAGGTAATTCAGGATGCAGGCACTCTGATCCCACTTCTTGAGACAAGGGGTGGTTTGAAACTTGTAGGGCTCGAACCAATGCCGTTTCAGTTCATCACTTTGAGAGGCGAGTGCCTTATCTATCGACCACAGCTAGCCCTCTAGTATAGTTACATACAGACACACACATGCATTCAAGCACTGGTTAATATGTCCTGATATCACCTAAAAGGCTGTGGCCATGTAGAAAGAGCCATGCCACATCCAGTAAAATACAGAGACAAACACTTTACACACACGTAAAAAAAAAAAAATTCTAAAAGAGCTGGCTGGCTGTTAGCTGATGTCCAGTAAAAATTCTAAAGGTAACGAAATTCCTACCTAATAGTGGTCTGCATAAAAACTAAATGGAGCCAGCAGCCTTTCCATCATGCAAAGACACAACAGGTCAATCACCTGTTTATCTGCACACTAGATTGCAAGTATATACAAAAAAAAACTCTACAGGGGGTAGAAAAGGAGCGACAAAGAGGGGGTTGAGGTTGTTGGTTCATTGACTGCAGTGTCATCATCGAAGCAGACGTCATCGATCAATATTTTGCTCCTTACCAAGTACAAGGTCACTACTACAGTTGACCTCTTGCTTGAAGTCTGCATCAAAGCACATGCACATTATACAATCTTGTAGTATTGGTTTCTGTAGCAATTTATTGTTCATGATCAAGTTGCTACCCCCATGCACAACAAACTTTAATTGCTATTTACATCATGCACATTATTTGAGGCGTGTTCAAATGAAACCGGATCTAACTGCACTAAGTGGACATGCGCATGATGACGTCACTTCAAGTGTAAACAGCACATTCCAACCATCAAGTTTGCAAAATTTCATTATCCTCTTAGTTTCCTCGGCAAACAGTTGAAAACATAGCGCGTGTGATACAGAAATCATCCAGAGTTGATCAGAAAGCTGCGATTCAGTTTCTAACAACTGAAGGATGTCGACCAGTTTACATTCATCGCAGAATGCAGGCAGTGTATGATGACTAAAGTGTGTTGAAGACAACAGTGAAGAACTGGACAAAGATGTTTAAAGACTGACGAAAGTTAAAAAAAAGATCTTCCGAGACCAAGTCAGGCGCATACTGTTGCGTAAGAAGATGCCATCACCAAAAGGGTTGCAGCAATTCGGGTGGACCTCGCCGGAGTTTACGTTCGCAAGCAGAAGAATTCACTGTGTCGCTAGGGACAGTTCTTTCTTATGGTGGTTGGTTAGCAACAGAGGTGCCCATTGTGAACACACCTTCTGATACTTCAGTTTCTCGCTAACCACCATTTGAACTGTTCTAGCGACAAAGCGAATTCCTCTGCTAGCAAACGTAAGCTACGGTGACGGTCCATACATTATACAATCTTGTAATATTGTAATAATTTATTGTTCATAACCGAGTTGCCTACAAACACTTACAGATACTACTATATGGCATTTATCAAAAAGACAGGACCCCATAGGCTGCTTGATCAACAACAAACTAACCAACTAGCCATCTCTGAAAATGTATGTAGTAAATGAAGAAGTACATAGATGGTATCTCAGTGGACGTGTTGAAGGCAGTCATAGATACATTTGCTGAGGTATTTTAGTTTGTTGGGCCACATCTAGGAAATGGAAGATATTCCTGTGTATTCGAGAGAAGGTTATGTGGAAAAATTAAATTAGCAAAGAAAGGCGATCTTCAACAGTGTGCCAATCACATGGGAATAATGCTGTTGTCGGTGGGTCACTACAGCTGGGATGTGAGGTGCTTGCTTCTCGAGAAACGAACAAATGAGACAGTTTGGTTTTGAATTTCACAAGTTTTAAGCGTCCCTTGATCTCGAAGGAGATGGGGCCAGCATCTAGTCATTTCAGAGATGGACAAAAAAACTTGAATGACCCATGTACACACTGTACACGAAAAAGAACCGTTGGAAATTGAAAAGAGCGGACTGTTTGCTGCTGTCCAGGCTAAACATTTTAGAATGGTAATAATTTAACTAAATGTGTTTATACTGGTTTAGAAGACACTACAGAGTCTGTATACAGCTAGTTTCTTGGAGGGTGGTTTTAACCGATGTGCGAGTTCATCTTAATAGACCCAAACACTAGAGCTAAGTAGACCCGCAGCCAGTTAGCCGCCATCTATAGCTGCTCTTAACAAACCACCTGGGGAAATGTACAAATAACTTGGGAAGATTTTCAACTTGATTCTTGTCTGGGTAGTGGCCGTTAAGCCTACTCTTTTTCATTTCCAACTGCCAAGGAATTTTTTAACGTGCTTGACACTGAACACGGGAGTCCAATCTCACTACTCAAGAGAATTTTTTTCCAGAATATCCACTTGAAAAAAATTCAGTTTTCTTCGTGATTCGAGACCACTGAATCCCCCTAAATTTCCTTAGATCTAGTAAGGCACAGGAAGTAAAATCTCAAAGAACGTACTACAGAAAGCTTTGGCTACCTGGCAGTAGGCATAACTTACCTGTTTGAATACCAGAATTCCTAATAAGTTTCTTTTTACAAGCTTTTACACGACCGTCATCAGTTTGCATGGACTTCTATTTTTCCTATTTTAACCAACTTCCCCATAACCTAGATAGCTGAAATTGTATAAAGAACCAAATATTAGTGCGACCTGTTAACCTATCACATTTTGATGGATCCTGGACAGCTAATTCAACAGCTTGTACTGAAAAATGTATTTTTTTTATTTACTCATGTACATATTTTGATACATATTCTGATTGGATCTCGTCTCAGGTGATAATCAATGCTGAGTGGCTGATTCTAGTACAACCTGGCATTACCCGTATTTTCTACAACAACCAGTACTGGCCTCGATGCACTCCAGATGATTTCTATGACCAGGGTTTGGTGCTGTCCCTTGTCTATATTATGGTCATCATATTGGTCGCACTGATACTCGCATTAGCAACATTCAGAACGTAGGTATTTTTACATTATCTCTAATATCACCATATTATCTGTGTTTTATGTATATGAGATACAGTCATTAGGTAGCAGCAATTTTATTATTAACATTTTTACAATAGTGCAAACCGGAAATGTTGTGTGTTTTATTTTTCTGCATAGTCCTCTTAGTTGCCACGGACTAGCTGATCAATCTGCTGTTTCACTGTCTCAGTTGCCACGGACTAGCTGATCAATCTGCTGTTTCACTGTCTTAGTTGCCACGGACTAGCTGATCAATCTGCTGTTTCACTGTCTCAGTTGCCACGGACTAGCTGATCAATCTGCTGTTTCACTGTCTCAGTTGCCACGGACTAGCTGATCAATCTGCTGTTTCACTGTCTCAGTTGCCACGGACTAGCTGATCAATCTGCTGTTTCACTGTCTCAGTTGCCACGGACTAGCTGATCAATCTGCTGTTTCACTGTCTTAGTTGCCACGGACTAGCTGATCAATCTGCTGTTTCACTGTCTCAGTTGCCACGGACTAGCTGATCAATCTGCTGTTTCACTGTCTTAGTTGCCACGGACTAGCTGATCAATCTGCTGTTTCACTGTCTCAGTTGCCACGGACTAGCTGATCAATCTGCTGTTTCACTGTCTTAGTTGCCACGGACTAGCTGATCAATCTGCTGTTTCACTGTCTTAGTTGCCACGGACTAGCTGATCAATCTGCTGTTTCACTGTCTCAGTTGCCACGGACTAGCTGATCAATCTGCTGTTTCACTGTCTCAGTTGCCACGGACTAGCTGATCAATCTGCTGTTTCACTGTCTCAGTTGCCACGGACTAGCTGATCAATCTGCTGTTTCACTGTCTCAGTTGCCACAGACTAGCTGATCAATCTGCTGTTTCACTGTCTTAGTTGCCACGGACTAGCTGATCAATCTGCTGTTTCACTGTCTCAGTTGCCACAGACTAGCTGATCAATCTGCTGTTTCACTGTCTCAGTTGCCACGGACTAGCTGATCAATCTGCTGTTTCACTGTCTCAGTTGCCACGGACTAGCTGATCAATCTGCTGTTTCACTGTCTCAGTTGCCACGGACTAGCTGATCAATCTGCTGTTTCACTGTCTCAGTTGCCACAGACTAGCTGATCAATCTGCTGTTTCACTGTCTCAGTTGCCACGGACTAGCTGATCAATCTGCTGTTTCACTGTCTCAGTTGCCACACTTGCTGGTCTCCCAAACCACAGCTCATCAATGTTGTTTTGTCTTCCCCTTTTGAAATCTTTCTACCCATTCATACACTCTTCTCTGACCCAAACAACTGTTTCCATACTGAACCTTTATTCTTCTGTAGATTTAAGAAGGTTTCACACTCTCTGACCACAAAAAAACCAACAAAGCCCCGTTGTTCTTCCATGGTGCAAGTCAACAGTGAGGTTGGCTATGTTGTACATGTGCTGCTCAATCGTCACAATCCATACAGTGCAGTTGATAGCCATAAGCTGCTACCCAAACACAGTACAGTTGACAGGGCCGAGTCCATGAAGCTACTACCCAAACACAGTACAGTTGACAGGGCCGAGTCTACCAAGCTGCTACCCAAACACAGTACAGTTGAAACGTTCGGAACCACCAAGCTACCACCCAAACATAGTACAGTTGACAGGGTCGAGTCCACCAAGCTACTGCCTAAACACAGTACAGTTGACAGTGTCGAGTCCACCAAACTACTTCCTAAACACAGTATAGTTGACAGGGCCGAGTCCACCAAGCTACTGGGATCCTCCAGACGGTTGTCCTATGCTTGGCTTCATCTGCGTATCACTTACTACTATGGAGGTCACGTCGATCCCTCACCTCGTTATCCAGGCTGCCATGAAAACAGCCCGTTTCCAGGCGGGGGCTACTAGGAAGCCAAGATGAGGGTCTTGGCCAGTATATTTTTCCTGACCTTGACATACATGTCTGATCAGTATATTTTACTTGACCAGTCTTCTTTTCTCCCTCCTTCCCATCCTATGAGGGTAAGATGGTACTTTATTATATTTATGACCGTATAGACCTGTAATTTTGTAAACAATTGTTATTGTTATTTGTTGTTGTTGCTTTATGCCCCTATTTTATTGGTGCTGCAAACACATGCTTATTTTACTTAAAGGTTAATCCAGCTCTGATCATAACTATTGTTTCACCGTTTTCTCATTGGTGAGTTACATGGCTGCAGAATATTATGTCACTTGCCCCAGCAGTACATGTTGTTGTCAACGCCCACAAAGCGTGTGTTTACTCTTTTGTGCGCCCTTAAAAGAATGTTTAGTGGCGGGTTGCAGTAGCTTTCCTCACATCCCAAGCATGCTGATGAATATGGACGGGAGTCCTCCAGGTGGTTGTGCTATCCTTGACTTCATCTGTTTGTCACTCACTGCTACAGGGATCATGTTGATCCCCCAACAGCCAGACTGCCAAGAACAGTCCGTTTCCAGGGAGGACTACGGGGAAGTCGAGGTGGAGGTCATGACAAGTATATTTTGCCTGACCCTGACTAACTTGCATGATCAGTATGTTTTGCCTGACTAACTTAACTTAACTTAACATCTTTATACTGGTTTAGAAGACCCTGCAGAGTCTGTATACAACCAGTTACATTTACATCACCTTGCTCTAAAATCTATGCGCATCCAGTTTATTCTTAAATGCATTAACTGTCCCTGCCTCCACTACCTCCCCTGGCAATGCATTCCAAGCAGACACCACTCTCTGACTAAAAAAATATTTCCTAATATCTAACCTGGACCTCTCTTTAATCAGCTTGTAGCTATGCCCTCGTGTTATTGTAGGTGGCTGCATTTTAAAAAACTTGTTATAGTCTAATTTATCGATTCCTCTGATCATCTTATAAACCTGTATTAAGTCACCATGAATTCTTCTCTCTTCGAGACACTGTAGGCCGGTTTTTCTGAGTCGTTCCTCATAACTGTAATTCTGGAATCCCACTATCATCTTTGTCGCTCTTTTTTGTACTCTTTCCAGCATGTTTATGTCCCCTCTATGATAAGGACTCCACACCTGTACACAGTACTCCAATCTAGGTCTAACTAAAGCTTTATACAGTTTGACGATCACTTCCTTGCTCCTATGTTTAATATTTCTTTTTATCATACCTAACATTGCATTTGCCTTTTTCACTGCTACCTTAACTTGCTCACTCACCTTTCCTGTATGATCTATTATAACCCCTAGGTCCCTTTCCTTATCTATCTTTCTAATATTGTTTTCTCCCATTCTGTAATTATGTTCCATATTGGATCTACCCATGTGGATGACTGTACATTTATCTACATTAAACTCCATTTGCCAGCTTACAGACCATTCTCGAATTTTATCTAAATCCGACATCAATATATCCACTTCCGCTTTAGATGAGACACTACTGCATAGTTTTGTGTCATCAGCAAATTTTGCAATCATGGATCTCATATCAATGTCCAAATCATTTATATATATCAAGAACAAAATTGGTCCCAAAACCGAGCCCTGTGGCACACCACTTTTCACTTCACTCCACTCAGAGTACTCCTTATTTATGCCCACCCTCTGCCTTCTTCCCGTTAACCAATTTTCAATCCATTTGGCAACTTCGCCACCTATTCCATGTGATTTTAACTTTCGAAATAATCTTTGATGAGGTACTCTATCAAAGGCCTTTGCAAAGTCTAGATAAATAACATCCACTGGCTCCCCTTTATCTATGATTTTAGTAACCTCCTCCATGAATTCTAATAGATTTGTTAAGCATGATCTCCCTCTAGTAAACCCATGCTGACTATTTCTAATTAGATTAAATTTTTCTAAATGCATTACAATGTTTTCTTTGATTATTGACTCTAACAATTTACAGACTATGCTCGTTAAACTCACCGGTCTATAATTTGCCGGATCGGATTTTTTGCCTTTTTTGAATAAGGGGATCACTCCTGCATCTTTCCAATCCCGTGGAACAATCCCTTTTGTAAGTGATTGAGAACATAATATAGCCAATGGTTTTGCTAGTTGGTTTCTAATTTCATACAGCAATTTTGGGTGAATACCATCTTGACCTGGACATTTATTCACTTTCAACCCCTCCAATTTTTTAAAAACCATTTCCTCTGTAATACAGATTGATCTTAATCCCGCTGTATCCATGTCTCTTTGAAAAATATCTATAGGCTCTGGGATCTCGGAGCAGTCCTCCTTTGTGAAGACTGTGCCAAAGTACTGATTGAGCAGATTAGCAGCCTCCCTATTCTCACTTATTATTTTCCCTGTACTGTCTATGAGAGGGCCTACTTTGTCTTTCGTTCTTTGTTTATTTCTAACATAAGAAAAGAAGCTTTTACTGTCAGTCTTGATCCTCTGAGCAAGTTTTTTTTCAAAGTCTATTTTTGCTGTTTTATTTACTAGACATAAGTTTTCTCCCTCACCCCAGCAGTCGTCTTGCAGTGTGGAAACTAGGTTTGTATTATACTCCCATCCACCAAAAAGTAAGAAAAAAATTGATCTTCACAGGAGTTCAGATTCTTGTCCTTCTCATGAGTTCACCAATGTCCTAACTACTCTGTCACACATTCCTATTCCATTTGACAATCAGGCATTAAATTGAACTGTTATAAAGCATACAAATTAATTTTTATTCCTGTTTGTTTCTTTTTCTAAGATGGTGTGCATTGTATAATGTTTTGCACCTAATAGCCCTGTGCATCTGACATCTCCTATTTTTTTAAATATGTATACTTTCCATAGGATACTACCTTGCTGTTACAAGAGTAAAAACCCAGCAAGTTTGGATTGTGAGTTGTGTCACTAGTGAGTCTCTAGGTAAGGTGTCCGCCTTGGGTGCTGGAGGTCGTGTGTTCAAATCACGGTGGAGACCGGGATTTTTTTTACGTGGATCTTCTGGTAAGCACTTCCCTGATCTCTGGGCAGTGAGATCGGACTCCCATGTTCAGTGTCGAGCATGTTAAAAATTTCTTGGCAGTCGGAAATTGAAAAGAGTAGGCTTAACGCCCGCTGCCCGGACCAAATTCAAATTAAAAATCTACCCAAATTATTTGTACCTTTCCCCAGGTGGTTTGTTAAGAGCAGCTATAGACGGCGCCTAACTGGCTGCAGGTCTACTTAGCTCTAGTGTTTGAGTCTATTTAAGATGGACTCACACATCGGCAAAAACCACCCTCCAAGAAACTGGTTGTAAACAGACTCTGTAGAGTCTTCTAAACCAGTATAAAGGCGTTAAGTTACTCAACCCCAAACCATATTAAAGCTAGACCCTATTGGATTATACACTGTTGTTTTCCTTCTTCAGGATGAAGAATCATCGAGAGACTCGCTGGATCCTTGGTACTCTTGTTATCAACATTATTTGCTGGGTCATTTGGTGCACTGCATCTATATTGGGGGCAATAAAAATTCGTGATGCTGCCGTGGCTATAGGATTGCTGGTGAATGCTACTGCTATGCTCCTGCTAATGCCAGTTCGCAAGCTGTACCTGCTGCACAAATACAACGTGGCCGAAGAGAAGGTGGAAATGGAAGAGGCGGAGAAGCAGAGCACGATTGCTGCAAGTCAGAGAGGTTTGTTATTTGTGTCACTTTTTTGCTGAATTTGAACCATACACCAAGTCTTTAAAAGAATGTTGACCATTGCATCCAATCATGTACTTCTTCTTCTTCTAGTTCTTCTTCTTCTTCTTCTTCTTCTTCTTCTTCTTCGTACGCAGTCAGACAGTAACCATTATTTTTTCGAAAAAAAGCAGCCGTCATCCTGAGGCTGTCGACACTGCCATAGAGCTTGTCTAGTGTTGCCACTGGTGATGGCCACATCTGCTCTCTCTGATCCTTGTATGTCGGGCAGTTTTGCAGCAAATGCTCAGCGGTCATTTTCCCGGTACCACACGAGCATTCATCGGTGCCACCTATCTTCAATTTGTTGAATAGGTGGTACCTCAGTCTGTTGTGGCCAGTGCGAAGTCTGAAGACCACGACCTGCTCTCTTCTGTTCAACTGGTAATAGGCATCGTTTTTGGTGTAGCCAGTATGTTCGGTTTCCCATTTGGTCATGTATCTAGCTCTAATAAGCCGTTTTGACTCTTCATATGTCATGCTAGCATCTGGTTGTGGTAGTTTTGCACCTTCTTTTGCCAGTCTGTCTGCCTCCTCGTTGCCTTGGATGTTGCAGTGAGATGGAACCCACTGCACCACTACACTTTTTGGTGCGGCCTGCTGGCATAGTTGACAGAGTACTGCTCTTAAATCATTAAGTTCAGTATTTTTCTGGCTTTCAAGTGCTGTGACTATGGCCAGAGCATCTGTAAGCAGGACTATGTGGCTTTCATTACTTTTACCTGTCACCATTTCTTCCACTGCCGCCCTCAGTGCCTCTGCCTCCGCTCTGAAATTGCTTGTGTATTTTCCAGTAGCAAATGACAGTGTTATTTTTCTGCCATTTGGTAGGTTCAGAAATGCTCCTGCCCCTCTGTTCTGTGTTGTATTTGTTACGGAGCCGTCGGTGTATGCATGGGTCCAGTCCATGCTTGGGTAGTTTTCCGTTATGTAACAGTGTAGTATCTCTTCTTTCTTTTTCGTACTGGCAGTTTTTGTTTCCAATACCTGGTATATTTTCTACCACCTCTGGAAATATATGCTGCCTCCAGGTAGGTTTTCGTACAGTAGGGATGGGCTTTGGTGTGGTTAGTGCGTTCATAGGGTCTTCGTGCATCTTTGCTTTGGCTATTTCTGCAAAGTTTCTTTGCTTTAGCTTCCCATTTCCGAAATTGTTTAGTCTCTGGTGCATTGGATGGTCAGTCAGTCTTCTGAGTTTCTCTGATTGCAGCTGGACTCTGCAGTCTCTTCTGTCGGTCATGGATTGCAGTTTTGTAATCTTTTCAAGTTCTACAATTGGCGTTGACTTCATGCCTCCTGTTATAACTCTCATGACTTGGTTTTGGAGTTTGCTAACTTTATCGAAGTTCGCCTTTGCTGCTGTTGTCCATGCCGCAATGCCATACTCGAGAACTGGTCTCACTCTTCCAGTGTACAGTTTCTTTAGTATGCAATTCTTTAATGCATTTATTATCTTTGCCTCCACTACTTTCTGTGGCAATGCATTCCAAGCATTCAGTCTCTGATAAAAAAATATTTACTAAAATCTAATATGGACTTTTATCTAGTTTTATTGCAGCTATGCCCTCTTGATTTACAGCAAGACTTTATCCCGTTTCAGCAAGCTATGCCCTCTTGTTCTTGAAGGTGGTTGTATTTTGCAAATCTTGATATAGTCTGATTTATCCTTTCCATTGATTATCTTATAAACCTGTATTAAGTCACCTCAAATTCTTCTCTTTTCTAGAAACTTTAGGCCGCTTTTTCTGAGTCTTTCCTCATAACTGTAATTCTGGAATCCCACTATCAGTTTTGTTGCTCTTCTTTGTATCCTTTCCAGCATATTTATATCCCCTCTACGATGACTCCACATCTGTATACAGTACTCCAATCTAGGTCTAACTAATGCTTTATACTGGTTGACAATCACTTCCTTTGCTCCTATGTTTAATATTTCTTTTTATCAAACCTAACATTGCATTTGGATTAGAAACCACAGGAAGAGAGACGAGTCGGAATGCCAAGAAATGCCTTTGTACCAAACCATTGAGGAGAAAGTCAGTTCAATCGGGTTCAATCTGATTTATTATTACTGCTATAATCTCTGAGGGTCATTTTGTCTAATAGGGAACAATTGGACAGACATTGCAGTAACCATACAATAATAACAAATTATTAAGAATAATACCAGGGAAATCTGGATGAACAGGTGGGCGACAAGAACAACAGGTCACAGTGTATTTAGCGAAATGTCACATCCAAAAAGTAATGATGACATAAATAAAAAACATAGAAGAGATCAAAGTCTCACACTTTGCTCTCACCTTATGAAACGCTTGGACACCTACTCATTGAGTATAAGACGCTTGCAGACATGAAGAAAAGATTCTTACAAGCACTGTCAACAATTACCAACACACTGTACGGAGCAGTGGAACAACTGAAGAAGACCTGTATCTATGTAAGAATGGCATTGGACTGCCAAGAGCAGGCTTGCTCAGCAAATATGGGATAACAACAACAACAAATAATTGATAGGGAATCTGTAAGGAATAGTGTCTTGTTTTTCTGTATGGTCTTTCATAAAAATTTGAACAATTAATATGTGTTTCCAAAAGGTAACGACTACAACTCTGTAAATGGAAGACAGTATGACAATAATCCCAAACTGCACGATGCAGGCTCAAATCATGGATCTTCATATATGTACAAGCGCCCTAATTCAGGTGAGTTAGACATTGCCTGTTGAACTTGTATTCTGCATTGAAGTAAATTAGTAGACACTAAATTATATTGGTGTTCATTTATGTATCATATATTATACGTGAGATGGCCAAAACATTTTGCACTTTAGAATAAGGCATCAAAATGCTTAACTGGAAGGAAGACTAATGTCTGGTCAGGCAAAATATACTGATCAGACATGTTAGTCAGGTTCAGGCAAAACATGCTGGACAAAATCCTCACCTTGGCTTCCTCATAGCCCTTCCTGGAAACATGCTGTTTTCATGTCAGCCTGGCTAGCAAGGAGAGAGATCGACATGATCCCCATAGTAGTGAGCGACACGCTGATGTAGCCAAGCATATCACAACCGCCTGGAGGACCCCAGTCCACCTTATTCAGCACGCCCCAGATGTGAGGAAAGCTACAACAACCCACCACTTAACGTCCTTTTTAGGGCGCACAAAAGATTAATCCTGCTCATTGTGGGCATTCAACATCATCTTACCTGGAAATTGATGGGAACTTTAGTCCTCTGTGTATTCACCCTGAAAGGTGATACAATTCTCTCATCTATTCTTCATCTTCTTGATGCCCTGATAGTAGAACTCCTCCGTCAGGGCCCGAAACCCCGTCTCCAGTTCAGTAATCAAGTCCTGGACGTCAGAAAAACGTGTTTTTCTTATGTCCAAGACTTGATTACTGAATTACTTACTCTTCAATGAGTTGTTCAGCTCCGTACAAAGTGTTCCATTTGTCTGGCCTCTGAGGAAAATGCTCTTTCCTAACACCATGAAGCGCTGGACACTCAAAAAGATGATGTTCAACAGTTTCATAGGGATGTGTGCACAGCCGGCACTCTGGGGTATGTTCTGGTTGGATTCTGTTAAGTGACGTAATTTGTATGTGCGAATTCTGAAAATTTAATCTCTCTTTTTCAAGAAGTTGTTGTCTTTGGGATTTGGGATGGCCATATGTTTGTAGATTTCTCTCCCAGTATTCCCCATTGCCCATCTATTCAGCCAGGCCTCTTTGTTCGCGATCTTCAGTAGTTGTTTGGCTGTCTGTAGGTTTGTTGGTGTGTATTGTTGTTCTTGACTTGATCCCTTCTTAGCCTTGTCATTCATTGACAGGCATATTTGAGTGACCAGGGATCCATTGCATAACTCTCTTGACTTCATGGGATGTGATAAGCTGGTTGGTATCTAGGGATATTTGGGAAGTTCAGACTTTCAAGGACCACCATCTTCCAGAGATTGAAGGGTAGAGTCTCTAAAGATTATGATACTTACTTTCTTTCTGTGTCCAAGCACCACGTCATCCAGCATTCATCCAGTATCCAGTGACATGGATTGCCTTGTCATTTGCCTCCATCATGTTGCACCTAATGCATGTTTCCTGGAGGTTGGTTCAGGTCATCAGGTGGTCTGGGTCCTGTTTTGGGACACAGTCACATGTTTCATCATTTGTGTATCCCCATCGTTTCATATTCCTCTTGCACCTTGACACTTCTTCTTGGTACGCTGTCGAACATCAACCTGAATTTGTTCAAAGAAAGCAGCAGCCCACATGTGTCAACATCTGTGCATCCCCATCGTTTCATATTCCTCTTGCACCTTGACACTTCTTCTTAGTACGCTGTCGAACATCAACCTGAATTTGTTCAAAGAAAGCAGCGGCCCACATGTGTCAACATCTGTGCATCCCCATCGTTTCATATTCCTCTTGCATTGTGATATTTCTTCTTCGTACGCTGTCAGACATCAACCTGAATTTGTTCAAAGAAAGCAGCGGCTCACATGTGTCAACATCTGTGCATCCCCATCGTTTCATATTCCTCTTGCACTGTGATATTTCTTTTTCGTACGCTGTCAGACATCAACCTGAATTTGTTCAAAGAAAGCAGCGGCCCACATGTGTCAACATCTGTGCATCCCCATCGTTTCATATTCCTCTTGCACCTTGACACTTCTTCTTCGTACGCTGTCAGACATCAACTTGAATTTGTTCAAAGAAGTAGAGGCTATCCTGAGGCTCTTGACACTGTCATAGAGCTTGTCTAGTGTTGACACTGATGATGGCCACATGTGCTTTCTCTTGTCCTCGTATATCGGGCAATTTTGCAGCTGATGTTCAGGGGTCATTTCCTCAGTACCACAGGTGCATTCGTCAATAGCACCTATCTACAGCTGTGATACACCATGATACACCAGTTTGGAGTCTGTTCAGCTACTTCCATGTTGTGATTGATAGATGATACCGGGGGCAGGTTCCTCCCAAAGTTCTATCTCTGGAGCCTTACGATACTTTGGGCCTTTGATGGGAAAGCATCAAATACAGTCCTCAAGTGGTACAGAGCTACTTCCAGTGCTGTTATTTCTGCCTCATAGTTTGAGCATATCGCCACACCGTCATCAAATAGCTCATCAGATTTTCTGTCTGGATGTAGACTCCATATCCCGCTTTAATGGTGGACTTATAAGCAGACCCATAATTATAGACATGTATCAGTTTTTCTGGATAGGCGTCAATCATTCATTTATTATGTGAGAGTTCATATTTTCAGAACCAGGATTAATGTACGAATTTTCATTTTTGACAGAATAAACTCCGAGCCGCAGATCCTCTCGTGACCAAAACATGTTCAGAATATGCTGAATTTTCTTTTTGTTCATTTTAAAGTCAGCTGCGAGGCTTGCTTCCATTGGTCTCATTTGGCCACTTGTCAGCTTTTCTGATGCTTCTCTCTCTCACTCTAGTCTTTTTCTTTCTCTCCTTCTCTCTTTTTTCTCTCAGGCTTCGCAGTATATTCTTCTTCTTCTTCTTCTTTGTACGCTGTCAGACGTCAACCTTTATTTTTTAGAAAAAAGCAGCTGTCATCCTGAGGCTGTCGACACTGCCATAGAGCTTGTCTAGTGTTGCCAATGGTGATGGCCACATCTGCTTTCTCTGATCCTTGTATGTCGGGCAGTTTTGCAGCAAATGTTCAGCGATCATTTTCTCGGTACCGCACGTGCATTCATCAGTGCCACCTATCTTCAATTTATTGAATAGGCAGCATATTCAAAACATAAACAGTATTTAATGGCTTTTATCCTTCTCTCTCTTTCTCTGTTTCTCTCTCTCTTTGTCTCTCTTTCTTTCTCTCACTGTTTCCTTCTTTCTTTCTGTATCTGTCTTTTACACTCTCTTTATCTCAATCTCTTCCTCATTCTGCCTCTGTCTTTCTCTTGTTTCTCCCTTCATCCTTCTCCTAGTTCTCCCTCTTTTACTCTCACTCTCTCTATCCCTCAATGCCCATATTTACTGCCTCTTTATTTGCCTCTTTCCTCTCTCACTTTATCTCTGTTTCTTACTCTCTATTGATCTTTTCTCTCATTTGCCCTTTTCCCTCTGTTTCTCTATATCTCTTCCTTTCTCACTCTATTTCTTTCTCCTTGTATCTTTTTTCTTCCTCTATCTCTTTCTATTATCTGTCTATTACTCATCTCTCCTCACCTCTATCTATTTCTATCTCATTTCTATCAGTCTTGATAATATATTCATAACGTAATTGCACAGTATTTAATTATATTGTTTTTCTCCTTCCTGTTTTAGTTGCAGACTATGCATCTTACTAAAGATCAGATCAATTGCACTGCGGAGATCACACAACTGCTTCCATTCAAAGATTAAACACCTGTACACAGATGTCACATCAATTTTGTATTTGTTATTTACAATAAAATAAAATATTCACCTGACACATACCTGTACCTGTCACACCTGCAGCTGTGTTTCTTTAGGGGGGGGGGGGGGGGGGGGGGGGGGACAAATAATCCTCGTTATAGATTTGTTGTTGTTGTTGTTTAATGCCCACAATGAGTAAGTTTACTCTTTTGTACTCCCTGAAAAGGGTGTTAAGTGGCAGGTTGCAGTAGCTTTCCTCACATTCCAAGCATGCTGATGAAGGTGGGTCACTGTCCTCCAGGCGGTTGTGCTATGCTTGGCTTCATCTACGTGATGCTCACTGCTACAGGGTCACGTTGATCCACATCTCATCAGCCAGACTGCCTTGAAAACAGCCTGTTTCCAGGGAAGGCTACATTGTAGAGAGATAGTGGTCTTGGTCAGCATGTTGTGCCTAATCAGACTAGTGTCTGTTTCCCCCACTTTATAGATGAACATACCTACTAACTTATTAAATGTCACATTAGATTATGTTTTCAAATAGACAATATAGGTGGTATACTACTATGCAGGCCTGCATCAAGACACCACATCACAGAATATTTGGCATGGGTTTTGTTGCTAATGCCATTCACACCTGAGTTAGGTACTCCTGAGACTGTCTTTGGTGGTAGATTATAGTTGCTCTCCTCACATCAAGAAGTATACTTGCGAAGGTGGGACGGAGTCCTCCTGGCTGTAGTGCAATGTGAGGCTCTTCAGTTAGCTCACTACTATGGGGATCACATTGCCGAGCCCCCACTATCATGACCAAGACTGCCATAACACAGCCTGTAACCAATAAGAACTGCTTGGAAGTGAGGTGGTGTCTTAATTAACATAGTCTGATAGTATGTTTCTCCTGACCCTGGCTAACATAGTCTGATCAGTATGTTTCACCGGGCCCTGGCTAACGTAGTCTGGTCAGTATGTTTCACCTGACCCTGATTAACATAGTCATATCACTATGTTTCACCTGACTCTGACTAACATAATCATATCAGTGTGTTTCATCTGACCCTGACTAACATAGTCATATCAGTATGTTTCATCTGACCCTAACTAGCATAGTCGTATCAGTATGTTTCACCTGACCCTGACTAACATAGTCTGGTCAGTATGTTATGTTTCACCTTACCAGATGTTAGTCTTACCCAATTTTGCATGGATGAAAATATAAGAACAACCATGTATGTGTAATGACCAAAAGGTTATCATTATAGACAAGAGACAACACAAATGAAAATGACAAACTAATTTAAACAGCAAGAGAGGAAACGGATACATACTTGACTTTCCTGGCATGATAGTTCCTCAGAAATGATACAAAAGTTGCTAGGGTATGTGATAAAAACATACTCACATACACTTGACTTGTCTTTGATGTCACATTAAACACGTTCTTGGTTAATCAAAACATACACACATACACTTGGCTTGTCTTTGATGTCACATTAAACACGTTCTTGGTTAATCAAAACATATACACATACACTTGGCTTGTCTTTGATGTCACATTAAACACGTTCTTGGTTAATCAAAACATACACACATACACTTGGCTTGTCTTTGATGTCACATTAAACACGTTCTTGGTTAATCAAAACATACACACATACACTTGGCTTGTCTTTGATGTCACATTAAACACGTTCTTGGTTAATCAAAACATACACACATACACTTGGCTTGTCTTTGATGTCACATTAAACACGTTCTTGGTTAATCAAAACATACACACATACACTTGGCTTGTCTTTGATGTCACATTAAACACGTTCTTGGTTAATCAAAACATACACACATAAACTTGGCTTGTCTTTGATGTCACATTAAACACGTTCTTGGTTAATCAAAACATACACACATACATTTGGCTTGTCTTTGATGTCACATTAAACACGTTCTTGGTTAATCAAAACATACACACATACACTTGGCTTGTCTTTGATGTCACATTAAACACGTTCTTGGTTAATCAAAACATACACACATACACTTGGCTTGTCTTTGATGTCACATTAAACACGTTCTTGGTTAATCAAAACATACACACATACACTTGGCTTGTCTTTGATGTCACATTAAACACGTTCTTGGTTAATCAAAACATACACACATACACTTGGCTTGTCTTTGATGTCACATTAAACACGTTCTTGGTTTATCAAAACACGTTCTTGGTTTATCAAAACATACATTTGCCTGTTCTTTCTTCTTCTTCTTCTTCTTCTTTTGTCGTTTCACTTTCTACCGGGTTGTAGCCCATGTCGTGGTATGTTTTTGTCTTTTGCTTCTCTCGTGACCCGAGTAAAATTTTCCCCATTTTACGGCAGGTCTCGTTTACGCTGTCTATCCACCTTTTCCTTGATCTACCTCTTGCCCTTCTTCCTAATGTTCTCATGTAGAAGGTTGCATAAACAATGTGGTTTAGTTGCATTCTCATAATGTGGTCAAACCATTTCATTCTCTGTTGCTCTATGTAATTTACTTAGGAAATTGTTCCAACCTTCTGAATATTCATATTTGTGTTTCTGTCTCTTCTGGTGTTGTTAGGGACCTTTTGTTGGCACTGCATTTTGCAGATTCTTTAAAGTCACATTAAACACATTCCTGGTGAACACAAACATACAAATATTGTTTATGTTCTTAGTTCTTAGTCGATCTGTACTTCTACAGGGTCAGATGCCCCTTTGCACGTCCCAGCTCTAGTATGATCTGGATGAAGCCTGGAGGAGGATTTCCCGCTTAGCGGGCTAGGCATAAACAGCTTTTTACTCCGCTGTGCTGTGACAACTGCTGCAGAGGGTGGTTAACCGATGTGTGAATCCATCTTAATAGACTCTAAACACTAGAGCAAAGTAGACCCGCAGCCTGTTAGGCGCCATCTATGCTGCTCTAAACAAACCACGTAACCATGGCCGGTGTTATGCCATGTGACACAGTTTATTACACATTGTTTATGTAAATTTCAAAATTTAAAACTTTATTTTTGGTTATACTCTATGTTCAGATACTGTAAATGATTGTTGTGGTGGTAGGTAAGAGCGTTGTTACTCCTGTGTTATCAATTTATCATTATTATTATTGATGGTTTCATGACATGTTTTAGCAATGTAAGCATAAGTTGTTTTTTTTCTCAATTTTTTTCTGAGCTGTCTTTTGTATCTCTATCACTATTATTATTTTCCTTTGTTGCTCCATTTTATAGGTTCTACACTACATTTGGCTTCCCTGACCAGACTTTCTTAACTCTATTTTGTGGAAGTTTGGCTGGGCTGTAGATACCAACAGAGCCACGGTTAGTGAACTGGCTTCCCATCCAAATGATCTGGGTTCAGTCCCTAATTGTTGTGAGATTTTGTATATCCCAAAAACGGCTCCCAGCCTAAAAAAAAATTGGGTGCCCGTACAATCTGGAAAGTAAAGGCAGCTGGCTGACCACATCAGAATAGTGTGTTGTTGGTCATAACAAATATGGACCTAACATCATATTACACAAATGCCACATGGTTGATAAAATGGAAAACCCCACCATTTTATGCCTTCTTTGCTCTCGAATTTGAATCAATTCAATTAAGAACATGGCCACTCTTTGCGGAGCATAGGACCTCAACAAAGTCTTCTACACACAAAGTTTCCTATCATGAGTCATCTGAGACAGTTTTACATATGTCTTGTCTGCAGGCGTGATATTGGCATCCAATTTTTCTTCTATGAGTATCTCAGTCGTCCTCTATTCCTCCCGTCCTGTGGATTCCAGAACAGAGACTGTCTTGTAATGTTCTCAATTGGTTTCCATAATGTGTGGTCTATCAAGTACCACTGGTCTTAGTCGACCTGTACCTATATAGGGACAAATGCCCCTGTGCATGTCCCAGCTCTGGTGTGAGCTGGATGTAGCTAGGAGGAAAATTTCCTGCTTAGTGGACAGGATCGAGCAGCTTATTACTCCTCTGCATTGGGACAAGTGCCACTAGAGTAAAGTAGACCTGCAGCCTGTTAGGCACCATCTATGCTGCTTTTAACAAATCCCCAAACCATTGTCAGTGTTATGCCATGTCAAACAGTCGTCTCTTACAACATGCTCTCTGTGTGGCAGTGGTGCTATTCTTGTCCTTGTCATACACAAAGACACTGGCAGACCACTGGTACCTGTCTCAAATATAATGCCACCCTGACCCCCCAATGAGGCAACAAGAAATGAAGAAGAAGAAGATAAAGGAGTAGATGGAAAGCAGAGCTTCTAACCTCTCAACAGAAGTAAACAAGCAGCAATCTCATCTGATCAATCCATTTCTCATTTTTATAATTTCTCTATCACTTTGTATATTTAATTAATAAGCAGCGAACAGAGCAGCTGGAGTGACATCGGACTGGTTCGAGGTGCACAAGGAAGTGCGGAAAGGATGTATACTTGACCCCTTACCTGTTCAGTATCTATGCAGAAAACATAATGGGAAAACTCAAGAAGCAACGAGTATGAAAAGTTTGACGCGCTGACAGTCGATGAGAATTCAATACCAGAACTAAGATATGCAGATGATACAGTTGTCTTCTCGAAGAGAGCTGCGGGGTTGAAACAGATGGTTCTGTCTGTCAAACGAAACAGCGAGAAACAGAATCTATTTATAAACACTGGGGCAAGTCTAAGACAATGAGCATTGACAAAGAGAAAACCAGACCTAAAGTTATTCTACAGAAACAAAAAGTTCAGAACGTCACGCATTTCAAATTTCTCGGCTCAACTATAAGCAACAATAGAGATTTCCAGAAAGATAGAAAGGAAAGAATGACAATGACACCACAGAGGTTAACTAAAATTAACAACGCAGGGCAGAACATTAACAAAATGACAAAAATGAAGATCCTTAGTGCTTGCATCTTCCCAGTGGCAACGTACGGATGCAGGACATGGTCAACCAAACAAACCGTACAGAAGAAGATTGAATCCTTCAAGCTAAAATGCTACAGGAGGATGATCAAAGTACCATAGATAGCAAACAAGAAAAATGCAGAAATCCTGCAGGAGCTCGATATAGAAAAAAAACTGGCTAGTAAATAACATTACGCAGACAAATTAAGAGAATAATCAGGGAGCCAGACTTACCATGGTAACCTACTCTGATATAAGAAAGCCTTAGCTACTTCAATATTTTTTTAAACAAATATCTAACTTATTGTAGCCCAGCATTTCTCTCACGGAAAGCCTCAATAAGTTTTGTTTTTTTTCTTGTATGTATGTACGGAAGGTTAAGTTTAATAAATCTCCTGTTTTGTAAACTATTAAATAAACTTATTTTTAATTTAGAATTGTTTACTATCTGAAGAGTATTCCAGTAATTGTATTGTTCCAATTATTATGAAATAAATGTTGGAAATATATATTGTAACAAAAATACAGTGTACTTTTTTGTCTTTTCTAAATGTTTTAGTGTGATCAAAATTGTGTATACATTTGGCTAGTTTGTGCACGGATATGTAGAGGCATGGGGCATGGCAAGATGTCTCAAACCACACTGTGGATTGCAAGAAGGGAAGTTAATTCAACGAGGACCACAAGAAGTCCAGTTGATGGGACAAGGACCACAAGAAGGGAAGTTAATGTAACCAGGACCACAAGAAGTTCAGTTGATAGGACAAGGACCACAAGAAGGGAAGTTAATGTAACCAGGACCACAAGAAGTTCAGTTGATGGGACAGGAAGTTCAGTTGATGAGACAAGGACCACAAGAAGGGAAGTTAATGTAACCAGGACCACAAGAAGTTCAGTTGATAGGACAAGGACCACAAGAAGGGAAGTTAATGTACCCAGGACCACAAGAAGTTCAGTTGATGGGACAGGAAGTTCAGTTGATGAGACAAGAACCACAAGAAGGGAAGTTAATGTAACCAGGACCACAAGAAGTTCAGTTGATAGGACAAGGACCACAAGAAGGGAAGTTAATGTAACCAGGACCACAAGAAGTCCAGTTGATAGGACAAGGACCACAAGAAGGGAAGTTAATATAACCAGGACCACAAGAAGTTCAGTTGATAGGACAAGGACCACAAGAAGGGAAGTTAATGTAACCAGGACCACAAGAAGTTCAGTTGATGGGACAGGAAGTTCAGTTGATGAGACAAGGACCACAAGAAGGGAAGTTAATGTAACCAGGACCACAAGAAGTCCAGTTGATAGGACAAGGACCACAAGAAGGGAAGTTAATATAACCAGGACCACAAGAAGTTCAGTTGATGGGACAGGAAGTTCAGTTGATGAGACAAGGACCACAAGAAGGGAAGTTAATGTAACCAGGACCACAAGAAGTTCAGTTGATAGGACAAGGACCACAAGAAGGGAAGTTAATGTACCCAGGACCACAAGAAGTTCAGTTGATGGGACAGGAAGTTCAGTTGATGAGACAAGAACCACAAGAAGGGAAGTTAATGTAACCAGGACCACAAGAAGTTCAGTTGATAGGACAGGAAGTTCAGTTGATGAGACAAGAACCACAAGAAGGGAAGTTAATGTAACCAGGACCACAAGAAGTTCAGTTGATAGGACAAGGACCACAAGAAGGGAAGTTAATGTACCCAGGACCACAAGAAGTTCAGTTGATGGGACAGGAAGTTCAGTTGATGAGACAAGAACCACAAGAAGGGAAGTTAATGTAACCAGGACCACAAGAAGTTCAGTTGATAGGACAAGGACCACAAGAAGGGAAGTTAATGTAACCAGGACCACAAGAAGTCCAGTTGATAGGACAAGGACCACAAGAAGGGAAGTTAATATAACCAGGACCACAAGAAGTTCAGTTGATAGGACAAGGACCACAAGAAGGGAAGTTAATGTAACCAGGACCACAAGAAGTTCAGTTGATGGGACAGGAAGTTCAGTTGATGAGACAAGGACCACAAGAAGGGAAGTTAATGTAACCAGGACCACAAGAAGTCCAGTTGATAGGACAAGGACCACAAGAAGGGAAGTTAATGTAACCAGGACCACAAGAAGTTCAGTTGATGAGACAAGGACCACAAGAAGGGAAGTTAATGTAACCAGGACCACAAGAAGTCCAGTTGATAGGACAAGGACCACAAGAAGGGAAGTTAATGTATCAAGGACCACGCCAAAAAAATCCAGTTAAGGTACCAAGGACCACCAAAAAAAGTCCTGTTACAGTACCAAGGACCACAAGAAGTCTAGTTGATGGGACAAGGGCCACAAGAAGGGAAGTTAAAGGACTAAGGACTGCATGTAGTGAAGTTAAGGGCTTAAGACCACATGAAGTAAAAAAAAAAAGTGAACCAAGGTCTACTTGAAGTGAAGTTATTGACTTAATTACTGCCTTGATTAGGCGGCCGCGTAGTGCAGTGGTTAGAGCGCTGGCTTCTCATCTGAGTGGTCCTAAGTTCAATCCCCAGTTGAGGCGGAAATGGGTTTTCAGACCGCTATGCTTCCAGGTCGACCCAGCCTTAAATGGGTACCGATTCAGTCCTGGAAGTAAAGGTGGCCAGTGGGATGCTGACCACATCATCCACTAAGTGCCGTGGGTTACAAAATAATATAGGCCCAACATTATATTTATATGTGCCGCATGGCATGATGGGATCGTTCCTTTTTTTTACTGCCTGGATTGAAGTTCAAGGATGATATGAAGTGCAGTTAAGTTAAAGATCCAAGGATGACATGAAGCGAAATAATGTCCAAGGATGAAGTGAAGTTAAGTTAGTGGTCCAAGAATGACATGAGGAAGTCAAGTTAATGACCCAAGGTTGACATGAAGTGATGTTAATGGTTCAAGGATGACATGAAATGATGTTAATGGTTCAAGGATGACATGAAATGATGTTAATAGTCCAAGGATGACGCAAAGTTTTATAAAAAAACAAATTATCAATTATACAGTAATACATACATTCTAGTTTCAGCTCTCCAAATATAAGTGCCCTGCCGAGGTTATGGAGCCTTCTACCCTATATGGAGTATCTTCAAATGTAAGCCCACCTTCGCGAAGTTGGGAAGCATTCTATCCTACATGGGGTCTCTCTATTTGTAAGTCTACCTCCCTTGGTTGGGGAGCCTTCTACGAGGGGTCTTTTCATGGGTAAGCTTAGCTTGCCTGGATTGGGGAGCCTGCGCGCCCCGGAGCTATGCCGGTGGGAGTTTTGCTCCTAACAGGGAGACCCAAGCTGGGCAGGTCCACAGAAAGGAGCCAGACTACGCAGCTGTAGAGCAGGAAAGCCCTATCCTATCGATGTAGCTGCAGAACCCACCGGCGAGTTGTATACGCTCTGGGTCGCACCGATGCACTCCGTCTCATGGGTCGAATGCATTCTTGCCTGGTTATTTATTGTATATCCTCTATCGATTATCTCCAAGGATCAAGATGCTGAGCAGCACATGAGCTGCAG
Source organism: Ariolimax columbianus (assembly GCA_036924085.1). Taxonomy (NCBI): domain Eukaryota; kingdom Metazoa; phylum Mollusca; class Gastropoda; order Stylommatophora; family Arionidae; genus Ariolimax; species Ariolimax columbianus. Next base: position 34,710,366 of record JAVGWX010000015.1, read on the forward strand.
TGGTCAGCGACCCCATAGCTGACTGCTAGCGTCAGGGCCAGCGAACCAAAGCTGCCAAGACCCTTCTACACCTCCAGGTGGTGATCCTGGATAACAGGCTGCAGCAGGGCAGACTGGCTAAGGAGAAGGGATCGAAGAGGGAATGCTAACCTGGTACTAAAAAAATGTTTGCTGAAGTCGGATGTGTTAGACCGAAATGTGCAAATATCGCAGCTAAGCTGTAAACTACGACACAACGCATTCCGTTCTCTGGATTGCATTCTGCTACTTAAGCCATTTCAGGGTTTGGTAGTGGGAGATTGAGAACGAAAGAAGAAGAAGAAGAAGATTATCTCCATAGATAACGAAGAGATGCAGACCAGCGAATATTGCACCTCTCCATTTTGGGATAATCTCTCGGGGGACGAGGAATGCCAGAAGTGCCATCTCGACATATGAGCTGACATGACTGACGGAGGAATGGTGAGATAGCCGGCCAAGATGTAAGTGATGCGTTGCTTACAGGTCGTGACGATCCCGGGACACTGACATACTGGACTGTCTCCTCAAGGCATCATCATGTAGCATGTCCTTTATAGAACGTCGCTCCCATCACAGTCTGTCTGAAAGAAACTCGTTCCCTTGCCAAAACTCCAGCTTCCGCCACAGTCATACCCAGGCATTCCTGGATATCTTGGTGCTATCGTCTTCTTGGTCTACCCCTTCCTCTTTTACCTGGCACCATACCTTACATCACTGTTCTCTCGAGATCGTTGTGTCTCTTGATGTGACCAAAGTATTTGCATTTTCTAGCCAAAATGTGGGACACTCAGAAAATTATTCTATACTTCTTCCCATCTGCAGCAACTCGGATGGGAGGTATTACCACATCCACCTTATATCGCAGATCTCGCTCCAAGTGATTTCCATGTGTTTGGACCCCTAAAAGAATTTCTAGGAGATCAGCATTTCAGCACTAACGGCGAAGAGAAACATGCTGTCCTGGATTGGTTCAGACAAATCTTTCTACGCTGTTCACTCTGTTGTCATCATTTAACTTAACTTAACGTCTTTATACTGGTTTAGAAGACTCTGCAGAGTCTGTATACAACCAGTTTTATTTACATCATCTTGCTCTAAAATCTATGCCCATCCAATTTATTCTTAAATGCAGTAATTGTCCCTGCCTCCACTACCTCCCGTGGCAATGCATTCTAAGCATTCACTACTCTCTGACTAAATAAATATTTACTAATATCCAATCTAGACCTCTCTTTAGTTAATTTGAAGCTATGCCCTCTTGTTCTTGTGGGTGGTTGTATTTTGAAGAAAAAAAACTTGTTATAGTCTAATTAAATTTATCCATTCCTCTGATCATCTTATAAACCTGTATTGTCACCTGGAATTCTTCTCTTTTCTAGACAAGTAGGCCGGTTGTTCTTTCCTCATAACTGTAATTCTGGAAACCCACTATCAGCTTTGTCGCTCTTTTTTTGAATTCTTTTCAGCATGTTTAAATCCCCTCTACAATAAGGACTCCACACCTGTACACAGTACTCCAATCTAGGTCTCACTAATACGTTATACAGTTTGACTATCACTTCCTTGCTCCTATGTTTAACATTTCTTTTTATCACACCTAACATTGCATTTGCCCTTTTCACTGCTACATGAACTTGCTCACTCACCTTACCTATGTGATCTATATATGTCTATACCCATATGTCCCTTTCTTTATCTATCTTTCTAATATTGTTCTCTCCCATCAGCGAACATACTACCTAGGTATTTGAACTCCCGTACTTGCTTGATACCACTGATGTAGAAACCTCTATGCACGTGTTCACGTGATATCATCATCGTCTTTGTCTTGTCTGTGTTGATCTTCGTGCCATTTTCGTTACAAGCAAAATTGGGATAGGTTAGGTGTCCGCAGTGTAATAATTCTCAATGCGGCCCTAATTCCTTTCATGCTCACGGGCACACGGGTAGACCTCGCACCACCACACTTGTGCAACACATGTTGTCACAATGACTATCTTTTCTTTGACCTGTCTGATTGATCTTCATCCTGTGTTATCTCCACTAGGACGGGTTGCTGCTGGACCAAGGTAGCTCCCGACCAGAGAGTGCTGTCGATGATAGCGCAAATGTTCTTCAACTCGCAGCAAAGATGATGCATAACATAACGCGGGTCTAACTTTGCTCGGTGTTTCAGTCCATCCTGGATACCGCCAGGCCACGAATTTGACTGGGATTCACATAAGTCGACGGGGAAGGCGCGGGCTAGTGGTTAAGTGACACGGTCTCACAACCCGAAGCTCTTGGATTCACTACCCAGCATAGCACCGGCCTTACCTCGGACAAGCAAACTCTTAAAATATGCAGGAGGAAGCAAACCCTTACATAAAATGCATGCCGAAGTCGTATTCACTGGGTCGACAGGCGCAAAATAAAAACATAGTGCAACGCACAACCGCCAGGAAGGGGGGGGGGGGGGGGATTAGAGAAATAAGACGAACGCAAACGAAGCATGTTATATACAGACTATGCAGTCTTCTAAACCATTATAATGAGGATAAAGGAAGTTAAATGTAATTAAAACACAAGTCACATTGTAATACCTTAGACCAAACTACGGCCCGCGGACCACATCCAGTCCGCTAACCAGTTTTGACCAGCCAGCCAATCAGTTTTGGGCCGACCTCTTATTGTTGATTGAAAATCAATGTATACTCCAGCCACTGTGCTAAAAAAAAAATACAAAATAGCACGCACATGTACCAGAAACAAAACCCAAAAGACCCAAAATGAACGATTACCATCTCCCCACCACCCACAACACCCCAACTCTCTCTCTATCTCTCTCTATCTCTCTCTCTTCTCTCTCTTTATCTCATACCAATTGAGCTCTACTAGATTGTGCCGACAAAACGGAAATGATAACGTCAAATCTCTGATTATGCACGCGGACATGCAAAGACAGTGTCTGTACCTACTTTGATAATGAGAAACTGAAAGCAATAACATGTATATTCTGCGGTTGAAAGTCTCTGAGATCAAATGATGTTGCTTTGTCTTTAGGGTCGGTATGGGAAAGTGATCGTGGGGGTGGATGGTAGGTATATTTCTATAAAAAGGAGTTGAGGTGCACAGTTGGCAGCCTTGTGAAGTGTGTTAAGTATAAATCAGCCAGTGACACTTCTGGGCTTATAGCTGTTATGCCATCAGATGGGCTGCCTCTGTAAAGTGATACGTCAGTCGCAGGTCCTCAATGGTTCCCCACACTTTGTCTTATATGTTTCTTTCCTCGGGCCAGGTCTTCTCACGGGAGCCTTGGTGCAGTGGACATGTTTGCGGGATGTGTTCTGGAGTCTGGGGTCCTCTCTGACATGTGCGTTGTGCAGTCTGTGCTGCTTTCATTTTATGCAAGTGTGCATTTATATAAGAGTTTAGATTTGGTAAAAATTATTATAAGTACAGAGTAGTTTGTCGTTGCTTTCTGTACGTGGTTCATTCCATATGTAAAACTAAATCTCAGAATATAATTCTTTAAGGATATTATAGGTCTGGCCCTCAGGTGTTATCCTTTACCATAATCTGGCCCTCGGCCAACCTTAGCTTGGCTACCACTGCCTTGGACTATCACAAAATCTCTCTATTCTGGGGAGCGCCATCATTGTTTGTTTTGCAACTGATATTATCATTACTGACAAGAATAATGTTATTTTTGTCAGTATTTCTTATACATTTTATAGTTCACTTTTTCCCTTTATGTTGTTCTTATTTGTCCATTTCACGATGACCATCTAGTTAGGTCGAAATGCAAGTGTCTGTTAGTGTTACTGCTCTAATGCCAAACTGGTGTTTAAGATTGCATTTAAGCCAATGCTGCAAGTGCACATACTTTCAATCAGTTGTGCTCATACGCAGATGGAAGATGGTCACTTAATCTCGCATATAAAGCTGCTGATAGGCAGTGGTTATTTGTTCCCTGTTTAAATTAAGGACAGTTTTTATAGTTGTTTTTGCCTCGCCGTGTGTTATACATTCCTCGCTTTGCTACGAAACATGCGCCTATCTAGTAAGCCTATCCGCTTATTATAGCTGCCCATGATGCCCACTCAATTGTGCTCTTTTGCAATGACGGGGTTAGTTGATCATGTGTTTGTCAGGTCCTCAAGTCCTTTGTGTTGCTGATTCTAAAAACAGTGGCGGACTACGAAAGGTTACCGCCAGTAGTGGAATGTTAACTTATCGTTTTTATACTGATTTAGAAGACTATGCAGAGTCTGTAAACAACCAGTTTCGTTTACATTTCCTTGCTCTAAAAGCTATTGGCATCCAATCTATTCTTAAATGCATTAATTGTCCCTGCCTGCATTATGCGACACAATTCCACACCGTCCACCCATCAACTTTCCAGATCAATTTTATTGGCGAATAATTAGGTTGACATAAAAATAAATAAAACGACATAATGTTTCATTTATATGTGTTTTTGCGCTTTTATTGAACTAAATGTTTCAATTACATCTTTAAAGTGTATGATTTTAGAGTGCTCATTTTCAATGGGAAGTATCCCAAGGTTTGTCAATCTGTTTTGACTCATCGTTTACCTCAAATGGTTTTGACCAATCGTAGCTTCGAGAAGCTTCTTTCGCAAGCCTCCAACTGAGACACAACAACGGCATGCACAGAGAGAGAGAGAGAGAGAGAGAGAGAGAGAGAAAGAGAGAGAGAGAGAGGATAGGGAGAGGAAGTCTAGAGTGCTATCAAAAACAATTCCAAAATGCGTTGCTTCTTCAATATCATTAACAGTTGTCGTAAAGTGTTCGTCGCATCGGTCGCGGACTCATATCACGGTGGAGACCGAGATTTGTTCACATGAATCATCCAGTAGAAATGTCCCCTTGTCTCTGAGTATATAAATTTCCCCTTATATCATACACATGTGTGCAGTAGTGTACACGTTAAAAATCCATTGGCATTTGGACATCGAGAAGAGTAGGTTTAACGACCGATGCTAGGACAAAATTCAAGTTAAAAATATACTAAATTTTGTCTAGAGATTCCAGCCCAAAAAAGAATATGTCGCAAAAGGCTATAACACGAGGTCTTGTTTATGTAGTTAGTGGAGCGGCATATATGGCGCCTGACAGGCTGCGGGTCTACCTTGTTCTAATTTATGCTTCCATCACCACAAGTTCCAAAAAATAGGCGATCGTATATTCCAGGGGCCACACATTGGGATTGACCTGACAAGTCACCAGCGAATTTTCGCTAGGCAAAAAAATATGAAACGAGGTCACACATTTTCACGACGTCTAACTACATAAGTGGACTGAAGATAGAATAATTAGCAGTTTGCTTTTTTTTTTTTAAATGCATATCCGAAAAGGCTTATGGACGCGTTCTGTAATTCTTTAGACAAAAAGAAATAAATTCTTCTTCTAGTAACGATTGAGTTGTCAATCCTTGCGGTTTTTGTTTTTTTTTTTTTTTTTTTTTTTGCGTTAGCCTTATTTATCTATTATTCCCCAAGGCGGTGTGCGTTGCACTGAGGTTTTTTTGCGCCTGTCGGCCCAGTGCATCCGACTTCAGCATTAATTTTATGTAAAGGTCTGCTTCCTCGTGCATTTTCTAAGGGTTTGCTTCCCCGGGGTAACGGCCGGTGCTGTGATGGGGATCGAACCCAGCACCGGGATCAAGATGCTGAGCAGCACATGAGCTGCAGTGGTCAGCGACCTATAGCTGACTGCTAGCGTCAGGGCCAGCGAACCATAGCTGCCAAGACCCTTCTACACCTCCACGCGATGATCCTGGATAACAGGCTGCATCAGAGCAGACTGGCTAAGGAGAAGGGATCGAAGAGGGAATGCTAACCCGGTACTCAAAAAATGCTTGCTGAAGTCGGATATGTTGGACCGAAAGGTGCAAATATCGCAGCCAGGCTGTAAACTACGACACAGCGCATTCCGTTCTCTGGACTACATTCTGCTACTTAAGCCCTTTCAGGGAGAAGAAGAAGAAGAAAAAGAAGAAGAAGAAGAACCCAGCACCTTCGATTGTGAGCCGTGCCTCTTAATCACTAGCCCACGCCGTCACGTCTATTAAGACTAGGTGATGTTAAGATAGCAACTTAACCAGTTCAAAGAACTGTCCTTTTAGTTTTTTATGTTCTTTCTATGACCTCGCAAGGGACGGTTTTAGTGGATCAGAAATAAAGTCACGTATAAGAGACGTTTTCAAATCTCCATCTTAATTCTTTCTGCGTCACTTGTTGCTTGTATGTTATGATCAATCGTATTTTGGAGCTTCAATCTCATAGCAAGGTTTTCATTTTTTTAAAGCATGAGAGCTGACGAACCCAAGATTTGTGTTCAGATACTTTTGGTTCTAACTGCAACAAGTGAACATACGTACGATGCGCATGATGACGTCGCTTCTGTTGTAAACAGCACATACCATCCGTCAAGTTTTCAAAATTTCATTATCCTTTTACTCAGTTTCCCCATCAGACCGTTGAAAACATGGCGAATGTGATATTGATCCATCCAGAGTTGATCAGCGAGGGGTGATTCGGTTTCTAACAGCTGAAGGATGTCGACCAGTTGACATTCATCGCAGAATGCAGACAGTATATGGTGACAAAAGTGTGTCAAAGACAACGGTGAAACACTGAGCAACGATGTTTAAAGAAGGACGTGAGTTAACGCAACAATCAGTGCGTGATCCAGTCTCGGGAGATCTTTCGTTAACTCACGTCCTTCTTTATACATCGTTGCCCAGTTCTTCACCTTTGTCTTCGACACATGGTCAGCTGAGGAAACTATGAGTCGGAGGATAATGAAATTTAGCAAAATTGGCATATGGTATGTGCTGTTTACACTTGAAGTGACATCATCATGCGCATCGTACGTAAGTCCACTTGTAGCAGTTAGGTCCAGTTTCATTTGAACACGCCTCGTACATTGAACCATATGACAAACTTTTGAGTCTCTGCTTTTTATCTCGTGCAAACAATCTTCAGAGAAAACTAAATAAACTGCTTCTTGACTGAGAGTAAACCATATATTTTCTCAACACTTTTTCGACATTTAGCAATGCCACAACGTGGTCAGGTTTCAAATGTGTCTGTCGCGTTTTATCTCCTGGTCTATGAACTGCATATTTAATATCTTTCTATGGCACTCCTAGCTACCCTGGCACCCGGGACACCACCACCCCCCCCCCGCCCCCATTTTGGTTCCGCCACTGCTCTGTGGTGCTGTAATCACCGAGTGTTTCTCTGATGATAACCACCTGTTTCATTGCACGTGCGTTATATTTGCCAAGTAGCTCTACAGCTTATTTTATGATACTCTATAAAGCTTCATTGACTTTATTTTATGCTATTGCTTTTGCGTTGGAGCTAATACATTATATCACAGCGGCAATTACTTTGTAGTGATCATTATTTTTTTAAAGTATAATTATAACTAAAATGTAACAAATGTATTATAACATTTTGTTTCCGTCACGTCTAATTTGTACACCTTTCATATTTATTTAATAAAGATTATTACACACACACTCACATAAATGTTGCAATATCTACTCGTTGAGTGAAAGCGATTATTTCTTATAAATTTGTCAATTCAAGTTAATTTCATGCATGTGGGGTGTCTGTAAAACCGCAGCATCACCCATGACATTAGTCAAGTACATTTCACCAATCCTTCTTTGGTCTGTTGCATGTTAACGTGTCAACTAGTTACACCTCCTGCCACGTTTTCATAATTAAGGACACGTCATCGATTGCTTTGCAACAGAAGTGTCCTGTTTCATCAGTCCTCTAATCTCTCTCTCTCTCTCTGCAGTCATAGCAAAGACGCATAACGTGCTCCAAAGAAGTGTAAGCATGAATGCACATATCTTTTTTAGTGCATCAGATGCAAATACATGCTTTTGTTCATATCTTGTTATTTACCTTTTATTTACCTACGTTGAAATTGTGTTTGCAGGAACGGAATTCCAGCAGTTGGGGGTGTTTTACGGTTAAAAATAGCAACAATATTCATAAGGACATTATTGGCCAATCATTGAACACTGACGTCATCATGCCCAGCCAATCATATCGCACCACATCAGCCCTGACCAGAACCCGACGAGAAGCTAAGAGGGTGTTTCAAAGATGTCTTGAGTGAAAAATTAAATAACTTTTATCGCCTAAAACGGGCTCTGTGCCGCTTCCTGTTGAATTTGGATTCGAAAAAGGACTTTGAATAATGTCTGCGATCACATCTAAAGCCATCGTTATAACGACATACCCCGGTAAACACGGTAGTATTACCGTGCCAGCCAGAAATGGCGAGTTCTCCATTCTCGACTCAGTCGATTTTGACAGTGACGACAGCAATAGCGACGATGTGCCGAAGAAACGGCGTCGTTTAACACATTTGTCACCAGATGAGAAACTGCTGAGAAGGTGAGTTACATGTTTTCTGTCAATAATTTGTGGTACTGTCACAGAAGTGTGGGGGATTGAATTAAACACGGTGGAGGAAATCATCAACTAAAACTAGTAGTACTAAACTACTAGAGTGACTGTTGACTTGGAACAGGCAGGACGGGACGGACATTGTTTGTTGAGCGATTGATCGACCCAACCCGAACTCCGAAGGCAGGGGCACACAGGCTGGCTGCACAGTTAACGTGGCAGTCGTCCAACGTAATAACTGGGTTTTAGATGGGTGTTTTATGCCTTAGCTTTTATGGCGTGTTCAATAACGCATCGTCTTAACTCTTTTTAATTGCGTGGTTTTCATTTTAGGGCGTGTTCTTTGCTCGTCTCTATCACTATCAATCAGTATCAGACACTCCCACATGTTTTTGTTTCCTCTTCCATTTTACATTTGCAATTAAATTGCTGTTATTCAGTATCTTGTTTCACAACTAGGATATTATCATATTGTTTGTAACCCAAAAGATTAGTTACTCCTACGTGTATCATGCCCACCATTGTAATTGTTCTTCCTCTATTGATCCCTATAACTATAAACTATAAATAAATATTCTCCAATTCCTCCCCAGGTATGGAATACCACCGTAATCCATTCCTGGTGGAATGGATTTCTGTATAGTCCTAGTAATAGTAGTATACTATAATAAAAATTAATTAATTTCTTGCTTCTAGTTTTCTTTCTGTTCAAACTCTTATGTTCTGCTCATTCTCAAATAAGAAGGTAAACTAAAAGGTGGGGACAAAATGTTAGAAACTTCATAATATAGATAGGCCTCACTTTTGTTTTTAGGTTGGGTGTCCAGTGCCCCTATTTACTCTATTTCCTTTAACTTTGACAGTTGAGTTGAGTAAGTCTGGGTGAACTGGAGCATGTCAATCTCAGGGATTGATTGAACCTTTTATGGACAGACTGGGCTCTAACCGCTATGTCTGCAAAAGCTGTCAATCACATCTCATAAACCTGGTGGCCTGTCTCGCGTATCTTTTCTCCATACGGTATGCTTATCCTTCATCTAAGTTGGAAAGAATATGCTGTCATTCTGCTCATCTCATGGAGTTGAGATACCTGAATGATGTTTTAATGTTTGTCTTGGTGTGTCCTTCCAACATAGGATCCATGTATGTGTCTGATATTTTATTTATTTAGCATGGTATCCTAGTCTTGTACCGACTTCCACCTTATTAACTTACTGGTGGGGAAAGGGTGCCAGGTCCCTATCTTCGGGATCAGCATGCAAACTGGCAAAGACACTCCCCCCCTCTCACATCCACAACATGTTTATGGAAAGAGGCTGTGTTATTGCAGCCTTGCTGACAAGATGGGGATCAGCAATATTATCCTCAAAATACCGAATGTACTGACAAACCTAACATTGCACTACAGAGACACCTTCAATTCCCCTCAGGGTATATGACAATCACTTGTAACTGGGCCAACAGTCCTGGAGGACCGCGGTCCACCTTCATCAGCATGCTCGGGATGTGTGGAAAGCTACTACAACTCGCCACTTAATGTCCTTTTCAGGGCGCACAAAAGAGTAAACTTACTCATTGTGAGCATTAAACAATAACATACTGTTTTCTTATTTCCTAAGGCAGGGAGGCTTTGGGGTTGTGAACTTGGCTTACAATCCCAACACACCAGGTTCAAATCACATTGTTCTCAGTTTGATAGACAGGGCATGCCTGCTTCTTCTAGTCAACCCAGCTGTAAATGGGCACCTGACAATCAGTGAGGTCTGCCACAGAAGCTATGGAGTTCATGCTCTGTTATCAGCGCTTTTAACAATGATAGGGACGGAGTACATATGGGGGTGCCCAGGTGCATCGAAGTTGGTTCTATACGCCATTTTCCATTTCATATTCCTTGGCTAATTTCTGGCAAAGAAACCAGTGACAATTGCATCTTATAGCGTATTTAAGGGTGGCAGTAAACTCCCTCCACTTCACCCGGTCTGTGGATATCCTTAGTGCTGTGCCCTAGCTCTGGTTCATGATCTAATTTTAGCTTTTGTGGTTCTTTAATTAGGTCAGTATTTTTTGCCTTCCCTCTGGGATCTATAGCGTGGTGGTTCTGGTGATAGTATCAGGTTTTGCTTTTTTAGGCATGTCAGACCAATCCAATTCCTGCGTCACTAAATTTGATGATGCTCCACTATTTTATATCTATACTATATTTCTGAAAGTTTGTATATTTATTTGCCTGAAGACACCATAACTCGTGAACATTTCAAGACACACCAAAATGACATTTTCACTGAACATATATTCAATGGCCAATTTGTAGATCAACGCAACATATTTCAAGTCACTATGTGGTTCCCTTCATGAGTTATGGGCATATGATTATACAGCGAAGTACATTTTGTACCGGCAAATGGTGACCTCATGACCTAATTTGCTTTACCAAATTGTGCATGCGTGAGATACCATGTGACCTTTAAATTTGTTGACATCACAGTACCAATAGGGTGTATACGTAAATTTAATATTCCTTGTTTGTACATGTAAGTGTTTGATTGTATCTTTATGACACAATTTTAATATAAAATATTGCATGCATACTTATTTGGGGGGAGGGGGATGTGTGTGTGTGTAAGACAGTTAACTACTTTCATAATTATTTCGAGCATTGCCGGGTATTCCAGCTAGTTATTAATATATTTTAATATATTTATCTTGCTTTTGTTTTGTTTTCCTCTTAGAAAATTGAAGAATCGAGTTGCAGCTCAAACTGCAAGAGACAGAAAGAAAGCTCTAATGGCTGAACTAGAAGAGAAAGTTGCACAATTAGAAGAAGAAAATAAATTGTTAAAACGACAGAACTATACATTAAAAGAAGCTTCAAGCACACTAGCGAAAGAGAATGCAGTGCTGAAATCACAACTGACTGATCAACCACTGGCCATCATCAAGACAGATTCTGAATCAACAAGGTATGCCTCATCATTTGCATTTAATTAAATCTTCACTTTACCACTATTAAGAATAATACCAGGAAATATGGATGAACAGGTGTGCCATGGGAATAACAGGTCGCAGTGTATTTAGCGAAATGTCACAGCCAAAAAGTAATGATGACATAAACAAATTAGATAAAAGAGATGAAAGTCTCATCTTTCAGTTCTGAACAGGACACACCAGAGTCAAAAGCCACTTGAACTGCATCAATCCCCAGTACCTACCATTGTGCAGACATTGCTCTCTAGCATGCTGTGTGGAACAGTGTGAAACAACTGAAGAAGACCTGTACCTATATGAGAATGGCATTGGGCTGAGAGGAGCAGGCTAACTCAGCAGCTATGGGAAAATAACATCAACCACTAAGGGACATGACATTCCTAGTGAAAGTCTCTTTTGGCATAGAGGACCTTTTCGAATCCATTTCTTCATTTCTTTACACTTACCCAGCTGTAAATCATTACCTAACTTAAGCTAGTGAAGGCAATGAAGGAGCCTTCCCCCCCCTCCCTGGAGGACAGACGCGGTCCACCTTCATCAGTATGCTCTGGATCTAAGGAAAGTTGCTACAACCCACCTATTGTTCCATTCAGGGCGCACAAAACTTACCCATTGTGGGCATTAAGAACAGCTATAGATGGCGCTTAACTGGCAGTGGGTCTACTTAGCTCTAGTATTTGTGTCTATAAAGATGGTCTCGCACATCAGTAAAAACCACCCTCCAGGAAACTGTTTGTACAGTCTATATAGTCTTCTAAACCAGTATAAAGACGTTAAGTTAAATGAAAACAGTACACTTTATTTTTGTTTCATAAATTTGCTTTAAAGTTCAGTAATGACAGAACTAGCAGTAATATCAATATTACTGTTTTATGTTGGTGAGTTATATTAAAAATGTATCAGTATTCTTCCTCTTCTGAGTTTGTTCTCAATCTTCCGCTACCAAGACCTAACAGGGCTTTGCAAGTAGCAGGATGTAGTCTGGGGAACAGAGTGCATTGTCTCTAGTTTATAGCTTGATTCGATATTTGCACCTTTCGGTCTGACACATCCGTCTTCGGCGGATTGGTATTCAATTACTGCAACAAACCACTGTGTATTAGAACACTTTGGCATTGAATACCTTGTCATTCAGTCAGACCACAAACGTGTTGACTAAAGAGTAACCATCTCTATAATAATACTCCCAAATGTGTGATACAGAGATTAGATGAGTGGTAATCCTGTTATCGCTGGGATTGGAAGTGGAAGTAGTACTAACAGTTTAAGTTGCAGCCAATATTGTGGTAGATTTGGTTGTACAAAAATAAAAATGTGCTGAAAAAGGTAGACTAGCAATCCAGATTGAACGAGTTTGATATCAAATAGAGGGGCAGTACATGAGATAACAAAGCAGAAATTAAAGTTTTTTTAATTAAAGAAAAAGTCAAAATCCCGTTTACACGCCTCTTTGTCAAATTGGGAATATGGTGTTAGGCCCATATTATCCCGACCACATTAGGGGTGTTCCAAGATTGTTCCCGCACTCAATTTTTTTGGTTGGGCTGACCCCGGGAGACGTCTTTTTTTCTTCTTTTTTTTTCGATCGGAACAAAAATCCAGCACCAACTGGGGACAGAATGCTCAGCTGGGAAGCCAGTGCACTTACCACTGTGCTACATCGGCTCCTCGAAGCATGAGTGTATGTAACTAATGAGCTACTGGAATCATTCATCATTGTCTCTGCCATTTGCCATGTACTGAGAGACTGAGACCCTTTGAGTTTGCAGATAGTTCAGCCTAGTTGATTGACATTGGGGGGGGTATAGAGATTAGGTCACACGGCTCACAATCCGAAGGTGCTGGGTTGGCTCCCCACGTTGGCTACCACAGAGAAGCAAACCCTTAGAAAATGCAGGGGGAAGCAGACGGTTACATACAATGGGCTGACAGGCGCAAAATAAAAACATAGTGCAACGCACACCGCCTTGGGGAACAGAGAAATAAGGCAAACGCAAAAAAAAAACACATATGGCATGCCTCTTACGTGTCATTGTTAATACAAAATAGCATAGGAAAAGATTGAATGAACAATTTGATGATTTGTTTGTTGTTCCCACCACACCCAGGTCCGCAGCACCCGCTGTTCCTCTGCAGAAGGAGCAGGTTCAGATTCTGTCTCGGTGGATGGCACAGTGCTTCACATTTGTAGTAACACTCAGGTTAGTAACTATGTTTGTATGTTCACGACACATTCATTAACCTTTTACAGTCCAGCCTAAAACATTTAATATATGTCTTACATTACACCAGATGGAAGATACAATTACGAAATAAAATGCAGAATCGCCCAAGCAAAATTGGCCTTCCAGGTCATGAAAAGGATATTGTGCAACAAAACCTTGTCGCTGGAACTGAGAGAAAGAGTCCTGGGATGCTACATGGAACCCATACTGACATATGACAGTGAATCATGGACAATTAGCAAGCAAGCTCATAGGTCTTTGGAAGCAACGGAGATGTTGTTTTACAGAAAAAAATGATACAGTACTGGAAGAGGAACAAAGACAACTTATTGCAAGGACCAGAACAAGGCAGTCATCCTTCTTTGGGCATGTTTTGAGAAGAGGCGGCTTGGCGTACGCTGTGACAACGGGAAAGATAGCAGGAAAGAGAGACAGAGGAAGGCTGAGAGAGATGATGTTGGACAGTCTGAGAGAATGGCATGGATGACAATCAACAACAAAGTCGGTAAACTACACATAAAAGAAGTGGAGGAAGGTCCATGAACGCCAACCGGCAGAGCACCTGATGATGATGTCTTAGCTTCCAAGCAAGAGCTTTAACTTTGGTTTCAAATAGTTTATTTTATTCAAAATAAAATTGATAAATTATAATCCTATCTAAAGAGACATATAATTAAATTATCTATGAATAGTCACTACTCATGTATGGCTAATTGCACTGTATGGGGCTGAAACATGGACTCAGGCAAAAAAGGATGAAAAAAGTCTTGGAAGCGTTTGAAATGTGGTGCTATCATATAATGGAATGAGCGAGTTGAACAGAAAGAATATTCGATCACAAAGACAAATATTGAAAATGCTACAGATGCGAAAATTGAGTTGGCTGGAACACAATATGCGACATGGAAGCCTTCTACAGAAGATAATAGAGAGCAAGATCCAAGGGAAATGAGGAAGAGGGCGAGCAAGACCCACCTTTGCATCTCAGGCATGCAGATACATTAAAGTATGAACCTATTATGAAATGAAGAGAACTGCAGAGGATAGGGTCCAATGAAGGAGACATGCTCAAATACCCATATGTTCAGCAGCTGCTATAGCATTAGCTCAGATGTTTATACATGATAAACTGGTGCCTATCCGTAATGTCCCAGTACAGTGGCGATGAACATAAAACTTAAATGGCTAGTCACGGAGCAGTTACTCTAGAGAAGGTTAACTTTAGAAAGGGAATAATCAGGAAAATAATATAAGTAACGTTTTTCTTTACTTTATGTGAATGAACTCTGTAATATAATCATTGTGTTGTAGCATTTAATTTTTTTTTTTTTTTAAAGACAAGAATTGCATCTTTTTTTTCTGTATTTATCTAATCTTTGTGTTGCAATATTTGTTTTCTCTGCAATCCTGTTTATTGAAGAACAAAATTTATTTGGTTATCTGTTTTACAGCCTGATGATTTCCTGGGCCTGCTACAAGAACTTGCAGAAGACAGCAAATGTGAGCAGTCGCAAGCGCAAGCAACCACATCCCTCCCGCAGGGTGTCAATGGAGGAGAATGCCCTGACAACAGCGTCAGAGCCAACCATAGAACATCCTCATCTGGAGTGGTGGGGCTCTCACCAGCGGAGTTGGAATCCCTCAACGAACTGATCTCTATTGATCACGTTTACGTCAAGTCTCAGCCCACAAACCTGCAAAGAGGGAAGGAGGGGAAACATAAATCTACGGTTGCTGTTCGTGTACTCACAACTAATGGCAGCATCATTTCTTCACCACAGAAATGTAGTTCCAGCGTCTCAGGTCTGAAAAGACGACAGGCATCTGAACTCAGTGGGGAGAAAGTTTCGCTAGTTCAGTCGATCGTTTCTACACACACATCACCCGACACTCAGTTAGTTACATTGAACAATGATTTTACGTTGTCATCGTTTTCATCATCGCATTCATTGTTATCACCCCAGTTAAGTGCTTCAGATGTTGCGGATGACTTTATTAATTCACTTTCAAATTCTGACATGGAAACATCCTTGAACCTTTTCCAAGACCTTGATTTCAGTTTGATGGAATCAGACATGTCAGCGGATACCAAAAAGACGACCAGCGAAGCAGACTGTATCTGCTTGAATAACTCTTACGATACAGTCCCAACAGGAGAGGTTTTAGACAATGAATTAAATGCTACAAAGTTATTTGACGAAATTTATGAACACTACCTTAACATCAAGGAGTCGTCGTCCCCATCATCAATGACATTGAGTGACTCTGGTATAAGCAGTGACCTTGAGACCATGTCACCTCAGAGCAGTGAGGAATCACTGTACGATAATGACATGTGGCATGACACATCCTTTGCTGACTTATTTCCTGATCTTCAGTAAACAAACAATAAGAGTCTGATGTCATCTGCCACATGGGTGGGGGGGAATTCCGAACTATAATCCATTTATAGGGTGTGAGACATGCATTTGGTCCTCGATAAAAATCCCAAACAGTCAAATTAACTTATAAAATTGAAATATTTCTTTTACTTTTTTTATAAGTATCATTACCATTATTGCGGATTACATCTATCCAGATGAGGAGCTCATGGCCAAACAGTTAAAGATATCAGTGTCTTAGTCTGGAGACATGTTCTCAATCCCCCACTTCCATTAAAGCCTCTGTTTATTTCTCTCGAGGTGAAATCAAAACCTTGGCTGCTGTGGCAAGTGACCTTTATTCCTCAACTTTGTAAATCTCTTTTCTTCCCACTACCCTCAAAAACGAGGGTGTCGAGAAATACCTCCATAATAGTATTTTCTTCCTCTAATGAAGGCAGAAGTCAACTCCCAACATTGTCATATTAAAATAAGGCGAGGTTGCAGCGACACTGGATAATGTGGAAAACAAATTGTTTAAAAACATCATGCCATTTGTGATTTTTTTTTTTAACTTTGTTTTTCAACATTATTATACTAATTCTGCAAGTTGAGGGGGTGTGCCAGAATACCCAATCTTATATTACTCACACTTTTCTGCTCTGCTTGGGTCGAACAGCGCATGCTTGATTCATTTCAGTGTCTCCGTGCAGTGGGCTGTAGTGCAGTGATAGTTTAGATGTGAAATCTGACAGAAATCAGTTTGTATATGTTTTGCGTGTTTTTCTGACCACGCAAGACAGACCCATACTTACTTCAATCATTTTTCACATTTGACACTCTGTTGTACTGTGGCCACTCTGATTTTTAGATCAGGCATACAAGAAAAGTAGCAACACGCCCAGTGTTGGGAAAGGAAATGCATGTAATAATAAGCCCCACACTCCTTTGTAGCGTAGGCCAAACACTACTTCCAGGCAATGCTTTTTATGCAATTAAGGTTACCAGCACCATCACAACCTTCTCTGACTGCCTGCATCGACCTTCCAGGCAGGGAACCATTGGGATTGCTAGGCGCGCCATCCAGATAGTGCTCAACAATGCTCTGAGGCCGCCAGAGATATTGATCGTTTGTTTTGCGTACAAATTTCCTAGTCAGCATTTACCTCCCGTACTTACGCTCGCAGGTATTGATGCATGCCTCGCTCTTAATTGCAGACAGGGTGCCTTCATCCGCATAGTGGGGCAGTCGACAGGAAGGTTGGAGCTTGGCCATATCCCCGATTAGCGGCCTCGCCCATTCCAGTCCCGCTCCACACCCCGGTCCGACTGACTAACTCAAGGTTATGTTCCTCCTGGCAACTTGGTTGTTCTTACCATTGTTTAAAAAATAATATCATTTCAATAATGGTTGAAAAGATTGTGTTATTATTTTTCTTATTTATAAATATAATATATTAGACCTTCCATGTGATAAAGGTGAACCCACCATAACATATTGCTGGTTTAAAGTTTGATATGAGCCAGTGTTTGCTGTTGTGCAAGGCTGGGAGTGTTTGCTGTTGTTGTTCGAGGCTACTGTCCCGAGCTAAGTTAGCTTTTGACATTTCTTTGGTAATGCAGTGCGACGCTTCTCGTTAAGGTCCCTGCTACATGAATTAAAGTGCTGATACCCGGCTCATTGGCCAGGCTGCTGTAACACAGCCTTTTACAAAGGACTTAATCAGTATGTTTCAGCTGACCCGCACATTTAACACTTTTCCAACAGCCAAATAGGTTGGCAGTTGGAAAAAGCAACGTTGTGTGAGGGTATGCTACTTACTTCTCCACATTGAGAGTGGTTAGAGAACTTGCTTCTATCATGGCAAAGGTGCAGAGTTAAACCCTAAAACTGAATACGTCTTGGCTATAAATGAAAAATGACTTTGTAGAACTAGTTTCATTACACCTTACACAGCACCACTCACCAGCTACAAAACACTTGCAAATTCTTCAGTTTGGCATTGACTGTGAAAGAGCAAACTCTCAGCAGATCTAGCTAATCAACAACAATTACACCTGAGCGACCCAGTATGGACTCTGTCATTTTCATTGTTGAAAGTGCCAACATGGAATGAAATCGTTATCTCAAAATTGTCCCCTGACACTGTCAGGTGCCCATTTATAGCTTGGTCGACTGGAAGAAGCTGTCAAACAATGAAAAGAACCCACGGCATACTGGTCTGTCAACTTGAGCACGACGTAACTTGAATCAGGTAGGTTGAATTTGTAAGCCAAGCTCGCAGATTGGCCATACGCTCCCATGCTGTAAATTGGGGCCACCTGAATTATTAGAGATGATGACGAGAAAGGAAATTGGTAACCCCACCTTAAACAAAGCTGAGACCCAGCACAGTGATGCATCTAACACTTCATCTCTGATGGCAGTGCGTGCTATGGGGCCACCATAACCTTTTATGGTTCATGCTGACATAACAAATGCAAGCCATCCTCAAATTTATAAGTTACATGTAGGAGCTTGGGGGGGGGGGGGAGGAGGAGAGTGGTCGGGAGGTGGTCCGCTGTGCGAACAAGTCATTTGACACGTCTTGTGTTCATCCTTGTCATATATGTAGGCTTGTAAATAAGGCCTTAATGTCCAACCTTCTTTTGTAGTTTTAAAATAAAAGGCGATAGTCAATCCCATGGCAACAATTACAGTCAGGATGGATGAAGATAACTCTTCATGTACTAAGACGCAGCCTATATAAGGTGGTGGGGTGACCAGTTCCCTTCCTTGGTGTTCATACCTTCCCCAGCTCATTAATCGGGTACCCATTTACAGCTCGGCCAACTGGAGAAGCGTAATACCAAGAACGAACCACGACCTGATTTTTTTTTCCTGTTCGTCCGTGATTTAGAACCCTGGCACACACTGTAATCCCTGTTTAAACAAGTCGGCTCACTGTCGACTAAGCTACACAGTCTTTTGTAGTAGAGTGCGCAATTATAAAAATGATCTGCACCTCTTTATTACAAATACCTTCAAATATTTATGCTATTCAAATACCGTTGACTTGTCTGTAAATTTGAAAAAGACCTAATTTGTACAGAAAATGGAATGGTCTTTGTTGTATATATGTTCCTTGTCATTGAAATTGAAGACTGAAATATGAAGTCATTCAAGGGTTTAAAAAATCTCACGTACTGAATATGTGGTGTGAACGGCTGTATGCAGTTAACGTATCTATGTTGTCCTTTTTTCCCTCCTTGCATTGTTGTTTGTTATTGTGAACATGAGCAAATTGTCACAATGTTAACATCAATAATAAAAAAACAGGTTAAAGGGCTGAAAATTCTAGTCGATCTTCTTTGATTTTTACTTTCTTCATTAGAGTTGGGAGATTTTATTTGACATATGGAACTGAAGGTAGCACAGTGGTTAGTGCACTGGCCTCCCAGGTGAACGATCAGGGTTTGGCCATGGCCGACTTTAGATAGGACATCTGACTCACCAGGAAAACCAATTGAAACGTCACATTTCACCGCCGACTAAATATCGGAAATTCATATAGTGCCAAGGTTTATTACCAATACATGCTCCACACAGAGAAATAAAACAAATTCACAATAAAAAACAAAACAAATCACTGTTGAGAGTGATCTTTTCACAGAATCCTGGCCTGAAACCAACTGCATATCCATCTTTGCTTTCCGAACACGCTATTATAGTTGCACTGATAGTTGATACATGCAAGTTCCGTTATTTAGTTAGCCGTGGACTGTGATGTCTCAAAGGGATTTCTCCATGAGTCATAAGACCTGTTTCTACAGTAGGCTGTGGTTTGGCCCCCAGCTGATGCAGGATTTTTTTTTAAATTGCAAAATGGCTTCGCCCAGCCTATTAACTCTTTTCCTCGTCTGGGTGAAATTACCTTACTTTGGATTTGAAATAACTGGGTGTCAACAACTTCACAACCTCTGTTAACCCAATACACCCTAACCTGGCCAGTATATTATGTTTGGGGGACATATCTATTACTCTGTGTTCAATGTAATCTTTCAATTGTATTATATTACTAGAATAGCATTTAAATACATTTACATAGTATACAGGTAAAGAATGACGATTATGAATGTGTATATTTTCTTTTTCAAGGATTAGGGTGTAAAGGGTTAACTTTTATATTTTTTTAAAAACAGAACCTATCATAATATATCAAATTATAGTGAAATGATTGCACAACAAGAAAAAGTTGGTAGTATTGTAGGACATAATATTGTAGGATTATATATAAATATATGAGTAAAGAAAGGAAACTGACACACACATCCCTCAACCCAAATAAATGTGTATTTCAAACTAAGTGGAATATGCATTCATGTGCCAGAAGTATTCAAAATATTTATTTTTACAATTTATAACCATATATGGCATTGGAAGATGAGTTTTCCATGCTGAATATATTAATTAATAATAGAATACCCCAGAGTTCACACACACACGACATTGAAATTTATAACGCTAAATTTTGTTTGGGTGTGTTCACCTTATTTCTCTAATCCCCAGGGTGGTGTGTGTTGCACTGTGGTTTTTATTTTGCGCCTGTCTGCCCAGTGCATCTGACTTCAGCATGCACTTTATGTAAGGGCCTACTTCCTCCTACATTTTCTAAGGGTTTGCTTACCCGGGGTAACAGCCGGTGCTGTGATGGGGATCAAAACCAGCACCTTCTGGTCGTGAGCCGTGTCACTAGCCCACGCCGTCCCCATCATGCTAAAGGATGTTGACTAACCTCTTGTTCTGACGGTCACTTATTATCACTGAGTTAGGCACAAAGCTTTCCTCGCATCCCGAGCGTGCTGATGAAGATGGACCGAGGTCCTCAAGGCGGTTGTGCTATGCTTGGCTTCATCTGCATGTTGCTCACTACTACAGGGATCACTTTGATTCCTCACCCTGTTAGCTAGGCCGCCATGAAAACAGCCCGTTTCCAGGCTACGAGGAAGTCGAGTTGAGGGTCTTGACCAGTATGTTTTGCCTGACCAGACGTTAGTCGTTCTTCCCAAAGCATAATTCTAAACAGTTTAAATGTATTACTGTGCTCAAAACTATTTGGCATTCATTATTTTTGCATGCTTTCGTTATCAATTTGCCACGGACTGGCTACTATCAATTTGTCACACTATCCGTGCGAGCGACATTACATACAATTTATTGACGTTGAACATTGTTACGGCCAAATATGCAGCAGTGAATGGCTGCTTGCATCATAATCGAGGAATCATAACTGAGCAAGACTCAAAAAAAGAAGTGCTGAAATCAGATGTGTCATGCCAAAAGGTGCAAATATTGCAGCCTCGCAGTAAACTACGACACAGTGTCGTAAATGTCATTTACGGAAATAACCCCGAAGAAGAATATTGTTGGACAACAATGAATAAGGAAATGTTACTTTGTGATTTGCAATTATTGTACTGCTTGGAATAATGGTATTCAAACTTGCATGTTAATGTCTGTTGCCAGGCAATCGAAAGTTATCTGCTATCTGCAGTAGGTATTTTTTTAAAAACTTCCTGCAGCTTAAGAGGTCTGTGGAAAGGTGCAGATAATTTGGGTAGATTTTTAATTAGAAGTTTGTCCGGGCAGCGACCTTTTAGCCTACTCTTTTCTATTTCTAACTGCAGAGGGATATTTAACATGCTCGACACTGAATACGGGAGCCCGATCTCACTACCCAGAGATCAGGGAAATTTTTACCAGAAGATTCATGTGAAAAATATTTCTGTCTCCACCGTGATTCGAACCCGCAACTTTTTGACACCCGAGGCCGAACACCTTACCTCAAGACCACTGAGCTGCACTTAGTCAGAACACTGGAACTAGGGGCAGAACACTGGAACTAGGGACAGAACACTGGAACTAGGGACAGAACACTGGAACTAGGAACAGAGCACTGGAACTAGGGGCAGAACACTGGAACTAGGGTAAGAACACTGGAACTAGGAAAGCAATACATTGTCTTCGGATGCTGACACAAAAGTTCATAAAAGTACAGACGAGTTTATGCGCATTATATAGTAAAGAATTTGACAGTCCAACATAAAATTCCCATTCTTATCATTAATCATCCGTGATTGTATGCCCTTAGGTTTACTTCTTCTTCGTACGCTGTCAGACGTCAACTTGAATTTGTCCGAAGAAAGCAGCTGTCATCCTGAGGCTGTCGACACTGCCATAGAGCTTGTCTAGTGTTGCCACTGGTGATGGCCACATGTGCTTTCTCTGGTCCTCGTTTGTTGGGCAAATTTGCAGCAGATGTTCAGCGGTCATTTTCCCTGTACCACATGTGCATTCGTCAGTGCCACCTATCTTTAGTTTATTAAATAGATGGTACCTCAGTCTGTTGTGGCATGTGCGGAGTCTGAAGACCACGACCTGCTCTCTTCTGTTCAACTGGTAATAGGCATCATTTTTTGTGTAACTAGTATGCTCTGCTTCCCATTTAGCCATATATCTGTCCCTAATAAACCTTCTGGACTCTTCGTAGGTCACACTAGAATCTTGTTGTGGTAGTCTTGCACCTTCTTTTGCCAGCCTGTCTGCCTCCTCGTTGCCTTGAATGTTACAGTTGGATGGAACCCAATATACCACTACTCTTTTTGGTGCGTACGGACTGCTGGCATAGTTGACAGAGTACTGTTCTTAAATCATTAAGTTGAGTATTTTTCTGGCTTTTTAGTGCTGTAACCACGGACAGGGCATCTGTAAACAGGACTATCTGGCTTTCATTGCTTTCGCCTGTCAGCATTGTTTCTACTGCAGCCTTCAGTGCTTCTGCCTCCGCTCTGAAATTGCTTGAGAATTTTACAGTTGCCACTGACAAGTGTTATTTTTCTACCATTTGTTAGGCTCAGGAATACACCTCCTCCTCTATTCTGTGTTGTGTTTGTTACAGAACTGTCGGTGTCCGCATGGGTTCAGTCCATGCTTGGGTAGTTTTTCCGCTATGAGCCACAGGGTTATGTCTCTTCTTTCTTTTTCAGTCTGGCTATTCTTGTTTCCAATACCTGGTATATTTTCTACTACCTCTGGAATGATATGCTGCTTCCAGGTGGGTTTGCGTACAGTAGGGATGGGCTTTGGTGTTGTTATGGTGTTCATAGGATCTTCGCTCATCTTTGCTTTGGCTATTTCTGCAAAGTTTCTCCGCTCTAGTTTCTCTTTTCCAAATCTATTTAGTCTCTGATGCATTGGATGGTCTGTCAGTCTTCTGAGTTTCTCTGCTTGCTGCTGGGCTCTGCTGTCTCTTCTATCGGTCATGGATTGCACTTTTGTAATCTTTTCCAGTTCTACAATTGGCGTTGACTTCATGCCTCCTGTTATAACTCTCATGGCTTGGTTTTAAAGTTTGCTAATTTTATCAAAGTTCGCCTTTGCTGCTGTTGCCCATGCCGCAATGCCATACTCGAGAACTGGTCTCACTCTTCCAGTGTACAGTTTCTTCTGTATTATTTTGTCTGCTCCCCAGCTTGTGCCAGCAAGTTTTCTCATGATTGCCATTCTTTGTCTTCCTTAGGTTTGCGAAACGATTGGTTTACTTTCCTATGGACTTGATCTAATTTCCCTGTTCTCTCCAGATCTACAATTTCCTCGCTTTGTTCTATGCAACATTTCTCTCGCCATCTTGCATTCTCAATGCAGTTCATTCTTGAAATGTTTAAACGTTGAAATACCATGCGCTGCATTAATGTTTTTCCGTTTGCGGCTGTCCTCCATTTTGTTTAGCATTTCAGGTGTTGCCCACGGTTTCTTGTTTTCTGCTTTCTTTTTACCCAATGTAATCTCTGCTGCCTCTTTTATATTCTCCCACTGATGATCTATATCTTCAGAAACATGTTTTTCTCCCTAAAGCAGAAGTCATAGAGTTTTGGAATTCAACTCTTTGCTCCAATTCATTTAAATTCCACTTTGCTGTTCCACTTTTTTGCGATTTTCCTGGTTTCTTCCATTGTAGCTAGCATTTCATTATAAGGAAATTATGATCTGAATCACCATTCACATCAGGGTGGTTCAAGCTATGATGACAACAGCAGTCAGATATGTTGTGCTGAACCTCACCAGTGAGTTCGGAATAGAGTGAATAGACACAAACGGTGGAAAACATGAGAACGTTATGGAGTAAATGAACATTTGACCAACATAAATAAAAGTTTTTATGTAACTAACCAATGCATGCTAAGAAGAAATGCAGGATATTTAGAAAAAAAATCATGTTAGATCCGGTGTATGGCAAAGATATGTACTGACTTACTGTTTATCACACATATAGATGCAATATGTAACTAAAACCAACATTAGTGAGGGAAACAACCTCAGTGATCACTTAAATGAACTTACCTTTGCTGATGACCAAGCATTAATAGTAACCTCTGCATATTCTACAGGAATGCCAAATCTATAGGGAAATGAGATGCCAGACCTGGCCAGAAGGTGCGGAGCTGAGACAAAAGCTGTGGGGCAGCCGCTCCGACCTGGTGAAGACCACAGACTTCATCATGGCGACTGGCCTGCAGATATAGCATGACCAAAAGATCCTGAATGCAAAGAAGAAGAAGATGAGTAACCTCTGAAAAACAACTGCAGGCACATATCAACAATATAAATAAGGTCTGCACAGATTACTGTTTGAAAATCAACTAGAGAAAACCATAGTTAAGAAAATTGCTAGAAAAGAAATAAAAACAACAGTATTAATACAACAGTAACAAGTAAAACAGGTGAACAATTTTACGTACCTGGGTAACATAATCTCATCAGTTGGAAAAGGTGACATGAAATCCAAAACAGATGTAAAAATTCGAGTCAATCATCTGGCAAATGTCCCCGATATAACTATGTAAGCACGTGGCAATGGATACAGACAGAACCTCCTACTCATATTTTGCTATCTATGCCAGAATTGGACGTTAATAAAGATAAAAGAATCGTCATAACAACCAAGATGAAATCCCTGCGATGAATGCTTGGAGTAACAAACTTAACGTCTTTATACAAGGGGCTTGTCATAAGTCTTTACCCTGACCATGAAGGAGTAGGAGGGGAAAGTTGAAATTTGGCACAGTGCTTATTCCTTCTCAATGTAGCCACCACCTGAATTTATACATCTCTGCCATCTCTGCGTGATCTTGAAAAGACCTTCAGAATAAAGTAACCTATTTTTCGAACTAAACCAGTTATCACATTCCAGTATGACATCTTCGTCACTGTCAGAATGATTTCCTTTCAGCTGTTTTTTTTTTTTAAGTTTTGAGGGGGGGGGGGGGGGGGGAATCTAAATCCGGAGAATATGGTGGGTATGGAACAATTTCAATACTAAAATCATTGAATGTTTTCAGCACAAGCCTTACTTTATGGGAGGCGTGTTGTCTTGAAGCAAAGGCAGACTTTGAGTGCACGCTATCCCTCGTTTTCTGGTCACAGTCTTTCTTAGTTTAGTAAGGAGATCTGCATAATATTGCCGTGTTGCATGAGGCAGGTAATCTTTCAATATGACACCTTTGACGTCCCCAAAAACAGTCAGCATCACTTTTCTTGCATATTGGCTTGACCTGTGTTGGTGAGCCCGGGGTTTCCTGCTGCATGCTGGAAATTTTGGATTCGGGGTCATAATGGTGAATCAAAGTCTCATCTACCGGTACCATGGTCGACAACATGTTTTTCGACCGACACATTTTGAGCAACTGGCCACAGCAATTAACCATCGTTTGTTTCTGTTCACGTGTCAGCAGACGCAGGACCTAGCAGGCACACACTTTTCTCATGTTCAGTCTGTTGTCCTTCATAGTCAGGGTAAAGATGACGAGCCCCTTGTACTAGTTTAGATGAGTCTGTATACAACAAGTTTCATTTACGTGTCCTTGCTCTAAAAGCTATGCGCGTCCAATCTATTCTCGAATGCATTAATTGTCCCTGCCTCTACTACTTCCTGTGGCAAAGCATTCCAAGCATTCACCACTCTCTGACTAAAACAATATTTCCTGATATCTAATCTGGACCTCCATTTAGTTAATTTGTAGCTATGCAAGATTGGATATAATCCGAAACAAAGATATTAGAAGACATTAGGCACAATTCCACGGCTATACTTCATCAAGAGACAGCAAACCAAATGGTTTGGCCACGTGACAAGACAAACACCAGCTTATTAGTTGTTAATTTCCCATCGCAAGCGACGATGGCGAACTCAGCAGACGATTGTTTCTTGATGATGTCACTTGCGCTGTATTTGGATTATACTGAGGAAGGAACTGCGCTGGTCATCGACCTCACTCTATGGTCCCGAGCTACCTTGAACCAGTGTCGAATTATAAATCAAGACAACTGAAGGCAACTCAGGATGCAGGCTCTGGTCTTACCTTCCTTGAGACCATATCATTACTATTACTTCTTCATTCATTCTTAGATCAAGGTCCCGGTTTCTCTTATAAAAGACACCGTTGTTTGTAAGGTTGTTATATCTCCGTACAGTTTTTTGTTCCATATATCTCTCGTGAGGACAATATAGTTCTCTCTTCATGTCTCAGAGTGCGGTTTTGTAGGATGTGTTCCACGGTCATGGCATGCTCCCCACATGGACACCTATCATCTGTCCCAATCCTCATTTTGTTATATATATGACCCTCGAGTCTATTACAATATCCATGGCAATGAGGAGGCTGACAGATTATAAAAGGACGGTGTGACTTTACCAGTCTGTTATAAGTATACCATATGAAGAGATTAAGTGGCTTATCACGTGTCTCGTCTCCCGTGAGACTAGGGATCACTTTAAAACTTGCGGGATTCGATCGCACACCATTTCTGCTCATCAAATTGTATTGTTGTTTATCCATCGTATCCAAAGAGGACCACGTTGCCATCTGCCAATCCTGAACTGGGTTCGTAAGTGGCTGATCAAACCAATCGAAGAGGACCACATTGTCATCTGTCAATCCTGAACTGGATTTGTAAGTGGCTGATCAAACCAATCGAAGAGGATCACATTGTCATCTGTCAATTCTGGACTGAGTTCGTAAGTGGATTATCAAACCAATTCGAACCCGAAAGCGTCTGGCATACTGATGGCAGAGAAATACTGTCTGACCGTTAGACGGAGACAACTCGTCTCTTGCCTTTCCTGTCGCTTGTCTCCGTACAACTTCCTTGATTCTTGTCTGCGCCATATGCACCGTGCCAACAGAGACTTTGCTACACCAGACAAAGCAGTCAGCAGCAATATTCTTTCAATTTCCAGGGTCAATGCCACAGTTCTTCAATGAGGCTTTAAAAGTGTCTTTGTAACGTTTTATTTTGCCACTTCAAGCTCACCATTGAATATTTTCCTAGGAAGCCGCTCATTTGACATGCGGACAGCATGGTCAGTCCATCTAAGCTGCAATTTGCACAAAGTTGTGTGGATGATTAAATTGCATACGTCAGAAAGCAATGCTATACATATTGTTAGTTGCCTATCGCAAGCGATGATGGCCACACCAACAGACGGTTTTGTCTTAATGATGTAACTTGGGCTGTATTTAGATTATAGTGAGGACGAAACTGCGCTTGTCTTCGACCTCACTCTCTGGTCTCGATCTACCTTGAACCAGTGGCAAGACATTAGTCAAAGACGACTGGAGGCAACTCAGGATGCAGGCACTCTGGTCCCACCTCCCGTCAGACCAGGGGTCACTATGATGCTTGTGGGATTAGAAAGTCCCCCGTTTCTGTTCATCTTTGGGAGGCAAGTGCCTGACCTCACGACCACAGCGATCCAAGAAGACTCTATAGAGTCTGTAGACAACCAGTGTTACATTCCAGTCCTGTATTTTGGCCTAAAAGGGACCAGCGGACGATTGGGATGTTCGTGTCCCCCGAAGTCACCCCCGCGCAGTCATGCTAACGCTGAAGAGATCTGTGCTGATGGATCTGGGCTTGTCATTGGCCAGCTCTTTCCTGATCATAAGGCTAGTATTGATCAAGGATGATGATTTCACTAGTCCTACTCCGTCCACCTCCACTCTGTCCGCCTCCACTCTGTGTTGTTTACTTGGAAAGTCGCTGCTCTTTAAGATGTGTATTATTGATGTTGCTGGATGATTTTCATAGATTTAATTTATTTCCCTCATGATAAATAATTTAGTATATACTTATACTTAACTTAACGTTTTTATACTGGTTTAGTAAACTCACCAGTCTGTAGACAACCAGTCACATTTGCATTACCCTGCTTTAAAAGCAATCTTTTCTTAAATGCATTAACTCTCTGCCTCCACCACCTCATGAAGTAATGCATTCCAAGTATTCACCACTCTCTGACTAAAAGAATATTTCATAATATCTAATCTGGACCTTTCTTTAGTTAGTTTATTTCTGTGTGTGTTCTCGTTGGTGGTTGTATTTTGAAAAAAATTGTTATAGTCTAATTTAACCTTTCCTGTGATTATCTTATACTCCTGTATTGTCACCTCGAATTCTTCTCTTTTCTAGACATTGTAGGCCTGTTTTTCTGAGTCTTTTCTCATAACTGGAATTCCACTATCATTTTTGTCGTTCGTCTTTGTATCCTTTCCAGCATGTTTATATTTATGCAATGGATGATGCAGAGCCTCCACAAAAAGATGGATAGAAAAATTAACAGAAGCATTCAAACACACCCTGTATGAAGGACATACTAGGGCCCGGTCAAGAAACATATTCATAACCTGACGTTTAGAGTCCCAAGCAGGAGAAAAGTGAAAAGAAGAAAGAATGTTATTTTTCAAAATTATAAGCGGTAAAACTGCGGACAGATAAAAATAATTTCTTTGCGAAAGACCGGCTTCCAGCGTCGCATTATCACCACAGAACAAAATTGCCAATCTTACAACAAACAGGATGGAAATATCTTATTGTTGAGTTGATTTAATATAAAAAGATTTAATATTATAAATGACAAAATTAAAAGTGTGTTTACAGCGCGAAATAAACACTGTCATTAGTTTTTATGCCGTTTAATTTTGGTCCTGTCGTTATGGTAGTTGTTTTTATATGTATTATCTGCTCAAGATTTCATTTTTTTCCCCATTTCGTGTAACATAAAAGAAAGTTCTGATATTTGAAATGAAAGAGATTCACTAATTTTATGTATTTTGCATGTTTCATGAGTGGCTTCAAAAAGATAGCATCCATTTCAAAGTTTATGTAACAGCAGTTTAAAATACTAATTCCGAAAACACTCACAGGTTGGTTCGTTTCTTTATCTCTTGGACTTGGCTGGCCATAATAAACTTAATAACGTAACGGCCACACAACTCACAACACAGTGGTACAGTAGTAGTCACAGGTTAGTGGTATTATATTAAATACTTAGGCATTTATGCCAACTATTTTTCATGGCTCGCGCGCTGTGGTATAACCAAAAGGACTATATCAGTGGCTGAAAGAAGGTTACACTTGTTATAGGAACAAGTTAGTTAAAGGACGTCATCATCATCATGTATCTGCATGTCCTTTGCAGAACGTCGCTGTCATAACAGCCGATCTGTAAGACTCTCGTTCTCTGGCCAGAACTCCCGCCTCTGTCGTTGTCATATTCAGGACATCCGTGATGTATTGCGTCCATCTTCTCCTTGGTCTGTATCTGCCCCACTTTACATGAACCATACCCTCTAGTATCCTTCTCTGCAGACCATCGTGGCCAAAAATATTTAAGCTTTCTTGACAAGATACTGTTTACTAGTGTTTACTAACCAATTTTCCTGGATATCCAGTTCTTGCAGGATATCTGCATTTTCTCTTTTTGCTATCCATGGTATTTTGAGCACCTTTCTGTAGCATTTAAGTTAAAAAGATTCAATCATTTTCTTAAGTGTTGCCACCGGAAAGATGCATGTCTAAAACTATCGTTTCCCTTGATTAATTTACAGACATGTATTATATCGCCTCGAATTATTTTCTTTTCTTGACACCGTAGGTTGACCACATAACTATAATTCCAGAATCCCATTATCAATTTCGTCGATATTCTTTGTATCCTTTCCAGCATGTTTATATCCCCCTTTACAAAAAGGACTCAAACCTAGACAGCAACTGGCAACTGAGCCTGGCTCCTTTCTTCTGAGTTTCAGTTATAGTATTCCAGGAGCAACCCCAAATGCTCTACTTGACGCTCTCTTTGATACTCCAGCTATTATTGAGGGTGCCTGTTTCTGAATCCTATATAGCTTTCTTTGTTGCTATGATCATATAGGCTGCTGAGTTGTATTTTATAGTTATATATTATACTAGCATACTTAATCATAATCTATCTTCCTTTTGTTGATTTAGAAGGTTATGTAGAGTCTGTATACAACTAGTTTCTTCTATTTAATTTGATCTAAAGATAACTAAGTGCATCCAATCTATTGTTGAATGCATTAACTGACACTGCCCCCACTATTTCCTGTGTCAATTTATTTCAAGCATTCACCACTCTCTGACTAAAAAAATATTTCTTAATATCTAGCTTAACCTTTCTTTCATTAATTTGTAGCTGTGCCCTCTTGTTCTTGTAGCAACTTTCCTGCTAATACATTTAGTTCTGAATATGTATTATAATTAACTTAACGTCTTTAACTTAACTTAACTTAACGTCTTTATACTGGTTTAGAAGACTCTGTAGTGTCTGTATAACTATTTTTATTTATACCAAACATTTACTGACATGTGTTGTAAAATTATTATTAGCCGATTAACCGATAGTTATACCTTAAATGGTTTTTATTTTAGTTTTATTTTATGTATGTATGACAAAAATATTGACTTGACCTACACCAGAATTACAGTTATGAGGAAAGACTCAGATAAACCGGCCTACAGTGTCTAGAAGAGAGAAGACTTCGTGATGACTTAATACATGTTTATAAGATGATCAGAGGAATGGATAAATTAGACTATAACAAGTTTAAAAAAAAAATACAGCCACCCACAAAAACAAGAGGTCATAGCTACAAGTTGACTAAAGAGAGGTCCAGATTAGATATTAGAAAATATTTTTTAGTCAGAGAGTTGTGAATGCTTGGAATGCATTGCCAGGGGTAGGTAGTGGAGGCAGGGACAGTTAATGCATTTAAGAATAAATTGGATGCGCATAGCTTTTAGAGCAAGTTGATGTAAATGAAACTGGTTGTATACAGACTCTGTAGAGTCTTCTAAACCAATATAAAGACGTTAAGTTAAGTTAGAAGACATATTGAAGCACCATACAACACGCATACAATCCTGAACATTACCATCAGGGCCACACAATGGCATATAACAAACAAAAAAAGACTGTATTTGAAAAAGATTTACCTTTGCCAAAAGAAATGTGAACTTGTGAAATAAACCAAACCCAAGTAGTGATTCTGTGAAAACAATTTCATTCACCGAAGGAAAACCGTTATTTTGATTCCCTTGCTGAGCTCACATTAAAATCGGATATGGATTTGCCAGCAAATCAAGTCAATTCATTTTTAGCCGAACGGCAGAACTGGGGTGGGAAAACTGAGTTTATTCTGGCTGCAATCGGATATGCTATAGGACTTGGAAATGTCTGGCGGTTCCCGTACTTGTGTTTCAAAAGTGGCGGTGGTAAGTAGACCTGTTTGGTTTTCTTAAATTATGCAAGTTGATGATGAAAGGACATGTGTTTGATGATATATTTTGAATTAACAAAATTGTCATGGTGAATGTATCAACAGTTTGTTTACTAAAAAACATTACCTCAGCATTGATTTCCAAAGGTCATTGGGGTACCAATACTACAGTTTGTTGGACCAGTTCCCGCCACTCCACGGGGCACCAATACTACAGTTTGTTGGACCAGTTCCCGCCACTCCACGGGGCACCAATACTATAGTTTGTTGGACCAGTACCCGCCACTCCACGGGGCACCAATACTACAGTTTGTTGGACCAGTTCCCGCCACTCCACGGGGCACCAATACTATAGTTTGTTGGACCAGTACCCGCCACTCCACGGGGCACCAATACTACAGTTTGTTGGACCAGTTCCCGCCACTCCACGGGGCACCAATACTACAGTTTGTTGGACCAGTTCCCGCCACTCAGTTTTGTGCCGAGATATTTGTTCTAGCTATGGACCTTCTCGTCCACTCTCTGATGTTGTCTTCCCATCTCTTTTTCTGCCGCCCTCTCTAATGCTTCCCAGACACAGTATCTTGCAGGATCGTCTTGGTCAACCCAGATGATCTTGAGACATGCCCATACCATGTAAGCTTGCATGCTTTTACTATAGTCAATAGGTCTTTATATTGGCTGGACTGTCTCTTAACAGTGTCTCGAACTGCCTTATGTGTGACATGGTCTAGATACTTCTTCGTACGCTGTCAGACGTCAACCTGTATTTTTTCGAAAAAAGCAGCGATCATCCTGAGGCTGTCGACACGGCCATAGAGCTTGTCTAGTGTTGCCACTGGTGATGGCCACATCTGCTTTCTCTCATTCTCGTATGTCGGGCAGTTTTGCAGCAGATGTTCAGCGGTCATTTTCCCAGTACTGCACATGCATTCGTCAGTGCCACCTATCTTCAATTTATTGAATAGGTGGTACCTCAGTCTATTGTGGCCAGTGCAAAGTCTGAAGACCACGACCTGCTCTCTTCTGTTCAACTGGTAATAGGCATCGTTTTTTGTGTAGCCAGTATGTTCTGTTTCCCATTTTGTCATGTATCTAGCTCTAATAAGCCTTTTGGACTCTTCGTATGTCACACTAGTATCTTGTGGTAGTCTTGTTACCTTCTTTTGCCAGTCTGTCTGCTGCCTCGTTGCCTTGGATGTTACAGTGGGATGGAACCCACTGTACCACTACTCTTTTTGGTGCGGACTGCTGGCATAGTTGACAGAGTACTGCTCTTCAATCATTAAGTTCAGAATTTTTCTGGCTTTTTAGTGCTGTGACTACGGCCAGGGCATCTGTAAACAGGACTATATGGCTTTCATTTCTTTTGCATGTCACCATTTCTTCTACTGCAGCCCTCAGTGCCTCTGCCTTCACTCTGAAATTGCTTGAGTATTTTCCATTTGCCACTGATAGTGTTGTTTTTCTACCATTTGGTAGGCTCAGGAATACCCCTGCCCCTCCGTTCTGTGTTGTGTTTGTTACAGAGCTGTCGGTGTATGCATGGGTCCAGTCCATGCTTGGGTAGTTTTTCATTATGTACCTCAGGGTTATGTCTCTTCTTTCTTTTTCAATCTGGCTGTTCTTGTTTCCAATACCTGGTATATTTTCTGCCACCTCTGGAAATATATACTGCCTCCAGGTAGGTTTGCGTACAGTAGGGATGGGCTTTGGTGTTGTTAATGCGTTCATGGGGTCTTGTCATCTTTGCTTTGGCTATTTCTGCAAAGTTTCTCCGCTTTAGTTTCCCAATTCCAAAATTATTTAGTCTCTTATGCATTGGATGGTCTGTCAGTCTTCTGAGTTTCTCTCCTTGCTGCTGGGCTCTGCAGTCTCTTCTGTCGGTCATGGATTGCAGATTTGTAATTTTTTCCAGTTCTACAATTGGCGTTGACTTCATGCCTCCTGTTATAACTCTCATGGCTTGGTATTGGAGTTTGCCAATTTTGTCAAAGTTTGCCTTTGCTGCTGTTGTCCATGCTGCAATGCCATACTCGAGAACTGGTCTCACTCTTCCAGTGTACAGTTTCTTTAGTATACTTTCGTCTGCTCCCCAGCTTGTGCCATTTCCTCATGACTGCCATTCTTTCTTTGGCTCTCATTCGGTTTCTCTCGATCTGACTTTTCCATGTCATGCGCCGATCAAATGTGACTCCCAGGTAGTTTGGGCTGTCGTTTGGCCGCAGATATTTACCGTTAAGACTTATTTTGGGGTTTGTTTGAAAGCGAGAATATCTTACATGTTTTTTCCTCATTTATTTTGACCAGCCATGAGTTCGCCCACTCCTCCAGCGATGTTAGGGCCTGCTGCATCCGATTACTTGCTATGGTGAGATTCTTTTCAGAGGTCCACATAGCCAGATCGTCTGCAAACATGGAGCTGTGGACTCTTCTTGGTATATTCTCTGCGATGTTATTTATATACACCAGGAAGAGTGTGGGTGACAGTACTCCTCCTTGGGGTACTCCCTGCTCAAGTGTCACCTTTTTGCTCATCTGCCCTTGTAATTGAACTCTGGCTGTTCTGTTTTTGAGGTAGTGGCTGATCCATCTGTACATTTTCCCACAAACTTCACTTCTGCATAGCTTGACTTT
Source organism: Ariolimax columbianus (assembly GCA_036924085.1). Classification (NCBI taxonomy): domain Eukaryota; kingdom Metazoa; phylum Mollusca; class Gastropoda; order Stylommatophora; family Arionidae; genus Ariolimax; species Ariolimax columbianus. The sequence goes on from JAVGWX010000015.1 coordinate 34,744,649, forward strand.
AAGTCCGTCTTTCCAGACCTTGTCAAATGCCTTTTCTAAATCCACCCAAACCGCTACTGTGTGTTTTTTCTCCTGGTAAGCATCCTCTATTTCCTGTGCTATGAGAGTGATTTGATCCTCAGTGGTTCTGTGCTGTCTAAAGCCTGCTTGCTGTGGAATTAGTATGTGTTTTTCTTCCAGATGCCACATCAGTCTGGTGTTTATCATACACTCCATCAGTTTTCCTACACAGCTCAGTATACTGATGGGCCTGTATCCATTTGGATCAGTTGTATCTTTTTCTTTCTTTGGTACTGGTATAAGTACAGCGTCTTTCCATGCCTGAGGTACAATTCCCCTTTTTCCGCTTTGGTTCAGGACTGATAGTAACTTTCCCTTTACTGTTTGGCCCAGCCCCATCAGCATTCCGTTTGTTATGCCATCTTTTCCGGGCGACTCTTCCATTTCATTCATTGTTATTTTTGCCATCATGTGCTCCTCTGGTGTCATATTGATGTTGTCGTGCCTCTTTTGTTCTTCATTAATGTCTGTGTGCCTATTTGTAGGAACATCAATGTGGTTTGCTCTGGCATAATGTTATATAAAGGCGTTTGCTGCCTTTTTTCCAGTGAGCATGTTGTCGCCCTGCTTGATGGTAATTTGTTTGTTTGACGGAGTTTCGTCATTCATGGCTCTGACTAACTTTTATAGTTTGTTCCCTTCTTTGTCTAAATTGAGGCTTTCTGTTATGTTTTTCCAGCTGTCTCTTGTTATTTGGTTTAGAGTGTATTTGTATTTTGCCGTGGTGGCCTTGAGGGCGATATTTGCCTCCATAGATTGTTCTCTCTCTGCCATGTTCCTAGCATTTGAGACTTCGTCTTACGCTTTCTGCAATTCATCATTCCAATAAGGCTTGTAGTTTCTCCTTGCCCCTCTTGGGATGATTTCGGTGGCTGCCTGCATTATTGCTTTGCTTAGGCTTTCTACCATGGGTTTCATGTTGTTATTCCGTGTGTTGATAGTTTCGCACAGCCCATCTGTCAGGATTGCAAATCTGTCCCAGTCGGCTAGTTTATAGTTCCAACGTGGGAGCGGTTTTGTTTCCTGTGGGCCTACTTCCATATCAACTTCTAGCCTAATTGGTCGCTGTGGTCGCTACCTGCCAATTGGTTGAGCACCTGGCGGTCTATTTTATGGTGAATATCCACCGTGGAAAAGGCCAAGTCTGGAGTAGAGGTGGTATGCCATGTCTATTGATAAGATAGAGATTTGTGTCTATCTCCCAGTCTTCCACTTCATCACCTCTGTTGTCTGTGTCTGAGTATCCCCATCTCTCCGAGTGGCTGTTGAAGTCTCCAACTACTATGCAGCTGGAGTCCTTGACTTCCATACTCGAGAGCGACAGGTCTTTGTTTGGTGGGCCATACAGGTTGAAGATGCGGATCTTCGTTTCTTGGGTCATTATGTCGACTCCTACAATTTCTGCTTGTCCGGTGTGATTGACAGCTACCGCGCTACTCGGTATGCAGTTACGAGTCAGTATAAGAACCCCTCCTTTGTGACCTTCTCTATCAAGATGGAAGGTCTGGTATCCTCTGATTGAGAATATATGGTTGTTGTTGATGTGCGTTTTTTGGATACATGCCACGTCAATCTTACCTTCATGCAAGTGATGTGTTAGGGAAAGCTTTTTGTTGATGACTCCCTCTGCATTCCACTGTAGTATTCTGAGGGTCTTGTGTTTTTGGTCAATAGTTTTTGCCCCAACACCTTGTGCCTTGACTCCACAGCGCCTGAGATCCAACTACGAGCTTTTTACCTACATCAACTTTAATATACGCTATTGGAGCTGGAATTACCGCGGCTGCTGGCACCAGACTTGACCTCCAATAGATCCTCGTTAAAGGGTTTAAAGTGTACTCATTCCAATTATGGGGCCTCGAAAGAGTCCCGTATTGTTATTTTTCGTCACTACCTCCCCGTGCCGGGAGTGGGTAAGTTGCGCGCCTGCTGCCTTCCTTGAATGTGGTAGCCGTTTCTCATCGAACCCTGATTCCCCGTTACCCGTTACAAACGTGGTAGGCATGTCACGTACCATTGACATTTGATAGGGCAGACATTTGAAAGATGCGTCGCTGGCACATGAGGCCATGCGATCAGCACAAAGTTATCCAGAGTCACCACTGGGGACGCCGCAACCCTGCCAGGGGAAACGACGATTGGTTTTGAACTAATAAAAGAGGGTCGGAGCTTGGTAAGCATGTATTAGCGCTAGAATTGCCACAGTTATCCAAGTAGGATCGTGTCATCTAAGTAACCTCGACTGATTTAATGAGCCATTTGTGGTTTCACCGTGAGACAGTGTGAACTTAGACATGCATGGCTTAATCTTTGAGACAAGCATATGACTACTGGCAGGATCAACCAGATATCTGTCGGAGACGGACGAACCACACACACTGGTCGGCAAAGGATGGATGTGTAAATAGCCTCACGAGGACGGCCGCAGGGACCGACTGACGGACGAACGGTTGTTCTGTCCCTCACTCCGTCGACCTAGGGACCGCCTGGATGGGGCCCCCGTACACACACCAACTGACAGACAGAGCTCGCTCGGGGAGGGATGGCAGCGCTCTGTGCAGAACGGATCCCAATGGCCCCCGGCGATGATTTTCACTCGGACTGGAGACGATTTTTGCCTGCCGGTCTGCCCTTCTCCGACCGGTTGGTCGGGCGAGGACAAGGCCTTTAGGCACGATTCCTGCTTTCCATTTGCCGGTCCAAAGCTCATTGCGAGAGAAGGACCACAAGCGAGACGAACTGTCGATATTGGCTATACGCGCTAGCCTTCGACGAACCACACGAACTGACAAAGCTTCTCGATACGGACTACAGTAACGCACCCTTACCAGCGGTACGACTCCACCAAATTGGTCCTGCTAGAGTGCCGGGGAGAGGCGGGCGAGCTTGGTCTAGATACAAAATGCAGAGGATTCGATGCAGACATCTCATCTCCATTGCACAAGTTCTATGCTCTAGAATCGCTGTCAGAGTCTAATTTTGCATACGTAAAGGTAAACGGAGGTGACAAGTGCACACATTAACCTCAACTTGGATTTTAGGTTGATGCTTTTGTCCCTCTATAGCGTCCTCAGTTTGGTCAGAACAGCCATGGTCATCACTGTTCTTGTCTGAATCTCAGTTCTGGAACCTTCCGCATCCAGGTCTTTAGTTTGTTTATGTAGATGTTATAAATACGTTTGTAGTGGAAACTAACAGATATGCCAGTCTGGTTAGGAACACTACCAGTGCTTTGTGGCAGGTTCAAGAATTTTCAAGACAACTGGTGTGCCCAAAAATTGGCAAGTTTGTGACGTAATAAAAGAAAATGTGGAAACTAGAAGATTAATTCTATGTAGATTCAACAAGCATGATAACATCGACATTAAATTCAGAATTTGAGCGAAAAATCTAGGCAATAGAGAGGGGAAGCTTCATATAGATCTTAAATGAGATTAAAAGCCTACCTCCATACATGCCCTCACAAAATTACTACAATGTTTTGGCCAGAAAAATATCAAATGACAAACTGTTACAGAACACCAAATAAAAACATAGATTGCATTATAAGAAAGAGAAGATGGAAATGGCTGGGGCGTGTCATGAGAATGAGTCCAGGCATGCTTGCAAAAACAGAATTTATGTGGGCACCGAAGGGTAAATGAAAGAAAGGTGGACCAAAAACTACTTGGAGAAGCATTATGGAGGAGGAGCTGTGCTGCACATCTCTGACTTGGGGCACTATGTGAAAGATTGCCCAAGACAGAAAGGCACGGAAAGTCCTTGTGGAAGCCTCATGTGCCACACTGTTCTCTTCTTTCTGGATGACGGATTATTCCATTATTGCGGGCGATGAAGGTAAGTTGTTGCAATATATTTTTCTGTTTAATTTGTTTATTTAGCAGTATTAAATACATTTGTAAGGGAAACTAACAGATATGACGATCTTGTAAAAAACACTATCAGTGTTCTCTGATGATTTTCAAATTCCGAAGGTCCCGATTCCCCACGAAATCGGTAAATCTAAATGTTGTTGGCATTTTTCATTTTCACTTTCATTTTTTTGTGTCTCAGAAACTAACACATACACAACAAAAACATTAACACCAACAAGTTCTTTATTCAATTATGTCTCTACATACAAACAAATCATATTTTTTATGTAGCAACAAAAATACAGTTTCTCAAAGTTAACAACTTAGAAAAATGTGACGTGCTGAAAAATAATTCAGCTGCTGGGAACTTACATACTTTTTTTTATTCAGAGTGATAATTAAGTTATGAGAAAAAATAGAAAGATGATAATGCACAACAATGAGACATTTTGTCTGACTTCTGTTTGTTTGGGAAACTTTTCCAGGAGCTTTTCTGGTTCCGTACATCGTCATGCTGATATTGTGTGGTCTTCCCTTGACTTTCATGGAGATGGCTGTCGGACAGTACACAAGGCAGGGTCCTATAGGAGCTATTGGAAAGATGTGCCCTTTCTTTGTAGGTATGAAGGTTATTTTATAGATCATTTGTATCTTTCTTAATTTTTTTGTTTTTTTGTTGGTAATTCTTTATTGCAAAATTTTAAAACAAAACTTTGTGTGTGATGTGAGGTGAAATTTTGTGAAAAATCCCATGAGAGGAAACGGGAGATGGTGGGAGTTACACTTTGTGAGGTGAATGGTGACATAAATTTATTTGTGAAAGCATAAATGAATGCACATATGAATGAATGCACATGTGTACTTGCTGATACATAACTATTCATTTATACACATACATACATCTATTCGCACACACATGCACATACAAATATAACGATACACATACACGTACACACTTTAGACGCAGCTATCAGGGGAGATGCTTATGTAGACCTTATTACCGAGGCGGAGGTCGTAAATAGCCTACGTACAAGCAAAAACACTGTTGCAGGTCCTGATGGAGTACAGTATTGCCACATCAAGCAGTTGGATGAGACAGAGAGAAGAAATATGGTGAAGGAGTTCAACCACACTATAGAGAAGTCATCTGTGCCTGAGGACTGGCTTCATAGCTATATGTGCCCACTGCCTAAACCTAGTAAGGACTCCACGCTTCTCAGCAGCTATAGAATAATCACCATACAAAATGTATATGGAAAATTTCCTGAGAAGATATTGGCCAGGAAAATAATGGCTTCCTTGAACGGGAGCAGATTCTACCTGATACGCTGGGCAGCTGTAGAACAGCGAAGGAGACCTGGGCTAACGCTGGAACTTTCGCGTATGATGTGTACGAAGGGTTTTAGTCAAAGCAAGAAACAGTCACGGTGGCACTCGACCTAGAAGACGCATACAACCGTGTTGATTTTGGGACCTTAATTACCTATCTGCAGCAGTGTGGTTTAAACCTGTGGCTGGTTAGTTGGATATCAGCTGCCCTGATGGAAAGAACAGTTGCGCTACGCGTGGGATCGTGGACATCAGAACCGAGGCGGATATGTCCAGGACTGCCTCAAGGGTCTCCGCTCTCACCGATGCTGTTCAACATTTACACAGTAAAAGTGGCCAATATTCAACCCACAGGGACAGGGCGAACGTTGACATTTGCCGATGATATCCTAACGTACAGGACTGCTTCAGAAAGGCAAGAGTTGATCAAAGACATCCAGGAAACATTGCAAGCAATCTCACAGTGGTGCGGTGACTCAAGCTCCAAGATCAATCTGAACAAGGCCTGCATGATGTGCTATTTGAATAATTCCATAGTAAAGGCCGAGCTCCCAGGCATCACTTTTGATGGTTGCACCATTGACAGGTGCGACAGATTGAAATACCTCGGAATGACTTTTGATCGCAGTCTTTCCTATAACTGCCATGTTGACCACATCAAGACCATGGCTGCTGCCGACTTGCAACAACATCTCCTGTTCATCCTATTTCATCAGGTCGTGTTGTCTGTCATCGATTACAGACTAGGCATCCTCACACTTTCAAGAACACAATGTGAAAGGTTGGACCACATTCAGAATGAAGGTATGCGACTGGTTCTGGGTTGCACTAGAGATACCCCGATTGTGATGATGCGGTACATGTTGGGATTATTATCGGTAACATCCAGACATAAACTGGCACAAGTCAAAGCGTATATGCGTGTCACCATAGACACGCGGCACCCTCTGCACAGTAGTATCTCAGACATCAAGGGATCAAGAATCTTCTTCTTCATCGTACGCAGTCAGACATCAACCTTAATTTTTTCGAAAAAAGCAGCCGTCATCCTGAGGCTGTCGACACTGCCATAGAGCTTGTCTAGTGTTGCCACTGATGATGGCCACATCTGCTCTCTCTGATACTCGTATGCCGGGCAGTTTTTCAGCAAATGTTCAGCGGTCATTTTCCCGGTACCACACGGGCATGATCAAGAATCAAGAGAGGATCGTCATGGATGGCACAGGCTGAGACAACAATCGGACACGTCATTCCAGCTGAGACAATAGCCAAAGGGGAAGAATGGGTCCACACTGGTGATAGAATGATTGAGTACCAGAGAGTCATCATAACCTTATGCAAGGAATGCGAGAACGGAGCAACGAAAGAGTAGAGCACGAGGTAAATCAGCTGATAACAGAACACCCAGGAAAGTGATGCTGTCATATACACCGACGGATCAGTCATGCGCAGTCGGACATCAGGCTGGAGTTTCTCGGCTAGAGTGAGAGGAGAGGTCGTTGCTGAGCGCAGTAGGGCATACATGTCAACAACCTCCAGTATGAGAATGGAAATGGAAGCAGTGACCTCAGCACTGAAATGGATATCTGAGACTTCTATAACAAAGGCAGCCATCGTGACAGACGAGCAAGTCGTACTTCAGAAAGTACAGAAGGGATGGCTTAGGTACGAGTGGAAAGCGGCTGTTGAGGCCTCAAACCTCCAGGTGTTGACCTGGATCTACTGTCCTGCTCATGCCGGTGTTCAGGGCAATGAAAGAGCTGACATCTTATCTTCACAAGCTCCCATCATGGGCACATTAGTGATGGATAGAAGTGACATTTGGAAATCAATCAATGACCCCCTGCTGGATAAGGACACAGCAATAGATGAAGCATCAGTTCACAGACTGCAAAGTTTCAACATTAAACGAGGTTCGAACGGAGTGGTACATATGAGAGGAGGCGCAGGAGAGTGTACAACCAGCGAGCTACAGGGACCATCAGCATCCATACCTTACGCCATTTGGTGAGAGAGACTGAGCACCTATGGGTATGCCCGGAGTGCAGTGACGTCGATTCTTAGAAACAGAAACACAGATATACATACACGCACACATATACACACATGTACACAGACACGCACGCACGCACACGTACGTATGTATCTATGTACTTATATGTACATGCATATACTCACATACACATATGCAACATCCGTACATACATATTTGCTTATACACAAACACATTTGTATATATATGAATTATATTTTTTCCAAAAAAGCTATAGAGCCATTAAGGTTATGTGTACCTGTACCGGAGTCTAGGGGGTGGGTAATGCATGGTCTACATGAGAACCATTTTTTACCCTAGGCGTCTGTCAGTCCACTCTGCCATAAAACCCAGCCTATTTCCTGCCCATTGTCCTTTTGGTCAAGACTTATGAACTGATGTGGAGGAAAGGACCACCATAAAACTGGTGAA